>CM040129.1:126682767-127411073 GCA_022559845.1 Amorphophallus konjac
CTTCTCGTGCTCTGATCGATGCTCGAGGAAATGGATCCTACTCTTGCCTTTGGGGTTTGAGTTTCGTTTCTCATGCTCAGCGTTTTAAGGGCGCCGACTGTCTCATTTGGTCGAAGAGAAAAGAATAAAGATTACAGCTTCCGGAGATCTTCTGGGTAGGGCCCCACCGTAGGTGATGCTACCGACTTTTTTGAATAAAATACATAAGTGAGCACATGTTAGCTTCCTTCGAGCGAGCATAGGCCGACGTGGCCGGACAGGGATCTCCACGGTTCTGGCAAACCAAGACCCGGTGCCTACGAAGCCTTAATGGGCCCTATCCTAACATGAAGGTTAGATGCAGGACTTAACTACATGGTGACTGCCAGGCATCGGCATTTTGAATTTTCCATATTTTTAGTGGTTTTCAGTATTTCTTTGTTTTTGATGTTTTTATCTTTTCATCATTTTTTTGTTTGTGCTAAGGGTAGTATTTCTTAAGATAAAGCCCGTTCCAAGGGTGGGATAACTCGGTCCCTTCGGCGTTGACTAGCTTGTAGGCGTTGCCAGGGTACACGGCTTGAATTACAAATGGTCCTTCCCAATTGGGTTGGAGCTTAGAACGCGGACCTCCAGGTTTGACAAAAATTCTTTTTACGACCATCTCACCGACTTTGAATTTTCTCTCAACGACTTTCTTTTGGTAAAAGCGAGCGAGTCTATTTTGATACACACGCGCGTGTTCGGCAGCGGCCAGCCGCTTCTCATCCAAGAGTTCCAACTGGGCGAGGAGTGAATTACGACGATCGTCGAGGGGAAATTCTCGTCCAATTGTACCCTGAGAGAAGGGATCAGAGTCTCGTACGGGACTACCGCTTCCATACCATAAGTAAGGGCAAATGGAGTCTGCCCGGTGGGGGTACGGATTGAAGTGCGATAGGCCCATAGGGCTTCGATAAGTTTTTCTGGCCAGTCTGAAAACTTACTAGACTCGCAGGTTTTTTTGATGATTTTGAGCAATGTTTTATTGGTGGCCTCCGCTTGGCCGTTACCTTGTGGGTAATAAGGCGATGAATGATGCAATGCAATTGCGTACCTTTTGCAGAGGTCCTGTAGGTCCTGAGAAATGAACTGTGGCCCATTGTCGGTGACGATCGTGCTTGGGACGTCGAATCTGGCGAGGATGTTCTTTATGATGAATTTGCAGACTGTTGACGCCTTGATTTCCGTGTAAGCTTCAGCTTCGGCCTATTTGGTGAAGTATTCCGTCGCAGTAAGGATGAAAGATTTCTGCTTAGTGAGGGAATTGGGATCACCTAGGGGACCAATGATGTCGAATGCCCACATGGAGAAAGGCCACGGGGAAGATATTGGATGAAGTGAGGAAGATGGTGAATGGATTTTATCGGCGTGAAGTTGACACTTGACACACCTACGGACATAGACAGCACAATCTTCTTCCATAGTGGGCCAATAAAAGCCTTGGCGAATGATCTTCTTGGCGAGCATCTGACTATTCACGTGGCCACCGCACACGCCCGAGTGCGTCTCCTCTACACATTTCCAAACCTCATCGTCACCAAGACATCTTAACAGAATACCAGTAAGGCTCCTCCTATAGAGTAGACCTCCAACCAAAGTATATTTCTGAGCCACCCTTCTTATGGCTTTCTTGTCCTCTGTGGTGGCCCCTTCAGGATAAGACTGATCTTGGCAGTATTTGACAATTTCATAGAACCATGGTTTCTCTTCATCAGCCAGTTCTTCTTCGGCCTCTGCCAACATGATCTCCCTCTTCTCAAGGATATCTTCCTGTAGGATCTTTCTTGCTATCCTGTCTTTGATGTTTACGTAGGAAGCATCGTCGATTGCAGGGGCGTGAAGTTTGTAGATGGAAATGGACTTAAACCATCTTCCTAGAGGGAACCTTATGGATGATGCCAACGAGGCGAGGGCATCGGCGAGAATATTCTGATGACGAGGGACATGAACAAAGATCAGTTTTGTGAATAGTTTGGCAAAGGCAGCAGTGAGTTCTTGGTATGGCTTGAGTTTGGGATCGCGAGTGCGATATTTAGTGAGCACCTGGCGAAGGATGAGTTGACTATCACCTACGACTCGCAACTCAGTGATACGAAAAGAATGAGCGAGTTCTAGGCCAGCTAGAAGAGCTTCATATTCGGCTATATTGTTGGTGACTGGAAATTTGAGCTGGTATGCCAATGGGAATGTGAGGCCTTCAGGCGACAGGAGGGCGATGCCGATTCCTCTCCCTTGAGAATTCAGAGCTCCATCAAAATATAGCGTCCACATTGGCTCATCTGATTGGTTGACGGACATTAGTTCCTCATCTGGAAACTCTGATTGGACGGGATCGAACTTGGGAAGAGGATGATGAGCGAGATGCTCGGCTATGGCATAGCCTTTAATCGCCTTTTGCTGGATGTAGGTGATGTCGAACTGAGAGAGAAAACTTTGCCAGCGTGCTAGCCTATCCGTAAGGACGGCTTTCTCCAGAAGGAATTTGATAGGATTCATTCGAGCAATCAAGTGGACCTCATGAGCCAAGAAGTAGTGCTTCAATTTCTGCACTACCCAAACGAGGGCAGCACAGGTTTTCTCCATGACGGTGTACTTCTGCTCACAGGGATTGAGAAGTTTGGACAAGTAATAGGTTGCCCGTTCCTTGCCTTCTTCATCAGCTTGTGTGAGGACGGCTCCCACGGAGTCATCCAAGACTGAGACGTAAAGGATCAGAGGTTTTTCTGGTTTGGGTGGAATGAGAACGGGTGGACTAGCCAGATATTCCTTCAACCCTTCAAAAGCTTTCTGACATTTAGGATTCCAGTGGAATTCTACTCCTGGCTTGGTCAACTCGTAGAGAGGTCTACACCTTTGTGAATGTTGAGACACAAATCGACGAATAAACTGCAACCTCCCGATTAAACCTCGGACTTCCCTCAAATTCTTGGGAGGCGGCATATCCCTGATAGCCTTAGCTTTGTCGGGATCTATCTCGATCCCTCTTTTGCTCACAATGAACCCCAGCAATTTACCTGACGACACACCAAACACACACTTCTTCGGGTTCATTTTCAGTTGGAACTCCCTTGACCTCTGCAAGACCTTAGCCAAAACTTCTGGATGTTCCATCCTGGTCCTTGATTTTACCAATAAGTCATCCACATACACTTCCAGATATATGTGCATCATGTCATGAAATATGGCCATCATCGCTCTTTGGTAAGTAGCTCCAGCATTCTTTAATCCGAACGGCATGACCACGTAACAATATGTTCCCCAAGGGGTAGTGAATGACGTCTTTTCCTGATCCTCTTCTGCCAAACGAATTTGATTGTATCCTGAAAATCCATCCATGAACGAGAGGGTCTCGTAGCCTGCCGTGTTATCGATCAACACATCAATGTGAGGCAAGGGAAAATCATCCTTTGGACACGCGCGGTTAAGGTCCCGGAAGTCGATGCAAATCTGACTTTCCCATCTTTCTTCATGACCGGGACAATGTTCGCCACCCATTGAGGATAAAGGATGACTCTAATGAACCTGGCTTTGTGGAGCTTATCGACCTCTTCTTTCATTTTCAAAGCCATTTGAGGGTGGAAACGCCTTAACCTTTGTTTTACCGAGACGGACCCTGGTTTTAGGGTTAAACGGTGTTCGACCAAGGTTGAATCCAGACCCGGCATATCCTCGTAGCTCCATGCGAACGTGTCCTTATATTCCTTGAGAACCTCAATTAATGCCTCTTCTTCAGAGGGTGGTAGGTTGTCACTTATGAGGATGATCCTAGGGTCTTCCTCAGTTCCCAAGTTGACTTCTTTGGTGGATTCTTCTACGGCGGTTGACGGCTCGTCGAATCTCCTCATTCCACTAGCGTATGCGCCCGCCGCATCCTCATATTCTTCACCCTCATCTTCAGTGGGACATTCTTCATCCGTGATCTCGTAGACTCCATACCCTTCATCAAATGCACAGTCGCCCTCACATTCTATTTCCGGTAGCCGGATGGGATTTTCTAGCAACTGAGGGATGGCAAGGAGGGCTTGACACCTGGCGGCTAAATCCAGAAGGAATCGACGAGGGATCTGCCTACCCTTGGATTTCTTCCTAGGTACTACCCTTGGCCTATCATTCCTAGATTGACTGACAATATTTACAGAAGAAGAGGAAGACGAAGAGGATGGTGTAGAATGTACAGGAGAAGACCCCTCAGAGGAGGGGTAGAAAAGGTCGCTCATCGGACCTTGGACGGGTGGTCCGCAAGGCGGTACGCACCCGTGGGAGATGTAGGAGGTTTCCTCAACGAAGATGTGTTGTTGGGGAGTTTGAAAATTGACGGTTTTTTTTCATTTTCATTTTTAATGACAAAGCAGTGAAAAGAGATTGGAGGAGAGAGAAAAGTGGTTATGGCTAGAGGATTGTGAGGCTCATAGAGCAGATCATGGTTGAAGACCTGGCGCGGGTTGAAAAGCCCGCGTAGGTATGTAAACAGAGAAGGGGATCTGGGAAGATCATCAGACAATTGTCTGGCCCAGGAAGAAGATATCAGCAAAGGCTGAGACGAGTGGATGGAGAAGATGGCGGCTAATGAGCCGTCGACGGCAATGTTGAGGACGGATGAAGATCCGTCGATGACAGAGTCCTTCTGGCGAGGACGAGGATAGTTTGGAACCTTGGCAAGAGTGGTAATATTCTCTGGTATTCCGGAGATCAATGGCGGTCCTTCAGGCTGCGAAGACGAGAACATCCTTTCCAGTGCAACGGAAATGTCCCGTATGTCGAACCATTTGTTCCACTCGCATTCCGGCTCTTTGATCTTGCCTCTTTTGGTGATCCTCGGATATTTTTCAGCCAAATATACAGCATGTGATCCCCCATATGCTTCTCGTGGGTAATCTCCCATCTGAACAACGGGCCCTCTGTTGAAGTGGTTTGATAGAGTCCATGTGAGGGGCTTCCAATCCGCCCTGAACGGTCCTTTGAAGCCTAGGCCAAACCTACGGTTCGGCCTAATTTCCTTTGGCGGTTTGAGCATACCCTGTAATTGTGCGCCCAGACCTTTACCCTGTTGATAGCCGATGTTCCTCATAATCTCCCAACCTTTGGAGTGAAAAGGGAGACATGATGTTGCGGTTGTCCTGACCGGCTCCTTTGGTGCTAGTGGAACGTGAGATAGATCACGCACGTCCAGCAATGACAATATGGGCCGATGAGACGGCCAAACAGAGGGCAGAGAGGTATTGATAGCATCCACTGTGTGAAGGACAGGTGTACTGACCACTTTAATAATTCTCCCATTGTAAGGAAACTTCATGCACTGATGGTTGGTGGACGGCACAGCGTCCATGGCTTTGATGTAAGGGCGACCCAGTATAGCCTTGAATGTGGGGTCCATGTCGAGGACATGGAATTCCGTAGGAATTGACATGGGGCCTAGTTCTGCCTTCAGAATAATCATCCCCTGCGGCGGCCTTTTGCTATTGTCATAGGCCGTGACCGTGATCGTAGAAGGTCTTATTTGTTCCTCGTCGATCCCACACAACTGAAGAGTGCTCATGGAGATCACATTTATGGACGCACCCGTGTCCACAAGACACGGGTTTATGGATACCCCATTGATTTTTATTGAAATGCACAATGCATATTTCCGAGCTTCCTTGGGAGCGAGCTCGTAGTTGTGGAACATGATGGCCGGTTGTGTGTCTGTTGGGGTCAGGACGGTAGAAATCTTCTCCACGGGGAGGTCTTCATTAACCATGACTCTTTGAAGGTACTCCATTAAGGCTGCCTGGTGGGATGTGGATCTTTGAAGAAGCTCCAGGATGGAGATCCGAGGAGGCGTCTTGTCCAAATGTTTTAATAGATCATACTGTGTTCCAGGGATAGCTCTTTCTGGTTGTTCTCCATCATCCTTCTCTGGCTGAGATTGCTCAAGATTCTGACTGTTGTGGGGGAAAACCCTGTGGAAAATCCTTCCACTCCGGAGCACCATTGCGTGCGGCTTTTGTACCTCTGTGGGGGTAGCAGTGGGTTTTAACAGAGGTTTGAGGGGTAATGGTGGAGGAATGGTCGATGAAGCAGGGGTGATGACGGGAGCAGGGATTCTGATGAGGGGTTTGTTAGGTGGAGGCATGGTGAAGGTAGAGGGGATATCGCGCGGATTATGAAGGATAAGGGGTCTGGAAGGTGGAGGTGGAGACGAAGTAGAAGTGGGTAGGGCTTGAAGTGGGCAATGATTTTGAGGTGGGCGATGAGTAATGAGTGGTTTTGAAGGCATTAGTGGTGATACGGTGGAGAAAGACGGGGTTATGTATGGTTGACGGATGATAAGGGGTTTAGAAGGCGTAGGGGTAAATGTGGTAGAGGTGGATGATAAAGTGGGAGAGTGAGAGAAGATGAGAGGGTGTGAAGGCGTAGTGGAGAGTGTCGGTTGATAGGAGATCGGGGTACGGATGAGAGGGCGTAATGGTAGTGGAAATGGTGAAGGCGATACTGACGCGGGTTGATGAGAGAGAGGTGCTACCCGGGCAAGGCGAGGGGGTTGCATGACGATGGGGTTGGAGGAAGAAAGAATAGAGGTACTTTCTTGGTGCCACACCTGCTCTCTCCCGACTTCCGGGAAGGAGGAGATGGGGTTAACCTGATGATTGGGCTGTTGGTGCTCCGGTAATGGATTCTGGATTATGCCCATGTCGGGCTGTTGTTGTGGGGCCTGCTGAGGCTGTTGTTGTTGTTGTGGTTGCTATTGCTACTGCTGTTGTAACTGCTGTGGCCTATGAGGAGGTCTCCTAGCCTTGAGAGCGGCGATGTATCGTCTCATTTCATCCCAATCTATTTGATGTTCATCATTCATATCGTGGATGTAATCTTTGAAATGGAAGCAGTAATCTACTGTGTGTCTTGGCTGTCTGTGGTAGACGCAGTATTTGGAGGTATCAACATTTGGGGGCCACACGGGCCTTTCTCTGGGTAGGGCGAGTTGGTTTGATGCCATGAGGGCATTAAAAATGTCTGCTAAGGTTTCTGGCAATGGTGGATAGTAGGCTCTCTTGGGACCGACCGGCCTCCTTTGTTGCTGTTGGGGACCATAGTTCCCCGGGGGTGGAACTTGGTTGTACTGAAGCGGTGGTTGTTGTTGCTGAGGTTGTGGTTGTTGTTGCTGGGGTTGACGTAATGGAGGCATATTATCCTGGGGTGGATTATTTTGGGGTGGAGGACGAAGAGGGAAAGGACCTGGTTGGAGGGAAAGTCGGGGCATTTGTGGAGGCCTTGGGTTGACCGCATAGTTGGCATTATTGACCGCACCCACTTGCTCATTTGTCACGACCCCTTCTGTGGCTCCGCCCGGGACACCAGCGCCTGTCTTTCTGACCACTTTGGGCTTCGGTGACTCGAACATGTTCATAATGGGGGAGTCTTTTAACTGGGTTTGGATGTACCGGGCCCTTTCATAGAGTTCCTCCATTGTAGTAAGTTTATTCATGGCCAGGACGTCTCTGAACTGTGGGGTTGCATTAGACACAATCATCTTTACTTGTTCGGGCTCGGAGAGGGTGTCCCTTATTCTTTCCGCCAGAGACCTCCATCTATCAGCATAGCGGACAAAATCCTCATCGGGCTTCATCTTTTCGGCCACTAGGTCGGTAATGGAGAGTGAGGGACCGACCCTATCCCTATATTTCTGCAAGAACCTTCTCTAGACTATTTCAAAATTCTCGGCCTCGCGGGGCTCCAAAGAATAGAACCACTCAAGTGCGGGACCATCCAATGATCTCCGAAAGAGATATGCCAGGGACCTCTGATCGTTTTGCCAATAGGAGGATTCATACATGAAATCCTTGAGGTGAATGAAGGGGTTGCCGGTACCATTGTATCTGCAGTACGTGGGCATTTCGGAGGGAGGAAGATGAATGACGGGAACGATTGGCAAAGCAACCTCTGGGGTGGCTTTCACATCCACCATCCTTCTCAGATTTTGAAACCGCTCGTCTATGCGATTGAACCTATTGAGGAGCGATTGGGCGAGCTCCTCTGGAGGTGAAGGTGGCACTTGAAACTGGGGGAGAAACTGTCTCCCGGAGACTTGAGGGGGGAACCCGGAATGAGAGGGAGCTGTCGGACCGCCGACAGTTGGCCCTGGCTGAAGCAGTGTGTGGGGAACAACAGGAGTTTGAGATTGTGACGGGAACTGGAATGAGGGTGGTTGTTGGCTCGCTTGTCCTTGAAGCGAGGGAGACTGGATGGCTTGCGCCAATGAAGGAGATGGAATGGCCTGCACGGACTCTTGGAGGGGTGCGATGGCCGGAGTTGATTACTGGGGCGTGGGGGCAACAGATTTCCCCTTCAGAATGGCCTGGAAGGCCCGGAGCTGTTCAGAGGTAAGCTCCGTGTTGGCAAGGACGCCCAGTAAGGAAGAGATATCCTGTGGTGGGGACGTGTCCCCGACAATAACCTGCACCTCATGCGAGAGCTCATGAGAAGGACCCGAGTCCATAGCATAGACTCGCGGGTCGGCTGACAAACCACGACTAGGGTGGTTTTCCTCAAAAGACTCGTGAGCCATGCTCACAGTTTTCCCAGAACGTAAAAACATACACTAGCAAGCAGGTAGCAGAGATTATCAAACAAGTTGATGCCTTTACGCCTTTTTTTATGTTTTGATTTTGATGATTTTTTTGTGCTTTTAGCGAGATCCGAAGTTCACACAAAATGGGGACCCTAGTTTATTTTTGTTTCACTGCCGTGTCAGCTAGGGTCTCTCGTCTTACCACGAATGAAATGACTAACTTCGGGGAACTTCAATGGTACAACCAGCCCAGTGAACGAAGAGGAGATTCTTCGATGTCGGGGACTTACGGAGGTCCCAGTGGAGGAGATTCTAGTCCGTTGAGAGGAATTCTCAAACGGAGAGTCCTTCCTTCACCGGGAAAGGGTGATCCTCAAAAAAATGAAAAAAGGATAGAAAAGAGGGATGGATGCATGCAATGAAATGCTGACAGAGATATGGAGTGGGAAAACAACATAAATAACAGACATATAATAAACAAAGAACCAATCAAAACTGACAGTGCTGCCGTGAGCACAACGGGGGCGCGCGCGGGCGCCAAGGTGGAGAGGCACGGATGGTGCCGAACTTGCAAGGGTAGCCAAAAGGAAGCAGTAGAGGTCCCACCGTGATCGCCAATCTGTGAGCGACGTCACGCGGTTCGGGAAAGCGGAGAGGACGCGGAGCGCGCGGGCTCCTTCTTTTTTGTTTGCTGCAATACAGAAATAAGAGAAAAGAGAAGGGGCCACCACGGGAGATTGCTCCGGCGGGGCGAGCGGGACAAACGTAATATAGCAAGATATGGGGGTTAAACGGTCATAGCGGGAAGTGACTCGCCGCGACCTCGGGGGATGGGAATGGTGCAGAAATTAAATAGCAAAAATTGAAACGGCCATTGGGGAAGTGACTCGCCGCGGCCTCAAGAATATGAGCAGATAAGAAGATAGCAGAATATAAAGAGAATATAAAGAGCGGGAATTTAAACGGCCATTGGGGAAGTGACTCACCGCGGCCTCGAGAATATGAATAGATAAGAATATAACAGAATACACAGAGAATTTAAACGGCCATTGGGGAAGTGACTCGCCGCGGCCTCGAGGACATGAATAGATAAGAATATAACATATAAGAACGGGAATTTAAACGGCCATTGGGGAAGTGACTCGCCGCGGCCTCGAGAATATGAGCAGAATATAACAGAATATAAAGAGAATATAAGAATGAAAATTTAAACGGCCATTGGGGAAGTGACTCGCCGCGGCCTCGAGAACAAGATGTGATCGCCAGGGGCTAAAAGACCCCAAAAATAAAGAAAGTGATCGCGCCTACCTCAAGAGCGGGAGATGGCGGGTTGCTTCTTCCTCCCCCTTCGGCCGGCCGACGGAGAGGGCTTTCCTTGGGGACCCTTGCAAAACAACGATAAACAAGTAACGAGTGGATTAGAAAGATGAAGGTGTAGTATTCAAATCCTTGCGATAAAAATAACGAAATGATGGTAAGACACACACCTGGTTGGTGTTGTCTTTTAAACCCCTCTCGGACTCGAGTAGGAGGAAAATGAGATGATCGATGCAAGAAGTATATAAGAAGAGGCGCCCTTATGAAGGGGGATAGATGATGCGAGATGATGAATGCAAAAGAACTAAGAAGAAAAGGAAAGGATTGGCTTATTGGATGTGCCGATGGTGAAATCCGGCGGAGCTCCGGCAGCGTAGGGATGGCGTGGAAGCGCGGTGGATGAAGACGACCTTCCTCTCGCGAGCGTGGGCACCCGAGAAGCCGGCAGAACCTCCACCTACAAAAGACCCCACGGGTTAGAAAATGACTTCGGTAGCCTCTGGGCTCCGGCAGCCTATCGGATCTCTTCCAAGCTCCTCTCAGAACTGAGGGGGTGGGCCTCTATTTATAGGGCTCCGGAGGGTGGAGGCCTCCAGGACCCTGGACACCTCCATCAGGGCCGAACTAATATTTTATTCTATTTTTATTAATTTTTTCGGAATATTTTTGTGGAGGCGTCCAGGGCCCCGGACGCCTCCAACAGGTCCACCGAACACCACCGGCGGCCGCACGCGGTTTGACACAACGCGTGATTTTGTGAGCGACGCCTTGTGATTTTGAAATGGGCGCGTCCATAGGGCTGGACGTCTCCATAATTTAGCTTTTTTCACACACGACAGACCGTCGTTCGGTGGGCGGTGCCCGTGAGGGAGTTGATGGAGGCGTCCAGGGGCTTGGACGCCTCCATTAATATATCATTTTTATTTTTGTTTTGTCTTTTTATGCCAAAGCTGGCATTATATATTTTTTATTTTTTGTTTTTATGGAGGCGTCCAGGGGCAGGGACGCCTCCATTAATATATCATTTTTTTATTTTGTTTTGTCTTTTTATGCCAACTGGCATATATATATATTTTTTTTATATTTATTTTTATGGAGGTGTCCAGGGGCCTGGACGCCTCCATTAATATATTATTGTTTATTTGTGTTTTGGGTTTTGAAAAATAAAAAGAAAATAAATTAAAAGAATGGCGGCGTCCAGGGGCCTGGACGCCCCCATCAAGACCCACCCGGGTCCTCGGACAAGCGTTGGCGGCCGCCCGACAGACACCCTTCTTGGTTCCGGAACCTCCTGATGCGTCTGACTGGTGTTGATGCCATCCGAATGCCGTGACGAGACGATTCCGGATGCCGAAAAGGGCGGAAGAAGGCTCAAGAAAAGGAAGCACTCGAGCGATTCAAAATGCGTAAGCCGTTGCGGGGCGTTGTATAGTAATATGAGACTTTCTCGGGAGACGTCAGGAATGGCGTGTCTACAGTAAGCATGCATGAATAAGGGCGAAAAGAGCAACGTAATTTCCCTAAGCCGAAGACCGAATCCCAACAGGCATTAGGCAGGGGAGGAATGTTCCCCATCCTTGAAAACCTCTCGTGAGCTTCCTCAAATTATTCTTCTTTTCCCTCCCCGGGGCGGGTTCTAAACTCGAAGAATGGTGAAGACTGACTAAGAAGGATGGGCTGCAAGAGAATATGAGTAGAAGCATGAGTCATTGAGCACGCTGATCCCTTTGTTAAGTTTTTTGGAGAAGGATTAATGAATTTAAGATCATGATGGCATAAGGTTTAAAGCCATGTACTATGCTTGCTTTCAAACAAAAAAAAAGAAAAAAAATTTTAAAATTAACGTCCTCAGTTAAGCCGTCATTTTCAAAAAAACAAAAAAGAGAAAATGGAAAAATAAAAATTAACGCCTCTGATGACGGGCGTCTTTTTCAAAATTAACGACTTACACTAAGTCGTCATTTTCAATTTAAAACATTAAAAAAAATGTTGTTTTGCAAAAAACGCCTACCATAAAGGCGTCAATTTCACAATGGGCGCCCGTTGGCGCGGGCGTCATTTTTATAATCAAAAATAAAAATAAAAAATAAAAAGAGAGAAAATGGAAAAGAAAAATTGAAAATTTGAAGCCGTTGTTGTGCATGTGCGTGGTTGCATTCGTGTGTGAGCATCTTTTATTTTTAGTTAGCATTTTCTTGCTTGCATGTTGCATCTTCCTATATTTTATTTATCACTTGCCTTCATTAATGAAAGGCTTGGCCCCTTGACCCGTTATCAAGGTCAAACTAAAGACATCCCCTTGCTTATTGAGCAAGGGGCCAAGTCGAACAGATGGATTAACCTGTTTGTTTAAATGTGGATCACAGCTACAAGCGCAGGGCAAAGGTAAAAGGTGAGAAAATGAAAAAAAACACAAGTACACAACCACACGAGTGCTCAGGTAACAAAAATTTCATTCTCATATATATATATATATATATCAAATGTATATCTGAGTACAGGTGTGAGGTTGGAGGAGTACAAGTAAAGTCTCTCTCAGCTCTCGCCTCCACCCTCCTCTCTCCTACTCTCGGCCTCACTCTCGTCCTCCCGACGAGGCTCTCGTGGAGGGGGCATGGACCCTCGTGAAGTAGATGGAGCTCAAGCCGGCTCCCCTGCCTCGCTCCTCTGCCGAAGAGAGGAACCTGCTACAAAAGTGGAGCTGGTGAAGGCGTACCCCGCAGCCCGCGCTTGCTCTCGACCTCGCTGGAGACACTCCTCGGACGCTCGCAGCTGCTCCTGAGTAACGGCTAGCTGGGTCCTCAAGTCCGCAAGCTCCCGCTCGCGCTCTCGGTCACAGGTCCTCTCTGTCGCGCGCTCCTCCTGGTCACGGGTCCGCTCTGTCGCACGCTCCTCTCGCTCCCGGGCACGCTCTCTCCGCTCCATCTCGAGGGCGACTCGCAGCTCCGCCACGTCCTGGGGCAGCTCCTCTCGCCGCCTCAAGGCCCGCTTGAGCTCCGCAACCCGTTGGTCGCGGATGGCCAACTTCGCCCCGGCTAAAGCGGTCTGGGTAAGCGCCGCCTGTAGCTCTGAGGTCTGCAAGCATTTAAACAAATCATCAGTTTCATATGCACAATTCAATAATTCATGAAATAAGCAATTAACAACTGAAATAAATAACTCACCCAGGAGGCCATCGCCTACTATCCCTCCTCGATACAGGTAAGAGAGGACCGGAGCTCCTCAGTCTGCAAACACAATTTTTCATGAGCATATCATATAAGTAATTGAATTTTGAGTTTAAAGTTTAAAGCATACCCGTGTAGCGAGGTCGCGCTCTGTTGCCTCGGCCCGTGCTACTACTCCAGCTAGCTGCTCTGCTAGTGCAGCCGTCTCTGCACTAGGTCCCCTCGAGCTGGAGGCCTCTCCCGTCTCTCTCACCGCTGCTCCCTGCTGGGCACACTGCATTCATTGAGATTGTCAGTGGCTAATCATCAATAATTCAAGAATTCATTTGCATGTAGATAATTTAAACACTCACCAAGGTCTGTAGGTCTGCCCGTGTGGTAGCCAGCTGGGCCTCCAAGCTATGGAGGTGGGTCTGCATGTCCATCGCCACTATGTCCCGCGTATCCTGCATTCATCACATATTAGTCACATGATAGATATACAAAGTATTTGCATTTAATTAAAAAAAAAGGTGCATTCATACATATCCCTAAGACCCTCATCTGGGGTCGACCGGCGTAAACCTCCCAGTAGCGTCGAAGGTACTCGGAGCTGTCGGCCGCCTGGGAAGTGACTCGGGTCCCGCCACGCTGCCAGTCGGCATACTGGTCCGAGAACCGCACTCTCCTGTCGATCGCCTTCTTGCGACCGTGCATCTTCTTGCCTATCCCCCATGGCTCTCCTACCTCGATCCACTCCTAGTGTAGGCCGAGGGTCCTCATCACCAACCTAAGCCGTAACGGCTCAATCTCGTTCAGGCAATGAACCCAAAGCTCATGCCCGAAGCGAGGTCGGCCCGATACGACCCACGGCTGGCCCTCGTCGGTCATCCCCTCATAGGGTCTCCACCTCACCTGCATCCACAAGCACGCATATCATCATATCAACATATTTCACATAAAAACAAAAAATTTTGCATCACATCAAGCATGCATACCAGTGAGGCAGGGAAGTCGCGGAACTCCCGTCGTAACACTCGCAGCTCGTAGGCGAGTGGGGCTCCAGTCACCACTGGTAGCCAGCACCGTGCGAGAGGGAAGGATCCCTCATCTCCAGGCCGTGGGTCAGCACGCCCCATCGGCATGTATAAGTGGCTCCATAGCTGCATCCATGCATTGCATTAGTAACGCATTCACATGCACATAAAAAAGAAAAGAAGAAAAGAAAGAAAATGCATACCTGAAGAAAAGGTGAGAAGCCACTGACAGTCGTCTCTCGACCTGTCCCCGTGGACAAGTCGGCTATCAAGTGCGCCAGCAACGCTGCTCCCCAAGTGTATCTGCCAACGCCCTCCAAATCCTCGAGTATCCCTAGGAATCGACAGTTGATGACGTCGCCCTTTGTGTCGAGCATCAACCTCCCGAGCATCAAGAATAGAAATCTCCTCAGATCTCGATCTGCTCTCTCCCTCTCAGCCGGGTCCTGGCAGTAGACAGCCCTAGCCCCGTCTATCAACCTCCGTGAAAACTGCTCCAGAGACTCCCTCGACCTCTGCCTAGAGTCACCTAAGCCCATAGCTATGGTAAGGTCGGTGCGGAAGATGGTCCTAGACTCGCTAGGTGTCTCGTACACCGCCTCTAACCCTAGCAGCCTCTGAGTAAGCTCACTATAATCGGGTAGGGTGATCCCGCTCACCGCCTCTCCGTCTACCCTCAACCCAGTAATCCTAGCGACGTCCTCTAGGGTAGGTATCATATGACCCCACGGCATAAGGAAGGCCCTGCTAGTCCTATCCCATCTCTCTCTGAGAACCTGGATCAAGGGTAGGTCTGGTCTCACTGGCTCTATACTCAGGAAGGGTCCGAACCCCATAACGTCTACCCTAGCCCTCTGGAACTCAGGGAGCCCATAGTAAGCTGCTCGGACTTGGACCCAAGAGATCCATGTCCTCATCAACCCCTGCATGCAACAAAAATAAAAATTCTCGCTTAAGTTTTTCATGTGGATATTAGTTTGATGCTGCATTTGCTCTCTGTTTAATTGACGACCAAATCTAGGTCGTGGTTTAACCAATTGACGCCCCTAAGAGAGGCGTAGTTTTAAGATGTATGTCTGTGCAATTTGAATTGACGACCCACCCAGGGTCGTTGTTTTCTTAAATGACGCCCCTATGGGGAGCGCTGTTTTGAAATTAATTTCTTAATTTGAAGAAAATTCTGAATTGACGACCATCCCTGTGGTCGTTGATTAATGAATTGACGCCCCGATGGGGGGCGTTGTTTTCTGAGGTTTCCAAGTTAATCAGACACGCGAAATGAAATAAACAGAGGCACATGTGTTTTAAATAAATGAAATGGCATGAAAATTGATGGCAAAATAAATAAACATGATGAAATTTAAAATAACAACATGCTGCAGGGCGTGATGGATTAATTAATTCACAAAAATTAAAATAATGGAATTGACGACCCAGGTCTGGGCGTCTTTTTAATTGACGGCACCCCTGGGGGTGTCATTTGTCTGGTTTTCCCTCAACCGAGACCGATAGCTATGGAAATTGATGGAAAATGAAAACAAAATGGAAAATAGAGGGTTGGGGGCCTACCTTGCGTCGCTCGGGCACGATCAATCCTCCACGGATGATTTGCCTTGGTTGCCATGGTCGTCGGGGTTGGCCGGGGCGTGGAACAACCGCCGCCGCCACCGGCGGTTCCTCTCCTTCTCCTTCCTCTCCTCCTTGTTCTTCTTCTTCTTCATCATCCCCTTCGCCTTCTTCATCGTCGCCTTCGTCATCCTCGTCATCATCTTCACCTTCTTCTTCTCCTCCATCATCCCTTTCTTTGTCTTCGTGCTCCGCCGCCGGAGCCTCCTCGACCGCCGCTGGAGGAACTGCCTCCACGGCTTGTTCCTCGTCGCCTAGGTCCACCACATCAGGGGCAACAACCCGTTGCCGCTTGTGACCACCGCCAGCCATGGTTTCGAGAAGGGAGAGAGTGAGAATGAGAGGGATGGAGATGAGAAATGAGAATGGGGGGGGGGCTTTTCGGTTAGGGTTTGCAGAAGAGGGAAAGGGAGAAGACGAAGGAAGGAGAAGAAGGAGGGAAAAAGGGATTTAACGGTCGAAATAAATTGACGCCCGAAAGAAATCCATTGTTCGATTAATTGACGGTCTAAGAAAGGGCGTGGTTTGTTGATTTGACGACCCGAGGCTAGGCGTCTCTTTAATTTGCGTGGGAATTTGCAACCGTCGTCAGGCGCTTTAATGGGGAAGTGATAGATTTGATCGAGCATAATAATTACGATTTGAATTTGACGCCGATGGGAACGGGTGTCCGTTGCAGAATACACGACCTAATTGAAGGCATCTTTTATGTGAAATTAAGGACTTATTTTGAAAATATTTTAAGGAATTTAAAACGATTAACGCCTTTCCTGGAGGCGCGAATAAAAGAAACGCCTGTCGTTGAGGGCGTCATTTGTGGTTTTTGAAGTATTTTAAAAATTGATTTAATGCAGTTGACGACATCATCTGAGGCGTGGTTTAAGCAATTGACGCCCTGCGTAAAGGCGCCGCTCAGAACAGATAGCCCGTAGCTCAGTTTCTTCAGACAGAATCACATGCAATTGAAAGAAATGATCATAAATGCATTGTTTTGGCTCAAATAAGAAAGGAATCCTTATTTCATTGAAGGAAGATCATTATTACATTTATTGAGCCATCATAGGCCTTATCTTCCTAAGTGCTAGTACATATGATTTGTATTTGTCTTCTTCTTCTTCTACACGTGCCTTGGACTTTTGGAGTAGTCCAACCTTCCATTGAGCCATTATTGTCTTGATTTCTTCTCGATCTCCACTTGAGCATAATTCCCTTCTTTTGAGTGGAGGAAGATGAGAGGGTTCTTCAAAGAGGTGCCGAGGTAGCCCAAGCTGTGGGAGGCACCGGTGTGCATTATAAAGAACGAAGTTGGTCCCGCCGAGCAATCGAAGCTCTATGCCGGAGGAGAGTCTTGAGCGAAGATCTTGGATCTTGAGAAACCCCGGTGCGCAAGTGAATCCGCTCTTTGGCATTGTTGTGAAGTAGTCCCTCCATTCACTTCTCTTCTTGAGCTTGGGTACTCGATTGGTCACCCTCTCACATAGGCCCAAAGAATTTGTCATATATCGTAGTGGGCTCTTTGAGAATATCTTTGAGGCCACTTGAGTCTCTTGGCATGGGTCAAACTTTAGGTGGAGGTCCACCCAACAAGGGAGAAGGAGCATTGACCCATAGAGGGGCCGTCCTAAGGAAGCCGAGGTAAGCCCATTGTATAGGTTGGCTAGTACCGCCGGACCTATTCTTTTTTCCTCCCACATGCTAGCTATAGCACTTAGGTGGTGTTCCTCTAGATGGTCTTCCATTGAAGGGAATAATAGAGCTCCCGCTATGCATATAACGAATCCCTTCATTACCCTCTCCAACAAGTCTTCATCCTCTTGGGTCTTGTCCATATTCTTGTATACCTATGAAGTTAGCTTTAGAAGATTGATTCCCTTATGAGCTTTAATTTGGTTCACTAGATTTGGGCTTTGAATAAGGCTAGTGAGTATGTCTTGAGCTTGTATTGGTCTAGCCATATGAGCCATCCTTGATTCCTCTCCTTGTTTCATCCTTCTTAAGCCTAGGAGTGCCTCTACTTCTTCTAGGAGTATAGTGGCTTCAAAGGTTGGGAAGAGGAATGTGTGAGTATGAGGGTGCCACAGTTCTATAAGAGCTCCGATGGAGGCCCAATCTAGGTGGATGTCATTATAATGGGTAGCATGGGTTATGAGACCAAGAAGGTGCCACCTTGAGAGGAAGGATTTCATGTCTAATGAGAGCTTGGAGAGTAATAAAGGAAGCCACTTAATTTTGAGAAATCTCCTTGGACCAGGAACAATTGGGTAATCCTGAAAAAAAACATAAAAGAAAGAAAGAAGAAGAAGAGAAAATACAATCAAAAATTTTGAAAAGGAAGAAAGGAAGAGAAACAAATAAAAGCTTTAACATAAAAAACACTTACTTGGCTGTTGGCAATTCTCCCACTAATATGGCCTGGAACTTCAGAAATCCGTGGAAAGCTCATCCTTGGCTTCTTGGAAGGTCTTTGCTTTTGCATCATGTTGTTCATCTTCCTGCTAGTTATTCTCTGCAAGTTCTTCTGCTAAATCTGATATCTCTGTTGCTTCGGTTCTCTGTTAGCTCAGTTGATTGATGTGCTCTGGAGATGAACAGTTGCCTTTTATAATGTTTTGGAACGCTAACGGATATCATGGTTTGTGCTTGAATCAAACGAGTTGCTGGAAGCTTAATTCCGAGCAGGAAATGAAAACAATTAATTGACGACGTGCCCATTGGCGTCATTTCTTTAATTGACGACACACTCAGAGTCGTCATTCATTTAGCGCCTCCATGGAGGGCGTCATTTGTGTTCCAATTCCAAATCAAACCTCAATTGCAATTAACACCCCAATGACCGTCGTCGTTTATCATTTTGACGCCACCCGCGAGAGTCGTCATTTCTTCAGTTATTCATGAACTTAAGTGCAACTATATCTTGATGGAATTATTCATATTATGCACTTATGATCATATTGAGAGCTGTCCTGAGCTGATAATTCTTTTGATGAGCTAATGAGCTTTGAAGTGCAGAAGTGCAGGTCGTGCAAGTCTGGAAATGCTTGGATTGACACGAACCCACAATCAAGATCATAAGTTCAAATAATGCCCGCCCATTCGCATTTCGATGTATATTTGCATAAGTCTAAGCATAACAAAGTATGTACATTCCAAGTCTAAGCATAACAAAGTCTATACATCGCATGCTTCATCCCACAAGTCTATACATTCATCCAAAGTCTATATATTCATCCTAAGTCTTTGCATTTCATAAGTCTGTACATTCCAAGTCTTTGCACTTCATAAGTCTATACATCATAAGTCTATACATTTCATAAGTCTATACATTTCATAAGTCCATTCATTCCATGTCTATACATCCCAAGTCCATACATTCCTCCTAAGTTTATACACTCTCAAGTCCATACATTCCTCCTAAGTCTAACCAAACGCAGAGTCTGTACATTCCTTCCAAGTCTATACATTCCTTCCCAAGTCTGTACATTCCTTCACAAGTCTATACATCCATTCCCTAAGTCTACACATCCGTTTCTCCTAAGTCTACACAATGCATAAGTCTATACATCCAACGTCTGTGCATTCCCCATGCATCTCATAAGTCTATACATTGCACAAGTCTGTACATCCAAAGTCTGTACAATCAATACGAAGTATACCCATCCCACGGTTGTTATTCTCAAATAAATCCAATAAAAATTCAAAAATTCTCAAATAAATCCAATAAAAATTCAAAAAAATAAAAATTCAAAAAATTTCTTAAATTCAAACCAATGTTGTTGAGTGTTTTGATTAGGCTTTTATGCTTAAACTGCTACCTTATTATCTTGGCTAACGAAATTTTGAGCGCAGGATAAGAAGCTCTTGGTCCCACCGTCTGGGCATCACCATCCAAGTCCCACAGTGTTTGCACATTATTCCATGCTCATTGCTATCATTATCTTCTTGTATGATATTCTACGCTACTATAGCATATCAGGGACCTTGTGGTTCTGATGAACCTGGAATTTGAGTTCCCCTTCATCAAAAACAGTGATAATTCTAGGGGAGTCTTAATCACACGGATAGGCCGTTGAGTCATTTAAGGTTTGGGACAATGGTTCCACTTTCTGAGTTGATGCGTGGACAAACGGGCTTCGGCTTAGCGTCAGCTTAGAGATCTGGATTCTTGACCAAATCTGGATGGCTTAATAATATTATCCTTGATTGTTTTCTATTTTTAGTTTGTTTTATTTTTTTTCTTTTAGCCCAGCATGCATCATGTAGGACTTTGAGCTTAATGATGAAAATCTTCATATTACGCTAATAATGAAGGTTGCTTGCTCTTAATCGAGTTGTCATGGGATATTCCATTCCAAATCAAGTACTTTATTCTCCTTGAAACCGCTCAGGCTGGTTCCTTGAAAGTGTTCATTTGCTGGGTCTTTATCTCAACTCATTTTATTTTTCTGCAAAATCACCTTGGTTGTAGCACGTCCACATTGGCTGGTAACCGCTCTCCGATGGTGTCTTCCCTTTCGTGCCCTCGTGCACATTTTAGTTCATTTAGTTTAGTCCCTTTGGTCCAGCTCATCAATGCTTTCTTATAATCATCCGGAGTTGTTTCATTCAGAATCTTGGAAAGATTTCTAACACTTAGTGTCGGAAGCGTGTCACATCACACCTTAACATCTACTTATCAGTTCGTTCCACTCCACTCCGCTTGTTTCACTTTCACTTCATTCCGTCTCACTCCCTTGCAAAGCAGACGCCAAGGCGGGACAACTATAGACACGCTAAAATTGATGCTACGTTGAGTAAATCTCATGTCACCATGTGACGCCCCAAGCGGACTTCAATATTGGCCTAATATAAAGTTTTTTCTATTTTTCATAAGTTAATTGTGATTTATTGGCATTTTTCTTTGACGAATGGAATTTACACCTTAAGTAGGGGCATCATTTAATTAACGGCGAATCCAAGGGCGCGTCTTAATAAACGGATGGCTGTGCCTAGAGGCGTCATTTTCTGTATTTTTATGAATCCTAAACAAAGTGCAAATTCAAAGAATTGACGTCCCAAGGAAGGGCGTCTCTTATTTAACGCCCATAACCGAAGGCGTCATTTCTGAATTTTTAATCAAGAAAGTATTTTGTTGCCACAATTAAATCCAGTAATTGACGCCCCTGTTCACGTCGTCATTTTAATTAACACCCTTGGTGAAGTCGTCATTTTTAATTGACGCCCTTCGGCAGGTCATCATTTCCATTTCCAACTCCGTTTCGCCTGCTTCTTTCCAGTAATGATCCTTGCCCCATTTTGCACCTTGTGTTCGATTGGGGAGAGGGTTTCTTATTGAAGGGTCATTACCTAGTTTTAATCCCTATTTTGCAAGGATCTTTGGCCCTATAAATACCCCTTGATGTGCCCCTCGCGCGAGAGAGAAGAAGAGAATAACGTTGTGATAGCAGAGAACTGCTGTGAGTTTTCTTAACGGAAGAGAGAGTTTTGGTTTTTTTGCAGGTTCTGTTCTCAGGCAACTCTCCTTCCTGATGCTAATCTCCTCTCACGGTGGTCATCATCAGCATTCAACAATTTCATTGTTTCTCTCCTTTATTGCTGCACACACAGCAGAAGGATTCTCCTCTCCCTTTAGTGTTTGTTTTCATTAGAGATTAACTCACACACTCTTTTCTATTAGCTATCTTGCTAAAAGCAAGTCATCACGTATTTTGCTTTGCATATCATTACCTTCATATTCTCCATACCCATTGATACTCCTCTTAAGTGGTTAAAAAAATCAAAACACACAAGGTGTGTTCATGCCCAATTTGTTTGATTTCATACCTTTAGAGCATTGATACTACACACTTTTGGCTAATCAATCTTTTCACTTGTCTTGTGTATTTTGCAAGGGTAATCAAGCTATAAACCCCCTTCATCGGCCGGCCGGTGGAAGGAGGAAGGAAAAGCTCACAATCTCTCACACTCAACACAAGGTACATGCGATTACTTTTATTCATTTTGAGGTAACCCCTCTGGCGATCACACTTCCCATTTAGCACCAACGTGCTTCTTTTTCTTTATTATTTTTCTTTATTTTCATTAAGTGGATTTTCCATAATCTATAGAGCTCGCAGTCGAGGTCACCGAACCACACCAGTACCACCTACCGAAGAAAATCCCACGGTAATAGCACCGAAGAGGCCAGTCTCCCAGGACACGGCCAACCTGGACACGCTGTCCAAGGTACAACCCCGACCACGTGGTCACGGGTACCGCACAGCAAGACGCAACCTCGGTAAAGCTACGAGCACTAGTCTCACGGCATAAGAACCGACACACGCGCCACCGCGAGACTATCGAAACTCAACGGTCAACACGACTAAACCCGTAGGTCGAAGTCACAAGACTGACAGTCTGCCACTCCCGACTCGACAAGAGTACCTCCCACTAGAAGCAAGGCCGGTTGCATCCCCTGACGACTTACACCGCACCGCAGGTGAACTGCCTAGCGTGGTAGCGCCTACCCGAGGCACGGACACCGAACAAGAACCACAACGAGTGACTAGCTGGGGTCACGTCCGTCGGCGTGGGTCCAACCGCCCCCAACCACGTGTGCACACACAGACCATGCGTCCTAGGTCTGGCCCTCTGACCGGTTTTCCCCCGTAGCCGGACTCTGGCTAACGACGAGGGGCCCGATGGAAACCAGTCCCAAACCGTCCTCAGGGTAGCCTCTCCACCACTCCCTGGTGGGACCACATGCGTGTAAGCAGGCTACGACTAGTAAAGGGTCACTGGAGGAGTAGACTCTTGACTCAACGGAAAACAATGTCCGAATCCGACGACGTACGGGGATCATCCAACGTACCGGCACCGTCGCACGGCGACCACAGTCGGAGAATGAACGGGACTCACAGCTCATGGCTACGCATGCACCCTGTGCGAGAGTCGAGAAAACCCAAGTGACGCTAAGCCACTGGACTCTGGGCAGTCCTCTAGACGCACTACAGCCAACGGTCCTTGAGTCAGAAGACTCGGGTCAAGACCGTCGCACGCAACAGCACAAGGCCATCAATCTAGTCCAATTTCTAGGTCTAAAACCACGGTAGCACGCGTACCGAGGTAGCTCACAGGCCACCGAGACCATTCCCTTGGGAAGGGAACTCACAGGACTAAGGCCACACATATGGCGCACGCGGAAAGCACAGAAGCATGATTCCCAAGGCAACTTGCACACCACCAAGCTGCAGCCCAACTCAAGGAAAAGAGGGAAGCCTCCAACCCCAGACTGGACAACTGGACTCGCAGCCCAAGGCCTCCCACGGGACCCACTCGGGAATCGCTTTCCAGAGAAACCAACGACACACGTCAACACACGGTGACACAAGTCGAGAACGCTACACCCGGGACTACAACATACCACGACACCTGGCCCTGATGACGTGCACAGCATCCGTCGGGCCACAGGTCAGCATGTGGTTCGAGAACCACACACCCGGGACTCGAATCGGTTAACACGAAAACACCGGGTTAGACTGGCACATGTGCAGTTCACCCTGGGCCGCTCAAGGGATGTGCGGCTGGGGCACAGCCGCTCAAGAGACATGCGGTCAGGTAAGAGCCGCACAAGGCCCTAATCGGACTAACCCCAAAGGGGATGTGCGGTCAAGGATCGTCCGCACAACCCAACCGACCTACTCCAGTGCCGGTCAAAACGGTTTTGACCAAACCGCACAACCCAACCGACACTAAACTGTTGACCAAGGGTCAACTGGGATATGCGGTCAGCTCCTGGCCGCACGAGCCCACGGAAGGATAGACGGCTGGGTACCAGCCGCCCATGGGGGAGACATGCGGTTCTCACCTGGCCGCACATCAAATGTGCGGTCTATCGTGCGACCGCACAACCCCAAAACCAAGAGAAGATGAACGGGCCAAAGGCAGCCGCCCAAGTGATGGACGGGCCCGGTTCGACCGCCCAACCATCACGGCGGGTAAACCCAGGGGGTCGCCCAATCGCGGCCTTTCCACGTCCCGTTCGTGCCGAAACGAAGGGGATACAACCACAACCACCCTGGCAATCACATGGACTCCGACCGGAGTCAAAACGATGCATGAATCGCGAGAGACGAGCGATTCTACCGAAGATACCCAAAAAGGGTTACCGAGCTTCCCGGAGCTCTACCGATCCAACGGGACCACCAATCGAGATGAAATCAGGGAGAAAAGAACGCTCTCGCCCCAAGGAATCCGTTAACAGTAACCGATCTGGAAATCGTCGCCATTTCCCGACCGACCCTACGAAACCTACAAAACCACGGTTTCGCTAGAACGGACCCAAACACAGCCGTTTCCACGCTGAACGACGTGCAATGACAGGAAAAATGAGCAGAACGTAGCAGTGTTCCGTCACCCTACCTCCACCGAAGAAACCGCGCGCCGAAGCGACTAATCCACGCCGAAAACTGCCCGGAACGCGAACAACGTCATGTCGGAATCCACCGAGGGATCGCGCCCACAACCGCCTCGATCCTCTCCCATCCTCGCCCGCATCCTCGCCCGCGCCGCCTCCACCTCACCCCCGCCTCGCTCTATCGGCCGCCGGAGAAGAGAGGGGAGAAAGAGAGCGTGAGAGAAGAGAGAGGGGAGTGAGTGAGAAATGAGAGGGAAGAGAGAGAAAGGGAGTTTATATAGGAAAATCCAGAAATTCCAGAAAATATCGAAAAATAGAAAATCATGTTTCCGCGATCCTCGGAACGCACCGATCGCAACGGTACCACTCGCGCCCAGGTGAACGGCCCGGTTCACCCGCAACGAGGTTTCGAAGGAATTACCAAAACACACACAGGGAATCAGAAAACACACGCGGAAAAAGCTACGGAACACTTCCGGGCCTCCGAAACAACTCCGGACCGCGCCGATCCGAACACAAAAGATGTCCGGAATGAAATTTCAAACACAACGGAGCTAGATACACCGGAAACGCAGATCCGAGACCCGAGAAGAAGGATCAAAAAAATCCGGGGCATTACAGCCCTCCCCTCTTAAAGGAATTTTGTCCACGAAATTCAGGACACGCACAGGAATAGGGGAAGAATGCCGTAACCCACTGACAACGCCGTCAGATCCCCAGCACAGAAAATCACGATTCACACGAAAGCTCCAGACCTGAGGGACACAGCCAGGCTATAAACACGAATAACACCTCGCTCTACGTGCCGAGCACACCGGCCATCAGAGTAGGCACTCACAAAGAACACAGTCTAGCGTCACCTCAGTCACAGCACGCCCATCGGGAAACACAGTCCCCAACACAAGGAACAGCTGCCAATGCAACCCACGGTCGGCAGACGACCCAGACGCCAGTTTCGCAAACCCGCCGACTGGTCTCACGCCCGACACAAGGGAACAACCAAACCAAGCTCCCACTAGCAGACGCGATTACCCAAGCAGACCGCAACCACCACAACGGCTCAGCACCAAGAATCACCTCACACCTGGCAAGCTGAAAGCCAGACATATCACTGAGCCAACTCTTGTCAGAAGACAAACTTCGGCAAAGCCCAGATCCTGTCCAAAAAGGCACATGGTCTCGCTGGCACACGGCTCTCGCCACGCTCGAGCCCCGACAACCAGCATCTTCTATCTGTGACAAGACCATCCACTGGTCGCCAGATACACGTCAACGGAAAATCTCCACCGACCCAACAGGCACGATCCAACTCACAGCAGGCCATCCGCTGACTCACACACAGATCGATGCCACATCTTGAGCTACACTCCTCTCGGACTCCGCATCTGAGCTCGAACATCGCGCCAACTCGACCCTCTCAGGGGAGCACGATGAAGCCAAACGACAAGATCCTGGTGTCTTCAGTCATCACCTCACTCAACTCAGACTTACAGGGTAACCATCCCACGCTGGTCGCCAAACCAGGGATAACTATTACGACACCAGCGTCCCGTCAAGGACCACCATCCGACGCCAATCTCACAAAAAGGCCTCTATCCACAGGCGTCACTCTACCATCTGGTCTCATCAAATCCTTCGATCAATCCAAGTGGACACCTGTCAATCCCGATTCTGTCCTTACCACAGAGCCACGAGACACCACCTGAACAAGGCTCACGGGTCCCTAAGCAACATACACCTCACCGTGGTCGGCTACGAGACTAGCCTTACCAGTCACTCGCAGCTACCAACAGGAACCCACAGCCTGCCAGAGATCACTTCTCCAAAAACGATCTCATCCGAGGACACGACTGGGAACACAAGTCAGGCACCAAGCCACCGACTCTGACCAACACGTCCTCGACCATCTTCAGACGACATGCTCAACAACCCCATCCGGGTCCAACACCGACGCCTGACACGGCTTCCATCACAGGAACAGGGTACTCACGCGGTGCACCTGCCAGCATATTCCCCAACACTCCATCTTGTCAGCGCCAAGAACCATAATATCTTGAGCAACGGCACGGCAACAACACGTTTCACACCGAGGAACCAATCCTCCGATGCTCAACGCAACTCAAGAAATCCGCTCGCAGCAACCAACGCTACAATCCTGAACCAGTGGGTTATGGGCCCACCACGCTTCCGCTGCGCACTCTGATCCACGCGCGCACAGCCAAGAAAGCAAACACCGGTTGAACAGTGCCAGCACACCCTCACATGACAAGGGAATGGGCACGACTTCTCACAGGCAACCACCTTGCCAAGATAAGAAGCACGTCTCGCACGGACTTAATGGCACACAAGGCCAACCAATCTGGGCACACCTAGCAAGACGAAGAGCCTCAGCCAAACACAATCTTTCCAACCAAAGGAGAAACTAAACGTACTTCCGACCAACGGAAGAACTCCACGCTCGACCTGACCTCGAACCTAGCACACGCTGGAAACAGCACCATCCAACACCAAGGAAAAACCATCGCTCCCGTCAGGTCAACGCCTCCGACACACTCAACTAGTGTCACGTCGGACCACAATCACAACATCTTTCGATGCACCACCACTGCAATTCCTCGAACTGCAACGCACCGCGCCAAGAGCCGCAACACGAGCCATAACGACAACCGTCGACGCTCATCCTCGAGTCCCAAACTCGCCGTGGAGCCTTCATATCTCAAGCCAACTCTAGGGCGAACACAACCCATCCACTGACAGAAACGCAGGAGCAAAGACTTACCGGGACATCTCTGCCAAATCCTGCCTCAAAATTTGCAGAACAATCGGGATCGACACGTCATTCTAACGCCACAGAGCACGACAAGAACATCAGGCTCGACGAAACAGCAGCTCACCGAGAAGATATTCTACTCACCCGAGCACACTTCTCGATCAGAACACCTCAGGAGCTGGACAAACCCCAAGCTGGAGTGGTCAAAACCGACAGCAGCTCCCTCGAAGCACGCTCACAGCCACTTAACCACGAACAATTCTCTCCAGCCACCTGACCACGCTGCAGGTTCCTCGAACGCAGCACCGCGAGCTCACGCCTGCCAGCAACCTCTGCCCAACGCAGCACAACCAGGGCCACCACCGATGAGGGAGAAGGCTCTCGACCTCGATCCTTAGACCCCATGTTGGCACGAAATCCGCGGACAACCACCACCCTCACAGCGCCACGCAGCGCACTCAGGCTCTCTAGCGAGAAGCAGAGCGAAAAAATAAGCACCAAACCCTAAGCCAGCTGCCGACTGTACTGGACCTTATGGACTCTGATCACTGCAACATTTCAAATTCCTATGTACGTCCACAACCTCTGCCCTGATACCAGCTGTAACGACCCGAGAATCCGATTACCGGGAAGGCCCGATAACCCGAGACTCGAACCGCCGCCCACGAGCCGGGAGGCTCGGAAGGACTAAAAGGAATGTGGAGGCACAAAGAAATAGGAAATAAAGCAGGACAACCAACAACAACAAGCTGAAAGAAAGAACAACTACAGCTACAACAAAGTCCAGTCCAACAGAAAGTCCAGTCAAAAGTAGTAAAAACGTACCACATGCCGAGTGAACACTCGGCCCGGCGAGCTGGCAACTGAGAACCTCCTAACAGCAACCTCAAACCTCGAGGAAGAACCGCCACACCTGAAAGGCAGGGAGTGAGTCTCCGAAACAGAGACTCAGCAGGGATCCCGCGGAACCCTACCAAGAACCTGACGGCGGCACAGAAAGCTGTAACTACGAAAGCAACCGTAACAACAGGAACAGTAAACCCGATGGCCGGTCGAAACACGGCACTACAACTACTCCTACTGTACCAGAAGACACACCTCGAGCTCACAATCGAGGTCACCGAACCACACCAGTACCACCTACTGAAGAAAAGCCCACGGTAATCGCACCGCATAGGCCTGTCTCCTAGGACACGGCCAACCTGGACACGCTGTCCAAGGTACAACCCCGACCATGTGGTCACGGGTACCGCACAGCAAGACGCAACCTCTGTAAAGCTACGAGCACTAGTCTCACGGCACGAGAACCGACACACGCGCCACCGCGAGACTACCGAAACTCAACGGTCAACACGACTAAACCCGTAGGTCGAAGTCACAAGACTGACAGTCTGCCACTCCCGACTCGACAAGAGTACCTCCCACTAGAAGCAAGGCCGGTTGCGTCCCCTGACGACTTACACCGCACCGCAGGTGAACTGCCTAGCGTGATAGCGCCTACCCGAGGCACGGACACCGAACAAGAACCACAACGAGTGACTAGCTGGGGTCACGCCCGTCGGCGTGGGTCCAACCACCCCCAACTACGTGTGCACACACAGACCATGAGTCCTAGGTCTGGCCCTCTGACCGGTTTTCCCCCGTAGCCGGACTCTGGCTAACGACGAGGGGCCCGACGGAAACCAGTCCCAAACCGTCCTCAGGGTAGCCTCTCCACCACTCCCTGGTGGGACCACACGCGTGTAAGCAGGCTACGACTAGTGGAGGGTCACTGGAGGAGTAGACTCTCGAGTCAACGGAAAACAACGTCCGAATCCGACGACGTACGGGGATCATCCCACGTACCGACACCGTCGCACGGTGACCACAGTCGGAGAAGGAACGGGACTCACAGCTCATGGCTACGCACGCACCCTGCGTGAGAGTCGAGAAAACCCAAGTGACGCTAAGCCACTAGACTCTGGGCAGTCCTCTAGACGCACTACAGCCAACGGTCCTTGAGTCAGAGGACTCGGGTCAAGACCGTCGCACGCAACAGCACAAGGCCGTCAATCTAGTCTAATTTCTAGGTCTAAAACCACGGTAGCACGCGTATCGAGGTAGCTCACAAGCCGCCGAGACCATTCCCTCGGGAAGGGAACTCACAGGACTAAGGCCACACACACGGCCCACGCGGAAAGCACAGAAGCATGATTCCAAGGCAACCTGCACACCACCAAGCTGCAGCCCAACTCAAGGAAAAGAGGGAAGCCTCCAACCCCAGACTGGACAACTGGACTCGCAGCCCAAGGCCTCCCACGGGACCCACTCGGGAATCGCTTTCCAGAGAAACCAACGACACACGTCAACACACGGTGACACAAGTCGAGAACGCTACACCCGGGACTACAACATACCACGACACCTGGCCCCGATGACGTGCACAGCATCCGTCGGGCCACAGGTCAGCATGTGGTTCGAGAACCACACACCCGGGTCTCGAATCGGTCAAAATGGAAACACCGGGTTAGACTGGCACATGTGCGGTTCACCCTGGGCCGCTCAAGGGATGTGCGGCTGGGGCACAGCCGCTCAAGAGACATGCGGTCAGGTAAGAGCCGCACAAGGCCCTAATCGGACTAACCCCAAACGGAGGATGGACGGTTAGGGCTGGACCGCCCAAGGGGATGTGCGGTCAAGGATCGTTCGCACAACCCAACCGACCTACTCCAGTGCCGGTCAAAATGGTTTTGACCAAACCGCACAACCCAACCGACACTAAACTATTGACCAAGGGTCAACTGGGATATGCGGTCAGCTCCTGGCCGCACGAGCCCACGGAAGGATAGATGGCTGGGTACCAGCCGCCCATGGGGGAGACATGCGGTTCTCACCTGGCCGCACATCAAATGTGCGGTCTATCGTGCGATCGCACAACCCCAAAACCAAGAGAAGATGAACGGGCCAAAGGCATCCGCCCAAGCGATGGACGGGCCTGATTCGACCGCCCAACCATCACGGCGGGTAAACCCAGGGGGTCGCCCGATCGCTGCCTTTCCATGCCCCGTTCGTGCCGAAACGAAGGGGATACAACCACAACCACCCTGGCAATCACATGGACTGCGACCGGAGTCAAAACGACGCACGAATCGCGAGAAACGAGCGATTCTACCGAAGTTACCCAAAAAGGGTTATCGAGCTTCCCGGAGCTCTACCGATCCAACGAGACCACCAATCGAGACGAAATTAGGAGAAAAAGAACGCTCTCGCCCCAAGGAATCTGTTAACAGTAACCGATCTAGAAATCGTCGCCGTTTCCCGACCGACCCTACGAAACCTACAAAACCACGGTTTCGCTAGAACGGACCCAAACACAGCCGTTTCCACGCCGAATGACGTGCAATGGCAGGGAAAATGAGCAGAATGCAGCAGTGTTCCGTCACCCTACCTCCACCGAAGAAACCGCGCGCCGAAGCGACTAATCCACGCCGAAAACTACCCGGAACGCGAACGACGTCATCTCAGAATCCACCGAGGGATCGCGCCCGCAACCGCCTCGATCCTCGCCCATCCTCGCCCGCATCCTCGCCCGCGCCGCCTCCACCTCGCCCCCGCCTCGCTCTGTCGGCCGCCGGAGAAGAGAGGGGAGAAAGAGAGCGTGAGAGAAGAGAGAGGGGAGTGAGTGAGAAATGAGAGGGAAGAGAGAGAAAGGGAGTTTATATAGGAAAATCTGGAAATTCCAGAAAATACCAAAAAATAGAAAATCACGTTTCCGCGATCCTCAGAACGCACCGATCGTAACGGTACCACTCGCGCCCAGGTGAACGGCCCGGTTCACCCGCAACGAGGTTCCGAAGGAATTACTGAAACACACACTGGGAATCAGAAAACACACGTGGAAAAAGCCGCGGAACGCTTCCGGACCTCCGAAACAACTACGGACCGCACCGATCCGAACACGAAAGATGTCCGGAACGAAATTTCGAACACAACGGAGCCAGATACACCGAAAACGCAGATCTGAGACCCGAGAAGAAGGATCCGAAAAATCCGGGGCATTACAGGTACGGTCGACGATGCCCCCTTGCGAACTTTTTTTTTTCACTTCTCTCACAGCCGAGAGATCTCTTCTACTATTTTTTTTATTATTTTTTTTCAAACCTCTTACAATCGAGAGAAGAAAGGGTCAATTTTTTTTCACTCCTCCTTTCTCTCTGTTGTCTCTCCTTCTCTTTCACTCTTTTTTTTAACATACCGAAGTCAATCGACATTGCGGAGGAGAACGACGAGGACGTTGGGTATGATGGAGGTGCCGTCGTTGGGCTTTGATACCAAATTTGACGCGGGCGACGGCATGGAAGCGATCGTCGGCACTCTGATAACACGAACGTGATGGTGGGTAGCACGGGAAGGGTGTAGATACTATCTCGCGCAGCTCGGCCTCTCGCCGGATGATATCTCACCGGATGGCCTCTCGCCGGGCAATCACTCGAATCTCACGGGGAGTTTGGAGAGAAGGGAAGCAACAAGAGAAAGCTCTCATTCATTCATAGTTTTTCATTCATTCCTTGACCAAAATGATACAACTAGCCTCCCTTATATAAGGGTTGGCCAAAATACACCAGGACACAAATACCCCTAGACAATTCAACTAATGACCTCCGTATCCTTTGACTATTGGCCTAATAAGATAAAAGCCCACTAAAGGACTAATGAACTAATGGGCCTAAAAGACAAAGGCCTAATAAGCTAAATAGTAAATGGCCCAATACAACCACAATGGGCTTAAAGACACTAAATCACACATATAGCCCAATACACACAATACAATCAAATGGGCTAAAATAAGATACATAGAAAAATAGAAATGGGCCTCAGGTTGCCGAGTCTCCTAGCCACAAGCTCGGTGGTGTCGGGACGGTGCGGCGTCGGCTCCGTGTGACTGATCCGGTGTCCCCACCACTCAACAGATGGCTCGGGAGTGTCGTCATCTACATTGGGATCTAATGTCTCCAAGTCTGCAATGTCCATCGGATTTACTATTGGTTGCGTGTCCTTTTTGCTCTTGAATAATGTGGTCCATGATGATTTCTTCTTCTTTGGAGCAGGTAGTGGCTTATCTGCTGCATGTTGTCTCCCTCTGGATGCTTGAGAAGCGGAGGTTATATTTCATAAAAAGTTCAAGTAATTTCGTACTGGGTAAGTCTTTATGTATGAGTATTCCTGAGACGATTGAGTGGGTGCCTTAGACTCTGAACATCATAGCACAGCAGACTGAGATGGTTGTTTGGATGCTGCCGAAGACTACACAATTGAAAGGACAACATATTCAATTACCAATGAAATATAGCATATAAATATTCTTGTAGACATATAATTTGACCTCTCTAAATGACGAACTCCCCCTAACCTCTCTAGAAGTGGATATCTTTCTGGGTTCTGTAGATATTGAATGTCGCGGTGCAGCAACCCGAGACCACTGTTCATTTGTCGGATCGACTTGTAATTTATTTCTTACATCATGGTACATAGCCTACACTCTCTAATCAAATATGAGATTCAATATGTATATATTATTTTACTTGAGCGACTGGTGGACGTGGATTTGCTGAAGGCTGCATCAATCGCTCCCATGCTGCATCATCATATGCATATGATGTGTCTCCTCCCCTAATGATGAGGTCTTCATCCAAATTAACTTCCTCATCACGTCCCACCGCTGACTCGTCTCCAACCGTCTGCACATCGGTGTCATCTCCCTCCCCCACTGCCTGTTGCACAGCTATTGTGAGAAAAGTATTAGGCCGTGGTGTCTCACCTGGTTCTTCGCCCTCCTCGTCAAGTTCCGTCTCACCACACTCGGTTGTTGTTCTTGTAACCCATGAAATCATAGGGTCATCATCATCTCGCAAGTACACAACATCTGTTGGGTCATAGTCTCCCTCTCATCTCCTTGCATCCATCTGCACATACTTAACCTTTAGCTTCATGTTATAATGAACATAGACCATTTTGTCAAGCCTTCTGTGTGTTAGCCTATTCTTGAGCTTGGTATGTAAGAAGGAGAATGTCGACCAATTCCGCTCGCACCCACTTGATGAGGATGTTTGTGATAGAACTTTTATTGCAATCTTCCGTAATGTCGGTGCACTTATGTCGTAATTGAGCCACCACTCAGCTATTATTAAGGCAGATGATGAACATTATAATAATTAGATGCAATAATTACTTATCGAGCTATAGAATGTGCATTGTCAAAGTACATTGCCTGCATCAAGTCTGCCACGGCTGGCAACGGTATTAGGTGTCACAAATGAACCAATTACCTCTCTAAATATTTTCATCTGTATTATCGGAAAAAAATAGGTATGTAATTATTTTCATGTCGAAAAATCAATGCATCAATAGCATCTGTTGGGCTGTGAGACAGTTGGTCTACCATAATGTTGACAGATTCTATCAAAGTATCGTCATAAGCGAGACCCCGAGCATACTGAAAGGTCGGGTGTAGGTAGTACGCTGCAATAATAGGATATTAAAAAAATCATATAACTACAGATACCAACATTAGAGACTCTAAATGTTTACCTTCCATGTGAAGATGTAGTTGGTGACAAATTGTGTGATGTCAGGCCTCAACAGTTCACCACCACAATGCTCTCTCATCCATGCTAATACAAGTATATGGTTGTAGATATATTTCGTGACCTTCTGTGCCACCTCGACCACAGACTTGACTATACGAAGCTGACGAATCTCTTTCAGCATCAGGTCTACATAGTGTGCTGGACAGGGGGTCCAGAAAAGGTGTCATCTCTTCCTCATCAGCTCCTCCCCAGCCTTCTTATAGTTCGAGCCATTGTCTGTCACCACTTGAACAATGTACTCCTCCCCGATCTCATTCACCACTTGTTCCATCAATGACAAAATATATTGGTAACTGTGGACTTGACCTGATGCATCCACCGACCTGTGAAAGAATACCAGTCTGTCACAATAAATAAGGAAGTTGATCAGGCTACTTTTAGCGGTACCTGACCATCCATCATACATTAGTGTGACTCCGTACTTTGACCATTTCTATTTGAATGAGTCCACATAACTCTTGATCTCAGCAACTTGTTCATCAAGATATATGCCGGCCAACTCTCTCAATGCAAGTGGTTGCACGTGTACCCCAAGAACTTGTGCTTCTTGGAACATTGGCTTGTAGTAAAGGTTGTTGGCTGCATTGAAAGGCAATCCCACGTGGTGCCACCATTTTGCAATGGCCTATCCGAGTTTCTATTTTGGCCTCTTCTGGCCATATGCATCATCCATCATCGTTTGCTTGCCATGCTCTTGGGATAGTGCACCGGGCTCCACATCTTCAATATTCATCGATTGTGTCCTTTTTCTTTGTGAACCCGAGTCACCGGTGAAAAAACTCTTGATGCCAGTGGTTCTCGAGTAATAGATGAACCACCACTGACTGATGCTCCGGTCCTTGTTGTCTCGCAGTTTCACACTCTCGTCTCCTTTGGATGTCTTGTCTCATCTCTACTCTGATATACTGCCTCATGAAACTGCACTTCATATGGATCATTCACCGTGACATACACACTACGTTGGTCAGTACGTGCTTGCTGTTCTTCGTCACTGGGTGTCCACGTGCATTCATCCTCGTCGCTACCGCCTGCTCTTCCGCTGAGCATCGCTTCATCCCTTTTCTTCTTTTTTTTCCTTTTGTTGCATCTTAACTCTCTTATCCTACAGGTGTCTGGCCATTGCGAGTTTCACATCTCTAGGTACAAAGATACAGCCAGCAACCTCAGAGTATCCCGCACCTGCTCCTCCTGCCAATTACTTCTTCAATTGGGACACATCTCCTCCCCCGTGTTCTGTTTTGCAGTAGTTACAACGCCAACAACTACGGTTGTCATCTAACATAACTCCATGTGACCATCCAATATCATTTGGATGCTCCTTAGGAGCCATAAAGTGATTAAATGTATCCCCTAAATTTAAGAAGTATAAATTATAACTGTAAATTATAAATGTTCTAGAATTAATTCTTAAATGTAATTTATAAAAGTAAATTATAAATGTTCTAGAAATATCACAAAACATGATAATTTACAAATGTAAATTATAAATATTTTAGAAATAAATGTAAATTAAATGTTCTAGAATTAATTCTTAAATAGAACCGTCGAATAAAATTTACAAATGTAAATTTTATTCTAGAACATCTAAAACAAAAAAATCTAATACATCTAAATTAAATCTAAAATTTGAATCGCCACCACCACCTCCTCTGCCTTCCCACGGACCCCCCTCCCACCAGTCTCCCATCGCCCCTGCCCCCCTCCTCTACCCTCCCTCTGGCGTCCCTCCGCCCCCTCCTACGGCCTCCCGGACCCCCCTCTACCCTCCCACAGCCGCCCGCCGCCCACCGCCGCCTCCTCCGGGCAGTGGGAGGTGGTGACCAGACCCCCCTCCCACGTCCACCCTCCCACCTCCCACTACCTCCCACCACCTTGTCGGACCCTCCCACCACCCTGTCGGACCCCCCTCCCACCTCCCCCCTCCCCCCGGCCACCGCCTCCCACCGCCTTGTCGGTCAACCCCTCCCACCTGCACCCTCCCCCACCCACCACCTCCCTCCTCCCACGTCCACCCTCCCCCCTCCCACCCACGCCTCCCACCGTCGGCCACCGCCTCCCACCGCCCACCGCCGCCTCCTCCGGCCTCCCACCGACTAGATCATAATCCAACGAACGAAGAAAGCAAGAACCTAAACCGCCACACCGACAGATGATAATCCAATGAACAAAGAAAGCAAGAACGATGGGGGGGTGGCCGCTGGCGATGCATAAAGAAGTCTAGAGGTTACTACGACCATACTGAGTAAGAACATGAGAGAAAACCCCAAGAGAACCGCAGATAACACAAACAGAAGCGTCGCACCTATATATGGATGCCGAGTATTTCATAATCTGGCGCTCTAATTCCATTGTAGGAGAGGATTGGGCATACTTACATATTATTTCAGCAAAGATTGTTGATTTGAAAATCTAATCTCCGCCCTCCACAACATCGGGAACCTATACGATCACGAATAACACACCGAGGATGTGACTTCCTTGTAGACACGTTATTTTTAGCACCATATTAAGTAAATCTCATATCTCACATAATGCTCCAAAGTGGCTCTCATTGTTGATTTATTTGAGTGATTTTTCTTAATTTTTTAATTTTTTAATTTTTTATATTTTTTGATAGACGTCTAGTATTCATGGTGCGATTCACAAAATCCATGTCACGTACTCATGACACGATTCTTTAAATTTACATCATCGCGGGAAGACGCGATTTCTAGATTTGTGTCATCCCTCCTTGACGAGTTTTGGCTCCCTATTTTCATAGTTTGATTTTTAATTCATATCAAAACGTATATTTCTTCAAAATCACGTCGAAGCGGGAGGGCGCGAATTCTTGATTTGCATCATACGTCTATGACGTCTTTTATTTTCAAATTTTTGACAATTTTTTCCTTCCATAATTTGATTTCCTTGATTCATGTCACAAGGAGGTGACACCTTTAAGCTTCTAATTCTTAACAGATAAAAATTTCCCTAATTTGATTTATTATTCACGTCTCACCTCCTCGACGTGTTTTTCATGGGCATCCCGCCGTCTCGATGCGTTTCAACTCTGTCCTCTAGATGAGCTGCCTCCGAGTCCAACTCTTGCCTACCTCATTTTGATGATCATGTAAACATTGGAAAAGGATCGTTTGGTACTCTAAGGCAACGAGGAGCCCTTGAGGAAATATTTCCCCATCAAAATATGAGAGAAATATAATTTCTATTTTTAAGAGAATTTTGGGCTACAAATTTCTACCTTATAAAGAGCTCTCTTCTTTGAACATTGAGACCCTTTGGAATCCTTAGTTGGCCCTTAAGCTCTCAAGAAGAAATAAGAAGAAGAACAAGGAAGGACGATCCTCCCATGTGCACAAGTCTTCATTCGAGTCCCTCCCCTCTTGAAGCCTACTCAATCATCAATAAGCTTATCTTTTCCCTATCTTTATTTTAATTCATTAGATTTTTTAATTGCATGCATCATATTCTCCTCTCTCTTATTCTTTAATTATCTCTATCATTGATATCTCCCTTTGTGCAATTCTTGTGTAACCTCCCTTAGTGCAACTCTTGCACACTCTCTATTTCGCATGCCATCACATTTTTCTACTCTTTCGCATAAGGGGTTTTAAACAACACCAACAAAGTGGGTATCTTTTCATATTTTCATCATATGTTATTTATCAATAATTGATACTGCATCTCATATATCTAATTTTTATTTGTTAGTGTTTGTTATCTTTTTTACAAGGGTAATCAAGAAGAAAGACTCTCTTCATCGACTGGCCGATCAGAAGAGAAGATTAGTACCTACACATCTCCCCGCTATCCAAAGGTATGTTTCTCATGTGATCACTCTTTATTTTATTCCTTTGAGGTCCTCGATCTCTAGCGATCACGTTTTCTTTCCTCTTAACATTTTCCACGCTCACGCTCATGTCATATTTTTTCATCATCATCATATAATTTCTAAGATCCACTCTCCTCTCCCACATCGTCCTTGATTTTTCTCTCTTTAGAAGATCCCCTTGATGGAACATAGGCACTCAAGATCTTCTAAGGAAGGGGACCAAGCCTCTTTCTGGTTCCTTATTAGTTCCTCTCCCATCAAGAAGAACTCTCGTGAGAGTATTAATGGAATCTCACACATTTCATAAAAACCCACCATTTGATAATTAGTTTTAGTGTGAACAAGTATTTCCTTTAACCCATCTCTTGGACCACTCTTAATGGGACAACTTAAGTGATGTTGGGCCAAATAAGAGCCACATCAAAAAGGGTGAAAATCTAACATGCATATGATCTAGTACGAAGAGAGCTGATTTGGTAGACATTAAGAAGGAAAGTAGTTTCTTAAATATATGTTGATTTGATTTAGGATATATACAAAGGTAATATTACTAGTGTGAGAACTATTACTGGAGAGACTTGTGAATTGTCTATTACTATAGGTTTGATTCAAGGTTTTGTATTAAGTCTATATTTTTTTTACCTTAGTTATGGATAAAGTAACAAAACAATTACACAATGATATCTCTTGGTGTATGCTATTTGATGATGATATTATTTTAATTGATGAGAGTATTGATGGTTTAAATGCTAAATTAGAACGTTGCAGACATGCATTCGAATCTAAATGTTTTAGAATTAATAATAGTAAATCAAAATTTATGCATTGCAATTTTAGTAATGGAAGAGTGACATAAGAAGACATAGTTCTAATTGATGGACAAAATATTCATAAAAATGATAATTTTCAATACCTAGGGTTTATTATTTAAGAGAATGGGGAGATGTATAATGATGTTGCACACAAGATTAAGATAGGTTGGTTAAAATAAAGAAGCCCACCAAGAATCCTGTGTGATTATCATATACCTGTGAAACTTAAAGAGAGGTTTTATGGAACGGATGTAAGACCTGCTTTGTTATATGGTACTGAGTGTTGGGCAATAAGAAAAGAACACGTTAGAAAATGTGTGTGACAAAAGTGAGAATGCTGAGATGGATTATCCGTGATAAAAATAAAAAAGATAAGATTAGGAATGGACACATATATAAGAACTTAGGTGAAACTTCGATTGATTGGAAAATGAGGGAAAATAAATTTAAATAGTTTGAACATATATACCGCCGTCCTAACTCGGCACCAGTTAAAAGATGTAACCAAATCTTAATAGATGCTAGTAAAAGAGCTCGTGACAAGTCTACAATGAGATAGTGTAATGTTATTAGAAGGGACATTAGCGTGTTGAGTTTAAATGCAAATATAGCACTTGATAGAATTTTTTGGCGAGACAAGATTTATGCAACCGATTCAAAATAATGGGATAAAACTCTGATGATGACGACGACGACGACGATGATGTTTTATTTATATCTCCCAAGTTTCAACACTATTATAGTTAATAGAATATTCTATTTCACATGTAAAGTCTAATGTTTTGTAGAGAGATATATAAGAGAATAGGAAAAGGTTAAAAGGGTTTCATACTCTAGGGTATACGTGTCGCTATATTAATCATGTAAGGAGATTTGACAATGACTAATTACATTTTTCCTCCCTTTTTGAGATGTTATTCCTATCTTAATCGCCCTAAAATTAAGTTAAACAGATGGCAGACAAAGTCAAGAGTATATATGCAGAAATATAATTCAGTATGGGAGAATATATGACAATATGAAGTTATACTTATAAGTGTATAAAGTAGAGCACAGGAGACTTTAGGACAATATATGTAATTATCCTTTCATGTTTATCCATGGTTCAGTGCGCCCGACCAATTCCTATGGATGAGGCGCCCTAATACACCGCCCATGGCCCCCTAAATGCTAAACCTTGTTCAATTCAGTATTTTTCACTTTTTATCACCCTAAAACTCATGTTATTGAACAATATGCCTCTTAAATCATCTCTGACCCCTCAAAAAATGAATCATACCCTCATTGAGAACACCATCGTCCCTAACTTAACTGTAGTCGACTTCGTATTCAATTAAATAATGAAATGACAATTATACTCTTAAAGGGGAAAAAAGAGAGAAAAGATGATAGAAAATATCTATTTTCTTAATATTTAAAAGATGATATTATCATTTACAATTTATTGGAATATGCCTATCCCACTTTTATCAAATTCAAAATATAATAGTTTAGTGGTATAGTTAATCGAAAGATATCACATCAGATATGCAAGATTATAGCAGAGTATAGATAAAAAAAATTGTACACTTAGCATACAAAATTCCAGTCAGATATGCAAGATTATAACAGAGTATAGATAAAAAAACTTTTACACTTAGCATACAAAATTCCCGGCTGACAACGGCATACCTCACAAGCTACTAATAATACTTTTGAGGTTAATCTTAGGACTCGACATCTTCAACTCTATGCTTTGTCAACTCATACCATATATATGTGTGTCGACTGACCCTTATTATGCTTGGGTTAAGTCTGGATCAATTGGTTGCCAATATGATGCAGACCCTCCTGTTTAAGGGGGAGGGCAAAAAAAGGGACTGCAAAGTCTGATTAGGACTGATACGTTATTGTATCATACTGCCAAAGAACCGAGCCAGCCGCAAACCTTGTTCAGCTCCGAGAGCTCAATAAGGCACCTACATCTCACATGGAGCTGAAATCTAACTTCCAACTTATGAAAAAACTTGCAGCCAAACCTCTTGGAAGAAGAGACATTTCATGAATAAATTCATAGACTCTTCTTCTGCTCTGCACAAACAACAGTAAGCCCTGTTATCCTGCATAATGTGACCCAACTTTTTGCAAGTGGGCATAAGCCAAGGTTTTAGATGCTACAAAGTAATATCTTCTAGATTCTAACATCAAATAATTTCCATTTCTCTGTCAGAGGCCCCTTTGAAAATCGAATGGGGTTAAGGTCGGATTGTACATTTGTAGCGGGTGTGGCTCGTTCTAGGGGGTGGCCAATTCTACAAGGCTCACTTTGATAACATGTTCGTATAAATTATCTAAGATGGGTCTGGGTGAGTTATTCCTTATATTTTCTCGGGTGAATTTGATAACTTACTCTTATCTTGGGAATAACTCATTCCATGTGAAATGGTAGAATGAGTTATTCCTAGAACAAGGGCCTTAACCCTAACTTACCCCAGATAACTTAACCATGCTATCAAACTCAGTTAAGGACGAGTAGACTAAATAACTCATCCTATTCGCCCCTTATTCTGTTATCAAAGTCGTCTCAAAGGTCGCTCGAACGCGGCACCCAGTGCAAAACCTGCTGGCAACGTCTGTTCGCCCTCTACCCCAGCACCTTATCAAAGGCGAACAAGGCTTGCACCGACGAATAAGGGGGAAACCGGTTCAGAACCGGCGAATACGCCAACCATGGGTTGAATACTCCGTTATCAAAGTCACCTTAAAGAAACTGTATGGCATTACATATCATTAAACAAAATTAGATGCATTGATGTGCACATGAGAAGGTGCCCAAGGCATAAACTCTGGCAGGAAAAGGACCACTCGCCCCGCAATAAAATGAGCTAACAGTCAACCACCCCACAACAAAAGCAACCCACCCTCTCGGTATACATTATGATAAACCAAAGATACAAGTTCCACTTTGGTACTTGATCTCCTTTGCAAAACTTGAGTCAAGTCCACCGAAAACAACATGCCGTGCATAAAAACATATCAATGTAGATACTTAATACGAAATAAAAGAAATCTGACATCCAACAATTTAGCTACATGAACGAGTGCACTCGGTATCTGAGTATCTCGACTCCCAGATAATCTATACTATAGTGCCGTCCGTCAACAGGGACATTTGGTTTCTTGACCTCAACACGGATCGCAGATACGTAAGAATACTTCGATAAAGTAGAATTTGCAGTGCAACGAGACTCAAGAAGGTTCTGCAGTGGTCCTCTACAATAACTTTAACTAGCCTGCAATTCCATACAGACAAAATCCAAAGAAATCGTGCAAACGAGAAAAAACAACCAAGAGTATCAGAAAGAACAGAAACATATGAGCACAGTCTATGCCACTCTTTCTATGATAAGCATAATGAAACTATATAATAACAAGAGAAGGAAACTTGAAGATAAAACCAGCGCCTCACCACTTGTGAGCAGAAAAGTCGGTGTGGGTTTCTCCAACCTTCCTTCGGAACCTCTTCTCCATTGATGTCCTCATCGGCAAGTTGGGTTCTCCTTCTCCTTAACCTGCATTTGTGAGTGTGTCTCCTTCTGCTTTCCCTGAAACGTCTGGCTGTTAGCGGTGTAAAAGCAGGTTTTGTCGTGAAGAGATTATCTCAACGATAAGTCCGATTTCTGTAGTCTTTCATATAAAAGGTCGAATCTTTTTTAGGTTTCCTGTTGGTTTTCGTTGCTCATCGCCTTCGTCCAAGTGGCATGTGGTCTATTTCTTTATTTCTGGGGGAGATCACCACCCTTCTGCTAATATTGGTACTCCTGTCCATTTGGCATGTTCTTTGCGGTCCCCCATTCTAAGAAAGGTTCAATCTTTATACTTGATTCAGCTTTTCTCAGAGTAAAGAAGTACTGGAAAACACCGTTCTTACTGCAAAGGATGTTATTGCTGCTTGGAGTGACTATGCTCGTATCAAAGTCAGGTTCAGGGTGGATCAACCACTTGTCACAACGGTGAAAGCAGAGCTGCCTTATGGAACTACTCGTATCTTTGAAGTATCCTACGAGAAACTGAAAAAGTTTTGTCATTTTTGTGGGAGACTGGATCATACCAAGGAGTTTTGTGATGATTTTGAAGCTTTTCAGGGGAAGGTGAATGAAGAATTCCTTCCAGAGATAAGTAATAAGTGGAGTTCCTTAGTCTCCTTCAATTTTGGTGACCGGTTGTTGGCAGCTAGTACCTCTCCAAGCTATAGGAGATCTTACTCTACCACGGATCAATCCAGTTCTTCTAGTAAACTCAAATTTTTAGGTCTGAGTAGCTCCCCCACTGAGACCACCTCTAAACCCTAAAAGAACAGAGAGCTCGCCATATGTATACCTTCTCATACTACCAGCCCAGTGATAGATACGAACTGGTCGAGTATTCAAGGACTCCATTCTGCTTTTCCCTCCCCACAGATTATTGCTGATACTTCACCAAACGTTTCAACAAAATCCCTCTCTCCTCAAGCTACTTCTGATCCCAATTTGCAGCTGCTAAAGCTTCCATGCTTCCAATCTGGAAAATTCAATACCCCCTACTTTGGAGCAAGTTTTTCATTATACTTCCTTTACTTTGATTGATCCTCAATTTGCCACCATATCTATTCCTTCCTTCCCTCCCACAGAAAATCTGGAAAGTCCCTTTTAGCTAAGAGGAAACTTCCTCCCATCTAATCTTTCACTCTACCTATTGGATAAGAAGCATAAAGCTGTCCAGCCTGGCATGTTTGTTCATCCTCAGAATACTTATCCTAGCTCTTCTGATGAAGGTTCTGATAGAGGCCAGCAAATGTCCAAAGTCAAAAACCTAGCCAACAGGAAGTCTCCCAGCTCTGTTTCCCAAGATTCCCTTCAAGTTATTGAAGCAGATTTGACTGGAAAGGTCATCGTGGATGACCCTAAATTGCCGTGCAGTGTCCAATGAGGATTTTTGCGTGGAACTGTAGAGGGATGAATGGGCCTTAGCAGTTTCCACTCTAAATAGAGTAACCCATTCAACTTGTCCAAGTGTGGCGTTTCTTTCAGAGACTAGATGTACTTCTATCAAAGCTATGCAGTTTTTTGCTAGGTTTGACATCTCAAATTATTGGGTGGAAGAGGCTGTTGGAAGGGCAGGTGGTTTATGGCTTTGGTGGAGTGATGAGGTCGATTTACAGGTGGTTTCTAGCTCGACCTTTTATATTGAATGTACCATTTTGGAGGAGTCTTCACAAAAGAAATGGCAACTCATTTGTGTTTATGGTCCTCCTAATCTGAGTGTGAGAAATTTTTTTTGGAAAGAGATTGAACATATGATAGTTATGTTTAATGGCCCGATAGTGGTATTGGGAGATATGAATGCCATCAGCTGCATATCAAAGAAGAGAGGTGGGTCCACAATTCCTTCTTATCAGTTGACACCTTTTAGAGATTTTATCATAAACTTATTAATATTGGTTTTGAAGGCCCAGCTTATACATGGTCAAATAAGAGGAAGCTTGATTTTCTTATTAGAGAGAGACTGGATAAAGTTTTGGCAAATGTTCAATGGAATCTTCTTTTTCCAAAGGCCAAACTATTTCATTTACCTAGAATCAAGAGTGACCACTGTCCGATTTTGTTAAATCTTGAAGGCTCTAGCAGAAAGTACAAGAAAATCTTTAGATTTGAGGCTAGTTGGATTCACAATGATGGTTTGTGGGAACACATAACTGGCAGTTAGAATTCTTCAATGCCACTCTGTTACAACTATCAGGATAAAATATCCACTCTCAGGAAAGCAATTCTCAACTGGAGGAAATTCAATTTTCCAAATCCAAGAGAGCAGATAGATAAACTTCACAAGGCACTCCAAGTAGTGCTGGCTTCTTCGACTGATTAGACAAATTTCCAAAGGGAACTGGAATTGAAACATCAGATAGAGCAATTCATGAAGATGGAAGAAGAATATTGGAGACAAAGAGTTAAGAAGAACTGGCTGGGCTCAGGGGACAAACATACGACCTTCTTTCATTCGAGTGTTCTGAAAAGGAGAAGAAGCAACAGAATATCCCATCTTAAACTGAAAATAGGTCAGTGGACAGATAATCCATATATTATTCAGCAGGAATTAAGAAATTTCTTTAGTGAATTATATCATTCAAATGGTTTCTGAACAGCTGTCAATCTTACTCCACTAGCTCAGGTCAAAGTAACTGAAGTTCAGAATGCTATCTTAGAGGTCATTCCTTCTATGGAGGAGGTAGACAAAATAGTATGTCAAATGCACCCATATAAGGCACCAGATCCTGATGGTCTCGCTTCCTCGTTTTTTCAGCATTTCCGGGAGTTGACAGGCCCACAAGTCACTCATCTTATTCAAGAATTCTTCTCATCAGGTACCCTCCCCAGGTGTTTGAATCACACTTTCATTGCTCTTATTCCTAAAAGCAAGCATGCAGCCACTACCAAGGATTTTCGACCCATAAGCTTATGCAATACAATTTATAAATTAATTACCAAGCTTCTGGTTCAAAGAATGAAAAATTTAATTCTAACTTTAGTTTCCTAATGTCAAGCGCATTTGTCCTGGGAAAGCAAATATCGGATACTATTGTTGCAGTGAAGGAACTAATTCACTTAATGGCTAACAAAAGAAACAAAATTGGTATTTTTGGCCTGAAGGCAGATCTATCCAAGGCCTATGACTGTCTTGAATGATCTTTCATTCAAAGTGTGCTGCAAAGCAAAGGTTTTTCAAGCAAGGTGATTTTATTGATTATGTCTTGTATTACTCAAGTCTCTTATTCAGTAATTATTAATGGGGAGCCATCTGAGGAACAAGGGGATTGAGACAGGGTTGCCCACTTTCCCCTTATCTATTCTTTTTATGTATTGACATTTTTTCTCAGATGTCACAAAATGAATTAAGGAAGGGGGCAATTACTGGCTATAAATTAAATAGAGCACTTCAGTTATACACACATTTTTTATATGCTGATGATCTTTTTCTCTTTGGTATAGCTGAAGAAAAGGAGATCCAGAATTATCTGGAGATTTTTCATTAATTTGGACAGTGGTCGGGCTACGAGATTAATAAAGGTAAATTGACCTCTTTATTCAACAAAAATGTATCTTTGGAGGAACAAACAAACTTATCTCTGTAATACGTTTCAAATCCATCTAGCTGATAAAAGAGATTTATATTTGGGAGTCCCCCTCTTAATCGGGAGTAGCAAATTGAAACAGCTAGATTTTATTCTTGAGAAAATTCTAAACAAATTAGCTTCTTGGAAATTGGGCACCCTATCCCCAACAGGGAGGGCTATGCTTATTAGAACAACAATCTCAGCTATCCCCACACATGTTATGGCTACCACTCTATTTCCTAGGACATTGCTCTTAGAGTTAAATACAGTGATAAGGAGATTTTGGTGGAAAGAAGATAACAAAGAAAGAAGAGTTCATTTTGTGAATTGGAACAAATTTAGTCAATCATTGGAACAAATTAAGTCAATCCAAAATTTTAGGGGGATTAGGATTCAGAGACTTTGAACTTTCCAACAAGGCTGCCATCATGAGACTAGCTTGGAGATTTCTAAGGGACTACAGTTGTCCTTGGTCAGTTATTCTAAGAACTAAATATCTAATGGGGGCAGATCTCTGGACTAGTAAAGTTAAAAGTGCCCAATCTGATACATGGACAGCCACTCTAAAAGATAGACAGGTTATTAAAGAGGGTCTTATCTGGAAAGTGGCAGACAGATATCTATTTGGAATGATAAATGGATTCTTGATTTGCCTGGCCCTCCCATTCCTAAGGACTCTCAGAAGACTAAAGATATCTCCAAAGATCACCAGCTATTGTCTCCTGAGGGGTGGAACACATATATAATTAACTAGCTTTTTGATGCCACTATTTCAAACAGAATCTCATCCATTGTTCTACAGGACAACTTCAAAGACACAGGATGAACCTTTATGGAGGGATACAGTGGATGGCCAACTAATAATCGAATCTGCTCATAATATTCTCAAGCAATTTCATCTGCCTCCCTCGCCTTCAAAAGATAATGAAATTTGGAGGAAAGTTCGGAATCCTGCTCTAGCAAAGGTAATTCCTCCTTCAGTTTAAATTTTTCGTTGGAAAGTGATGACAAGGGCCTTACTGATTAATGATGTATTAAAAAGAACATGAATGTAGTTCCATATTGTATTGTGATATCTGTCCTCACAAAATAGAAACAGATTGTCATCTTCTATTTGATTGCGAGGTTGCAAGAGCACCATGGATTTCCTCTCTGCTGGGTTACATTCCAGATAGGGATCCATATCATCTTGCTGACAGGTTTATTAATTGGTGGTGCAGATGCCTAAGAAGGGGGCTCAAAAGATCCCATATTGGAAACTACAAAGATGGGCATGTGCTTATAAGTAAGACCCAAGTCTTCTCCTTTGAGGGCCCTTTTATCGGCAAAAAAGGACAAAACCCTAGCCACCCCCGGACGTAGCGGGGACAATATCTCAAAGGAGACACCCCAAATTTGTACATCTTCATTGGTGCCGTCTGTGGGAACCCCGGTCCAATAAGTACAAAGCCCACCTTTGCTGGGAGGGCTAGTGTAGAGGCCTAAGAAGGGGGCTCAAAAGATCCCATATTGAAAACTACAAAGATGGACATGTGCTTATAAGTAAGACTCAAGTCTTCTCCTTTGAGGGCCTTTTTACCATCAAAAAAGGACAAAACCCTAGCCGCCCCCGGGCGTAGCGGGGACAATAACTCAAAGGAGACACCCCAAATTTGTACGTCTTCAGGTGGTAACCCCATTTACAGAAAATCCTAAGGCTCCTTCCTTTAACATTCTCTGCTCTGCCGTACTTTGGAATTTATGGAAAACTAGATGCTTACGAGTGTTTTATAGCAGGAACTCACATCCACAGGTTATTCTGAGGAAATCTTTAGAAGATTATCATTCTTGGTCTCAGAAGCTTTCAGTTTCCTCAATCTCTTCTATTGAGAAAGTGGAGCAACCGTGCTGGGTACCTCCTCCTCTAGGCCAACTAAAAATTAATTTTGATGGAGCCACAACTAATTCTTATGGTGCAGGTGGTGTAACAGTCAGGGATCATCATAATAATTTAATCAAAGCATCTGCATTTTTGCTTCGTCAAAATCAACCGGACGAGTTTGAAGCCATGTCTTTATTAGAAGCTCTCAAAATAGCAGAAACTCTTCCGTAGTCAGCTATAATTGAGGGAGATGCATTTGGGTTAATTTAGGCTGTCAAGGGTGAAAGGAAGGCTCACTGGAAAATCCACTCAATTGTGGATGCTTGTAAAAAACTTTTTAACAGGCTGAGGGTTTCTCTCTTTTATGTAATAGGAAATCTAACTCGTCTGCTCATGACTTAGCTAGGAAAACTATACATTTTTGGGCGTTCTTTGGTGACCTCTCCTCTGTATGTAAATTTTTTGACTTTATTTTCTTAATGAATGTTTTGTATGTTGATGAAAACAAAAAAAAAAACAAGAGAAACACAGGTATGTTCGATATTTCATAATAGCATCATCAAATGAGTACTAGCTTTCATATAGATTTGATGCCAAGGGAGTTCAATTTTTCAAGATCCATCTTATACAAGTAGTATCACAGATTACAGGTCCTAACAGAGCGAAATAGGCATCTCGTGATGGGAGGTTGAAGATGAACAAGTTTGCTGTATCAACTCATCATCAACAGATCGGGACAGGTATATCTGCGAAAGTTAAATCAGGGTTACAAGGTCGTGTATCTGATAGGGGTGCAGACAGGAAGATGGGGGAAGTCGTCTATCAAAGATTCTACGGCTATCCCTTCTCATGTCATAGCAAACCATATACGAAGGGCATCTTTGTTGATGACATCACTTGACAAGAAGCTACAACCAGTTTGGCATCTAAAGTTGCAAGGGGCGTGTGTAAACAAATCTCTTACCTGAGGGTGGTTTTCATGTGACATGGGGGCTTTCCATCGCCTTCCCAGTTTTAAGTCCAAACCCAACTAGGAAATAGGTACGAGATTCCCCCGGGGCCAAATTCAACGCAACTTTCCTTCCATCGCCATCTTGGATACTGCTTTGGATCTCAATCGTCTCCGTAACCACCTCAGAGTCTCTATGTTTCCATAACGACAACCGAGTCCTCCCAGGATGTGCCTCCTATTCTACCCACAATCAAGAGTAGGGCGAGACATCCAGAGGCACATGTCTTTGGCCCTCAAGACCCATAAAAGGTACAACACATCAACTTCACTAGGTAAGCAACAATTGCTCCATCTACTTCTTTGAGTACTCTCTTCCCCATCAATTGTTGACTTAAACATCGAAAAGTTATCCTGCAGCACTCTCACCTTAGTCAAAACTTTTTTTATACAGGAGAATGCTCGTCTCACTACCCGACATCTTAGACGAAGCCCCCCACGTCACCGGCTTCCTGCATAAGGGAAACTTAGCATTGTCATTCGGCTTAATGCTCGGCTCTTCTACTGGAAGGTCCACTCACAGCTACGTACGCTCTCTTGCTCTTCTCTCTATAAATTCTAAGTGTTACTCAACACTTTGTCACCATCTATGAGAAACGATAAGAAGCCATGCCACCTTCTCAAAAAATTGTAGAGCGAGCCAATGCCTATGCCAATGTACCAAACTCCTTTGTCGAGCATGCTCTCGCCGAGGGAGTCTCAAAGGAGTAGTTCGACGCTCTGACCGAGCAAGTCGACGGCCTGAAGAAAATCATCCGTGGCGTTGCCCCTCAAGGACATGATCAGTGCCCTAGTAAATCAACTTGCACTGCCTCCCCCACCTACGGCTCAACCCGTCAACCTGATGACCACCCACGGAGCTCAAGGTGATGATTAACCTCCACCATAGTCAAAATCAACATGTTGCCACCCTTTTGCTAAGACCATGCATCATCACCGCCGAGTTGACCAACTCCTCTTCCCCTCGATTAGCCAAGGGGAACGCCTCCTATGTGCCCTTTGAATCGTAACTCCCTCCTGAGGTGTAACAACCCAGACCTAGAACCCACACACACACATATACACACACACATATTGAATGTTTGGATGACAAGCCAGTAGGTTGGCAGGCAAAAATTTATTTAAATAAGTAGTTCGTCTATTATAGTATAAGTTCACTTAGAAAGAACAACATAATAGCTTAGACTCTGAAAACATAGAGGAAATAGCTAGATGACAGAGGGACTAGATTATGAAAAACTTAGACAATGTAGTTAGATGAAAGAAGAATTTAGATGATCTACTTAGATAGAATGAGACTAGACGATAGAGTTAGATGATATTTTATCTATGTAGGAGAGATAGACGATAGAGTTAGATGATATTCTGTCTAAGTTGAAAGAGACAGACTATGAGAGTTAGACGATAATTCTCTCAAGTGGAGGAAATAGACGATGGACCATCCAAGTGAAAAAAAATAGATGACGACCAAAGTAAAGACTTAGATGATGCCAAAGACTTGGACGATAGTCTTGTAGAAGGTGGACGATGCAGAAATAGACAAGAGACTTGAAATCCACAAAGTAGATGATAGATTATGCGATGGACTCATAATGTGGAAGATGTATTTAAATAATGGGAAATTAAATGGAGGATATTAAAATCCGGAGATTGCACTTAAGTATCATTTGACGGAGATCAAAAGGGTGTGACATGAATAAGAAATGAGTGGCGGAGGTTAAGGATGAATGACAGGGGTTAGTGATATGTATGACATGTGTGCAAGATAGGTGTTAGCATTTGTAATAGATGAACGATAGTTTATGACAAGTGAAAGGCGTCTTGCTAATAAGTGGAAAGATATTAGAAAATTAATAGAAAAATAGAAAAATCTAAGGAGCTTTTAAATTAAACAAATCTTCCACTAACTAGCCTTGAGAATAACCTATTTAAATCCTTGTTACCCCTCCTATTACCCCTTTGTCTACCGTGAACACTCAAACGGAGGAGCAAGGAAGATTGCAGGAACAACAAAGGAGGAGGAAAATGGTAAGAACGAAAAAGCCTTGAGTGATTATATTATTTTCAGATGAAAAGATCTAATTGGAGATGTATTGTACCTAGAATTGAGTTGGTCGTCCCTGGCGCTAGGAGGACGACGAGGAGGAATTTTGGCATATCAGAGGAACTTGTAGGGAGGCTTGACGAGTTGTTAGGAACCCCCACTAAATGGTAGGTATGTGATAAATCAGGAGCATGATATGTGTTAGATTAACTTTTTAACTATATTTTAATATTATAAGTTAAAACTTTTGTATTAGAAAACTAGGTTTCATCTAGGGACACTGATCAAAGACTAATAAAGAAGACTTCATGGACAGAGTTTAGTGCACGCAGTTCCCTAGGATAGCAGTGCACGATTAGAACCAATTTTGCATCCTAGTAATAATATACATGTTTTAACTACTATTATTTATTCTCCTAATTAGCCATGAGTCGTAGATACTATAGCAACCTCTTGGCATGTAGTAAATAGATGTTACACAAATAGAATTGATAAAAGATATAAATGTGAGGCTAGCATATGAACAATGCCACCGTAAGGGAAGTATATTGTTTGGCACTATGGTAAATATGTACTGCGTATTTACCCAATGTCTGTGGATGAATAGATAGTTATTGAAAATCTAAAAATCAGAGTGGATTATACTCTGGTGGATGGTGGGATATTGACCCCCGATTCGGTGTAGTTAATCAAAGGCCGTTAGGTCCCCCAAATTAGGCCATTCGTCAGCCTACCTATGTCTGGGTATCACGGTATGTAATATGACTCTAATACCCTTAATGTCATGATTTTGATGCATGTCTAGTTGCTAAACTGATTTATGTTTGATAAATTATTTTGATTGCCTCTTTTAATAGCACTGATCATGTGAAAGTATAACTAACATAAACTGTGATTGTTAGGCCTGCACATCGACCTGGCAATTTTAAGCGATTTAATTGTCAGTGTGCAGGCCACCGTAAACTGGATACATGGAAACATATGTAAAATATTACATTGCTCTGTATATTCTTTATGGAGACTTGCTATATGTAAAAGCATGACAGAATGCCTGATCACTATGCAGCTATCATACGTACACTTTTCAAATGAGTACTATATGGTAGACATGTTAGCGGCCTTGATGCCTACTGAGTCATATAACTCATGCCTACATTCTAACCTTTTCAAGGGATCAGTGGGGTGGGCTCTGCTGGTGAGGGATCTTGAGAGTGCTTTGGAAGCCAGCAGATCTTAGTGAGATAATGTAACGACCCAAGATCCGGATACCGGGTCAAACCCGATATCGCTCGGATCCTACGCCGCCACCCACGTGATACGCACAGCGGAGAGTGAGATAGAAGGGGGGGGGGTGAATAGCTCACTTCCACAATTCGATAAACTCAAAACACGATTTATCAACCCCTCAAATAGCAGTGAAGAAGACTTCGAAAACAGGCAACAGTGATGACTAAAGTAAGAAATGAGTTCGAGAAAGCAACCCACAATGACGCAATGTGTCAAGTAGATGGAGAGCAGCACAACGTAAACAAGCAAAACCACAAAGAGACAGGGAATTTTTAAGTGGTTCGATTGCTACCCGCAATCTACATCCACCCCTTACTCAGAAGAGTAAGGTTTCCTTGCAATGTTGAATCGCACACAGCAGACTCAGTCTGCGACAACCGCTGCCAGACAGCTTGCCCTGAGAAACACCCTCCTCAGTCTTCTGATCAACCAGAAGAAAACACTGGAGAATAAATCTCCCTTCCTTTGCACACAGCAAAGGGAACCCTGTGCAGTTACTCCCAAGCAACTCACACAACCAGAGGATCGAACCTCTCTTCCTCCAAGACAATGGAGGGAACTTGAGAATCTCTCCCTTCCTTCGAACAGTGGAGGGTAACAGAATGGAATGACAATAAAGGAAACTCAAAAATAAAAACGATCGATGAACCGCAATTTTCTCTGAAAACAAAAATAATATAGCTTCCTTAGAAGCAGAACTTCACATTCACAATCACTTCTCTCTCTCTCAGAAGTTTTTCTCTCATCTCTGGATGGAGTGGGCTTTTTCTGATCTTCTCTCTTTTTCCACTGCTCTCAAGCTGCTCTTCGTTTCTCATTGTTCCATCCTTCTTCTCTCTCTCGAACCCTTTTCCTCAGCACATATATATAGATGTCTGCTCCAGAAACTTAGGCGTGTGGATACCACGTTTCCCTCTTGAAATGTTGGGGCACGGTCGAAATGTTCTAGACCTTCATCTTCCTCGGATCACGTGCCATCATGGTGAATGCACAGGCAAACTGTCAGAGAAGAAATAGTCATTTTGTCACACACTCAGCACAATTCGAATCAGTGTAATGAGTAAGAACCCAGAAACTGTACTGAGTAGAAGTTCCCAAAACAACAGTTGCACTGACTTGCAAAGACGCATGACGTCATTAGCACATACCATAGACTCTGATCGTGCAACAGATATGCATGGACAGGAAGCAACAAAATGCAAAGATGTACTGACTTGATTTTGCCGGAGAGAAAAAAAAATTTGCACTGAGACAAAGGAATAAGTAATGACCAAGACGGGTAGGAAAGGCACCGATGTGAAATGGAGCAAACGTTGCACCAATCTACTTTAGCTGTCTACAGGATTTGCACCGAGTCGAGTTCCAATGCCTTTGACTAACCAAAAGTTGCACCGACTAGGTGCAGATTAAACCTTGCACCGAGAATGGTAATGTAATAGGAGATGCATCGACTTCATGTTATTCAGAAGCTAAAAGTATGCACCGAGTCGGGATATGCAGTCCAAGCAGGAGCTGCACCGAGATGGTTTTGCACTGAGACGAAGGAACGACCAGCATAACCAATGCATTCTAGTCAGGAATTTGTATCGACACAAGAGTTGAGATGATATGCATGTACCTTGGTGGACATGACCTAGAGAAATACACAAAGACAGAACATGACAGCAGAATATGTGCATGAACAGGGACTTGCACCGAGGTAAGCACTTTATGTGAGAGATGCAGAACTTGCACTGACTTAATATGCATTAAGCAAAAAGGACGAATGACATGTAATGCACGGACGTGAATCATGCTATAAGCACATACCTTCTTCATGCTTAGAAATAAGGAAATGCATTGTATAAAAATAGACTGATTTGTAGTTAAAATAAATTCGATTTATAGTGTGAGACATCATCAAAACCATAGGGATGCAACAATCTCCCCCTTTTTGATGATGGCAACACTATGAATCAAGCAATGTCAGGGCATTAAGCAGGAGATCAAAAACAATCAAGACCAAATCAAAAAGAACATATTGTCAAACCGGATGACCTCACAGCAGTTGCATGACCTCTCTCAGATGTAGTATGACATGACCTCTCTCCCCCTTTGACATCATCAAAAGGAAGTGAAGGATATATGAAATTGCTGGAGACATGAGGAAGAAGTACAGTGGCTTCTTAGTGTAGAAAGACTCATGAGCATATCTGAAGAGAATAAGTGAGGTTCTAAACTCAAGAGAAGATTCTTGAACTCTGGTAATCAATAGAGAAGTAGAATGAGAGGGAAATGTATCCACATACAGGGTATATGATGTAGAGCAGGGATGAACAAGTATGGCAAGACATTGCTGAACAAACAACAATACTCAATAGACGACAAGAGACAAAGGCAGAGAAGGTGTTCTCATGGTATTGAGGACAAGCATTTCAGTAAATTGCACAGAGACAAGGGATATTATAGAGTTTTTCAATAATACCAATGAGTAAGTTTGTAAATCACACTTTTGACATTAGGGAGACACCTTGATCAGAGGCCTGAATCCCCAGTTACTCAATGTGAGTACCTCATTACCTCTCCTTTTTAAAGAACAGAGTTAGTAGCTGTGGCTTTTTACGTGAGGAAATACCTTGATCAGATGCTAGAGTCCCCAGTTACTCACCACCTTGTCACCATTGCTCTGTGATGATCAGAAGCACAAATTTATTTTGCAGAGATTGCTCTTCCCCTTTTTTTTATTTTAATTTGACACCTCATGACATGGGAATTACTTCACTTCATTGATGAAGCTCCCAATTTCTCAGTGAACAATTTGTTTATTTGGTTGATCCCTTATATTGTGGAGATGAAATGATTGAAGACAATACCAGAAGGACTGTTTCTTTGAAATGAATCTTGAAGTCTAGATTTCAAGTTGTTCTCGACAGTTGTCAAGACATACAGATTTTAGCCTGAACCGGAATCATTTACAATGTAGGAAGACATACTTCGAACACTTAATCCAGATCTCTGATGGACTACTAGAGGAAAGATTCTAGCAGGACTTTAGTAACACAGACTTATAGACTTAAGAGATGAGTGAGATTCTACTGACTGAGAGAGAACCGCACTTATTCAATAATGAGAACCAGCATTGACACACATCTGGTCAATCTTTTGAATCAGTCAAAATTCACTAACTGCCCAGCTCCCCCTTAAATGATGCACTAAAGGAATTTAATCAGCAGACTCTCATGACTCCGCCTCAAAGTTAGGACAGGCTACTCATACAAACTCTTGCCAAGATAAAATAACTCAATATCAGGAGATTAGCAATTAAGATAATTTAAATAAGCCTAATTCTCTCATTAATGTGGCGAATTTGTCATTGTCCAGAGGCTTGGTGAAGATATCAGCAATTTGATTAGTAGTGCCTACATGAAGCAGTTCAAAAGTGTTCTTAGAAACCTCATCTCTTATGAAATGATGTCTTATTTCTATATGTTTGGTGCGGGAATGCAAGACAAGATTCTTGGCTAGATTGATGGCACTGGTATTATCACAGTAAATGGGTGTGCACCCCAGGTCTACTTGATAGTCCTGAAGTTGGTGTTTAATCCAAATGACTTGTGTACCACAACTCCCTGCAACCACATACTCAGCCTATGCAGTGGAGAGGGTCACTGAATGTTATTTCTTGGAACCCCAAGATACTAAACACCCACCTAGAAATTCACAGTGACCACTAGTACTTTTTCTATCTAGTTTACACCTGACATAATCTACATCTGTGTATGCAACTAAATCAAGTGTGTGTGATGCAGGAAACCATAAACCAAGGGTGTGTGTAGTAGACAGATATCTGAGAATTTTTTTCACTGCAGCTAAATGCAATTCAGTGGGTCTAGATTGATACCTTGCACACATTCCTACACTGAACTGTATATCAGGTCTTCAAGCTGTCAAATAAAGTAGAGATCCAATCATACCTCGATAGAGCTTGGCATCTACTTCTTTACCTGTCTCATCTGCATCCAATGAGGTATTGGTACCTATTGGTGTTGTAATGTGCTTCAAGTTGGTCATGCCAAACCTATTGAGAATGTCCAATGTGTACTTGGTCTAGTTGATGAAGCATCCATCCTCTAACTGTTGTACTTGCAAGCCAAGAAAATACTTTAATTCACCTACCAAACTCATTTCAAATTCAGCAGACATCAATTTAGAAAATTCATTACACAGTTCAGAGCTAGTTGACCCAAAGATAATATCATCTACATATGCCTGAACTATGATGAGGTCTTTATTTGAGCTCTTGGAAAATAAAGTTTGATCCACCTTACCTCTATGGTAGCCCTTGCTGATTAGAAAATCTGTCAGTCTTTCATACCATGCTCGAGGAGCCTGCTTTAGACCGTACAAGGCTTTATTCAATCTGAAAACTTGGTCAGGTTTAGTGGAGAGTTGAAAACCGGGGGGATGTTCAACAAAAACTTCTTCTTTGATAACTCCATTTAAAAATGCACTCTTCACATCCATTTGTTGAAGTTTTATATTCTTGGAGCATGCAAATGCTAACAATATTCTTATAGCTTCCATCCTAGCAACATGTGCATAGGACTCATCGAAGTCAACTCCAAATTCCTGACAGTAGCCCTTGGCTACTAGTCTGGCTTTATTTCTAGAAATGATTCCATCCTCATTCATTTTATTCTTAAACACCCACTTAGTTCCTATGACGTTAGAGTTTTCTGGTCTTGGAACTAGCTCCCAGACATTATTTCTCTCAAACTGACCTAACTCCTCACACATAGCATTAATCCATGATTGATCATTTAAGGCCTCTTCTACTGATTTGGGTTCAATTTGTGAAACCAAAGCAATTAGGTCTTGATTATGAACATTCCTAAAGTGAGACCTAGTTCTAAGAGGATCTTCAAGGTTGCCTAGGATGTTTTCTATTGGGTGATCTTTATGGTATCTAACATTTATTGTAGACTCACTTGATTCAACTGGCCCTACCTGGTTGGGAGCATCTGATGTTTCATTCGGTTGAACCTCCTCTTTTTCTTTGTCTTCTAGGAATTCTCCATCGTGCTTGGAATCCCTGTCAGCATCTTCAATGTTAGTAGCATCTTTTGATTCACCAAAAATGATATGTGGAGACTCTTCGACTTTCTGATCAGTTATGTTAAAGACCCTATATGCTCTTGACACTTCGGAGTATCCTAAAAATATTCCAGACAACTTTTAGCATCAAACTTATCTAGGTCTCTCTTGTTATTATTATGGATAAAGTATTTAGCACCAAAAATCTAAATGAGCCAAGTTTGGTTTCTTACCTTTCAATAGCTCATAGGAGGTTTTCTTGTGAATTGGTCTTACCATGGCCCTGTTGATTGTATAAGTTGCTGTATTGGCCGCCTCTGCCCAAAACTTTCTTGGTAGTTGACTCTCAATCAGCATGGTTCGGGCCATCTCCACAATGGTTCGATTTCTTCTCTCCATAATTCCATTCTGCTCTGGTGTCTTGGGAGAAAAAAATTTGTGTTAGTCCTTCACTTTCACAAAGGTCAGAAAATATGGAGTTTTCAAATTCACCTCTATGGTCAGATTGAATTGAACAAATCTTATGTTTTCCTTCTTGTTTGACCTTATTGAAAAATTGTTTGAATTTTTGAAAAGCATCATTTTTGTTGGCTAAGAAAAAGATCCATGAAAATTTAGAGTGGTCATCAATGATCACATAACCAAACCTACTTCCATTAAGACTCTGAGTTCTAGTAGGACCGAAGAGGTCCATATGAAGAAGTTCCATTGGTCTAGAAGACAATGGCTCAGATCTTAGTTTGAAGGACTTTCTGGTCTGTTTTCCTAGAGCACAGGCATCATAGATTTTTAAATTGAATTAAACTTGATTTTAGGTATGTCTCTAACTAAATCATGCTTGATTAATTTATTCAAAGTAGAAAAGCTAGCATGGCCTAAACGTCTATGCCAATCAAAAGCATCACTTTAGAATCAGCAGACAAGCAGAGATTAGATTCAGACTCAACATCTAAGTCTACCATGTAGACATTATTGGTCTTGTTTGCTACAAATTTAACATGATCAGAATTTATTTCAAAAATTTTGCATGAGTTATTGTCAAACACGACCCTGTGACCCTTGTCACATAATTGACTAATGCTAATCAGATTGTGTTGAAGACCTTCCACAAGTAAGACTTTCTCAATTGAGTTAGTGGAGGACTTACCAACTATGCCAACCCCAATGATCTTACCTCTGTTCTTTCCTCCGAATTTGACCAGACCCCCTACCTTCATTTCTAGCTTTCTGAACTTAGATCGGTCTCTTGTCATGTGCCTGGAGCAGCCACTATCAAGATACCATCTGTTATTCTCAGCTGCCAGGCAAACCTACACAAACGAAATCAAGCAAAGTGATTTAGAACCCAAGATAAGTTGGGTCCAAAGACATCATTCAAATCTTTAAGCAGGTGTTTAGGAATCCAAAATTGTTTCAACTTGTTTTTCTCTTGCATCTTAATTTCGGGTCTATTGAAGTTGTGACCAGAATTATGTCAGCTGGTCTGGGAAATGAGATCTATTCCAGTTATTAGGCTTCTCATCCCTGGGGTATCTTCTGTGCGCTTGTTGATTAACAATTTTTTAGGGTGAGTATTATTTCTCCAGTAACTGCTGTTCGGACCCATTCTTTTATAGTAGTTCCAGCTTTTATTCTGATACATTTGCCCAGTCCAACTACCACTTCTGTTCTGGTGAATGGGCTTAGAGACGTTCTTCACAAAGTTCATTCCTATTTTAGATGGTCATCCAGCATTGTTTGTTGAATTTTCCTTTAGACGTTGAATGTTTTGATTGCTGTTTGAACTGGATGGTGTGTCCAGCTTCTCTTTTCCCTTCTCTGGGCAGAAGGTAACGGTCTTGAACTGAAAGGGTCTCTTGTTAGTCGGGTCATAGCCTAGACCCTCCTTGTTGAAATTAACCCTTGTTCCTAGTATAGATTCCAGGTTCGTTTTCCCTTGAACAAATTTTTCTAGAACCTTTTGTTTGTCTTCCAGCTCTCTTTGCATAGACTCACAATTTTTTAAGAGTTCAGTGTTCACTTTCTTAACAGCTTCATACTTCTCTGTGATCACACTATTTTCATTCAGACTTTCTTCAAATTTAATCTTAAGTTTGTTGAGCTGTGTGTGAACCTCCTGGTTCTCTGATTTGTGCATTTCATTTTCCTTTTTTAGAGAGGTCATTCTTCTAATTCTTCCTTTAATTTCTGATTTTCCTCACTGATTTGAGTTTGTTCTTCAATATTAGCATTAAATTTTCTCTTCAGAACCCTATGCTCTTTACTCAGTGAATTGAACTTATCTAACAGTTAGCATAGGCATCTTCCCAATCATCAATAGAAAAATTCTCGAAGATATTTGTTACCTCCTCTTCGCTATTTGCCATCAGGCAAATTCCTTCTTCATCCTCCTCTAAGGAATTGGCTTCTGGATCTTCTTCCTCATTGCTCCACGTGCAGACCATTGCTTGTGGTTTCTTCTTCTGCACCTTCGAGCTCTTCTTCTGAAAGTCAGGACCCTTCTTCTGAAGATCAGGGCAATCCCCTTTCATGTGTCCAGGTTTCCTGCAATGAAAACATGTGATTCTCTTGGTGCTCCTATTCTTATCATTGCTGGAATCAAAATTCTTACCAGAAGGGTATGACCTCTTTCTTCTAAAGGTCTTTCCCTTTGTCCTTAAGAATTTCCTGAATTGTCGAGTGAGCATTGCTTGCTCCTCCTGGTCAAGGTTTGACAGTCTGTCAGACTCGCAACTACTACTCCCGCTGCTGCTACTTCCCTTGCTGCGGGACACCTTGAGGGCAATATTCTTGCCCTTCCTGTCGCTTCCTTCACCATTCCTTTTGAAGTTCATCTCATACATCATTAGGGATCCTATGAGTTCGGTGACGGTCATTGTCGACAGATCCCTAGACTCCTCTATCACGATGGCCTTAGTGTGCCATGTAGGGGTTAGAGATCTAAGTATCTTCCTGACTATATCTCCCTCAGCTATCTCTTTCCCAAACCCCTTAAGACTATTCGTAATCAGTGACAGTCTGGCATACATCTCAGTTATAGTCTCCTCTGGTTTCATCTTAAACATCTCATATTCAAAGGTGAGAGATTTACCTTCGTTGCTTTCACTTGAGGTGTACCTTCGTAGATTAGACCCAACTCGTCCCACATTTTCTTGGCCGTCTTGCAAGCTGAGATGCGGGCGTATTCGTCTGGATGTATTGCACATTAGATGATGTTTAGGGTCGTCCAGTTGAGTGACGAGAGCTTGACATGATCATCTGTCCACGCGTCCTCGTTCAGTGGCAGATCGTATGGCCCTGTAGTGATCACCCTCCACAGCTTGTGGCTCTGCCCCTGATGAATACTTCCATCCTGTTTTTCTAGAAAAGATAACTGTTACCATCAAAGAATGGAGGGCGGCTGATAGATTGTCCCTCAGCCATGAAGCTTTGAGGACCATTAGGATTACCCTGGCCGTTGGCCCACATGGTGAAAACCTGCTCTGATACCAATTGATACGCACAGCGGAGAGTGAGATAGAAGGGGGGGATGAATAGCTCACTTCCACAATTCGATAAACTCAAAACATGATTTATCAACCCCTCAAATAGCAGTGAAGAAGACTTCGAAAATAGGTAACAGTGATGACTAAAGTAAGAAATGAGTTCGAGAAAGCAACCCACAATGACGCAATGTGTCAAGTAGATGGAGAGCAGCACAACATAAACAGGCAAAACCACAAAGAGACAGGGAATTTTTAGGTGGTTCGATTACTACCCGCAATCTACGTCCACCCCTTACTCAGAAGAGTAAGGTTTCCTTGCAATGTTAAATCGCACACAGCAGACTCAGTCTACGACAACCGCTGCCAGACAGCTTGCCCTGAGGAACACCCTCCTCAGTCTTCTGATCAACCAGAAGAAAACACTGGAGAACAAATCTCCCTTCCTTTGCACGCAGCAAAGGGAACCCTGTGCAGTTACTCCTAAGCAACTCACACAACCAGAGGATCGAACCTCTCTTCCTCCAAGACAATGGAGGGAACGGGAGAATCTCTCCCTTCCTCCGAACAGTGGAGGGTAACAGAACGGAATGGCAATAAAGGAAACTCAAAAACAAAAATGATCGATGAACCGCAATTTTCTCTGAAAACAAAAACAATATAGCTTCCTTATAAGCAGAACTTCACATTCACAATCACTTCTCTCTCTCTCATAAGTTTTTCTCTCATCTCTGGATGGAGTGGGCTTTTTCTGATCTTCTCTCTTTTTCCACTTCTCTCAAGCTGCTCTTCGTTTCTCACTGTTCCATCCTTCTTCTCTCTTTCGAACCCTTTTCCTCAGCACGTATATATATAGATGTCTACTCCATAAACTTAGGCATGGATACCATGCTTCCCGCTTGAAATGTTGGGGCACGTGTCAGAATGTTCTAGACATTCATCTTCCTCGGATCACGTGCCATCCTGGTGAATGCACAGGCAAACTGTCAGAGAAGAAATAGTCATTTTGTCACATACTCGACACAATTCGAATCAGTGTAATGAGTAAGAACCCAGAAACTGTATTGAGTAGAAGTTCCCAAAACAATAGTTGCACAGACTTGCAAAGACGCATGACGTCATTAGCATAGACCATAGACTCTGATCGTGCAACAGATATGCACAGACAGGAAGCAACAAAATGCAAAGATGTACTGACTTGATTTTGCCGGAGAGAAAAAAAAATTGCACCGAGACAAAGGAATAAGCATCGACCAAGACGGGCAGGAAAGGCACCGATGTGAAATGGAGCAAACGTTGCACCAATCTACTTTAGCTGTCTACAGGACTTGCACCGAGTCGAGTTCCAATGCCTTTGACTAACCAAGAGTTGCACCGACTAGGTGCAGATCAAACCTTACACTGAGAATGGTAATGCAATAGGAGATGCACCGACTTCATATTATTCAGAAGCTAAAAGTATGCACCAAGTCCAAGCAGGAGCTGCACCGAGATGGTTTTGCACTGAGACGAAGGAACGACCAGCATAACCAATGCATTCTGGTCAGGAATTTGCACCGACACAAGAGTTGAGATGATATGCACGTACCTCGGTGGACATGACCTAGAGAAATGCACAAAGACAGAACATGACAGCAGAACATGTGCATGAACATGGACTTGCACCGAGGCAAGCACTTTATGTGAGAGATACAGAACTTGCACTGACTTAATATGTATTAAGGAAAAAGGACGAATGACATGTAATGCACAGACGTGAATCATGCTATAAGCACAGACCTTCTTCATGCTTAGAAACAAGGAAATGCATTGTATAAAAATAGACTGATTTGTAGTTAAAACAAATTCGATTTATAGTGTGAGACATCATCAAAACCATAGGGATGCAACACCACGAGTTAGGAAGTTCGGAAGGGTTAAAAGGTGCCACGGGAGTGCATAGAAATCTAAAATAAATGTAGGAATTAAAGCGTTGAAATTTAAAATTTAGATTTATATAGACAGATTTACACATTTTATACAATTGCCAGTCCAGATAAACACAAGTCCTAAAGGTACAGTGCAACAAAAGAATGGTACACAGCCTTTGGGGCATACCCCGGCTAACACCAGCTGGCAATGCTAGGACCTCGAACGTTGCCCAGGGCCTCCGAACGACGAGGAGGCACGCCGACCTGAAAATAAAAGGGGTGAGCCTCATCTCATTGGCTCAGTAGGGGTCCCACGGATCCCCACCATAATAAACAAATATAAAGACAGTAAAGCAGGTAAAGCAGTAAAGAACGGTACTGCCACAGAAAACGTGCTAAGCCACTAACTGCTAAAAACCTGCACACCGTTGGGATACCTCGACTATCAGACACAACTCACGTTGTCACGTCCCGAACCGATAGCAGCGGAAGACATTGCTCGGAACGTGATAGCGAATCAATCGTGTCAATCAGGGCAAACCATAAGGCAAAACATAATTGGACCAAAAATAAATATTTATTTCAAATATAAGTCTATTATAATTTCGACTCCAACGAGAAAGACTCAATAAAGGAAAATTACATTGGACTCTCAACTAGACTTGACATAAGACGAAAGATAACAAGACCAGGCGGTTCTTCTAGATTTGTCGGAGCTCTCTTCACTCTTGCCCTTGCCTATCTTGATCGTTCTCGTCCTCATTGTTATTATTATCTGAAAAATATGAGAAAACACTAGGTGAGCGAACACTGAGTAGGTCTTAATATCTCTTGCTCCAAGCTAGCTTCAAGTAATTAACCATTAAACATGAGCATGCAAGTCGAGCAAGGTATAATAATCAAGAGCTATAATGGCACGAGATAGATCAATAATTCGGAGATCAATTCAAGAACTATAAAGATAATAGACTGGACAATAATTAGAAAAATAGTTCGAGGAACCATCATGACAAGACAATAGCAAGTATTTCACTAAGCGCTCACTCTCACAAGAGCATAACATGTAACTATCATTCATTGGATTGGCCATATGTAAATATATATGAGTTCAAGTAGTAGAGTCATGAATATGCCAATCAATTGTGGAAATGTCATAGATCAATCTTGCTTTTGGTTGGTGCAATGCCACACCTGATCAATCATGATACTGGCACACGTTTAGACTTTGCCTCACCAATGGGATCAAATCCGGACCCCGTCAGTTTCGTTCTAGCATTGAGTATCACCTTTGTTTGGACCCATAGCCCCTTTTATTTTCTAGACCAATTCCACTTCAATTAATGGCCAAAGAGTTTCAAGGATCAAGCATCTAGGAACATTAAGGTAGATTCATAGAACATAGAGTCCAAGGACAGAACTTTGGACAATATAGTATGATTTTTTTGAATTGTTTTAGTTTTTATTTTCTCTCCCTTTATTGATCCCCTTTTTGTTAATTTTTTTCTTTTTATTTTTTAATAAACACAAACAAGTGACAAACAAACTAACTTAAGACACTTAAGGGCAACCTAGGTCTACAAATTGGGTTTCACAAAGTGACTATGGCACCACTAAAGTCTACCCTCAAGTTCGTTCACTGGCCAGATAAGAGGTGGGGTAGTGGGAGGCTCCCCTTACTTTCGCAAACTCCTATTTAAAAATCACTTGCCCGCTTATAACGTTTGTCGTTGACCTCTAGCCTTAGACACCAATTTCAAAAATGAGAACAGACTCACGTGATACCAAAATTCCAATGTAATTCTAGGGCCGAATCTACTTGCTTTTATTAGGCTAGGTGATGCAAGATGTGAAGATGGTTGTTTTGGGCCAAGGAAGGGTGATGAAATCCCTCCCTTATCTTGCTCAGGGGGTATTGCCCTTAAAGTATTTTGAAATGAGATGCAATAACCAATGCTCAAACAAGGTGTTTCTGATGTAGTACGGCCAAGGGGACAACGGAGATGCAATGACGGGCCCTCGGACCTAGACGCGCAAGCACCATAGCGAAGATTCGTACCCGAATTTGGTAGACAAGTTACACGGCGCACTTCCCTCCCTCGGGGTGACTCGGGGATGGTAGGTCGAGTTCGAGGACCAGACCCTTGCTGGTTGGGGTAAGGACAAGGCTGAGAGGGGATCTCACCCCTAGATATGGAGGTTCCCACGACAACGGGCAAACCACGTGCCTTGGCGGGCGGGGGTAACACTCGCTCTCACTCCCACGATGACCACTCGAGGTGGCTGATCGGTCGAGGCCGGGCGCTCTCTTCCTCACCGGAGGAGCTCAGATTTGATAGTGAATGACAAAATTAACCAGGAGGGTTAGGGGCTCACCAAGCCGGCTTGAAGAAGCCGATTCCGACCGGAGACGAGGGCGAGCAGGGAACGTGCACGGGTACATACCCGCACGCTGCGTCGGTGTCGCTGGACCTGAAATGAAAAGTTTACACCACTACGCCTCTCGCAGGAGGGTTGAACAAGAGGTAGGAGATAATTAACTACAGTCAAACACTACCTCCTCGCAGGGAGGGGCGGTTAGCCGGCCAGGCGAGGGGTGGGGAAATTGGGAAAGCCGATTTTGCCGGGGAGGGTCCTGCAGGGACAGCAAGCCGAAGAAGAGGGTGCCACTATTGGGAGCGGGGCCGGTGCAGGAACGTCTAGGGATGAGGTGGCAATCAACAGTAGAATCAGGTGGTCGTCCGGAGGCTGGGCTGGGGTGCTGTAGCCTCATCTTCATGGACTTCTCTGCTTCGGTTCTGTCAGGACAAAGTGACATGGAGCGAGTGTTGGGGCGACCACTAACTCATCCGGATACTTCTGGAAGCGGGATCAGTGCTGGAATGACCGAGACTGGCCCAGGAAGACGCCGTATAATTTTGGGGTCGAACGGGGAACGATGAGAGCCGCTACAGCTCTGGGAATTGGGCCGATCCGGAATGCTCCTGTCTGGATCAGAACAGCAGCGAGCTGTTGTAGAGGTTGCCAAGGGCTCCACCGAACTCTGATGGAGACGAAACTGGTGCCAACGCGACCGTGGATGAGCTGGCGACGCACAGGAACTGACGGGGCTCCCTTCTGAGGTCAGATATGAACGTGGTGACCAGGGAAGTAGAGAGGGGTCCGACCTGGATCTGGCGAGTCTGAGCTGTTCACACCAGGGAGAGCAGCCAGAACGGGGCACTCCGGTGGGCGATTGGCTTCCTTCTTCTTGGAGCTGAAAGAGGGCTAGAGGAGGATCGCCTCAGCCGAAGGGCACGCCAGAAAACTCAGAAGAGTGGCCGTGAGAGTTTCTGCAACTCGTCTCTGTCTTCATCCGGAGTCAATCTACGTAGCCATACAGAAACGGGTCTCCTACCCAACTCTGACCTCGGATGAGGGTGCACGTGTTAGTGTTGGTGTGCTACATGCCAATTTAGGGTCGGGTAGACCCGATAAATGTACGATCTTGTTCATTATTAATAAAGTGGTGTTTGAGCGTAAATATGCGATTGTGTTACTTTACGTTGTCCCTAGGATATGTGGTTGTAAAGTCAGCTCGAGATGGGATCTCGAACATGAGATTGACTTTACATGTACACATGCCTTAAACTGTTCCTGGTTGGAGGGTAATCACTCGGGGACTTTGATTACCTATTAAACCAGTACACATGATGTGTCAGTGACCAGTCTCATGGTCATTGGTGCGGGGCACCAACACATATGTGTAGGTGTATGTCCTTGGAGGATGTACACTGAACTGATCTGCTATTGGATATTCAGATGGTTGATTATACCTAATGTCAACTGAAGATCCAACTATCTCAGTAGCATCGTTGGTCCTTTAACCTGAGACATTGATCGGATCTTACACGAGGACTGGAATGGTTTAATTACTTGGCTAAGTGACTTTAACCATAAGTCATGAGTTGCCGAGTCATTAACCACTCCAGGATACGTGTGAAGATCATCAATGGTCAAGAGGGGATCGCTCACTGTCGGGTATATATCAGACAGTTAATGGGTCATGACATTGACGCTCCGTTAAATCCCTGGCCAGGGTCGTGTGAGTTCGCTTAAAACGGACGTCATACACTTTAAGGAGGTCATAGTCAAATGGCACGATCATGGGGTTTGACAGAAACCATACCCTCGATCGTACCAGACGCATAGAAGGAGCGAGGGATTATATCGATGAAGCAACTGTGGACTTACAGGTACTAGACAGGCTGGTTTAAACCCGGCGTCCTCTAGGATCACGCGGATTTGCTTGACCCAACGTGATCGAAGGTTCGGAATAAATTAAACTATTATTCGGCTCTTGTAGAAGCGAAGAATACGTTTAATTTACTTCTAATTGGGAATTAGAAGTTAATGGACCTTAAACTAGAGTGACTATGGGCCTAGAGGATCACACACAATGGATTCTTGGGTGACGGATTATTATTATACAAATGTATGTATTATTTCCATTTAATTCCTTTTGGAAAGGAGTGTAAATGGAACTTAATACATATGTATAATATGAGATAGGACATATATACAGTTTCGGTCTTTTGGAGCCCTTTTCAAATAAGCCTAAACTCTATATATAGAATCCTACGTGAAGCTCATTCGAGCTTCTTCCAATCTCTCTTGGCTTAACCAAGCATTAAGGCTTAAGAGAGGAGGATTAGCTCCTCCCCCCTTTCCTTCCTCTTGCTCTCTCTCTCCAAAAGGTGAAAGGGTCGGGGAAGGTCCGTGCTGGGGGGTACCGTCACTGCAGAAGGGTCCGTGTGGATCTGCTCTAGAGGCCGTGCAGTTGTGCGGATCGGTATTCTGCATCGGGCATAGCGGACAGCGTCGTTCCGCGGAAGGTATAAACACGCAACCTGTAATTAGGCGGGTTGGAGTCTTAGAAACACCGATTAGAGCACAGATTAAGGTTTCCATAACACCGGGATCGGGCAAATGAATTTTTGTTATCCGCTGCGTCGCCCGTAGGTGCTGTGCAAAACCTTACAGCACGACCCCTTGTTGGAAAGTGATGCGGGACGAGACACGGACACGACAAGCTCGCGATCGTCTGTAAAAGAAAAAGTACATGCTCGGTTCGATTCCCATCAGAAAGCCACTTCAGAGTAGAATCTTTAGATGCTGGGTTGGATGCCATAATCTCCTCAGGAAAGGTAGAGACGTCGCTGCAACAGGGCATCCGATCTGCTGCTATGTCTGCCTGGGTGGCAGTAAGAGAAAAGAAGGGAAATGGGGAAGATGAGATGGGGAAATGGGGTGGAAAGGGGCTAGGGTGGTCCCTGGCTGAGAGGGGGTCAGGGAAGGGGCAAACCAAGCTGTGGGTAGGGGAAAATGAGGTGTTGAGGGTGGTTCTACCAAGGGGTGGGAGTGAGCTGCGAATTTGGTGGTGCGGTTGAGGGGAGATAGGGGGGAGGCTTTGTTTGAAATTTTGGGCTCTAGTGGTTAGCCATCGATGGAGACCTAGGGATTGAGGAAGGGTGTGATGGGAGAGGGGGGGAAAGTCCTCCTTGGAGGCTATAGGAGTCATGGGGGAGTGGTTGGGGTTGAATGGGGGAGGGGAATATTGACTTGGGGAGAGGGGGGGGAATCTCTATGGGGGTGGTGATAGTGATGGGGGAGGTTAGACTTAATGAGGGTTGAAAGATGGGGAAGGTTGGAGTTATGGAGGGTTGAAAATGGGGGTGGGGGGCCCTTGATGAGGTGGAGGGGAGGGAAGGGGGAGATGGGGGGTGCGCCCCTTCTTGAGGATGAGAGAGAGAGAGAGTGAGAGAAAAGAGAGTGTGGGGAGACAAGAGGAGAAATTATCCAAGGGGGATTTCTTCTATTCCAATTTCATCAATTGTGTTTTTAAATGAGAGGGGATGGGTCCTATTTATAGGCAACCCACTTTTCCCATGACCAAAATACTCTTAGCAATTAACTAAATGACGACTAGGTCCAAGGGGGGGCGCCCATGGGTCAGCCCATCTAATTGGGCCCAATAGCTAAACAAACTAGCCTAATGACCCATTAACCTAGCTAATTGACTCAATTAAAAGAAAACTTACATAGATAAGACTCAAGGGAAAATAAAATTACATCCTAGGACTCGAAAAAATATAAAATTATACGCTTATCACACCTCCCAACTTAGTCATTGCTAGTCCCTTAGCAATGTAAATGATTAAAAATTAAGGACCAACAGGAGTTCAAAAATTTCATGTCCCACATCAAGATTCTTTTTCATGGGATCAACTAAGAATTAGGACTTTAGAATTATCAAAACATATTAGCAATAGGATTGAACATTTAGATACATGACTAAGAATACAACGCAAAGTTCAATAGCACTTGTGTATGTGTAATACTAAATCCACATCGTAGACAATTATAGCCATCATTTGTCATTTTAGATAGGTATCCTTCAACTCTGCATCTCCTAGATCAGAGCATTGAGTACGAGAGCTTTTGCCTACCTTCTTCACAACTTTTTTTTTCATGCACACATGATGGTGCACAACCCTTCACCGTTTGACGCGAACCTCAACTCTTACCTTAGGAGAAGTAAACCTGGTTACTAATATCATGGGCATTTTTCATGGTGTTTTATTATTATTATTATTATTTTTGACAAATGTGCTTTTACACTTATTTGATGGATAACTTTAGCATATAGCTTTATTAAGAAGATCTCATCTCCAAGAAATGCAGAGTATCAAACATTGCTCCAAAATAACAGAAGGCTTGTCCCGCTTGTTTTATTAGCGTGCAAGTGATTTTTTTTTAAAGTGCTAAAGGACTTTTAGAAGATTCTAAGTCAGTTTCGTGGCTACATATTCAAAATATTCCATCATCCTTCTTCATAGTCTTTTCCAATCCAGATTTTCTTTTATGACAACATGAATCATGAAAAATTAAGTTGGGATTTTAGTTGAACAATTTTTTTTTCAAAAATAGGTTGTAAGTAATTTTGTACATGAATTCTCCTCCCCCCAACTTAAATGACATTATCTTTATTGATATGAACAATATATAATAATATAACAATGTAGACATGAAATTTTGTGAAGGAAAGGTACAACCTGGGGCTTGTGGAGGCTGGGCAGAGGTGCAAGCAATCATCTCTCTTTCCCCTAAAGTTATCATTTATTCACACCTGCAAAAATAAAAATAAAACCATAATAAAAACTTGGGCTGTCTCCCAAGAAGCTATTTATTATCACACGGACATTATTAAAATATTGTGTTGTCTCCCAAGAAGCGTTAAGTTTAACGTCTTTAGCCAGACGCAAAGTGGCTCACTAACCAACGGGTGGCATTCATAATGAGCCACCAAGTGATATTATCCCCTGTTAAATTTCAGCCCTTGTGCCACTAGAGGAAAAGATGATATTGATGCATAAGTGGGCCAGAGGTATGCTAGGGGAGGCCCTGGTCAGAGAATGGAGGAGGAACATTGTTAAAGATCATGTCTTCGATTATGAAATATTCCTACTCATAATTAAGGTCTTTAAAAATAATGAATGCGTTAATGTAGACCTTTTTATTCCCCGCATATTCTTCTTCAACCTCAATTTCAAAATTTTCAAGCTCGACGTTGAGGTGAGGAAGCGTAGGAGTGGGAGGAGTTTCTAAGGATTCCACAAAAGGGCTAGTGTCTCAAAGACAAGGTGGGTCGAGAGTGAAATCAACATGCTCCTCAACACTGATCGGAGGATCATGAGGCTCAAGTGGAATTGACCAATCGGCTAGTTGTAATGTCAGGGATAGAAATGTCGAGGTCAGGAATAAGTGAAAGATCAACATCCTCCCCAAAATTGTGAGAAGCCCGGCTAGAGTAGATTTCAAGCGGAAGGTCCGGCTTCTCCTTTACCCAAAAAGAATGGTCCATGTAAACACTCAATTCTCTCTCCACCACTTCATCCTCCTTGTCTGTCACTTGGAACAAGGGCTCCTCAAATATAAGAAGGGAAATTAAAGGGATTTGATCATTAACCAGCGCATCCACTTCCTTTTCCTCTCCCCCTAACTTATGATCAACCAACTCATCATTGCCCTCCTCCCAAATGAAATTGGGCTTGGGCTCCTTGGGCTTCTCCTCAAGACTAATGCCAAGATTGCTATCACTTCCCTCTAATTTATTTTCTTGGTTTGACTCTTCCATAATCCCCTCGAGAATGATATGATCTGTGAATTGGGGAATCATGGGTTGATCATATAATCTTTTGTCATGGTCAAACTTAGGAAATTGACATTCAGGGCTTATAGTGGGATAGATAGACAGTTGGTCTATCTCCATACCCATGATGGTTTTGTTAAGCTGGGTTAGACGGGCCTCCATTTTGGCAAAAGTCTATTGGTTGGCCATGATGAGCTGATGCAATTTGTTGAACTTGCCCTCCATAAGATTTGTTGGTGGAGGACATGGATAAGAGGGTTGAGGATCGGACTGTGACAGATAGCAATTTGATGGGTAATCAGTCTGATATTGAGATGACGGAGAGTATATGGATTGCCCTCCATATTGGGCTTGATCATAGAAATCATTTGGGTATTGAGCCCAATTTAAAAAATTTTGGTCTGGAAGACTTTGAGGCGGGCCTTGGTAAGATTCCCAAGAGGCATTTGGTTGGCTTTCCCATCCAGAAGTGAATGTAGATGGAAATGAATCATAAGGAGTGGGAAAACCTTAAGGCATTTGGGCTCGCTCTTGGGTAACAAATGGATCGTGGGCCCCATAGTCAAAGAATTGAGAGGTTTGAGCCTGGTTTTGGGTAAAGAATGAAGACTGGGCCGCCATAGATAGAGGGCTCTCATTATAGGCTGACCAGGGTTATGGATTTTCATAATAGGTCGGGCCATGAGGGGTGAGAGATGAGATTTGGTTTGGGCAACCACCTACATAATGGGCCGGGCTAGTCCACATGTGATCATTGTCATAGTGACTAGGTGGTATGAAGGGGTCTTGATCCATGGCTAGAAATTGATCAAATTTATGAGTCAATGGGTCAAACCTGTCTAATTTGTGTGCCTAGTCCATACTCTTCTCACAATTTTTTTATTTTTATTTTTGTCATTTTTTGAATTGTTTTAGTTTTTATTTTCTCTCCCTTTATTGATCCCCTTTTTGTTAATTTTTTTATTTTTTATTTTATTTTTTAATAAACACAAACAAGTGACAAACAAACTAACCTAAGACACTTAAGCGCAACCTAGGTCTACAAATTGGGTTTCACAAAGTGACTATGGCACCACTAAAGCCTACCCTCAAGTTCGTTCACTGGCCAGATAAGAGGTGGGATAGTGGGAGGCTCCCCTTACGTTCGTGAGGTCCTAATTAAAAATCACTTACCCGCTTATAGCGTTTGCCGTTGACCTCTAGCCTTAGACATCAGTTTCAAAAATGAGAACAGATTCACGTGATACCAAAATCCCAATGTAATCCTAGGGCCAAGTTTACTTGCTTTTATTAGGCTAGGTGATGCAAGATGCAAAGATGGTTGTTTTGGGCCAAAGAAGGGTGATGAAATCCCTCCCTTATCTTGCTTAGGGGGTATTGCCCTTAAAGTATTTTGAAATGAGATGCAACAACCAATGCTCAAACAAGGTGTTTCTGATGTAGTACGGCCAAGGGGACAACGGAGATGCAATGACGGGCCCTCGGACCTAGACGCGCAAGCACCATAGCGAAGATCCAGACCCGAATTCGGTAGACAAGTTACACGGCGCACTTCCCTCCCTCGGGGTGACTCGGGGATGGTAGGTCGAGTTCGAGGACCAGACCCTTGCTGGTTGGGGTAAGGACAAGGCTGAGAGGGGATCTCACCCCTAGATATGGAGGTTCCCACGACAACGGGCAAACCACGTGCCTTGGCGGGCGGGGGTAACACTCGCTCTCACTCCCACGATGACCACTCGAGGTGGCTGATCGGTCGAGGCCGGGCGCTCTCTTCCTCACCGGCGGAGCTCAGATTTGATAGTGAATGACAAAATTAACCAGGAGGGTTAGGGGCTCACCAAGCCGGCTTGAAGAAGCCGATTCCGACCGGAGACGGGGGCGAGCAGGGAACGTGCACGGGTACATACCCGCACGCTGCGTCGGTGTCGCTGGACCTGAAATGAAAAGTTTACACCACTACGCCTCTCGCAGGAGGGTTGAACAAGAGGTAGGGGATAATTAACTACAGTCAAACACTACCTCCTCGCAGGGAGGGGCGGTTAGCCGGCCAGGCGAGGGGTGGGGAAATTGGGAAAGCCGATTTTGTCGGGGAGGGTCCTGCAGGGACAGCAAGCCGAAGAAGAGGGTGCCACTATTGGGAGCGGGGCCGGTGTAGGAACGTCTAGGGATGAGGTGGCAATCAGCAGTAGAATCAGGTGGTCGTCCGGAGGCCGGGCTGGGGTGCTGCAGCCTCATCTTCATGGACTTCTCTGCTTCTGTTCTGTCAGGACAGAGTGACATGGATCGAGTGTTGGGGCGACCACGAACTCATCCGGATACTTATGGAAGCGGGATTAGTGCTGGAATGACTGAGACTGGCCCAGGAAGACGCCGTATAATTTTGGGGTCGAACGGGGAACAATGAGGGCTGCTGCAGCTCTGGGAACTGGGCCGGTCCGAAATGCTCATGTTTGGATCAGAACAGCAGCGAGCTATTGCAGAGGTTGCCACGGGCTCCACCGAACTCTGATGGAGATGAAACTGGTGCCGACGCGATCGTGGACGAGCTGGCGACGCACAAGAACTGATAGGGCTCCCTTTTGTGGTCGGAGATGAACGTGGTGACCAGGGAAGTAGAGAGGGGTTCGACCTGGATCTGGCGGGTCTGAGCTGCGCACACCGGGGAGAACAGCCAGAACGGGGCACTCCGGTGGGCAATTGGCTTCCTTCTTCTTGGACCTGAAAGAGGGCTGGAGGAGGATCGCCTCAGCAGAAGGGCACGCCAGAAAACTCAAAAGAGTGGTCGTGGGAGTTTCTGCAATTCGTCTCTGTCTTCATCCGGAGTCAATCTGCGCAGCCTTACGGAAATGAGTCTCCTGCCCAACTCCGACCTCGGATGAGGGTGCACGGCCACTTGTTGGAAAGCCACTTCAGAGTAGAATCTTTAGATGCTGGGTTGGATGCCATAATCTCCCCAGGAAAGGCGGGGGCGTCACTGCAACAGGGCGTCCGATCTGCTGCTATGTCTGCCTGGGTGGCAACAAGAGAAAAGAAGGGAAATGGGAAAGATGAGATGGGGAAATGGGGTGGAAAGGGGGTCAGGGAGGGGGCAAACCAAGCTGTGGGAAGGGGAAAATGGGGTGTTGAGGGTGGTTCTACCAAGGGGTGGGAGTGAGCTACGAATTTGGTGGTGGGGTTGAGGGGAGATAGGGGGAGGCTTTGTTTGAAATTTTGGGCTCTAGTGGTTAGCCATCAATGGAGACCTAGGGATTGAGGAAGGATGTGATGGGAGAGGGGGGGAAAAGTTCTCCTTGGATGCTATAAGAGTCATGGGGGAGTGGTTGGGGTTGAATGGGGGAGGGGAATATTGACTTGGGGAGAGGGGGGGAATCTCTATAGGGGTGGTGATAGTGATGGGGGAGGTTAGACTTAATGAGGGTTGAAAGATGGGGAAGGTTGGAGTTATGGAGGGTTGAAAATGGGGGTGGGGGGCCCTTGATGAGGTGGAGGGGAGGGAAGGGGGACTTGGGGGGGGGGTGCGCCCCTTCTTGAGGATGAAAGAGAGAGAGAGAGTGAGAGAAAAGAGAGCGAGGGGAGACAAGAGGAGAAATTATCCAAGGGGGGATTTCTTCTATTCCAATTTCATCAAGTGTGTTTTCAATGAGAGGGGATGGGTCCTATTTATAGGCAACCCACTTTTTCCATGTCCAAAATACCCTTAACAATTAACTAAATGACCCCTAGGTCCAAGGGGGGGCGCCCATGGGCCAGCCCATCTAATTGGGCCCAATAGTTAAACAAACTAACCTAATGACCCATTAACCTAGCTAATTGACTCAATTAAAAGGAAAGTTACATAGATAAGACTCAAGGAAAAATAAAATTACATGTAAGGACTCGAAAAAAATATGGCGAGGCACGGGATGTCCTCATCAGTTTCAATGCAAGATTAAATGTAAAATACATGATCATGATCTTGATAAAAATTAAAGTACTCACCTTGTCATCCCCATTCTTTAAAAATAAAATGATTAAAAATAATAATAATAAAATTAAATAACTAACTAAGATGTAGTCCAAAATGATGCATGGCCAAAACATGATATTTCTAATCTGAGATGAAATCTTTTATTTTTATTTTTCTTTGATCAAGTTTTTTTTTAGTTAATGAAGATACCTAGCCAACGTATTTTTTTTTGAGATTTTTTAAATATAAAAGCTAACAAAATGTAGAAAACAAACTAAACCACAAGAGGGAAGATTGAGATACTTACTTGGATCGCAATCTCTCATCCTTTATTTTTTTTATTTTTATTTTTTTTAAAAGGAGATACAAAAGGGGAGACACACTTCAATTTTTTTTTCACTTTTTTTATAATTATACATAAAAGAAAAACAAAAGTTTTAATTCAAAAACTATAAACCTTCCCGGCAACGGTGCCAATAATTGATGCGAGTGGATGCTCGTCGTTAAAACACTGCTCGGGCTAAAATTTATAACCGCACTCACTCTCAATCAAAATCGACGATTAAGTGTGGTGAGCACGGGTCGATCCCACGAGGAGGAATATCTTCGATGTGCAAGTTAGAAATTTTTTGTGTTATTAGTTTTATGCAAAATGTTGAGTGAGTGATAGAAAACTAAGGGAAATATTAAATGCAGGAAATTAAAATTTATCTAAAGAAAATTATGCTAGTGCTGAAATCTGTTTTTCTAAGGATTGAAATCACCATATTCAAAAAGCTAAAAATTACACTGAAGGATAAATTAAAACAGAACAAAGGGAAAAGAACACCGTCGTCTCCTTGCTTGCTGAGTCTTTGAGTTCGTCCTGTCTTAACGGAGAACGTCGTGGGAAGAAGTGGAGGAAGAAACAATCATCGTTCACGCCGTCGAGACTTTGAAAGTTACCCCGCCTTGGTGCACGCCGCCGTGAGAAGGGAGATGGAAGGGGAAGAAGAGCAGAATCTATCTATCAACTTGAAACTAAAACAGAAAACAGAAAATTGGATGTTTATTCCTAAAACAGTAAACAGAGAGTACAGATTACCCCCCCCCCCTCCTCAGGTCCAAGCCATCCGAGACCTTTTTATAGGCAAAACCCCACGAGCCCCCTTCTTAAAATCCAAACCTTAACAGCAAACCCCCAACAGCCATCCATCACCGGCCAAGCCTATCAGAAAACAAAATAGAAAACCCAAAAGAAATCCGTCCTTCGGCCTCCCTTAAAACCCAAAACAGAAAAAGGAACAAAAGCTCTCCCGCGTGGGCTCCATGCGGTAATAAATGCTCCTCCCCATGCGTCGGTCTTGGCCTCCAAAGAAAACCCAAAACATCCGGTGACCCCCGGCCTTCCTTTCTTCCAAATGAAATAAATAGACAAAAAAAATGGGAGATGAACCGCCGAAGCCTTCAAATAACCACCGAAGAAGCCTTGCCCTGATCCCATAAGAAACCAAAACAGCAACTCAGCTTCCCGCGGGTCCCAGCCGAGGCCTTCTCTGCCAATTCCCTCCATCCGCGCAAGATTCATCCCCAGCATGCCTCATGTAACCCATGGAATCATATGTACCAATTTAACGATAGATAATGCAATGATCAATTGTCCACAAAAGATCTCACATATTGCTTTATCTAACTCTCACAATTTAATTAGTTTTTCATGAAAATTGAAATTCAGTGTGAGAATCAAATTACTTATCAAATTTATGCAATCACCTGTGTTTTAGTCTAAAAGATGACGTGTGATATAGATAAGTACTAGTCAAAATGAGCGCGTTTCGCGCGTCTATTTATTTTATTTTATTTATAAGAAATATAATAATTATTTTAATTATTTTGATCGATGACAAGAAAAATAAATGACAAAAAAAATCTAAATGTGAGAGATATCATTATAAAAAATGAATGTTACTATTACAATGTACAAATGATGAGACCAACTTCATTTTTAAGATATGATTTATTACAACAGAAAAATAAGTAGGGGAATAATCTTCTACCAAAAAGTATCATAAATAAGTATCACATAATCAGTGTATCAAGTCCGACTCCTTTAATAAAATATGCCGACTTATGAATATATATATATATATATATATATATATATATAGGGGAATAATCTTCTACCAAAAAGTATCATAAATAAGTATCACATAATCAGTGTATCAAGTCCGACTCCTTTAATAAAATATGCCGACTTCTGAATATATATATATATATATATATATATATATATATATATATATATATATATATATATATATATATATATATGATCTCATCTTTTTCCACAGATTAACTAACATCCTTCGATTCTATTTCTTTATCAAGTACATTGGATATATAAATCTTGCATCGTACGTGGTCCAGATAATTGACGACTCGCAAACATAAATTTTATGACACACTCCCTCTATCCAGTCGCATATTCAACTTTATTTACGCCTCTACGGCCTTCCTTATCTTACGAACTTCAGACTCCCGACCGTACTCGCCCCCATTCACCTCCCCCAAATCAGCCAAACGTATAAAATAAATAGTGTATGTAATTCACATGAATAGAGGCAAAGCAAGGACGTGGAACAAAGGATGACTTTTTATTACGAGATTGTTGTCCATCTCTGACTCCTACAATAAGGGTTCTGCTAGCATAAAACTTCTTCCTTAAGCTGTATGCCACTCAGACTCACTCTAATGAACGACAACATCAAAGAAATTCTCACCCTCAGCAGATGGCAACTACTAAGTATTTTTTTTGGGAATCTTTCTCAATAATAATTTAGAGAAAAACCATAGAAAACTAAATGAACAAAAGCACCCAATCAGCATAGAGGTCCGAACAAGCGGGCCCACGAGAATTGACAGAACTCAACCAGAATCTAACGCGCCAATTTCTCTCCAACAAAGACGTCATCCAAATTGCACCCAGAATAAACACTCCGAGCACCCAAAACAATCATACACCGAACTTGTAATCCCATTCATCTCCAGAAAACTGTCAGAAACACCATCGGAAGCTACCTTATGAGTTATGACATAATTTTTAGTAGAAAATAGCCAGGGTTATTAGGTAGTTCTTCCTCAGGGCCAAAATTAAATAAAACACAAGCTCAAAGATCACATAAGAACTCCGAGAAGGCACTTAAACGGCATCGCAACGGGGATCGCAGAAGCAGAAAATTATCTAAAATTACGAGGATCAGAAAAGGGAGAGTGACAAGGAGCGACCTCTGAATCTCCATCCGACCTCCTGAAGGGAGGGGGCACGAAGAAGGAAACGGAAACAAACAATTAGCCAAAACCTCACGAGATCGAGATTGAGAGCGAGCAGCACCTCACATGGGTCTTATCCAGGTGGTCCATGATCAAGCTCGGAGGTGTGACCTAAAGTTTCGTAAAATCTGTGTAAAAAAAGGTTGCTTGAAGTTGGAAATGGGCAAGCCCCTCACTTAAAATAAAAGTTCACAAAAGTGCACCCTCCTCCAATGAAATTCTCAAATTGACAACGATAAACGAAGATGCAGTGGTCTATGCCAGTGGAACTTGTTCCCTCTTTGTGATGACAATTCTCAGTGCTTGAAGCAGGGGGTGAAATTCACATCGCTCAATGTAATAGGAAGAAATCAATAATATTTATAGAGAAAGAAATAATGAACAACCGTACCACCTATCACTTCATATTTATGTGTTCTAGGAGTACACATAGGCAATCGAAAACCAGGTGCCGGTGTGCACGCGAGTGGTTTTGTGGGGGCATATAAGTACTCTCTCTCTCTCTCTCTCTCTCTCTCTCTCTCTCTCTCTGTGACACACATAAGAGCTAACCTCATCGGACCAGGTGGACGAACCCGAAGACGACAGTAACGAAGACGACGCCACCCTCTCCCTGATCGGCCTCAGAGAAGTTACACGACCAGACAAATGACGCAGCGCGAGCAACGCGCAGCAGGCAGTAACCCTCCAGACCGCCCCCCTCTCCGACCACCACCCTCCGCTCCTCCCGCGTCCGCTGATGATCAGTTGCTGATCATACGCTCGATGATCAGTGCTAACTTGGCGATCGAGGTCCCAAGTCGATCACGCCGGCCACCAGGTGATGTTGACGTACAGGAGAAGCTAGCAGTTCCCACTGCAGTACTAATCGGCCGGGGAATTGAACCAGCGGCAGTTGATGGTTTTCCCCTTGGCTTGGCCACTTGTTCTTGCGCGCCTTGGGATGCCATACTGTCAGAAGTTTGGGTTTCTTCTCCCTGCAGAACTTGTACAGTTGTACGTGAGAATTTCTCTCTCTCTCTTCCTTCGATTCCCTGGCATAGTCATTGCAATAAAGAATTAGGTTTTTTTCATATATATATATATATATATATATATAAGTTGATAATTACGTGAAAATTCACCCTACATTTATATTCGCTGGTATGCTTTTTTAGATGAATATAGTCAACCTAATAAGTTATTTGTTTAATAAAAGTATACCAGCAAATTAAAATATAAGATTTATAAAAAGTAAAAAAGAGTTAACACGGTCGTATCATTTCAACAATTGCATTCCATACGTATCTACTTACGAGAACATTCGTCTAACATGGATGATATTAAATAGCAAATATATTTGAAATATATTTTAATAATATATTTAAATGAGATATATATTTAACATAATTAATATTTATAAAATATTTATGTAAAAATATTAAATCATACCATAGCCGTGGGCCTATGGCATACTCTGGGGTAACTTAACCTGCGGTTGTGATGGTTGTAATCTAGCCGTCCTCCGGGTAGTCCCAAAAGCCCATCATGCAAACGTGCACGTGTGCCGACGCAATAATCAATTAACGACCGGCGGCCGGCGTGATCGACTTGGGAACTCAATCGCCAAACTAGCACTGATCATCGAGCGTACGTTCGGCCAGAAATTTTTTTTTTTTGTTGCATTGTAACCCATGACTGAAGAAAAGAAGTAAGCATTGTTTTTGGCACCATAATATATGATTTCACGAAGCATTCGTAACATTCCACTCGCCCCATCACATTTGCATAGAAAAGACGCGAAAGACCTCCCCTTCCCTGAGCCATCACAGCAAACCACGTACCCTTTCCATTCCCATTACTTGGACTTCTTCCCTTGCTTGTTCTTTACAACTTCATCATTGTTCATGATCCCCTTTCCTTTGTAAACCTCGGGGGGCTTGCAGCTCCGAACAGCAGTAGTAAACCGGTGCACCCTCTGCTTGTCTATCCCAGTGCAGCATACGATGTTGGGTTTGAAACAGAACACACGGACCGAAGGTGGGACGGTCAGTTCTACTTCACGTGTAGTATCTCAAAATTTATATATATAATTTTTAAATTATAAAATATTTTTTTGGAAATTATAAAGACCTAAATAAATTAATGAAAGATTATTAGATTAATAAATCATTTTAAGGCTCAATTAGGCTAATTAGTTAACCTAGTCTATCTAATTATTATCCAAAAGGTTAATGGACTAAGCCCATTAAGTTTGGCCCATATTCTAGAAGAGTAATTAACTTATTCACGTATTTTAAGGATAAATACTATTGATATAAGATAATTATGTGGATAAACGAATAAAAGAGTTTGATTAAATTAAAACTCTATATACGTTGAATGTAACGGTCTATCGGACGACCGCCACAGCCATGTAACGCACCTAGACACGACCGTTACATCCGGCAGATTCCGTAAGGTGAGAAAATTACAAAAAGATTAGAACTTTGAAATCATATCTACAAGAGATCGACTTAGGGAAACTTATAACATTACTAAGGCCTCTTAGGGATTAGGTTCTGGCAAATTAAGGACTCTAGAATCGATCTAATCTTCAAACCCTAGTCAAAACCCTATAAATAGGACCTAGTTCTGAACTGAGCGGCCATTACTTTTGACTCGTGAAGAATCAAGGTAAGGAGTCATAAATTCGAGTAAGTTCTTTAGAAGCTTTTGTTTAGTATACTTTAGACTAATGGTTCTCCAAATTTCGTGCTAGGAGATCAAGCAACCAAGGAGATAGAAGCTTCCAAAGTTGCTGATTCAACCTTAGCAACTCAGGAATCTGAACACAAGTCCCCTGAAGATCTAGAGATTAGGATGACTAAACGAGGTAATTAGAGTATGATCCTTTAGAACTTTTTGTTCCCAATAGTTTTATCTTCTTACCCTCAAAATTTCACATCTTTAGGTCAAGAGGCAGAGGAAATAGAGTAGATTGAAGTTGCTGATTTATCACAAGAAGTATAAGCGACTAAGGGTAGCACCTAGCATCAAATTCGAAGTTTCAAGGTTCTAGCGGAGGTAGGTTATCTCATGATTGGCAAAAAAAAATTGTTAGTAATAAAAGTCCTCTAATTGTACTTGATTTCATGCATTGTAGACTAAGAATTTCATGGTTTTCTAGTTCTATACATTCATGTATTTCTTAGCCCTAAATGGAAATTAAAAGATATTATCCTGTCTATTCACTAAACATAAGCATATAGTTGGCATATACTTCGTTTTCATGACTAGGACAGTGGTAGTATGTTGATTTCCAGGCATGTTATGTTTTCATAAACCTTTACTTAGTTTACTGCCAACAGATTCTCTGACGCATCAACGTAAGACCGTCACATGAATGTAACGGCCTTACGATAGACCATCACATCCTGTTGTGCTTTTATTTGTTCTATTATCTCTGACGCACCCTAGCAGGAGCGCTACACCACTGTAACGGCCCCTCGATAAACCGTCACACACTGTAACGCACCTATCCTAGACCGTCAGACACATGTGTTCTGTCAGCCCAAGGTAGAATAATAACCAGTTAAGTTTACATATAAATAAGCTTAGATAGCTAAGTTTGGACCTATTATCATGACTTTGAGTTTAGTTTCTGATTCATAATCAAATTGCATGATTAATATGTCTTAGGTAATTTTAAGTTATGCTAATTTCATTGGCTAAAACTCTATAGTTTTGTATTCTAAATCATGATTTTCCAAAGTTGTATTGATGGAGTTTTATCTTGGTTTCATAATGGTACACATTCTTTCCTATCTATAGAGTCATTTTTTTAAGTATATGGCACATATTCCGGTATGTTGTCCATTAGTTCACTTTGTACTATAGGAACATTATTCTTGGACATGAGGACCTCTCTATTGGATATTCATTCCAATGGACTAGGAAATCTTGTTTCAAGGCCTCCGTAATTCTCCGCGAGCCTGGGATTCCCACTAGGACGCCGAGTTGGTTGTACCATTAATGCCCATTGATTAGATTACACTATCGACGATTTTGGTTATCAGTAATGTAACGGCTCTATGTTGGACCGTCAGCCACAAGTAACGGCCCAATATACGACCGTCACATTCCACTGAGTCTGATTTCTTGGTTCTGGATTCAGACTAATGTAACGGCCCAATACTGGAGCGTCACATCATGTAACGGCCCAGTACACGACCGTCACACTGCTTGAGTATTTTAACCCAAGGTGGACCAGGGGTTGATATTCCAAGGTTTCTAGATGGACTATTAATGATGTAGAACTTATCATATTGATCAAGAAACCTAATATAATGAATGGAAGATAAAGAACGTATCATTATGCTGCCGATTTATTTCCATAAGCATAACCTTGCTTAAGTCATTCTTGATTTTTCATGATTCTTATTGAAGCATTCATTCATTGAATTATTGTTATCATGAGCTTATTTGAACTCATTATATTCTTGGCCATACTTTATTGTTACATGCGTGGAAAAAACTTGATTTATACTTGAAGATGCGATCGAGCACTGATTGTGTTCAAGGGCTCTATGCTAGTCCCCTCGACTGATTGTTGGAAACATACTATTTTATAAACCATGGGGTATGATGCTACTGGCGTCGCATTGCGCTGGGAGTACTTTCTCTATAAATAAGTGAAAATTCATGGCACGACATGAAATTCTTGTACATGACTTTCTTGCTTGATATTCCACAGAAATTCATGAAGTACTTGCTCATAAGCAAAAGATACTGGAGTGATGATTATGTGACTTGCTAGTACATTCTCGATACATTCTTATTCATGAAAGGCCAATATCATGTTCTTGTTACATTCTTACTAATTCGTATTTGTTCTCATTCTAACTCACATGATCTTCTTGTTACTTTGGTTTAATCACATGATTGATCGCATTCGCATGATTTTTACCTTATTCTTTAGAGCTAAATTGTTAATTACTTTAATAGTGCTTTCATGTTGATGCGAAGATACCTATTGGGCAAGTGTGCTCATTACCTATTTCTAATCTTTTCAAGAGATAAAAGTGATTCAAATTCAGATTCGGGTTATATAAGTAGCGGGTCCGAGAGCGAAATAAAGTATTGTCAAGATGAGAGTGAAGACTTAGGAAAGTCTATATTGTTTAGATTGAGTCTATGTAATTTTTCTATTTCTAAAGTCTAGTACATAATGGAAGTTGAATTAGTGATTGTAATTGAGGGTTCAATTTGATTATCAATGAAATAAAGTTGAAGTTTGAATATATATTGTGCAATTACATCTTTATGTGTGATTGTGTTGCACTCTGATCGTTCTTGCTTGCAAGAGGCTTACCATGTCGGCTGTTCGCGCTCCCTGAGTTAGTCTTCCGCTGTAATAAAGGCTCGGGGTGTGACATCATGGCTGTAACCCAGTTTCAGATACAACAAGCGCCCCTCTGCTTCTGCTCTGGCTTTGAATCCGACCCCAACTATCTTTCGGAAACAGAAGAATTTGGCCTCCATCCTGAGGTCGACGACGACGACGACAAGGCCTCTAGCTGTCGCGACGGACGAAGCAGATGGGACGGCTCTTCCGTTCGTTCAGCCAGAATTAATTGGCCCCCGACCCCCCGGCGCTGTGCTCGCGGCGCACCCCACTCTCCCCACCGTAGAACCCCAGTAGCAACAGGAACAAGAAGAAGAAGAAAAAGGAAAAGAGACCCCCACCCCCAAACCCCACGTCTTCCACGTCTCCCCGCGATCACCTCCTCATGGAAGCGACAAACAAAGATGAACCGAGCCACATAAAACCCTTGAACCGGCGGAAAAAAACCCCTATATTCTCTTATAGTATATAGTATAGATATATAGAAATGCACATTCATCAGCATCCAATCTCTAGGTCTTTGCTGGACGGTCACACGGGTTCCTATGCGGACTGCAACGAACTAGCAACTTGTAGGTCTTCTAACTCTCTAACGGCGTGTCTTCCTGACACGAGATTTTGAAGAAAGTTAGATAAAAATAAGGAGAACAAATTATTCTAAAGGATTAACCTGAGAATATGTCTTCTTACCTTCGAATTACGCGAGCCAATATTAGGGTTCGCATGAGTTGAAGTTAGGGTCTATTTATAGGGTTTTGAATTATGGTTGAGGATTTGAACAAATTGAGAGTCCTAATTAGGGGTAGGATCGATCCCCAAGAGTCCTAGACATGCTTACATGTCTACACACTTCGATCCATGGGGATTTAGATGCCAAAGATCCAAGCTTTCTACGCTTCTTCCACTTACAGAATCAGAATGAATTAGCGGTCATGTCTGGACCGCTAAAATGAGATGGCGGTCTCACGATAGACGCCATTTGGCGTTAAATTCGAAATATTCAGATTTTCTTATTATCTCTTATTTGCCTCCTAATTGGTGTATATATCTAATTTTAAATCCGTAAATTACCCAATTTGCGTTTCTATTAATGGACTTAGGTCTAAAGATCTTAGAATTGAGTCTTTGGGCCTATTTGAGTTGGGCTTGACGCTTTGATGAATATCAGGCCTTTAAATGGATTTAAATAAATCCTTAATTCCTTCTTAATAGCTCATTAAGCCTTTTTAATTGCTTAGTAATTAGATTTAATCCCAGAAAATTCCTAGAAAAATTGTCAGGCGTTACAGTGACATCAACAATCGATTGGGATTATCCCCGATCACTCAATTGTGGGCTTTTCCCCACGTGCTACACCGCCACCTGGGCCAATCCAGGGGCGCTCCGACTACAAGCCGTGCCACGTGGCACCCAGCAACATGGCCGGGGCCTACCCCAACACACCTCCCTTCAGCCCTCCAAGGTCAAAGGGAGATCTAACTAAGTCAACCACATGCTTTGGATGCCCACAACACGCATATACGACCCACGCACGTGTGTCGGGAATTTCCCCGAACACCTTGCAAGCGCATATATCCTAGCCACTTTACAACAAACCGTGGGCCAACCCACGGCTCCAGCACACCAGACGGGTCCTACAACGACCCTCCAGCAAGTCGGGGCCATCCCCGACTCTCAGGTACGTGGCGATGAGCCGTGAACTTTCAGCTCCCGGGGTAACCCGGGGCTACCCCATCAACCCGCCTTACAACGTGGCATATACCACCCCGGGCAAGACCCGCACGCCCAAAGCGCCTTCTCAGGACTTATGTAAGCTCCTACCCTCAGCCCGAGGCTGATTCCAAGGCCCCTTAGCCAGTTACCCAGACTGTTTGACAACCCGAGGTGTTCGGGGATTTACCCGAACACCTTGCAAGCGGTAACTACGACGTGACAACAACGAGCCCCCATAGGCCAATCTCAGACTCCAAGAGCCCCCCGTCCTTTGAAGGACACCCCCAGACGATAGAACGAGACCTTCGAGGGCCATCCCTCGGGGCCGCGGCCCACCCGGAGGGAGTTCACCCCAGGCTTGGTCGCCCCCCGGGGAGGGCGAACCCCCTCGGGGGTCGTGCCCTCCTCCCAGTCCAAGGGTCCCACGGCCCTTCCCAGTCCCAGTCTCATGCAGGAATCAAACGGCGTACCCATACGTGGAAGGAGTCGCGAAGAGCGGAGCCCCGAGATCACCCCTGAGATTACACGGAAACACGTTAGTTAATCTCCTCAGTCTACGCACACAAGCATCCAGCTAGCCAATTCAAGCTTGTATCCTTTGTCTTCTCGCAGTCACGTTGAGTGAAGGTGGGCCCAATTTAGTAAAAAAACCCTGATTTTATAGAGGGGGACCCCCTCTCTCTCTCCAGCCCGCGCGAAACCCCCCTGGGGGGTTTAGGCAGACCAGCCCAGACCCCCAGTCTGGTTCGCCTATACCCCCGAGGGGGTTTAGGCGGACTAGACCAGCCCCCTGGGCTGGTCCGCCTAAACCCTCATTAAATAAGAAAAAAAAATTTAATGAAAAAACCCAACCCAACGCCCAGTCTGCCTTAACCCTAGGGGTTTAGGTGGACCAGACTGACTGCTTAGTTTGGTCCCCCTAAACCCTGGGTTTAGGCGGACCAGACCTGCCCCCAGGCCTGGTCCACCTAAATCCCAGCCTGTAACAAAAAAAAACTTTTTTTAAAATCAAAACCATCCCTCCAGTCTGCGTAAACCCCCCATGGGTGGGGGTTTAGGTGGACCAGACTAGCCCCCTGGTCTGGTCCGCCTAAACCCTCCCTCCCCCACTCCATAACAAAAAAAAAATGCTTTCTCAAGGGTTTACCTGGACCAAGTTTAGCCCTCAACTTGGTCCGCCTAAACCCTTCCCTGACCCTTCAACTTCCTCTATAAATTCCACCCCTTAGAAGCTCAAGGGGCATCGAGCATCCAGCATCAAGCATATAGAACACCCAGACCCAGGCACGGACACCAAGGACGGACGCAAGGTGCTAAGTGTGCGCGCGTGGTTGGTTTGTTGATCGGCTCATACATGTCGAGGGTATGTCGCTCGCACTTCCCTCATACGGCGTTTAGTCATCTCATACAAGTCCACCTCTGTCACACGTAAGGTGCCATGATAATGGCAAACACACCCGCATTCTGGGTCTGCCCGCGTATGACGACCTGCGACGGCCACACATACACCATGACGCCGTGACGCCGCACCTACCTCTGACACGGAACCACGTGCCCATCGCTCTGATCGATGACTCGAGTTAGCCAGACCCTGGCCCGGGAGCCACGTTCCTGGGGCCGGCCCAGACTCCCCAGCATGAAGATACTCGCCCCTCAGGACCCGTACCCGACTGCTCATCCCGAGCCGCATCCGGCCCTCCTCCAGGCGATGATTAGTATCTCTCTCTGCCATCTAGTCTAGCCCTCCCTCAGTGGTTCGCGCATGCTCCCAGACTCCCGAGGAGAGCCTCTGTAAAACACGAGGATATTCGCCTCATCACGCATTGACCCGAGGACCGACCCACATGTCGGGATTGTCCCGTGGGTTGCACTAGTTGTAATTTGGCCGCCACAGCCCACCTGTAAAGCCCACGTGACTCTCATAGAATGTATTACCACTTGAATGCATGTCTCCACATCCATATTCGGGTCCCAGCTTTCCTCCGCACCACTCGGCGTGTGTGTCTAGTAACCTTGACCACAGTAAACACCTCCTAGTCAAACGTGAGCCCATAGCTGCGGAATGCTCCCGGCCCTCCACCGGTGGCTTCGGATATATATAGACTTTTCTCCAGCATGGAACAAAGGTGTTCGGATTCAATATGATGTAAATAAACACCGACTGCTTGCGATTGGTGGGGAAAGACGTCTAGTACACGATTCCCCACAATCATCTGCGTACTCGCACCCATGGAACCTCTTCTATCCACGTGTTGCCTGATCTTCCGAGCCCACGTGCCATGTCCTAGCGACGCTTCCCCGGTCAACCCTTGGTTCCATAGGTGATTGTCGAGGAATCGACTGGCACGCCCACACCCCTGTCCAGTTAACCTCTACCCCCAGAAACTTCTCGTGCCACTCGATATCTCTCGACTTTCCGTAATAGGAGAGTGCCCGGTACCGCCGTGAGAGGCCTACGGCCATGAAGGAGAATACCCGAGATACATCAAACTCTCGTATTTTTCCTTCTCCCGTCTTATTCCTTCCCTCATCCCAGTTACCGGCATAAAAAACCCCCCAACACCTATGTGTGAGCAAGTTGGTCTAGCGAGCTTTGATGAACAAGCGGACGCCTTCTGCCCACCACCCATCCGTCCCACTCATTCATACAGCCTGCCGCCTCCATGTCCACAAAACCATCCATATCGCCATGCCCCACCAGCCAATACACCTCCATCGCGGCATCCACTTGAACCCCACCACGAGCAATTTGGGCCAGCACACGTTGAGATGCCTTAAGCTACACCCGGTCCAAGGCTCATTTGCTTTTCCCAGCAACCTCCACCATCACAATGCCCACAAGAACCCCCTGCTCAGGCTGAAGCCACCACCGTTCCCCCCATCTCCAAAACCACTTGGTGCTTTGATGATGAGTCAGTATTTCAACAACCTGCATCGATGCACCACCATCCCTCCATGCAATCTCCTACCCTAAACTTTCCAACACCAAAATCCTTGCACCCACCAATCAAGATTAGATGATTTAAATCTGATGTTATCCACTCTCTAATCACCACACCATCGACCTCCACCAAGCCTTTCATTAACTCTTCCTTTTCCCAACTAATTAGCCCTCCATCACCGCTACCTAAACCCTCCACCATCCCTACTATCCCAAAGCCAATCATACCCAATCCTTCACTTAACCCTTCACCCAAATCCATGGCTGAGCCTAAGCAAGGTCCACCTATTTCCACACTCGAGCCAACCCCGCTTGCTTCTGAGCAAGGGGCAGAGCTCATCGTATTTGAGCCTCTACCCATCATTCACTGAGCCTACTGGTTCCATCTCACCTTCCTCTACCACCCCTCGGAGCGGGTGTACATCTACAAAAATATGTTCAAGAGGATTCTCAAGAGCAGGGCAAGAAGAACTTGGTCACGACTATGCCATTCAAGCTCCAAGATTTTATTTGCCGAATGCCGATTCGTGTTCTCATATCGGGCATGTTTGAGAAGACCAAGTCCCCACCAATACTCACCAAGAAAAATGAGTTGATGCCAAGATGACTAAGGGCCAGGACGATTAAAGTGACACTGCTCATTGAGAAGGATATTTACAAAGCTCTAGTTACCCCTTGTTCCGTCACAGTTCAGATATCTAGTTGAGAGAAGGGGTTCTCCTCTAGCATTATAATGACACATTCTGCTACCAAGGAGATGATGAAGTCCATGCTTAAGGGCAGGTCAGGGCATCCCTTGCGATGCCCCTCTCTTTTCAACTTCTATGCAAGAGACAGGTGCCCATGTTATCGAGTACACAAAAGATGAATATTCCAAGAGTCTTGGGCAATTTGTCACTTATGAAGCTTCTGATGTCGAAGGTCCAACTCCCTCACATTGACGTCACTCACCTATCAAGGGAGCTATCTTTAAAGAAGCTATTTCATGCCAAGTTCCCGCGCTACAAGCAGAGCTCTCAAATTTTTATTGTAACTACTTGCCAAAAGAGTTGCCATTCACTTTAAAGTGTTCAAGGGATTATATGGCTATTGAAAATTCATCAAATAAGAGCTTATGGGCACTGATCCCACCAATTGAGCCAGTTACACCAAGCAAAACGAGGCCAAGATGTCATGTTTCTATTAAAAGGTCGCACTTCAAGAGGACATGCATCAAGAAGAAGGGTAAACACAAGTCAAGGTTGAAGGCCGAGAGGTCTCATGTTGAGGGGACCTCCATTGATGCATTCACTCCCTATTCTATTCCATCCATACTTTTCTTGATCGTTAATTTCTTTTTATGGGCCACTCATTGGGTGAGAAGGAGGTTCTCATCCTTGCATTCTATGTATTTGCATTTGCTTCCATTCTTCTTTCTCGGGTCTCTGGACCCTCATCTCCCTCGTCCTCCAGAGCCTTCGGATCCTCCCCCATTTGACTCCTCATCTTTTCCTAACCCTCATATTCCTCAACCATCTATTCTCCCAAGACATCACATCCCTTGTCCTTCTTTTCCTCCGGGACCTCTGGATGTTTCTCCCTCTTATCCCTCTATTCTCTTGGGGCATTAAGTCCCTCACCATTCTCTTCCTCCAGAATCTTCGGACCTTTCACCATCTTATCCTTATAACCTCCAAGAGCATCACATCCCTTATCCTTCTTTTCCTCCGGAACCTCCAGATTTTTCTTCATGTAATCCTCTCATCTTCCCAGGACATCGTGTCCCTTGTCATTTTCTTCATCTAGAACCTCCGGACTTTCCTCCAATTAATCCTTCTATTCTCTCAGGGCATCGCGTCCCTTGCCATTTTCTTCCTTTGGAACCTCCGAATCTTCTTTCACTTCATCCCTCTATTTTCCCAGGGCATCGTGTCCCTTGTCATTCTCTTCCTTCAGACCCTCCGGATCCACCCCTTTCTATATACCAATTCATCCTTTCAACTCCTCTTGATCATGGGTTCGACCCGATTCCTCCCAAGCCCTCTGCTCAGGGCACTTGCCCTTTCTCCCATTATTTTCGAGGCTTTAGTCCTCACTCCTCCCATTGACCTCCTTTTCCTTCTGTAGACCCTTGATATATTTAAGGTTTTACACCCTCATGAGGGAGTTCAAGCCACATCTCTTTTTCCTTCTATCCCTCTTCGTCTAAGTCTAGTCTTGTCATCACGTCTTCATGTTAAGCCATTTTAGATCCTTGTTTCCCCACCTCTATATCTGCCAAGTGAGGAAAATAAGTCCCATGTTGATCAATGATGCCATCGACAGCTGCTTCTACGAAAGGGTTGTAAGGTAATTTATTTGCATATGTTCACTCATTTCTACGCATGGTGTTAACATGAAGTGCTTCTTAATATGATTAAGAGTTAGAGAGGGGGATTCCTGCAGCCCACTCAAAGAGCAGACCCAACTAGGCCCAACAGGGCCCGACGAGGCAAGATCGTCCAAGCGACAGCCCACAGGGCCCACTTGGAAAAGCCCAATAAAACAACGCTCGAGGAAATAACTCTCCTAGGCGGCCCCAAGGCTCGGAGAGCCCGAGCATCGGTCAGGTCACAGGAAGACCCGCGCACGAGCTATCCCTCCGCACGAAGGAGGGAAGCGCTAGCCGGTCTATCCGACCCATCTCCTAACCGAGCTAGGCCTAGTGCCCAAGTAGGGCCGGCCCCTCTAAGCTCGGTACGACCGATAAAATGTTTATCATTGCAGCCGTTAGAGTCCACAGCGGGCCGGGCGCTAAGAAGTCCAGGAGCTCCGGCTTCCCCGCGAGGATAACGCCCCCACGATGAGGCTATAAACGCCCACGACGAGGACGTAACCTCCACCGGAGACCCCTCGACTTGCAGGACTCCAGAGGGCGGCGCACTATTTAAACCTGGGATACCCTCCGACGAAAGGTAGGTCAGAAAGGACACTGATCCACGCCCAATTCCTGAGCATGGATCAGTTCACCCCATTGGTGGAGAGGGATCTCACGCCTTCACCTTCTCCTCCCTATCACTGCTCCCACCATTGCTCTACTGACTTGAGCGTCGGAGGGTTTCGCCCCAGGGAATCCCCCTGGGCCCTCTGACCCGTTTCTCTATCTTGCAGTTCACTAACTTGGTGATTACCAGCCCGCTCAGGAATCAGCGCGAGATTTCGCCTCTTCATTTGGCGCCGTCTGTGGGAAACGCACGAAGAGCCAACATGGTGAGAAGGAGCTCAGGGAGGAGGTCCGCCGGCAAAAGGGGTAAGGCCATGGTAGCAGCAGGGGATGGCCCTTCCAGGGCCTCACAGAACCCTCCCTCCAACGCCAGCATCCCCGCCGACGGACCACCACCCCCTGTGGCGGCGGGGCTACCCCCCTACGGTGGCGCCGAAGCCTTCCAGGCCCTCAACGCCAAACTGGATGTCCTCTTGGAACTCATAAAGACCCAGGCGGCTAGGGATGCAAGGTCCCATGCCCCGTCAGGAAGCCCCCCCCGCAGGAGTACGTCCCAGCACACAACTGGGGGCCGCTTCACCCTCCGCGGCCAGCAGCTCATCCGTAACATGGTCGGAGGACCCTCGCAAGCTCCGCCTCCAGAGCAAGAGGCCTCCTCCACGTCGAGGAAAGGAAGGCGGGGAACACAACGGCCAGATCCGGAAGCCGACGTTCCCGGGGACCGCCAAGACGCTCCCCCCAGCCTCGCGGCACGAAAACAACCGGAGTTATCCCTCCGGCTGCGAGATTTTGAAAGGCGCTTCGCTGAGCAGGAGCGCGCCCTTCGCGCCCTACAGAAGGCCTCTTCCCCGGAAGATGAGGAGAAATCCCCATTCTCCGAGTATATCTTGAAGGCAGAGGTATCTCCCAGAACCCCCATACCAACCTTCAAGCTTTACAACGGCCAGGGCGACCCGATCGACCATTATGATAGCTTCGACGCCCTGATGACTCTACACGGAGTGTCGGACCCCGTCAAGTGCCGAGCCTTCGTGACCACTCTGGTCCAGGGCGCTCAAGCGTGGTTCCGGGCCCTCGCCCCCCGATCCATCTGAGACTTCAAGCAATTCGGGCGAGTCTTCAAGGAGAGCTTCGCCGGAAGTGCCCCCCCAAGGTCGGTAGCGGGGCTCTTGGCCCTCAAACAGGCGCAAGGGGAAAGGCTCCGGGCTTACGTCCACCGATTTAAATCGGAAGCCCTCCGAATCCCCGGCCTGGACGTGGCCTCGGCCACAACCGCACTGACCGGGGATACCCGGGACGAGAACCTCCCCCGTGAACTTGTCCTCCACCCTCCCTCGACCCTTGCCGAGCTAGTGACTCTGGCTCTGCGCCATGCTGAGTGCGAAGAAGTACTCAGCGCTTGCCGAGACGCAACCGGCTCGGGTCGGGAGGGGGACAAGAAGCGGGGCCCCGAGCCAAATCCTAGCTCGAGAAAGAAGCGAGACCGAGATGGAGAACACAAGCGGAAGTACGAGCGGTACACCCCGTTAACCGCACTGGTCTATGAAATCTATGAAGACGTCAAAGACTCGGGACTTCTCCGTCGGCCCGAGCCGATGAGGTCGAAGAACCGCAAGCGAGACAGACATTGTCTATTCCACGGTGATCATGAGCATCACACCGGTGACTGCCACCAACTCCGAGACAGACATTGTCTATTCCACGGCGATCATGAGCATCACACCGGTGACTGCCACCAACTCCAAGACGAAATCGAGCGCCTCATCCGCCTGGGGCACCTGGCTCGGTTCACTACCGAGCGCAGAGAAGATCAAGGCCCCGCAGAGGAGATCGACAACGCCCCCTGAGGGGTCCACATCAACGTCATCTCCGGAGGAATAGCATCAGGAGGCGACAGCAGCCGTGGAAGGAAGCGTCATGCCGAGCGGGCGAGCCGAGCCCCAGAGCCACCCAAGGCCCCGCCCCAGGTCATTGTCTTCTCTGATCAAAACCTGTAGGGGCTGCGCACCCCGCATGATGATGCCCTCGTAATCTCGGCCACTATAAACCATTGTAACGTAGATAGGATTCTTGTGGACAATGGAAGTGCCCCTGATGTATTGTCTTATGACTATTTCCTCAAAATGGGAGAGGATCCATCCAAACTCCACCCGGTCCGAACGCCCCTCTGTGGGTTCAATGGCTTGGCCACTCTCCCCGAAGGAGCCCTAAGCCTGCCGGTTACCCTCGGCACCCCACCCAAAACCGTTACGTCATGGTAGACTTCATGGTGATCAAAGGGATGATAGCGTACAACGCCATCTTCGGCCGGGGAATCCTCAGCCGGATCAAGGCAGTACCATCTACCTATCACCAAAAAATGAAGTTCCCCACCAAAAATGGGGTAGGGGAAATCCGAGGTAACCAGGCCACGGCCCGAAGGTGCTATAATATCTCGGTGGAGGCCACGAGGCCGGGCGGGAATGATAAGGGCCCCCGGGGATTAGAGAAAAAATCCGTAGCTACTGAGCCAGGTGGCGAGTTGCTAACAATTTTCCTAAACGATGACCCAACCCTAGGAGTAAGGATCGGAACCGACCTACCACCCAAGGAATAGCAGCAATATAAGAAATTTCTTTCTGAGTACATCCGAGTCTTTGCTTGGTCCGACGATCAGCTCCCTGGGATACCAGAGGAGGCCGTGATGCACAGACTCAACCTCAACCCCACCATGAAGCCCGTGCAGCAGCGCCGAAGGAAGCACGCACCCGAGAAGCAGACGATTATCAAGGCGCAAGTCACCAAGGGGCAAGAGACTGGTCTTTTTAAACCGGTCATGTACCCGACGTGGCTAGCCAATGTCGTCCTGGTACCAAAGGCTTCCGGCAAGTGGCAGATGTGCGTGGACTTCACCGACTTGAATAAGGCGACCCCTAAGGACTGCTATCCCTTGCCCAGCATCGACCAACTGGTCGATTCGACATCAGGCAACGAGATGCTCAGCTTCCTGGACGCCTATTCAGGTTACCATCAGATCAGAATGAATCCTGAAGACGTCGAAAAGACCGCCTTCATCACTGACTATGGCGTGTACTGCTATACCCGGATGCCTTTCAGGTTAAAGAACGCCGAAGCCACATATCAAAGACTGGTCAATCACATGTTCGAGGAGAAGCTAGGTCGGAACGTCGAGGCCTACATTGACGACATGCTCGTCAAGACCCCCAAGGCCCAGGACCACTTCACCGACCTCGCTGAAACCTTTGGCGTCCTCCTGAAGTACAACATGAAGCTCAATCCTGCCAAGTGCGCCTTCGGAGTAAGATCCGGGAAGTTCCTGGGTTTCCTGGTCACTCAGCGTGGGATCGAAGTCAACCCCGACAAAGTCCAGGCCATCCTGGACATGCGCCCGCCCGCCTGCATTAAGGACGTCCAGCGTCTGACGGGGCGTGTCGCCGCTCTCAGCCGTTTCTTGTCCCGTGCGGCCGAACGATACCTGCCCTTTTTTAAACTGTTGAGGGGGCCCAAGTTGGCATCTGCTACGTTCGCATGGGATGAGGAATGCCAGAAAGCGTTCGCCGAGCTCAAGGAGTTCCTGGCTTCACCCCCGGTGCTCTCCAAGCGCGTGCCGGGTGAAGTCTTGCTGCTCTATCTCTCAGCGACGTCATCAACGGTCAGCTCGGTCCTAGTCAGAAATGACTCGGGAATCGAAAGACCAGTCTACTACACCAGCAAGGTGCTCAACGAGGCCGAGAGGAGGTACCCCGCAACCGAGAAGCTCGTGCTAGCGCTGGTTACCTCCGCGAAACGCCTCCGACCCTACTTCCAGGGGCACCCCATCACCGTGCTAACTGGCGAGCCGTTGAATAAGATTTTGGCCCACCCTGAGGCCTCGGGGCGACTCGTCAAATGGGCCATTATGCTTGGGGCCTACGACATCTCGTATCGCCCGCGCTCAGCTATAAAAGGTCAGGCGCTAGCCGACTTCATCTCCGAAAGCACCATCCCGACCGAAGGTAGACTACCGACCATGCCCGGGCCAACCTGGGAACTGTACGTCGACGGATCTTCCAACTTGGTCGGTAGTGGTGCTGGGATCCTCCTAAGATCCCCCGAAGGAGTGGAGCTGCAGTACGCCTTGAAATTCAACTTCCAGGCGTCCAACAATGCTTCCGAGTACGAGGCCCTTATATCGGGAGCACGCATGGCCCGGCGGTTGGGGGCTGAGCAAGTCAGGATCCACACCGACTCTCAACTGGTCGCAAGCCAGGTCAACGGCGAGTACAAAGCTCGAGAGGCACCCATGATCAAATACCTCCAGCTGGTCAGGAGCCTGGCCCAACAATTCGAGGGGTTCGAGGTAGTCCAAATAGCCCGGGAAGAAAACTCCCGAGCGGACGCCCTCTCTCGGTTGGCCTCCTCCCTAGACCCAGAAGGTACCTGATCGGTCCTCTTCGAAGAGCTAGAACGCCCGAGCATTGACTCGGAGCTCCTCGCTGTTGACTCGGCCGTCCCGAGTGACTGGCGCACCCCCTACCTGTCTTGGCTCCGAGACTCCTAAGAGCCCTCCGACCCTCGAGAAGCATGCCGACTGAAGTACCAAGCCTGACGCTTCGTCGTCCTGGACGACACACTCTACCGAAGGTCTTTCGCCGGCCCTCTCCTAAAGTGCCTCGGCCCCGACGAAGCCAGCCGAGCCATCCAAGAGGTTCATGAAGGCCTGTGCGGAGCGCACTCAGGGGCAAGGTCACTGGCCAGGATCCTGTTACGACAGGGGTACTGGTGGCCCACCCTGCAGCGCGACCGCTCGGCCTATGCTCAACAGTGCGACCGATGCCAGCGGTTCGACCACTTGGTCCATCAGTCGGCTACAGAACTTATCACCCTCGTCGAGCCTTATCCCTTCGCTCGGTGGGGGATCGACATTCTAGGGCCATTCCCTACGGCTCAGTCCCAGAAAAAGTTCATTATCGTCGCCATCGACTACTTCACTAAATGGATCGAGGCCGAAGCCACTGCAAGAATCACCGAGACAGTCGTCTGGAGTTTCGTTTAGAAATCGATCATATGTCACTTCGGCATCCCCCGAGTGATAGTGAGTGATAACGGTAGGCAATTCGATTCTCGATATTTCCGAGACAGATGCGCCGACCTAAACATCCGCAACCACTTCACTTCGGTCACCCACCCTCAGGCCAACGCGCTGGTCGAAAATGCCAATAAGACTATCTTGAAAGGCATAAAGACCAGACTCGATAAAGCCAAGGGTAGTTGGCTCGAGGAATTGCCTAGCGTACTGTGGTCGCACCGAACGACTCCCAGGACGGCAACCGGTGAAAGTCCTTTTCAGTTGGTGTACGGCACTGAGGCCGTCATTCCATTAGAGATCGCCAACCCGTCTCTCCGAGTCATCCGCTACTCGCTCGAGGAAAACAACCAAAAGTTACTTGAGAACCTCGACCTAGCCGATGAACTCCGGGATATTGCCAACATCCGAGCGACTGAATACCAGCGACGCCTCACTCGATACTACAACGCCAGAGTCCGAAGCAGACATTTCCAACCCGGAGACTTCATCCTCAGAAAAGCCGAAGCCTCTCGACCACTAGAGGCGGCGGGCAAGCTGTCCCCTAACTGGGAAGGCCCCTACCGAGTGGTCGAGACGCTCGGGAAATGTGCGTACAGGCTAGCAACAATGGAAGGGGAACCCATTCCTCGGACATGGAATGCAGCCGCACTACGCAAATTCTATTTTTGAAATTGTACAACAAGATGGACGAAATAAATTCCTTTTCATTCAAAACTATTGATACATCAGAAAGGCGAAGGCCAGTACATTGCATGACAAAAAGCAAGAAAATCCATCTAACACCGCTGCAAGGGGTCATCGCTCAGTTGACTCGATCTCGATCTCCTCGCGTCCAGCCACTGACTTTGCCTCGCGTAGAAACTGGCTCGGACAAGAGGGGGCCGATCCAGTTGGCTCAGATGACCCCTGACAAAGGTGACAGAGGGACTGCAGAGAAGGTAACCACCTTCTAAAGTTGGGGAAGGCTATCTTCCAAGTTGATAGAGGCCAGGGAGAAGGAGCGCCGTGAAGACCTCCTCTTTCCCGACCTACCAACTCCTTGGAAGGGAACAGAGAGCAAGCAGCCTCCGAAGAGTAAAAGAAATGAAGAGCAGAAGAGGGAAAATGAGGCTGCAGACGGAGGAAGGCTTCGGTGAGGAGGGAACTTGGTGCGCCCCCCCCTCCATGCAGAGGGGGAGTGGCGACAAGCATCCCTAATACCCCCATCCGTCCTTCACCTCGGTGCCCGCCCGGAAGCCACGCCAGAACTAAGAAAGGGCAAGGGCCGTGCCCTCACACGTCGAAGCCCTCTCCAGATCCGCGCGGCGACCGTCGGACCCATCTCAAACCCGCGCGGCGACCATGGGACCCGTCCAACAAGCCAGGACAGCAAGAGATCTCTGCTCCCTGTCGTCGGCGGCGTCACCCTCCGAAGGATCCTCAAATGCTCCAAATGCAACGGCACAACGCAGAGTGAAGAAGAAGGAGTGAGGAAAGACTGTTAGAGAAAATCCCAAGCGGTAAAGAGGAAGGGGCGCCCTTCGGTCCTTCTTATAGGCCAAAGGAGGCTACACACCTTAAATGACTCCCCCCTCGAAAACACGCCAAAGGATTTCTCCCCTAAACGGTCACCTCCAACTCCTCGTTTCCCGCCCTAGCGGGATTCACGAAGCGGCCTGACATTCAAAGCGTGAGGGAATGGAAAGACGCCCCGTCAGAAGCCTACCAAATCAGCATGCGAAAACCACGCAGGACATATCGGCACTTTCCAACTACTTCAGATACGCCAGCCAAATCACGGCAAGGATGGCGAGCATACAAGTAAGCCATTTATTATCTCGTAAAGAGGAAACTCTCTCAAGGAGGAAAGAGAGACAAACAAGAGAAAGGGGTAAAATAAGGTAAAATACATCAGGCCTCGGGCCCACTTTGAAGCTCGAGAGTGACGAAAGTGGGCGCGTCACCCCCGGCACCCTCGGTGACGGCCGACCCGGGCACTGACCTCGCCTGTGCGAGAACTGTCTCGGTCGCGAGCCCTCCCGAGACGTCCGGAGTTGGTGACCCCACCGGAGGAGACTCCTCTGGATCTTCCCCGCCCGACGTAGAGGAGCTAGAAGCCGACTCATCCGAGTCATACCTCTGGCCCAAAGAGAACTCGATCCTGGAGTCTTGCTCGTCGGCGTAGTCCACCGCCCGACGATAACCCTGCTTAAACCCCTTTCGGGCGCCCCGGTGAAGCGCTACCTCGTAATATGGTAGGGCGGCTCTCTCCAGGTCGGCTGAGTAGGCGTCTGAGATCCTATACCGCTCGATCGCCTCCACCTCGATCTGCTCCGTCCTTCCAACGAGCTCGACCCGAGCCCGCTCCGCCTCGACCGCACGCTCCACTGCCCCCGCCAGGCGTTCCCCTGCCTCGACCATCCCTCGCTCGGCTTCGCTCGACCGCCTCTCCGCCCGGGCTCGGTCTGCCTCGGCCACGGAACGAAGGCGCTCCGCTACTTCCACCGGGTCCAGTAGCTCGGCACGTTCGAGCTCCCAGCGACCGTCCAGCTCGAGGTGACGCAGACGCTCCTCTTCCAAGAGTTTGCCCTTCCTCTCGAGCGACTCTCGGGCCTTAGCCAACTACTCGGTCAGCGCCTCAGTTTCTAGCCGGCTCGCCCGTGCCAAATCCCTGATCACGGAGAACTCCCGTCGGAGCCCCTCATGCTCCTCGCTGAGGCGGGCCAGTTTCCTCTCGCACCCCCCGAGGGCCCAGGCGAGACTCGATCGCTCCGCCTCCGTCCGGGCGTACGTCTCCGCCATCAAGGCCGCCGACCGAGCCATGACTAGGCCGCCCTCCATGAGGACGTCAAGGACTCCAACGGGAGAGTAGCGCTTGTCTCCCCCCCTCGTCCTTGCGGCAACCTCTCGGCAAACCCAATACAAGTCGCCCGAAACACCGAGCCTTTCCAAGGCCTCCGGCATGGAGATCCGCTCCCCACCAGACGCCCCGCCAGAAGGTTTGGCTCGAGCAACGGGGCCGACCGGCCCGCGCGCCGCGGTCGGTTGGGGTTGCGACGCCTCCCCGGGCGAACCCCCAACCTCGACCGACGCCACTGGATCGACCGCACCGGGAACTTCGAGCACTTGGGGCTGCGACGCCCTCGCCGGTGAACCCCCAACCCTATCTATCTCGGCCCGCGCCTCGCCGCCCGAGGCATCGCCGACCTCGACCGATCTCCCGGTCTCGACGTCAACTACTTCATCACCGGCCCCCTCCGTCCCCGGGGAGGGGAGAACCGACCCATCTCCGCCCTCTGAGGGGCCCCTGGTCTCCTCGGCCCCCTCTCGCCTGGTAGGTGGGGGAGCTGGCCCGGAAGGGTCGGCCCCATCTTGCCCCCGAGAGGGGAGCGCCGCCGAGCCAGAGTCACCCCCGGCAGCGGTAGGAAGGCCAGCCTTCTTGGCCCGTTTCTTGGCCTTCGCGGCTTCCCGCAATTTTCCCTCCATGGGATCCTTGCGCTTCGCCCCGCTCGGCCGCGAAGACCCCTCGGAGGCCACCCCCTTGCCCTTATCCCGGGCTTGGGAATGACCCGCGGGAACGACAGGCTCATCAGCCGCCGAGTCATCCCCAAGATCGACGACCTCGGTGACCTCTTCCAAAGGTTCCCGTCGGATGTCTGCAATGAAGAAGAAGAACCTTCACGAGAACCCGAAGACTTTGGGGGAGAAGGAAGCTGCCGGATCGCCTCCGCGGTTATACGCGCCAGCTCCTCAAATGCCGCCGCAAGAACTCACTCCCCCGCTGTATCTTCACGGCGCATCAAGGAGCCCCATAAGCAAAGAAGTGAAGGAAACGCCAAAAACCCTAGAACGGCTGGGAGGACAAGCAGCGCCCTACGCCTATAAACCCTCGCGGGAGGCGGCGCGCCGTTCTAACCTCCGAGAAAAAGGGGGCCCCTTCATTTCAAATCCATCAGGATCATTATTACTACGGGCCCAGGCGACCACTATACGTGGCTTCATCACGCCGACAGGATTCCACCCAGCCGAGCCACGCCGGTCCAAAGCCTCGAAAGACTACTCAACCGAGCCCCCTTGGCTCGGGAGTAGGAGGGGGACAAGTGGAGAGGGGGATTCCTGTAGCCCACTCAAAGAGCAGACCCAACTAGGCCCAACAGGGCCCGACGAGGCAAGCTCGTCCAAGCGACAGCCCACAGGGCCCACTTGAAAAAGCCCAATAAAACAACGCTCGAGGAAACAACTCTCCTAGGCGGCCCCAAGGCTCGGAGAGCCCGAGCATCGATCAGGTCACAGGAAGACCCGCGCACGAGCTATCCCTCCGCATGAAGGAGGGAAGCGCTAGCCGGTCTATCTGACCCATCTCCTCACCGAGCTAGGCCTAGTGCCCAAGTAGGGCCGGCCCCTCTAAGCTCGGTACGACCGATAAAATGTTTATCATTACAGCCGTTAGAGTCACAGCGGGCCGGGCGCTAAGAAGTCCAGGAGCTCCGGCTTCCCCGCGAGGATAACGCCCCCACGATGAGTCCATAAATGCCCACGACGAGGACGTAACCTCCACCGGAGACCCCTCGGCTTGCAGGACTCCAGAGGGCGGCGCACTATTTAAACCTGGGATACCCTCCGATGAAAGGTAAGTCAGAAAGGACACTGATCCACCCCCAATTCCTGAGCATGGATCACTTCACCCCATTGGTGGAGAGGGATCTCACGCCTTCACCTTCTCCTCCCTATCGCTGCTCCCACCATTGCTCTACTGACTTGAGCGTCGGAGGGTTTTGCCCCAGGGAATCCTCCTGGGCCCTCTGACCCGTTTCCCTGTCTTGCAGTTCACTAACTTGGTGATTACCAGCCCGCTCAGGAACCAGCACGAGATTTCACCTCTTCAAGAGTGATATAGGTCGTGTCTAGGTTTTTACTTAAGTCAAATAAGTCTTAAAGGAATCTTAGCTTGCTTCTGCAACACCTTAGGCTATGAAAACTCTACACTGGGAGTTCGAATTTTTCTCCTTACTTATTAAGGGTAACCCTAAGCATGAGCACCACACACACTTCACGGCGTCCTTAACCGTCTTCCTTGGAAAACACCATTGCTACTAGGGCCATGCTCTTGGGCATGAAGTCTTTTTCTCTTCTTTGTTCGGCTGAAATATGGGGGCAGAGGTAGTCTGGGCAAGATGACTAATCTAAGCACTCCCCAACAAGAGAAAGACTAAAATAGGGACAGTCTATTATGACTTTATTCTCAATCTCAATGCTCACCAAAGTCAAAGATCCAAAAAGGAAAGAAAGGGATCAAAGTCCAAATCAAAAAGAAAAAATTGCGAGCAAAACAAAATCAAAGAAAAATAAAGGCATGGCAAGAGGGCAGTACAGTTCCTCGTGGGACATCAAGAGCCCAGTCGAATACGTGCCTAAAAGAGAATTAAGGCTTGATGATATTGACAAAATGCCCTGACGCAATAGACTAAATCTCTAGGGGGCGTGCTATGGAAGGGAGTCAAACCCGACATCTTCTAAACTCATATCAAGTTTATCTCCAAATTTTCTTCTCTTCTCCCTCTAAGATGGAGTGTTTCTTGAGTATGGCCTTAGTAGGAGCACTGTTAACCAAGGGCAGCCGGCTATAGGGCGCCACCTTAAATACACACCCTGCTTGGGAGAGTTTTTAGTGAGAACAGAAGGAACAAGGACCCCAATCAGTGATTTGAATTATCCTTGGTGTTACAGTTCGCGATGTCTAATATTCCCAAGAATAAAAAAAAATTGAATATTCCAAAAAATTGATGAATATTTCAAAAACCCATTAAAATTTACATATTCCAAAAATAAAAAAAAATACGTATGTTTCCACTAAATGTTTGTTTAGATGGTGCTTTATAGGGATAAGTACACTACATGTAGGGACCAAGAACATGGGACGAGTCCTCCATCTCATCTTGATCAACTTCCATCTCTTCCTTGCTTCCCATCTATTATCTCACTGATTCTTGCCATTTTGGGCATCACCACTATGATCTTTCAATCTGGATCTATGCCTCTCTGATTATTCCTGCCATTCTGGGCATCATCACTCCATTTTTCAATTTGGATTCGTGCTCAGCCAAATTTATCGTCCTCATGGTCTTAACAACAAACAATAATGGTTTGGATGTTTGAATGTTTGGAATTATTGGACACTTTGAGCCATGTTATGCATAAACTCTTCTTTATTCATTGTTATTATATTATGTTGGCTAACAAGTTTGAGTGCAGGAGAAAATATATTTGGTTCCACCGTCTGGAGATCATTCTGGCCCCACGGTGATTACATTACATTATATTTGATTCCTCAGTTCCCAACATGATTATTGCCTTCACCATCTTCCTTGTAAGCATTTTTATTATATGTTACCTACGCTGTTAGAGCATATCAAGAACCTTATGACTTTGATGAATTTGAAATTTGAGTTCCCCTTAATCAAAAACAATGATAATTTCATATGAATCTTGGTCGCACAGATAGACTGTGAGCCGTTTAAGACTGGGGACGATGGTTCCATTTTATGAGTTAGGTGCGTGGATAAACGGGCTTCGACTTAGTATCAGCTCATGAAGTCGGTGTCTTGACTCAATCTGGGTAGCTTAACAATATTATCTTTGATTACATTCTATTTTAATTTTTTTTAATTTTTCTCTTTAAACCCAGCATGCATTCATGTAGTACTTTGATTTAACTATGAAAAATCTCTCCTATAATTCAATTTTGAGAGTCACTCAAATTCTAATTCTCATGATATGAGATATTGCATTCCCAAATGAGTACTCGGTTCTTTGTGTGGCCATTTTGGGTTGTTTCCCTGCAAACTCTTTTGTTTGGATCATATCCTCTCTATTTCGATTCAATCTTCTACTCCCTTAGATCCACCATGACTGCAACATGTCCACATAGTTGGTAACCACTCTCTAATAGTGAAACATGCAGGTCCGTGACCTAGGGTACTTCCCCAACGTTGGAAGTTGATCTATCTTCTTTTCCTCCATGCACTGCGTGCACATTTATCTTTATCCTTTTTCTTTCTGCCATCCAAACAAGTGTTGTTTTCGTGGAGCCTTGTCAAGGTTGCTTCATTTTGAATCGTGGAAACATTCCTATCATGTGGTGTTGAGAGCGTGTCTCATCACATCTTGGCACCTACTTTTAAATCCGCTCCTACTTCGTTCCATTGCACTATACTCCACTTCACTTCATTCCATTTCATTGCACTTTATTACACTTCATTCAATTTCGTTCCATTTTATTCCACTCTGTGTCACTCTCCTGCAAAGCAGACACCAAGATGGGACAGCTATAGACATGCTAAAATTGACCTCATATTGAGTAAATCTCATATTACACTATAATGCCCTAAATGATCCTCAAATTGGCCTATTTTAGTGATTGTCTCCATTTTTCTTGATTATCATTCTTTTTCCTATTTTTCCATATAACAAGAAGAGGCTCCCTTCATCAACCGGCCGATTGGAAGGGAAGGTTGGAACACACATCTCCCCCACACTTAAAGATATTTATAACATGATCACCTCCTTTTTCTTATTGTTATATTCCTTTAAGGACCGCATATCTCTGGCGATCACGATCATCATCCTCATCTCCACATATAAATATCTTCATTTATTCGTTCATTGTGTTGTTTGTGGTTTTTCATAATCTACACGCAGCGGTGGGCCGCCTGTTTCTGCAGCCACTGCGATGCTTATTTTGTGTTGTTTGGTTCAACTTGGCACTGATGTGGTAGATCGAGAGAACACAGTCTAGAGTCGCCTGGAGCGTGATGCTTTTGGCGGTCATAGATGTGATCGGAACCCGGGGCTTGGCACCCTTGTTAGGAAGTGGCGAAGCTGAGACCCGGGGCTTGGCGCCTGTTGGGAGAATGTTGGGCATGTGTGTAACATGCTTAATTCTATTGTTTTGATGATGTCTGACTATGACTCATTGATAAGTCTGACCTGCATTTGATAAACACATAGTCATGACAACATAAGCCAGAAGATACATCTTTGTGCCATCACTGATAAGTGTAAGAAATCAAGAATGACACAGAAATCAAGGCAGATGCTAATATTGGATGCATGGAAATCAAGGCAATTGGCAGCACAGAAATAAAGATGAAAGCTTCATGTTCACACATACAGGTTGATGCTACTTCACCTCATGAAGAAGGAAGCATAGTAAGGTCGATGCTACTTCAGCTGATACTGTAACTAAGGTCGATGCTAGTCTTGTTGCCAGAGGAACTAAGGTCGACGCTTGTTCAGTGCCAGAGCAACTAAGGTAGATGCTAGCTTTGTTTCCAGAGGAACTAAGGCCAATGCTTGTTTAGTGCCAGAGCAACTAAGGTCGATGCTAGCTCTGTTGCCAGAGGAACTAAGGTTGATGCTTGTTCAATGTCAGAGGAACTAAGGTCAATGCTTGTTCAGTGTCAGAGGAACTAAGGACGATGCTACCTTAGTTGTGTATGAGAAAGGTCTATGCACATGTCCATCAGGTCGATGCTAGTTAGCCAGGGGCCAATGAAGGTCGATGCTAGTTAACTGGGGACTGATGAAAGTCGATGCACATTTGATTACAAGGTCAGTGAACCTTTTTGGCATTTGACAAACAAGGTCAGTGCACCTTTACTCATTTAGAAAACAAGTCGGTGTAGCTTCTGAAGGAAGGTCGATGCACATCAGGCCTACGCAGACCAAAGTCGAAGCACATCCGCATGTGAAGGTCGAAGCACATCCAAGGTCGGTGCACATAGAGGAGAGAGGTCGGTGCACATCTTCGGTTGTTGCATATTAGAAGTCTAATGCAGGAATAAGGTTGGTGCACATTTGCCTTCAACCAGACAAGGTCGGTGCACATGCAAGACTAGCGCAAGACAAGGTCGGTGCATACTCTTCCCTCAACACAGCAAGGTCGGTGCAAGTCTTGTCTTCAACGCATACAAGGTCGGTGCATGTTTAGCCTAGATGGATCAAGGTCTGAGCAATGTTTGCTCTCAGCACAAGTGAAGGTTCGTGCACATGGAAAATGAAGGTCGGTGCATATTCTAGCTAGACGCATATAAGGTCAATGCACATGCACTCATATAGCCAAGAAAGGTCTGAGCATACTCCAGACAAGGTCGGTGCATTTTTCTCTTGATCATACAGGAGGTCGACACTATGGTATTCCAGAGAGCGTGACACTGACTGTTCCACTGAGAAGTGTCGACACTTTCCTCACAGGAGGTCGACACCTTCATTCTTCCAGAAGCTCTCAAGCCAGTTATCTGTCAAATCAAAGGTCAAATCCAGAGAGTGAAAAGTCATACCGTAAACCCTCAAAAACACAGATTTTGAGGTCTAGAAGCTGCTCCCAGGTTTGACTTCTATTCCTATCAACATCTCACCTTCTTGGAGCTACTTTTGTCAGAAATTCAGTTGGAGAAAGGACACCTTCAGTCTGCCACTGTGAAAAGTCATTAGTCTGCCACCGTTCTGCTGTCACTCAGTGAAGACTCCTGTGCAGACAGAGCACTCATGATAGAAGTGGACTTCAGGCAATAAGACCGCAAGACAAAGGGACCATCTATGAGGAGATCTGAAGAGTATCAAAAGGAAAGATATGGTATGCTCTTAGTCTGCCAGCGTCAGAAGAACTGCCAGCTCAAGCCAAATCCTGCATAGTATCTTCCTCCAAGACAAGAAAGGCTTTTGGAGGGAAAAATTGGGGAAAAATTCTTCACCATACTTCCTCATGGCTCGGCTATATATATCAAGCTTCATCTAAAGAAGAAGTTGCTGCTGCTGCCCAGAGAGAGCCACGCCCTTGAACCTCTACCAAGAACATCCCTAAGAAGCGTGAGAGCAGCCCAGCACTTGTTTGACTCAATCCAATGCTGTTAGAGAAGAAGAAAAGAAGATCAGCCTTGAAGAAAGAGAGAACAGCAGCCATACAGTCTATCGTTGCTTGAAAAGATAAGATCTTCGGATCTGAGCTTGTAGCTGCAGTCACCAACTTTCAGATCTCTATCTGAAGATTCAGTTGGTGTTTATTCTTTTTGTTCTTGTGGTTTTTTCCCACTGCACTTGCAGTGAGTTTCATCCTTTGCTTTTGTTCACCTAGAACCGTCCCTGCCGATTTTGTGTGCAGGAAGACAGACGGATGGTTTTCTGTTCTGTGGTTTTGGGGCGCGTCCTCGGTCAAGCTGTGTGTCAGCAGGAAAGCCTCACCGGGTTTGGTGAGGGGTGGACGTAGGTTGTGGGTTTACAACTGAACCACCTCAAAATCCTTACGTTGTGGGTTGAACATCTTGTGGGCTTTCTCCATATCTTCTATCCCCATTCACAGGTCGTGTGCTTGCTTCATTGTATATAATCTGATTCATTACCATTACACACTCAAGCTTTGTCGACTGCGCATTCTTGCATATACACCATCCATTCCTTGGACGGTACGAGCATTCCCTTGACTGCCTACTGCATCCTTGCACTCAGGCACTAGGGACCATCTTCCATTAAATAAGGTTCACCTTGTTCACACACACATCAGAGGTTTGCTGTGAAACACCTTAGCTTGTACCACAACCAGTGTAGTCTTAGGACCGCCATTTACACTTAGGCCATTCTATCTCATTCCGTTGCGCATTGTGCTAAAGTGATTCATTTACTTTATAGGAGACGTTTATGCTTTTGGTAGCTAAGTTTTAAATAGGCAAAAGTTTCTGATAAGATCTATTCAACCCTCCCTTCTAGATCCGTTTGCACCGCACGGGACCAAACAAATGGTATCAGAGCCAAGCTCTGCCATTCCCAGATCCTACAATATGTAGGGAAAGATCCTGGTGCATTTTTAATCAAATGGCCTCATTTGATACACATGTTTTCATGGCTTCTCCGCCTATTTTTGATAGTTCAGATTTTTCTACATGGCTAAGGAGAATGTATATGTAATGCCCTAGATCTCTATTGGATCTTTTTTAGGTCTTTCGGATGCCTCATTTTCAACCGTTCACCATCTCTCTTCGTTCTCTCTCGTTTTAGGGTCTCTCGGCACGGGGTGCACACCGTTGCGGAGCTGGCCAAGGCGAGGACGCGATGGAGTGATCAGGACGCGGGATGGGGCGACGGTTGGAGCGTGGCGGGCGTGATCCCTCGGTGGATTCCAAGAAAGGCGCCGTTCATGTTCCTGGCAGTTTTCGGCGTGGTTTAGTCGCTTCGGCGTACGGTTTCTTCGGTGGAGGTAGGGAGATGGATCACCCACTCGTCCTCTACGTTTTCTCTGTCCATGCATGTTGTTTGATGCTCGAACGAGCGAGATCGGGCTCGTTGGGGTTTCATGGGTTTCGTAGGCTTTGCCGAAAAATGTTGACGGTTTCTGGATCAGTTACTGTCAATGGACTCCCGGGAACGTCAGCGTTCCATAGTCGCTAATTTCATCTCATTTGGCGGTCCCGTTTGACCGTGGGGAGCCCGAAAAGTCCGGTGACCTTATTTGGGTGATTTAGTTAGAATCGCCCGTTTCTTGCGATCCGTGCACCATTTTGACTCCGGCTGGAGTCCTTGTGATTGTATGCGTGTCCATGGTTGTATCCCCTTAGTTTCGACATGAATGGGGCGCGGGAAGGCCAAGATTGGGCCAACCCCTTGGTTTGCTCGCCATCACGGTTGGATGGTCAAACCAGGTCCCGTTCATCCTATGAACGGCCAGGCCAGGACCGTTTATCCTCGCTGGTTTAAGGGGCTTGTGCGGCCTTCTTGTGACTGCCCATCCTCTTGAGTCCGTCTGTCTTAGGTATGTGCTTAGGGTGGTGTCTATCTGTCGGTGGTTCTCTGGATTGGTCGGTTTCAAGTGGACTGTGTGCGGTCTACTCCCTGAGTGCCACGGTTTCCCTAACGTCTAGGACTCCCAATGTCGTCGTCCATCGTTCCAATTTTCCGTTCGTCTTGGCTTGTCCTTGTGGTCTGCTCGCTTTCCCGTGGGTCTCTTCTGACATCCTATGAGGGCTAAGACTACGCTATAAGGTAGCCAGGAGTCTTCTTACTTGTCATTGTCTGATTCCGGTCAACCCGGGGTCACCCAGTGGTTGACATGAAGCCTTGTGTGTCTTGATGGTTCTGTCCAGTTCGAGACATGGTTCTGGATGCCTCGAGGTATCATCCTACCTTGGTCTACGTGCCCAGGTCTGCTGAGGGTCCCCGGTGTTCTCTCAGGCCTCCGCGTGTCGTTTCCTCCGATTGTGTCATTTTCTCTGGCTTAGGATTAGACCGACTGGCGGCTTGTTCCGCTGTTTGTGATGATCTTGCCTCCGAGTTGTGAGACTCAAGGATCGTTACGTGAGTAGGTCTAGTTGCCTTGTCCTGAGTTTATCGATAGTGGCTGTGCTGCCATTGGTGCTGCTTCGAAGTATGTGTCGCAGGGCGTTCCTGCCTATCTGTACTTCAGCACTCGTGTTTTGAGTATCTGTGTCTTGTGAGCCTTCACTAGTCGTAGTCTTATGTCACGTTTCTCTGTGATGGCTCTTGTAGCGGGGCACTTTCCCGGTTTACGATTCTTAAGATAGTTCCGTGGGCTCTCGGTCCAACTATAGCGTCCTTCGGTGGGGGAATACTAGCTAGGGGCCTGGCTTAGGCAGTGGGCCAGTGTATGCACACGTGGTCAGGGGCTTTGGACTTACGTCGACGGGCGTAACCCTGACTAGTCACTAGTTACTGTAGTTCCTGTGTTGTTCAGCGCGTGTCTGCGACTCTGTCGAGACTTTATCGATACCGTAGGCGAGACACTTGTGGCGCAGTATAAGACGTCAATGGACGCATCTAGCCGTTCTTCTAGTGTGGTGCACGCTAGTCACGTGGCACGTGACTCTCCGCGTTTCTTGTGCGTCGTGACCTTCCGGGTTAGCCCTCTCGTGGCCGTACTCGAGGTCAGTGTCCTGTCATATGCATGACGTTCTAGTCATGTGTGGGGCAGTGTGCACGACGTTCTAGTCGTGTCGTCTATGTTTGCGTCTGTCTAGGTTTTTCCTAGGTTTCTTTATTTTCTTACAGGTCTTTTCCAGCGTCAACAGATGGGTAATTCCTGGCTTTGTCAACTCAGAGTCACCTTCCTGTTGCTGCTCGGAGTAGTTTGGGGTGCCGAGGTTAGTTTGGTAGCCGTTTGTCTGGTACGGTTTCCTTCCCCCTCCTCTCTAGCGTGTTCCCTACTCCTGCTCCCCGTCTTTTCTTTTACGGCTTTCTAGCATAGCTTTACAGCTTTGTAGCGTAGTTTTCCCGCTTTACTATACCTGCTGTTTTTCCCGTTGTTTCTGTCGTTCTGTGTTACTGCGTATTTTTTAGTGGGGATCCGCGTGACCCCTACTAAGCTAGTGACACGAGACTCACCCCTACTTTTCAGGTGGGTCATTTTCGTTCTGCTTCCGCAGTTCCTGGTGTGACGTGTCCGTAGCTGCCAGCTGGTACCTTCGTCGGGCTTCCCCCGATATTCTTGGTACGTCTTTCCTTTCTGTTGACTGTACTGTTAGACTGCTTGTCTTTCTTTTGGACTAGACTCTGGTATAATTGCAAATCTTAAACTGGTAATTAAAAAGTAATTTTATTTCTGCTACTTTAGCAAACTGATCTAATGAAATTTAATTGCTTACTATTATATCTATGTGGCTTCAATGTACTACACGATAATCCTTTCATCTCTTCGGAGCTTTACCGCTCTTGGGAGGCTTCACGGGTTCCAAGTGGTATCAGGTGTATTCGATAGTCCTATCGGGTATATCTGGAATCCGGAATCCGGGTCATCACAGTTGGTATCAGAGCGTTGTTGTGTAAAGTATATGAGAATCCGAGATATACAGTCTCCAGAGTCCTTAAGTCCAGTACAGTCTTCAGTTGGCGTTAGGTTTCATGATTCTCGTTTATTACTGTCGTGGGTCTTTTCTCAATGAGCTGCTCGATGCATGACCTGTACCCTGTCGTCGTGTGATCAGCTGCTGTTGTGCCTTGATGTGACCCAGCTTGCAGTTGTGTTCCGTGATTCTTTGTCCTGTACGGAGCCGGAATTCTGCGAGTGCTGCCGTTGTTATTATTTTTGTAAGTGCAGTTTCTCTATGATTTTGTCTGTCTATCATTAGCACTTTGTGGACAAGCTCATGCCCGATTATTTTGCTATACTCTCTTCCCTGGTAGAGTTAGCTTGCGACTCGATCAGATGTCTCGTGGTCCGGTGCTGTCGTCTTACTGTTGTTTCTCTTGGTTCGTGTCGTTTTGTAGTTGTGTTGTCGGGCTGTTCTTTCCTACTTTTCCTTTGTTAGTCCTTAAATTTCAAGGATGAAATTTCTTAAAGGAGGGGAGGATGTAATGCCCTGGATCTCTATTGGATCTTTATTAGGTCTTTCGGATGCCTCATTTTCAACCGTTCACCATCTCTCTTCGTTGTCTCTCGTTTTAGGGTCTCTCGGCGCGGGGTGCACACCGTTGCGGAGCTGGCCAAGGCGAGAACGCGATGGAGTGATCGAGACGCAGGATGGGGCGACGGTTTGAGCGTGGCGGGCGCGATCCCTCAGTGGATTCCAAGAAAGGCGCCATTCGTGTTCCTGTCGATTTTTGGCGTGGTATAGTCGCTTCGGTGCGCGATTTCTTCGGTGGAGGTAGGGAGATGGATCACCGACTCGTCCTCTATGTTTTCCCTGTCCCTGCATGTCGTTTGATGCTCGAACGAGCGAGATCAGGCTCGTTGGGGTTTCATGGGTTTCGTAGGCTTCGCCAAAAAATGTTGATGGTTTCTGAATCAGTTACTGTCAATGGACTCCCTGGAACGTCAGCGCTCCATAGTCACTAATTTCGTCTCGTTTGGCGGTCCTGTTTGACCGTGGGGAGCCCGAAAAGTCCGGTGACCCTATTTGGGTGATTTCGTTAGAATCGCCCGTTTCTTGCGATCCGTGCACCATTTTGACTTCGGCTGGAGTCCTTGTGATTGTATGCGTGTCCATGGTTGTATCCCCTTCGTTTCGACACGAATGGGGCGCGGGAAGGCCAAGATTGGGCCAACCCCTTGGTTTGCTCGCCATCTCGGTTGGATGGTCAAACCAGGGCCCGTTCATCCTATGAACGGCCAGGCCAGGACCGTTTATCCTCGCTGGTTTAAGGGGCTTGTGCGACCTTCTTGTGACTGCCCATCCTTTTGAGTCCGTCTGTCTTAGGTATGTGCTTAGGGTGGTGTCTATCTGTCGGTGGTTCTCTGGATTGGTCAGTTTCAAGTGGACTGTGTGCGGTCTACTCCCTGAGTGCCACGGTTTCCCTAACGACTCGATCTAGGACTCCCAATGTCGTCGTCCATCGTTCCAATTTTCCGTTCGTCTTGGCTTGTCCTTGTGGTCTGCTCGCTTTCCCGTGGGTCTCTTCTGACATCCTATGAGGGCTAAGACTAAGCTATAAGGCAGCCGGGAGTCTTCTTAATTACTTGTCATTGTCTGGTTCCGGTCAACCCGGGGTCACCCAGTGGTTGACATGAAGCCTTGTGTGTCTTGACGGTTCTGTCCAGTTCGAGACATGGTTCTGGATGCCTCGAGGTATCATCCTACCTTGGTCTACGTGCCCAGGTCTGCTGAGGGTCCCCGGTGTTCTCTCAGGCCTCCGCGTGTCGTTTCCTCCGATTGTGTCATTTTCTCTGGCTTAGGATTAGACCGACTGGCGGCTTGTTCCGCTGTTTGTGATGATCTTGCCTTCGAGTTGTGAGACTCAAGGATCGTTACGTGAGTAGGTCTAGTTGCCTTGTCCTGAGTTTATCGACAGTGGCTGTGCTGCCATTGGTGCTGCTTCGAAGTACGTGTCGCAGGGCGTTCCTGCCTATCTGTACTTCAGCACTCGTGTTTTGAGTATCCGTGTCTTGTGAGCCTTCACTAGTCGTAGTCTTATGTCACGTTTCTCTGTGATGGCTCTTGTAGCGGGGCACTTTCCCGGTTTACGATTCTTAAGCTAGTTCCGTGGGCTCCCGGTCCAACTATAGCGTCCTTCGGTGGGGGAATACTAGCTAGGGGCCTGGCTTAGGCAGTGGGCCAGTGTATGCACACGTGGTCAGGGGCTTTGGACTTACGTCGACGGGCGTAACCCTGACTAGTCACTAGTTACTGTAGTTCCTGTGTTGTTCAGCGCGTATCTGTGACTCTGTCGAGACTTTATCGGTACCGTAGGCGAGACACTTGTGGCGCAGTATAAGACGTCAATGAACGCATCTGGCCGTTCTTCTAGTGTGGTGCACGCTAGTCACGTGGCACGTGACTCTCCGCGTTTCTTGTGCGTCGTGACCTTCCGGGTTAGCCCTCTCGTGGCCGTACTCGAGGTCAGTGTCTTGTCGTATGCATGACGTTCTAGTCATGTGTGGGGCAGTGTGCACGACGTTCTAGTCGTGTCGTCTATGTTTGCGTCTGTCTAGGTTTTTCCTAGGTTTCTTTGTTTTCTTACAGGTCTTTTCCAGCGTCAACAGATGGGCAATTCCTGGCTTTGTCAACTCAGAGTCGCCTTCCTGTTGCTGCTCGGAGTAGTTTGGGGTGCCGAGGTTAGTTCGGTAGCCGTTTGTCTGGTACGGTTTCCTTCCCCCTCCTCTCTAGCGTGTTCCCTACTCCTGCTCCCCGTCTTTTCTTTTATGGCTTTCTAGCATAGCTTTACAGCTTTGTAGCGTAGTTTTCCCGCTTTACTATACCTGCTGTTTTTCCCGTTGTTTCTGTCGTTCTGTGTTACTGCGTGTTTTTTAGTGGGGATCCGCGTGACCCCTACTAAGCCAGTGACACGAGGCTCACCCCTACTTTTCAGGTGGGTCATTTTCGTTCTGCTTCCACGGTTCCTGGTGTGACGTGTCTGTAGCTGCCAGCTGGTACCTTCGTCGGGCTTCCCCCGATATTCTTGGTACGTCTTTCCTTTCTGTTGACTGTTCTGTTAGACTGCTTGTCTTTCTTTTGGACTAGACTCTGGTATAATTGCAAATCTTAAACTGTTAATTAAAAAGTAATTTTATTTCTACTACTTTAGCAAACCAATCTAATGAAATTTAATTGCTTACTGTTATATCTATGTGGCTTCAATGTACTACACGACAATCCTTTCATCTCTTCGGAGCTTTACCGCTCTTGGGAGGCTTCACGGGTTCCAAGTGGTATCAGGTGTATTCGATAGTCCTATCGGGTATATCTGGTATCCGGAATCCGGGTCATCACAGTTGGTATCAGAGCGTTGTTGTGTAAAGTATATGAGAATCCGAGATATACAGTCTCCAGAGTCCTTAAGTCCAGTACAGTCTTCAGCTGGCGTTAGGTTTCGTGATTCTCGTTTATTACTGTCGTGGGTCTTTTCTCAATGAGCTGCTCGATGCATGACCTGTACCCTGTCGTCGTGTGATCAGCTGCTGTTGTGCCTTGATGTGACCCAGCTTGCAGTTGTGTTCCGTGATGCTTTGTCCTGTACGGAGCCGGAATTCTGCGAGTGCTGCCGTTGTTATTATTTTTGTAAGTGCAGTTTCTCTATGATTTTGTCTGTCTATCATTAGCACTTTATGGACAAACTCATGTCGGATCGCTTTGCTATACTCTCTTCCCTGGTAGAGTTAGCTTGTGACTCGATCAGATGTCTCGTGGTCCGGTGCTGTCGTCTTACCCTTGTTTCTCTTGGTTCGTGTCGTTTTGTAGTTGTGTTGTCGGGCTATTCTTTCCTACTTTTCCTTTGTTAGTCCTTAAATTTCAAGGATGAAATTTCTTAAAGGAGGGGAGGATGTAATGCCCTGGATCTCTATTGGATCTTTATTAGGTCTTTCGGATGCCTCATTTTCAACCGTTCACCATCTCTCTTCGTTGTCTCTCATTTTAGGGTCTCTCGGCGCGGGGTGCACACCGTTGCGGAGCTGGCCAAGGCGAGAACGCGATGGAGTGATCGAGACGCAGGATGGGGCGACGGTTTGAGCGTGGTGGGCGCGATCCCTCGGTGGATTCCAAGAAAGGCGCAGTTCGTGTTCCTGTTGAGTTTTGGCGTGGTATAGTTGCTTCGGCGCGCGGTTTCTTCGGTGGAGGTAGGGAGATGGATCACCGACTCGTCCTCTATGTTTTCCCTGTCCCTGCACGTCGTTTGATGCTCGAACGAGCGAGATCAGGCTCGTTGGGGTTGCGTGGGTTTCGTAGGCTTCACCAAAAAATGTTGATGGTTTCTGAATCAGTTAACTGTCAATGGACTCCCTGGAACATCAGCGCTCCATAGTCACTAATTTCGTCTTGTTTGGCGGTCCCGCTTGACCGTGGGGAGCCCGGAAAGTCCGGTGACCATATTTGGGTGATTTCGTTAGAATCGCCCGTTTCTTGCGATCCGTGCACCGTTTTGACTCCGGTTGGAGTCCTTGTGATTGTATGCGTGTCCATGGCTGTATCCCATTCGTTTCGGCACAAATGGGGCGTGGGAAGGCCAAGATTGGGCCAACCCCTTCGTTTGCTCGCCGTCACAGTTGGACGGTCAAACCAGGGCATGTTCATCCTATGAACGGCCAGGCCAGGACCGTTTATCCTCGCTGGTTTAAGGGGCTTGTGCGTCCTTCTTGTGACCGCCCATCCTCTCGAGTCCGTCTATCTTAGGTATGTGCTTAGGGTGGTGTCTGTCTGTCGGTGGTTCTCTGGATTGGTCGGTTTCAGGTGGACTGTGTGCGGTCTACTCCCTGACTGCCACAGTTTTCCTAACGACTCGATCTAGGACTGCCAGTGTCATCGTCCATCATTCCGATTTTACGTTCATCTTGGCGTGTCCTTGTGGTCTGCTCGCTTTCCCGTGGGTGTCTTCTGACATCCTATGAGGGCTAAGACTATGCTATAAGGCAGCCAAGAGTCTTCTTACTTGTCATTGTTTGGTTCCGATCAACCCGAGGTCACACAGTGGTTGACATGTTGCCTTGTGTGTCTCGACGGTTCTGTCCAGTTTGAGACATGGTTCTGGATGCCTCGAGGTATCATCCTACCTCGGTCTACATGTCTAGGCTGCTGAGGGTCCCCGGTGTTCCCTCAGGCCTCCGTGTGTCGTTTCCTCCGATCGTGTCATTTTCTCTGGCTTAGGATTAGACTGAGTGGCGGCTTGTTCCGCTGTTTGTGACGATCTTGCCTCCGAGTCGTGAGACTCAAGGATCGTTACGTGAGTAGGTCTAGTTGCCTTGTCCTGAGTTTGTCTGGAGTGGCTGTGCTGCCATTGGTGCTGCTCTGAAGTACGTGTCGTAGGGCATTCGTGCATGTCTATACTTCAACACTTGTGTTTTAAGTCTCCTTGTCTTGTGAGCCTTCACTAGTCGTAGTCTTACGTCATGTTTCTCTGTGACGGCTCTTGTAGCGGGGTACTTTCCCGATTTACGATTCTTCAGCTAGTTCCGTGGGCTCCCGGTCCAACCGTAGCGTCCTTCGGTGGGGGAATACTAGCTAGAGGCCTGGCTTAGGCAGTGGGCCAGTATATGCACACGTAGTCAGGGGCCTTGGACTTATGTCGACGGGCGTAACCCTGACTAGTCACTCGTTACTGTAGTTCCTGTGTTGTTCAGCGCGTGTCTGCGACTCTGCCGAGACTTTAGCGGTACCGTAGGCAAGACACTTGTGGCGCAGTATAAGACGTCAGTGGACGCATCTGGCCGTTCTTCTACTGTGGGGCACACCAGTCACGTGGCACGTGACTCTCCGCGTTGCTCGTGCGTCGTGACCTTCTGGGTTAGCCCTCTCGTGGCCGTACTCGAGGTCAGTGTCCTGTCGTATGCCTAGCGTTCTAGTCATGTGTGGGGTAGTGCGCACAACGTTCTAGTCGTGTCGTCTATGTTTGCGTCTATCTAAGTTTTTCCTAGGTTTCTTTGTTTTCTTATAGATCTTTTCCAGCGTCGACAGATGGGCAATTCCTGGCTTCGTCAACTCCGAGTCGCCTTCATGTTACTGCTCGGTGTAGTTTGGGGTGCCGAGGTTAGTTCGGTAGCCATTTGTCTGGTACGGTTTCCTTCCCCCTCCTCTCTAGCTTGTTCCCTGCTCTTGCTCCCCGTCTTTTCTTTTACGGCTTTCTAGCATATCTTTACAGTTTTGTAGCGTAGTTTTCCCGCTTTACTACACATGCTATTTTTCCCATTGTTTCTGTCCTTCCGTGTTACTGCGTGTTTTTCAGTGGGGATCCGCATGACCCCTACTGAGCCAGTGACACGAGGCTTACCCCTGCTTTTCAGGTGGGTCATGTTCATTCTGCTTCCGCGGTTCCTGGTGTGGCGTGTCCGTAGCTACCAGCTGGTACCTTCGTCGGGCTTCCCCCGACTTTCTTGGTACGTCTTTCCTTTCTGTTGACTATACTATTAGACTGCTTGTCTTTCTTTTGGACTAGACTCTGGTATAATTGCAAATCTTAAACTGTTAATTAAAAAGTAATTTTATTTCTGCTACTTTAGCAAACCGATCTAATGAAATTTAATTACTTACTGTTATATCTCTGTGGCTTCAATGTACTACACGACAATCCTTTCATCCCTTCGAAGCTTTACTACTTTTGGGAGGCTTCACGGGTTCCAAGTGGTATCAGGTGTATTCGATAGTCCTATCGGGTATATCTTGTATCCGGAATCTGGGTCATCACAGTTGGTATCAGAGCGTTGTTGTGTAAAGTACATGGGAATCTGAGATATACAGTCTCCAGAGTCCTTAAGTCCAGTACAGTCTTAATGTAATGCCCCGGATTTTTCGGATATTTTTCGGATCATTTTAGTGGGTCTCGGAGTGTATTTTGTGTTTTACACGTGTTTTTCCCTGATGTGCCTTCGGAACTCTTTGCAGGGCAAACCGTGGCGTTCTCTGACTCCGGGACGTTACCACTGCATTGTGCTCTTCCTGAGGATCGCGGAGGTAATTTTTCATAATTTTCTGAATTTCTGTAATTTTCAGGTTTTCCTATATATACTAACCCTTTTCTCTCTCCCCCTCTCATTTCTCTCTTCCCTCCCTCTCTCTTCTCTCACGCCCTCTTTCTCCCCTCTCTTCTCCGGCTGCCGACGGAGCGAGGCGGGGGCGAAGGTGGCGCGGGCGAGGATGCGGGCTAGGACATGTGAGGATCGAAGTGGAGGAGGCGCGTGGAAGCTCGGTGGCGCGATCGCGAGCCGGCGAGGGTTTCACGACGATTTCTTCATGGATCGGCGTCCACAGCGCGTCGTTTCTTCGGTGGAGGTAGGGAGATGGACCCCTAGCTCGTGCACTTCTTTTCCCGCGAGTTTCGTAGGCCGTGGTGAGCCGAGCGGGTGGAATCGCGGTTTTTGGGCAAAACCCATGTTTTAGGGCTTGTGGGCCGATCTCTCGTTTTACGGCATTTTTGGCCGATCCGAGGCCTTAGATGCATGCTAGGGGCTATTTGGGGGCTTCCCCCTTGTTTTCCCCCTCTCCCGTGGAGGTATGGGGGCGTGGGACATTTTTCGGGTCGTTTCCCGCCGTAACGTTCTCGGGAGGGTGTGACGGTCACTCCAGTGACCGTTACATGTGTAACGCGCCTGGGCAGGGGCGTTACATTCCCCTTGGCGTTCGTGGGTGTGACGGTCCCACGATAGACCGCCACAGCCGTGTGACGCGCCTGGGTGGATGCGTCACATCCCCTGTTACCCAGTTGAGGGATGGGGGTGTAACGGCCCCCGACGGACCGTTACATGCGTGTAACGCGCCCGGGGTGGGTCGTCAGGGGCGTTTCAACCGTTGTTTGGGGTCAGCGTGTGTAACGCGCCAGGGCGGGCGCGTTACATCTGTGTAACGCGCTGGGGCAAGCGCGTTACATTTGTGTAACGCGCTAGGCCAGGCGCGTTACATTCTGCGTTCCCTTGGGCCGTGTAACGGCCTGCGTTAGACCGCCAGGTTGATGTGACGGTCCCGTCTAGACCGTTACAGCCATGTGATGGTCTAGGGTTAGACCGTCAGGCTTTATGTCATTCCGAGGCGAGTTTTTGTGTTTTCCGCCTTGCTCCGTGATGTGTGGATCCCTGGTCGACCCGGTTGGGACCCAGTGGCCGACTTGCGGTCTCGTGAGTGCTAGACACCCATGGGATTCTATGTCCATGTTTTGAGGGTGTCTGGAGGACCGTGTTATCTCGTTTAGCGTGCCCATAGGGTTGAGAGTCCGGGTGACTTCTCGCGTGTTGGGCTTTCGTGTTACGCTCGATCGAGTCACCGGGTATCGGTGTGTGTGCGGTGGGATCTCCCCCGCATATTGTGAGTTTCTTTGGAAGGTGATTTCCGTGTGGGCCACGTGTTTGGCCTTGGACTGCGAGTCCAGTTGTCCGACCTGGGGCTGGAGGTTTCCCGCTTGCTTCGAGATGGGAAATCGACTTGGCGACTTGTGTGCTGCCCTGGGAATCGTGCCTCTGTGTTTTTCCGTGTGGCCATGGTCCATTGCGTTTCCTTCCTGAGGGAACAGTCTTGGTGGCTTGTGAGCTATCTCGGTATTCATGATATCGTGGTTTTGGACCTAGAGATTGGGCTAGATCGACGGCCTTGTGCTGTTGCGTGCAACGGTCTTGACCCCGAGTCTTGTGACTCAAGGACCGTTGGCTGTAGTGTGTCTAGAGGACTGTCCAGAGTCCAGTGGCTTAATTGCCACTCGAGTTTTCTCGACTCTCGCGCATGGTGCGTGCGTGTCCGTGGACTGCGAGTCCTGTTTCTTCTCCGACTGTGGTCACCGTGCGACGGGGCCGGTACGCGGGGTTGTCCCCGTACGTCGTCAGATTCGGACGTTGTTTTCTGTTGAGTTGAGAGTCTACTCCTTCAGTGACCCTCCACTAGTCGTAGCCCACCAGTATGAGGTGCTGGTCTCACCTGGGAGTGGTGTACGGGCACTCACCTTTGAGGCAGTTTGTGGACCGGTTACCGTAGGCCCCTCGTCGGTAGCCAGAGTCCGGCTACGAGGGAAAACCGGTCAGAGGGCCAGACCTAGTGACGCGTGGTCTGTGTGTGCACACGTGGTTGGGGGTGGTTGGACCCACGTCGACGGGCGTGACCCCAGCTAGTCACTTGTTTGTGGTTACTTGTACGGTGTTTGCACCTTTGGTAGGAGCTACCACGTCAGGCGGTTCACCTGCGGCGTGGTGTAAGACGTCAGGGGACGCTACCGGCTGTGCTTCTAGTGGGTGGTACTCCTGTCGGGTTGGGAGTGACAGACTGTCAGTTTCCGTAACTTTGACCTTCGGGTTTTCGATCGTGTCGACCGTTGAGTTTTCGGTTGTTTCACCGTGGCGCGTGTGTTGGTTTTCGCGCCGTGAGACTAGTGCTAGTGGCTTTACCGAGGTTGCATCTTGTTGTGCGGTACCTGCGATCGGATGGTCGGGGTTGCACCTTGGATAGTGTGTCCAGGTCCGCTGTGTCCGGGGGACAGGCCTCTACCGCGTGGTTGCCGTGGGTTTTTACTTCGGTAGGTGGTGCTAGCGTGGTTCGGTAGCTTCGACTGCGTGATCGAGGTGTGCCTTCTGGTACAGTAGGAGTAGCTGTAGTGCTGAGTTTTGACCGGCCACCGGTTTGCTGTTCCTGCTGTAGTTGTAGCTTCCTTTCCGCTACTGCCGTTGTTTCCGGTTGGGGTTCCGCGGGATCCCTGCTGAGTCTCTGTTTTGGAGACTCATTCCCTGCTTTTCAGGTGTGGCGGTTCTTCCTCGAGGTTCGAGGGTGCGGACCGGAGGTTCTCAGTTGCCAGCTTGCCGGGCCGAGTGTTCACTTGGCATGTGGTACGCTTTACTACTTTAGACTATACTTTCTGTTGGACTAGACTCTGTTGTAGTTGTTTATTTATTTCTGTTAATTGTTGAGTTGTCCTGCTTTATTTCCTATTTCTTTGTGCCTCCACACTCCTTTTAGCCCTTCCGAGCCCTCCCGACTCGTGGGCGGCGGTGCGAGTCTCGGGTTATCGGGCCTTCCCGGTAATCGGATTCTCGGGTCGTTACATTTAAGCTGGCGTTAGGTTTCGTGATTCTCGTTTATTGCTGTCGTGGGTCTTTTCTCGGTGCGCTGCTCGATGCATGACTCGTCCCCTGTCGTCGTGTGATCAGCTGCTATTGTGCCTTGATGTGACCCAGTTTGCAGTTGTGTTCCGTGGTTCTGTGTCCTGTACGGAGCCGGAATCCTGCGAGTGCTGCCCTTGTTGTTGTTTTTGTAAGTGATGTTTTTCTTTGATTTTATCTGTCTATCATTAGCACTTTGCGGACCAACTCATGTCGGATCGCTTTGCTATACTCTCTTCCCTGGTAGAGTTAGCTTGCGACTCGATCAGATGTCTCGTGGTCTGGTGCTGTCGTCTTACCGTTGTTTCTCATGATTCGTGTCATTTTGTAGTTGTGTTGTCGGGTTGTTCTTCCCTACTTTTCCTTTGTTAGTTCTTAAATTTCAAGGATGAAATTTCTTAAAGGAGGGGAGGATGTAATGCCCTGGATCTCTATTGGATCTTTATTAGGTCTTTCGGATGCCTCATTTTCAACCGTTCACCATCTCTCTTTGTTCTCTCTCGTTTTAGGGTCTCTCGACGCGAGATGCACATCGTTGCGGAGCTGGCCGAGGCGAGGACGCAATGGAGTGATCGAGGCGCGGGATGGGACGAAGGTTTGAGCGTGGCGGGCGCGATCCCTCGGTGGATTCCAAGAAAGGCGCCGTTCGTGTTCCTGGCGGTTTTCGGTGTGATTTAGTCACTTCGGCGCACGGTTTCTTCGGTGGAGGTAGGGAGATGGATCACCCACTCGTCCGCTACGTTTTCCCTGTCCCTGCACGTCGTTTGATGCTCGAACGAGCGAGATCGGGCTCGTTGGGGTTTGTGGGTTTCGTAGGCTTCGCCGAAAAATGTTGACGGTTTCTGGATCAGTTACTGTCAATGGACTCCCTGGAACGTCAGCGTTCCATAGTCGCAAATTTCGTCTCGTTTGGTGGTCCCATTTGACCGTGGGGAGCCTGGGAAGTCTGGTGACCCTATTTGGGTGATTTCGTTAGAATTGCCCGTTTCTTGCGATTCGTGCACCGTTTTGACTCCGGTTGGAGTCCTTGTGATTGTATGCGTGTCCATGGCTGTATCCCCTTCGTTTCGGCACGAATGGGGCGTGGGAAGGCCAAGATTGGGCCAACCCCTTGGTTTGCTCGCCGTCACGGTTGGACGGTCGAACCAGGGCCCGTTCATCCTATGAACGGCCAGGCCATGATCGTTTATCCTCACTGGTTTAAGGGTCTTGTGCGGCCTTCTTGTGATCACCCATCCTCTCGAGTCCGTCTGTCTTAGGTATGTGCTTAGGGTGGTGTCTGTCTCTCGGTGGTTCTCTGGATTGGTCGAATTCAGGTGGACTGTGTGCGGTCTACTCCCTGACTGCCACGGTTTCCCTAACGACTCGATCTAGGACTGCCAGTGTTGTCGTCCATCGTTCCGATTTTCCGTTCATCTTGGCTTGTCCTTGTGATCTGCTCGCTTTCCCGTGGGTCTCTTCTGACATCCTATGAGGGCTAAGACTACGCTATAAGGCAGCCAGGAGTCTTCTTACTTGTCATTGTCTGGTTCCGGTCAACCCGGGGTCACCCAGTGGTTGACATGAAGCCTTGTGTGTCTCGACAGTTCTGTCCAGTTCGAGACATGGTTCTGGATGCCTCGAGGTATCATCCTACCTCGATCTACGTGTCCAGGTCTGCTGAGGGTCCCCGTTGCTCTCTCAGGCCTCCGCGTGTCGTTTCCTCCGATTGTGTTGTTTTCTCTGGCTTAGGATTAGACCGAGTGGCGGCTTGTTCCGCTGTTTGTGACGATCTTGCCTCCGAGTCGTGAGACTTAAGGATCGTTACGTGAGTAGGTCTAGTTGCCTTGTCCTGAGTCTATCGGTAGTGGCTGTGCTGCCATTGGTGTTACTCCGAAGTACGTGTCACAGGGCATTCTTGCATGTCTGTACTTTAACACTCGTGTTTTGAGTCTCCGTATCTTGTGAGCCTTCACTAGTCGTAGTCTTACGTCACGTTTCTCTATGACGGCTCTTGTAGCGGGGCACTTTCCCAGTTTACGGTTCTTATGCTAGTTCATTGGGCTCCCTGTCCAACCGTAGAGTCCTTCGGTGAGGGAATACTAGCTAGAGGCCTGGCTTAGGCAATGGGCCAGTGTGTGCACACGTGGTCAGGGGCTTTGGACTTACGTCGATGGGTGTAACCCTGACTAGTCACTTGTTATTGTAGTTCCTGTGTTTTTCAGCGCGTGTCTGCGACTCTGCCGAGACTTTAGCGGCACCGTAGGCGAGACACTTGTGGCGCAGTATAAGACGTCAGTGGACGCATCTGGCCGTTCTTCTAGTGTGGGGCACGCCAGTCACGTGGCACGTGACTCTCCACGTTTCTTATGCGTCGTGACCTTCCGGGTTAGCCCTCTCGTGGCCGTACTCGAGGTCAGTGTCCTGTCATATGCATGACGTTCTAGTCATGTGTGGGGCAGTGTGCACGCCGTTCTATTCGTGTTGTCTATGTTTGCGTCTGTCTAGGTTTTTCCTAGGTTTCTTTATTTTCTTACAGGTCTTTTCCAGCATCGACAGATGAGCAATTCTTGACTTCGTCAACTCAGAGTCGCCTTCCTGTTGCTGCTCGGAGTAGTTTTGGGTGCCGAGGTTAGTTCAGTAGCAGTTTGTCTGGTACGGTTTCCCTCCCCCTCCTCTCTAGCTTGTTCCCTACTCCTGCTCCCCGTCTTTTCTTTTACGATTTTCTGGCATAGCTTTACAACTTTGTAGCGTAGTTTTCCCGCTTTACTACACCTGCTATTTTTCCGTTGTTTCTGTCGTTCCGTGTTACTGCGTGTTTTTCAGTGGGGATCCGCGTGACCACTACTGAGCTAGTGACTCGAGGCTCACCCCTACTTTTCAGGTGGGTCGTGTTCGTTCTGCTTCCGCGGTTCCTGGTGTGGTGTGTCCGTAGATGCCAGCTGGTACCTTCGTCGGGCTTCCCCCGACTTTCTTGGTACGTCTTTCCTTTATGTTGACTATACTGTTAGACTGCTTGTCTTTCTTTTGGACTAGACTCTGGTATAATTACAAATTTTAAACTGTTAATTAAAAAGTAATTTTATTTCTGCTACTTTAGCAAACCAATCTAATGAAATTTAATTGCTTACTGTTATATCTTTGTGGCTTCAATGTACTACACGACAATCCTTTCATCCCTTCAGAGCTTTACTGCTCTTGGGAGGCTTCTCAGGTTCCAATTGGTATCAGGTGTATTTGATAGTCCTATCGGGTATATCTGGTATCTGAAATCTGGGTCGTCACAGTATATCTATGTCAAATCCATAAATCCACAATTGTGGAACCTCATATACATTGGTCCTCATGAGCTGCCATCAAATCCAGATGAATGGTCTGCTGAACAAGAGACCAAACATCTTGATAACCTTGCTACATTTAATTTGATAAAAGCTGCGGTTGATGATAGGTTACTTCATCTTGTATCCACCTACAACACAGCTAAGCAAGTTCTAGATGTGTTGATGAATATCCATGAGAAAGGGGAACAAGAGCAGGAATGCCTCATGACCGACCAATCAGAGCCGTCAAGCAATCCATCTTCATCTCAGGGTATAGAAAGCTTGGACAGACTCTTGGGAACAAGAGTGAATCATTAAAGGGGAGATCTGGGTTACAAACCCGAAAACAAAAAATCCTTCGGAAGCAAGGCGTACACCTCCTTCGTCACGGGTAAGGATGAAGCCAGCACCTCTTATGGCCTCCCAAAACCTCATGCTGCTCAGAAAAACCAAAAATAAAGTGGTAAACAGAAAAGGAAGGCTCCCATGCAAAAATAGAAAAATGAATTTGCTGGTTTTAACATGCATGCAAGGAAAGGCCATGATAACTACCATGTCTCCTATGAAATGAATGTTTATTGCTTCTATTGTGGTATGCTTGGTCACACTGTGCATGATTGTCTCACCTTGAGTAATGATGAACTAAGAGCAGGCAAAAGTAGAAGATTTGTTGCTGAAAATAATGGCAAGGGACAAGTCAACACTGGGAGGAAGCATCTTCTGCACACTCGTGCTCAGAAGCCCAGGTATGACCCTGCGTGTCAACAAACTCATCTGAACAGGTCGAGACTCTCCAAGGATGATCAGATGCATCGACGCACCCAACAGGATAGGTCGACACACTCAATGACTATGAGAAGACATCCGCCGCCTTGCAGCCACCATTGTGGGAAAATTGGCCACACCGTCAAAGATTGTTGGCGTTTGAAAGGTAAAAGTCATTCTCATGGTCAACATGGTGGTGTCCATGCTCATTCACAGAGGCTCAATACACCTGCACACAGATAGAATGGTAAATACCTTATGTGTTGCTTTTACTGTGGCGAATATGGACATACATCCAATCACTATCCTTGGACGAGAGTGGGTGACCAGAAAACAGCAAAGAAAGTAAAGTCATTTGCTAGAATTGCTGCTAACCAACCAGGACCCAAGCAAGCTTGGGTACCTAAAAATTTCAAATGAGAATTTTGGATGTAGGGTGCCTTGGAGCTGAACAATGGATGGTCAGAAGAATAAATGCTCAAGGCACAGGTATGTAAATAATTTTTATTTGTTCAACCTTTGCATGATAGGCTTGCATTGTAGTCATTGCATTACAAAGTTGTCTTGTTATCAATAAATCCTGCAAGCTGAAATTGTCTCCCTGAATTGATGAACCATCCCCCATGGTGTGAGATGAACATCTAAGCTAGATTACTTGCTTACACCTATTTGACCTCTGGTATATCAAATGGTGCAGAGAAGAAAGGCAAGTCAACCTTACCCGAAGCTCTCACTATGCGTGAGCATGGTCTCAGATCCAAACCTCTGCCTTGTACCAGAGATCAAATTAACTCAGCTGCGTAATCCATGAAAAATTTGTCATGCTGATGAAATTGCTATGATGATGAGTTGCTGCTTGATTTCTACTACCTTTTAGCAGCCATGTGAACTTCTTCCTTAACATTGTTGATCATTGTTTTTGATGATGTCTTCCATGGCTGCATATATTACAACTCATCACTCACATGGACGAATGCATTGCATACGGTTGACTGTGTATGTGTTGTGGTCATTAAGTATTATCTTGATATTTCATGCACTATCATGTATTTCATGATCAAGGGACCCAACTCTGCATGACACCTTAGTATATAAAATACTGAGTTGTGGAAAGGTAGGTTATGCTTGCCTGAAGGCACTCACTATGCGTGAGGTGGTCTTAGGACCTATGTTCTCCTCCAGGTACCAAGGGTCAACCCATCATTAGAACAGTCTAGATGTTCATATGAATAATTCATCAAATTCCATGCATGAGGTGCACTCAAAAAAAAAAAATCAGACATTCAATGCATAAGTCAAAGGGGGTTCATGCATTTCATAGCTTACCCATGTGCATTCGGTATCATGCATACTGATTTCAGAATTGATTGCATACCATGTGGTATCATTTTGAATAGACTATGCGTTCAATTAAGTCATAGGTTGCATACTTCATTGTCAACCCATGCACATATTTAAGGGGAGTCAACATCATTGCACATTTCTGTTGACACTTGCATGGAATGCATCGTCTTAGGGGGAGCATGATCAACCTTTGAAGCTTCTTATTATTTCCCTCCTTGGTATTGATCAGATGGACCTCAGACCATTTCACACTCCTTGCTGTTCAAACATGTCAACCTCACAAACTGACAGGTCGACCTCTCAGATCAATTCTGCTTGCAGATTGCATTCTGTCTGAGCTCAGGGTGTCGACACCATGAGGTACCTATGTCAACACTTCATTGTGTCTGATGTTTCATTTCACTTATGTCAACCTGAGCTCACTGCATATCCTTAGGGGGAGTGCTTATTATCAATTCTCACCTTCTACTCATTGACACTCCCTACTCAAATCAGACCCATGCATGATAAAGCTAATATTCCATGATTGTACCTCGGGTCTGAAATATCCTTGATGCCCATGAAGCCTTCTAGATTGACTAAAATATGCCATCTCTTGCTGACCAGCTAACTGGTTCCAACATTCCTAGAAAGCCTTGATCTTCCTGGAGGTCTTTCAATCTGTTGTTGAATTCATTTATCAGAGTAAATCTTCTATAAGAATCTTCCTTTATGGAACTTCATGACTGCCCTGAACATGAAAGCTATTGGTTTAAAATTAATGATTTCTTGAGCTTTAAAGTTTAATTGCCCTGAAAATGGTTGCACTTGGTCTTAATAGGCTTAAACCAGTCTTTCATGTTTTGACATGATATGCCTTATTATATCTGAAAGTTTATCTTTAGTGCAAAGGCTTTCTTTGATTGAGAAACTTCAGTCTAGTATTATTTTTAAAACAATCCGTTTTGCTGAAATTTGTAAAAGCTAAACTTGTTAGAGCAATGACATTGGTTCACTGAGAAATATGTCTCCTCATAAAAGAAATGAGGTAAGATATGTCATGAAGTGCCCTTGTTAACTCTGCAGTGATATCAAAGGGAAAAGCAAGGCAGAGCAATGGCAAAGTTGCTGAGAAATATGTCCCCTCATCAACAATATGAGGTTCGATATGTCATGAGGTGACAATGCTATCTCTGTTCTATCTGTGGCATGACAGTCAGTCACACCAAGTACCTAGGGATACTGGCGTCTAACCAGCGTGTATCCTCAAGATATAAGGCATGACTGGACTAAATTACTCGTAAAAATCCTCTTGTGCCTAATGAAAATTATGAGTGTGATAGCAAAAGTTAAAAGCATATCTTCTGAAATTCTAGAATTCCATTTAGTCTTCAGGGTTGTTTAATCTCAATACTTTTCATAGCAACTCTCAAGGAGCTAATGGAATTGAATGAGTAAGGTAAGAGGAGGTTAACCTTGTTTCAGTATGTATTTCTGGTTTGTTTCTATTAATACTGAATGCAGATGTTTTTAAGCGGTTTTATTGAGAAGATTAGAATTCATCAATGTTAAACCAATCTTACCATAAGGGTTGTTGTCTTAAAGCTCCACCATTGGAAATTCTGAAAAATCTGTAACTCTGTATTTATGAACTTGGCTTCAGAATGAGGAACCCTCATCTTATCAGTTCTTGGATTCTCTGCCTCAAAAATCTCCAAGTGTCGACCCTTAGTTTCGACCCCTTGCAACCAGAATTTGGTCTAGCTGTCCTGATATCTGCCATTAAGGCAAACTGGCTTCATGTCACTTCATGCTCTAATGATTTCTGCCCTATCTAGACATCTACATAACTCTTTCAGGCTGCCATGAATGCATCTTCATTCTTAACAAGTGGTATCTGAATTTATTGATGTCTCCATCATGCCCTTGGGCTGCCTGCATTTCTCATCTCCATGCATTGCCTAAAGAATCTGAAACCTCTAAAAATCTAAAAACCAGAAAACCATTAAAAACTCAAAAAATTTGAAAAATAAATTTGGTTTATGGCTGCTACATCTCTCACGTACTGCATCATGCCTCTACTGACTCAATTCTTGCTGCTGTTTGTGATCTGCCCCTGCCATGCCAAGGGACATAACCTTGTACTAATTGCTCATCAACAAGTGGTATCATGTCCCAAAAGCTATCGACTTTAGTTCGTCCAGCATATGGTTAGTGTGCATTTTCCATTTTCATGCCTTGCATAGAAAATCTTAAAAATCTGGAAAATAGAAAACTAGTCAAAATTTGAAAAACCTTTAAATCAAATTTTTTTTCTGGCTGCTGTATCTCTCTCATACTGCATCGTGATTGCCATTGTGCTGGTCATCATCAGTGGTATCACTTGCTCTCTAAACACTCAGCATCACTCACTAATAAGTGATATCAACTCCCTGTCTGTTCAGTCTCCTCTCTGCATAATTCTTGCTTGACTTGCATTCACGAGGGACCCACCAAGAGAATCTTCAGGGAACCAACAAGTGGCATCAACTTTAATCAGTGTACAACCATTGGCATGTATTTCCACATCAAGTTATGTGCACTGACAAGGTATCTCAGGCTGCAGCTCTTTTAATTGCTCCATACAGGTATACACTTACTTTCACTCTGTACATCTTGTGCTAATAATCTCCTACTTTACTCCTTACCTTCCTCACTATGCCATATATTATCTCTATTGTGTTATTTTGATGATGTCAAAGGGGGAGAGAATTATATGTGTCATTAACTAGGGATTGCATAAAGGGGAAAGTCTTATATGGGGAGAGAAAGTCATTGCACTTTGACTAATAATGACTCATAGTTGCCATCATCAAAAAATGGGGAGAATGTTGGGAGAATGTTGGGCATGTGTGTAACATGCTTAATTCTATTATTTTGATGATGTCTGACTATGACTCATTGATAAGTCTGTCCTGTATTTGATAAACACATATTCATACATTCCAGATCATGACAACATAAGCAAGAAGATACATCTCTGTGCCATCACTGATAAGTGTAAGAAATCAAGAATGACACAGAAATCAAGGCAGATGATAATATTAGGTGCATGAAAATCAAGGTAATTGGCAACATAGAAATCAAGCTGAAAGCTTCATGTTCACACAGACAGGTCGATGCTACTTCACCTCATGAAGAAGGAAGCATAGTAAGGTCGATGCTACTTTAGCTGATACTGTAACTAAGGTCGATGCTAGTCTTGTTGCCAGAGGAACTAAGGTTGACGCTTGTTCAGTGCCAGAGCAACTAAGGTCGATGCTAGCTCTGTTGCCAGAGGAACTAAGGTCGACGCTTGTTCAGTGCCAGAGCAACTAAGGTCGATGCTAGCTCTGTTGCCATAGGAACTAAGGTCGATGCTTGTTCAGTGTCAGAGGAACTAAGGTCGATGCTTGTTCAGTGTCAGAGGAACTAAGGATGATGCTACCTTAGCTGTGTATGAGAAAGGTCTGTGCACATGTCTATCAGGTCGATGCTAATTAGCCAGGGGCCAATGAAGGTCGATGCTAGTTAACTGCGAACTGATGAAAGTTGATGCACATTTGATTACAAGGTCAGTGCACCTTTTTGGCATTTGACAAACATGGTCGGTGCACCTTTACTCATTCAGCAAACAAGTCGGTGCAGCTTCTGAAGGAATGTCGATGAACATCGAGCCTACGTAGACCAAAGTCGAAGCACATCCGCATGTGAAGGTCGAAGCACATCCAAAGTCGGTGCACATAGAGGAGAGAGGTCGGTGCACATCTTCGGTTGTTGCATATTAGAAGTCCAATGCAAGAATAAGGTCGGTGCACATTTGCCTTCAACCAGACAAGGTCAGTGCACAGGCAAGACTAGCGCAAGACAAGGTCGGTGCATACTCTGCCATCAACACAGCAAGGTCGGTGCAAGTTCTACCTTCAATGCATACAAGGTCGGTGTGTGTTTAGCCTAGATGGATCAAGGTTTGAGCAATGTTTGCTCTCAGCACAAGTGAAGGTCCGTGCACATGTGAAATGAAGGTCGGTGCATATTCTAGCTATACGCATATAAGGTCAATTCACATGCACTCATATAGCCAAGAAAGGTCTGAGCATACTCCAGACAAGGTCGGTGCATTTTTCTCTTGATCATATAGGAGGTCGACACTATGGTATTCCAGAGAGCGTGACACTGGTTGTTCCACTGAGAAGTGTCGACACTTTCCTCACAGGAGGTCGACACCTTCATTCTTCCAGAAGCTCTTAAGCCGGTTATCTGTCAAATCAAAGGTCAAATCCAGAGAGTGAAAAGTCATACTGTAAACCCTCAAAAACATAGATTTCAAGGTCTGGAAGCTGCTCCCAGGTCTGACTTCTATTCCTATCAACATGTCACCTTCTTGGAGCTACTTTTGTCTGAAATTCAGCTGGAGAAAGGACACCTTGTAGTGCCCCAAAATTTATATAAATAATTTTTAGATTATTTTAAGAATTTTCAGGAATTTATAAAACTTAAATTGATTATAAGGCCAAGTATGTTAAATAATTTATCCAGCTTTGATAAATAAAACCTAAAAGGTTTAAGGACCAAGCCCATTAAGTTTGGCCCATATTCTAGAAGGTTATTTAGCCTATTCATGAATTTTAAGGATAAATACCATTTTATAGATAATTATATTGATAAAATAATCAAAGAGTTTGAATTTTGTTGAATTCTGCGCACAGTGGATGTAGCGGTCTATCGTGCGACCGCCACAGTAATGTAACGCGCCAAGACTAGACCGTTACGCTCTGGCAGTTCCGTGAAGTGAAGAACAAGCAAAAAGATTAAATTTTTGCTAGTCTATCTCTTAGGGATCGAGATGGGAGGACTAGTAGACATGTTAAGGACTCTCTGAAGTTGATGTAAACTTTAACAAGGACTCTAGAAATGATCTAATCCATGAAACCCTAGCTAGAACCTATAAATAGACCCTAGTTTTGACCTACGCGACCCTTACATTGGCTCGCGTGAAACTAAGGTAAGGAGATAATATTTCGGATAAGTTCTTTAGAACTTTTTGTTCCTTATACATAGGACTAATCTTCCTCAAAATTTTGTGCTAGGAGATCAACTACACAAGGAGTTTGAAGCTTCCAAAGTTACTGGTTCGACCATAGCAACCCAGGAATCTGAGCGAAATCTACTAAAGATCAGGAGATTAGAGCACCAAAATGAGGTAATTAGCCTAAGTGTCTTTAGAACTTTCTGTTCCCCTTAGTTTCACCTTCTTATCCTCAAAATTTCACATCCTTAGGTCAAGAGATTGAGGAGTTAGAGCGACGTGAAGTTGCTGAAAAATCACAGGAAGGGAAGAACTAGGGCGTGTCTGGCAGCAACAAATTGGAAGTTGAAAGCCCAGTAAAGAGGTAGGTCATCTCATGAACGGTAAGAACATCATGATAGGAGTAAAAGCCCTCTGGTTTTGTCTGATTTCATGCACTATAGACCATGAATTTCATGTTTTAGTAGAATCATGCATACATGCATATCTTTAGCCTTAATTGAAGATAAAAGATATTCTCTTGTTCATTCACTACAGCCTATGCATCTAGATGGCTTTTACTTCATTTTATCATGACCAGAGTAGTCATTTACTTTGATTCTTCTTGCATAAAGATGTTTCAAACCGTAGTTCTTTTATACTGTCAGCAGTGCTCTGACGGATTATAGTTAGACAGTCACAACACTGTAACAGCCTTGCGATAAGCCGTCACACCGCCTGTTGTACACCAATGTCTCTGTAATCTCTAACGGACCAAAATCAGTGCGTCACAGTAATCTGACGGCTCCACGATAGACCGTCACAACCACATGACGCGCCTGTATTAGACTGCCAGAGTGCTGGGTTCTGTAAATTCGAGACAGAGTTAAAAACAGTCAAACTTACTTATGAATAAGCCTAGTTATCTAAGTTGTGACATATTTTTCATGACTTTGAGTTTATTAATTGATTCATGATAGGAATTACATGTTTAAAGGCACCTTTAGTTATTTTAAGTATATGTTAATTTCATTTGCTAAAACTCTATAGTTTTATATTAAAACAATGATTTTAAATGATTGTATTGACGGAGTTTATCATGGTTTTACATCGTTACACATTTTTTCCTATCCATAGAGTCAATTTCTCTAAGTATATGGCATATATTCTGGTATATGACCATTAGTTTACACTTTTACACTATAGGAACATATTCTTGGACTTGAGGACCTCTCTATTGGATATTCCTTCCAATGGATTAAGAAATATGGTTTCAAGGCCTCCGTAATTCTCCGCGAGTCTGGGATTCTCACTAGGATGCCGAGTTGGTTGTACCATTAAAGCCCAATTGTTTAGAAAGCACTATCTGTGACGACCCGGATCCCGGATACCAGATATACCTGTAGACACGCCATTCCTGACGTCTCCTGAGAAAGTCTCATATTACTATCCGATGCCCCGCGACGGCTTGCGCATTTTGAATCGCTCAAGTGCTTCCTTTTCTTGAGTCTTCTTCCGCCCTTCTCAGCATCCGGAATCGTCTCGTCACGGCATTCGGACGGCATCAACACCAGTCGGACGCATCAGAGGTTCCGAAACCAGGAAGGGTGTCTGTCGGGCGGCCGCCAATGCCTGAACTGAGGACCCGGGTGGGTCTTTATGGGGGCGTCCAGGCCCCTGGACGCCCCCATTCTTTTAATTTATTTTTCAAAGCCCCTGGACGCCTCCATAAAAACAAATATAAAAAATATATATATGCCAGTTGGCATAAAAAATAAAACAAAAAAATAAAAATATATTTTCTTGGAGGCGTCCAGGCCCCTGGACGCCTCCATCAACTCACTCACGGGGCGCCGCCCACCGAATGATGGTTTGTCGTGTGTGAAAGAATCTAAATTGTGGAGACGTCCAGCCGTCTGGACGCGCCCATTTCCAAATCACGGGTCGCCGCTCCAAAACCACGCGTTGTGTTAAACCGCGTGCGACTTTCGGTGGAGTTCGGTGGGACTTATGGAGGCGTCCGGGACCCTGGACGCCTCCATGAAAATATTCGGAAAAAATGAATAAAAATAGAATAAAATATCTTTTTTGCCCTGATGAAGGTGTCCAGGGTCCTGGATGCCTCCACCCTCCGCAGCCCTGTAAATAGAGGCCCACCCCCTCAGTTCTGGGGGAGCTCCTAAGAGATCCGATAGGCTGCCGGAGCCCAGAGGCTACCGGAGTCATTTCTAACCCGTAGGGTCTTTTGTAGGTGGAGGTTCTGCCGGCTTCTCGGGTGCCCACGCTCGCGAGAGGAAGGTCGTCTTCATCCACTGCGCTTCCACGTCGTCCCTATGCTGTCGGAGTTCTGCCGGATTTCACCATCGACACATCCAATAAGCCAATCCTTTCCTTTTCTTCGTAGTTCTTTTGTATTCATCATCTCGCATTCTCTATCCCCCTTCATAAGGGCGCCTCTTCTTATATACTTCTTGCATCCATCATCTCATTTTCCTCCTACTCGAGTCCGAGAGGGATTTAAAAGATAACACCAACCAGATGTGTGTCTTGCCATCATTCCGTTATTTTTTTTATCGCAAGGATTTGAATACTACACCTTCATCTTTCTAATCCACTCGTTACTTGTTTGTCGTTATTTTACAAGGGTACCCAAGGAAAGCCCTCTCCATCGGCCGGCCGAAGGGGGAGGAAGAAGCAACCCGCCATCTCCCGCTCTTGAGGTAGGCGCGATCACTTTCTTTATTTTGGGGTCTTTTGGCCCCTGGCGATCACATCTTGTTCTCGAGGCCGCGGCAAGTCACTTCCCCAATGGCCGTTTAAATTCCCGTTCTTATATTCTCTTTATATTCTGTCATATTCTGCTCATATTCTCGAGGCCGCGGCGAGTCACTTCCCTAATGGCCGTTTAAATTCCCGTTCTTATATGTTATATTCTTATCTATTCATATTCTCGAGGCCGCGGCGAGTCACTTCCCCAATGGCCGTTTAAATTCCCGCTCTTATATTCTCTTTATATTTTGTTATATTCTTATCTATTCATATTCTCGAGGCCGCGACGAGTCACTTCCCCCATGGCCGTTTAAATTCCCGCTCTTTATATTCTCCTTATATTCTGTTATATTCTTATCTGCTCATATTCTCGAGGCCGCGGCGAGTCACTTCCCCAATGGCCGTTTTAATTCTTGCTATTTAATTTCTGCACCATTCCTGTCCCCCCGAGGCTGCGGCGAGTCACTTCCCGCTATGGCCGTTTAACCTCCATATCTTGTCATATTACATTTGTCCCGCTCGTCCCGCCGGAGCAATCTCCCATGGTGGCCCCTTCTCTTTTCTTTTATTTCTGTGTTGCAGCAAACAAAGAGGAGCCCGCGTGCTCCGCGTCTTCTTCGCTCACCGAACCGCGTGACGTCGCTCACAGATTGGCGATCACGGTGGGACATCTACTGCTTCCTTTTGGCTACCCTTGCAAGTTCGGCACCGTCCGTGCCTCTCCACCTTGGCGCCCTCACGTGCCCCCGTTGTGCTCACGGCAGCATTGTCAATTTGATTGGTTGGGTGTTTATTATATGTCTGTTATTTCTGTTATTTTCTTACTCTATATCTTTGTCGACATTCCATTGCATACATCCATCCCTCTTTTATATCCTTTTTCATTTTTTCTAAGGATCACCCTTTCCCGGTGAAGGAAGGACTCTCCGTTTGAGAATTCCTCTCAACGGACTAGAATCTCCTCCACTGGGACCTCCGTAAGTCCCCGACATCGAAGAATCTCCTCTTCGTTCACTCGGCTGGTTGTACCACTGAAGTTCCCCGGAGTTGGTCATCCCATTCGTGGTGAGACGAGAGACCCTAGCTGACATGGCGGTGAAACAAAAATAAACTAGGGTCCCTATTTTTTGTGAACTTCGGATCTCGCTAAAAACAAAAAAATCATCAAAATCAAAACACAAAAAAAGGCGTAAAGACATCCACTTGTTTGATAATCTCTGCTACCAACTTGTTAGTGTATATTTTTACGTTCTGGGAAAACTGTGAGCATGGCTCACGAGTCTTTTGAGGAGAATCACCCTAGTCGTGGTTTGTCAGCCGACCCGCGAGTCTATGCTATGGAATTGGGTCCCTCTCATGAGCCCTCGCATGAGGTGCAGGTTATTACCGGGGACACATCCCCACCACAGGATATCTCTTCCTTACTAGGCGTCCTCGCCAACACGGAGCTTACCTCTGAACAGCTCCGGGCCTTCCAGGCCATTCTGAAGGGAAAATCTGTTTCCCCCACGCCCCAGGAATCAACTCCGGCCATCGCACCTCTCCAAGAGTCCGTGCAGGCCATTCCATATCCTTCATTGGCGCAAGCCATCCAGTCTCCCTCGCTTCAAGGACAAGTGAGCCAACAACCACCCCCGTTCCAGTTCCCGTCACAATCTCAAACTCCCGTTGTTCCCCACATACCGCTTCAGCCGGGGCCGACTGTCGGCGGTCCGACAGCTCCCTCTCATTCGGGGTTCCCCCCTCAAGTCTCCGGGAGACAGTTTCTCCCCCAGTGGCAAGTGCCACCTTCACCTCCAAAGGAGCTCGCCCAATCGCTCCTCAATAGGTTCAATCGCATGGACGAGCAGTTTCAAAATCTGAGAAGAATGGTGGACGTGAAAGCCACCCCGGAGGTTGCTTTGCCAATCCTTCCCATCATTCATCTTCCTCCCTCCGAAATACCCACGTACCGCAGATACAATGGTACCAGCAACCCCTTCATTCACCTCAAGGATTTCATGTATGAATCCTCCTATTGGTAAAATGATCAGAGGTCCCTGGCATACCTCTTTTGGAGATCATTGGATGGTCCCGCGCTTGAGTGGTTCTATTCCTTGGAGCCCCGCGAGGCCGAGAATTTTGAAATAGTCCAGAGAAGGTTCTTGCAGAAATATAGGGATAGGGTCGGTCCCTCACTCTCCATTACTGACCTAGTGGCCGAAAAGATGAAGCCCGACAAAGATTTTGTCCGCTATGCTGATAGATGGAGGTATCTGGCGGAAAGAATAAGGGATACCCTCTCCGAGCCTGAACAAGTGAAGATGATTGTGTCTAATGTAACCCCACAGTTCAGACACGTCCTGGCCATGAATAAACTTACTACAATGGAGGAACTCTATGAAAGGGCCCGGTACATCCAAACCCTGTTAAAAGACTCTCCCATTATGAACATGTTTGAGTCACCGAAGCCCAAAGTGGTCAGAAAGACAGGCGCTGGTGTCCCGGGCGGAGCCACAGAAGGGATCGTGACAAATGAGCAAGTGGGTACGGTCAACAATGCCAACTATGCAGTCAACCCAAGGCCTCCACAAATGCCCCGACTTCCCCTCCAACCAGGTCCTTTCCCTCTTCGTCCTCCACCCCAAAATAATCCACCCCAGGATAATATGCCTCCATTACGTCAACCCCAGCAACAACAACCACAACCTCAGCAACAACAACCACCGCTTCTGTACAACCAAGTTCCACCCCCGGGGAACTATGGTCCCCAACAGCAACAAAGGAGGCCGGTCGGTCCTAAGAGAGCCTACTATCCACCATTGCCAGAAACCTTAGCAGACATTTTTAATGCCCTCATGGCATCAAACCAACTCGCCCTACCCAGAGAAAGGCCCGTGTGGCCCCTGAATGTTGATACCTCCAAATACTGCGTCTACCACAGGCAGCCAGGACACACAGTAGATTACTGCTTCCATTTCAAAGATTACATCCACGATATGAATGATGTACATGAAATAGATTGGGATGAAATGAGACGATACGTCGCCACTCTCAAGGCTAGGAGACCTCCTCATAGACCACAGCAGCAGTTACAACAACAGCAGCAGCAACCACAACAACAACAACAGCCTCAGCAGGCCCCACAACAACAGCCCAACATGGGCATAATCCAGAATCCATTACCGGAGCACCAACAGCCCAATCATCAGGTTAACCCCATCTCCTCCTTCCCGGAAGTCGGGAGAGAGCAGGTGTGGCACCAGAAAAGTACCTCCATTCTTTCTACCGCCAATCCTATCATCACGCAACACCCTTGCCTTGCCCGGGTAGCACCTCTCTCTCATCAACCCGCGTCAGTATCGCCTTCACCATTTCCACTACCATTACGCCCTCTCATCCGTACCCCGATCCCCTATCAACCGACACTCTCCACTACGCCTTCACACCCTCTCATCTTCTCCCACTCCCCCACTTTACCATCCACCTCTACCACATTTACCCCTACGCCTTCTAAACCCCTTATCATCCGTCAACCATACATAACCCCGTCTTTCTCTACCATATCACCACTAATGCCTTCAAAACCACTCATTACCCACCACCCACCTCAAAATCGTTGCCCGCTTCAAGCCCTACCCACTTCTACTTCGTCTCCACCTCCGCCTTCCAGACCCCTTATCCTTCATAATCCGCGCGATATCCCCTCTACCTCCGCCATGCCTCCACCTAACAAACCCCTCATCAGAATCCCTGCTCCCATCATCACCCCTGCTTCATCAACCATTCCTCCATCACTACCCCTCAAATCCCTGTTAAAACCCACTGCTACCCCCACAGAGGTACAAAAGTCGCAGGCAATGGTGCTCTGGAGTGGAAGGATTTTCCACAGGGTTTTCACCCACAACAGTCAGAATCCTGAGCAATCTCAGCCAGAGAAGGATGATGGAGAATAACCAGAAAGAGCTATCCCTGGAACACAGTATGATCTATTGAAACACTTGGACAAGACGCCTGCTCGGATCTCCATCCTGGAGCTACTTCAAATATCCACATCCCACCAGGCAGCCTTAATGGAATACCTTCAAAGGGTCATGGTGAATGAGGACCTCCCTGTAGAAAAGATCTCTACTGTCCTGACCCCAACGGACACGCAACCGGCCATCATGTTCCACAACTACGAGCTCGCTCCCAAGGAAGCTCGAAAATATGCACTGTGCATTTCAATAAAAATTAATGGGGTATCCATAAACCCGTGTCTTGTGGACATGGGTGCGTCCATAAATGTGATCTCCATGAGCACTCTTCAGTTGTATGGGATCGACGAGGAACAAATAAGACCTTCCTCGATCACGGTCACAGCTTATGACAATAGCAAAAGGCCGCCGCAGGGGATGATTATTCTGAAGGCAGAACTAGGCCCCATGTCAATTCCCACGGAATTTCATGTCCTCGACATGGACCCCACATTCAAGGCTATACTGGGTCGCCCCTACATCGAAGCCATGGACGCTGTGCCTTCCACCAACCATCAGTGCCTGAAGTTTCCTTACAATGGGAGGATTATTAAAGTGGTCAGCACTCCTGTCCTTCACACAGTGGATGCTATCAACACCTCTCTGCCCTCCGTTTGGCCGTCTCATCAGCCCATATTGTCACTACTGGACGTACGTGATTCATCTCACGTTCCACTAGCACCAAAGGAGCCGGTCAGGACAACCGCAACATCATATCTCCCTTTTCACTCCAAAGGGTGGGAGATTATGAGGAACATCGGCTACCAACAGGGTAAAGGTCTGGGCGCACAGTTACAGGGTAGGCTCAAACCGCCAAAGGAAATTAGGCCGAACCGCAGGTTTGGCCTAGGCTTCAAAGGACGGTTCAAGGCGGATTGGAAGCCCCTCACATGGACTCTATCAAACCACTTCAACAGAGGGCCCATTGTTCAGATGGGAGATTACCCACGAGAAGCATATGGGAGAACACATGCTGTATATTTGGCTGAAAAATGTCCGAGGATCACCAAAAGAGGCAAGATCAAAGATCCGGAATGCGAGTGGAACAAATGGTTCGACATACGGGACATTTCCGTTGCACTGGAAAGGATGTTCTCGTCTCCGCAGCTTGAAGGACCACCATTGATCTCTGGAATACCAGATAATATTACCACTCTTGCCAAGGTTCCAAACTATCCTCGTCATTGCCAGAAGGACCCTGTCATCGACGGATCTTCATCCGTCCTCAATATTGCCGTCGACGGCTCATTAGCCGCCATCTTCTCCATCCACTCGTCTCAGCCTTTGCTGATATCGTCTTCCTGGGCCAGACAATTGTCTGATGATCTTCCCAGATCCCCTTCTATGCTTACATACCTACGCAGACTTCTCAACCCGCGCCAGGTCTTCAACCATGATCTGCTCTATGAGCCTCACAATTCTCTAGCCATAACCACTTTTCTCTCTCCTCCAATCTCTTTTCACTGCTTTGTCATTAAAAATGAAAACGAAAAAAAAAACGTCAATTTTCAAACTCCCCAACAACACATCTTCATTGAGGAAACCTCCTACATCTCCCATGGGTGCGTACCGCCCTACGGACCACCCGTCCAAGGTCCGATGAGCGACCTTTTCTACCCCTCCTCTGAGGGGTCTTCTCCTGTACATTCTACACCATCCTCTTCGTCTTCCTCTTCTTCTGTAAATATTGTCAGTCAATCTAGGAATGATAGGCCAAGGGTAGTACCTAGGAAGAAATACAAGGGTAGGCAGATCCCTCGTCAATTACTTTTGGATTTAGCCGCCAGGTGTCAGGCCCTTCTTGCCATCCCCCAGTTGTTAGAAAATCCCATCCGGCTACTGGAAATAGAATGTGAAGGTGACTGTGCATTTGATGAAGGGTATGGAGTCTACGAGATCACGGATGAAGAATGCCCCACTGAAGATGAGGGTGAAGAATATGAGGATGCGGCAGGCGCATACGCTAGTGGAATGAGGAGATTCGACGAGCCGTCAACCGCCGTAGAAGAATCCACCAAAGAAGTCAACTTGGGAATTGAGGAAGACCCTAGGATCATCCTCATAAGTGACAACCTACCACCCTCTGAAGAAGAGGCATTAATTGAGGTTCTCAAGCAATATAAGGACACGTTTGCATGGAGCTACGAGGATATGCCGGGTCTAGATTCAACCTTGGTCGAACACCGTTTAACCTTAAAACCAGGGTCCGTCTCGGTAAAACAAAGGTTAAGGCGTTTCCACCCTCAGATGGCTTTGAAAATGAAAGAAGAGGTCGATAAGCTCCATAAAGCCAGGTTCATTAGAGTCATTCTTTATCCTCAATGGGTGGCGAACATTGTCCCGGTCATGAAAAAAGATGGGAAAGTCAGGATTTGTATCGACTTCCGGGACCTTAACCGCGCGTGTCCAAAAGATGATTTTCCCTTACCTCACATTGTTGTGTTGATTGATAACACGGCAGGTTATGAGACTCTCTCATTCATGGATGGATTTTCAGGATATAATCAAATTCGTTTGGCAGAAGAGGATCAGGAGAAAACATCATTCACGACCCCTTGGGGAACATATTGTTACGTGGTCATGCCGTTTGGGTTAAAGAATGCTGGAGCTACTTACCAAAGAGCTATGATGGCCATATTTCATGACATGATGCACATATATCTGGAAGTATATGTGGATGACTTATTGGTGAAATCAAGGATCAGGATGGAACATCCAGAAGTTTTGGCTAAGGTCTTGCAGAGGTCAAGGGAGTTCCAATTGAAAATGAACCCGAAAAAGTGTGTGTTTGGTGTGTCGTCAGGTAAATTACTGGGTTTCATTGTGAGTAAAAGAGGGATCGAGATAGATCCCGACAAAGCCAAGGCTATCAGGGATATGCCGCCTCCCAAGAATTTGAGGGAAGTCCGAGGTTTAATCGGGAGGCTGCAGTTTATTCGTCGGTTTGTGTCTCAACATTCACAAAGGTGTAGACCTCTCTATGAGTTGACCAAGCCAGGAGTAGAATTCCACTGGAATTCTAAATGTCAGAAAGCTTTTGAAGGATTGAAAGAATATCTGGCTAGTCCACCCGTTCTCATTCCACCCAAACCAGAAAAACCTCTGATCCTTTACGTCTCAGTCTTGGATGACTCTGTGGGAGCCGTCCTTGCACAAGCTGATGAAGAAGGCAAGGAACGGGTAACCTATTACTTGTCCAAACTTCTCAATCCCTGTGAGCAGAAGTACACCGTCATGGAGAAAACCTGTGCTGCCCTCGTTTGGGTAGTGCAAAAATTGAAGCAGTACTTCTTGGCTCATGAGGTCCACTTGATTGCTCGAATGAATCCTATCAAATTCCTTCTGGAGAAATCCATCCTTACGGATAGGCTAGCACGCTGGCAAAGTTTTCTCTCTCAGTTTGACATCACCTACATCCAGCAAAAAGGGATTAAAGGCTATGCCATAGCCGAGCATCTCGCTCACCATCCTCTTCCCAAGTTCGATCCCGTCCAATCAGAGTTTCCAGATGAGGAACTAATGTCCGTCAACCAATCAGATGAGCCAATGTGTACGTTATATTTTGATGGAGCTCTGAATTCTCAAGGGAGAGGAATCGGCATCGCCCTCCTGTCGCCTGAAGGCCTCACATTCCCATTGGCATACCAGCTCAAATTTCCAGTTACCAACAATATAGCCGAATATGAAGCTCTTCTAGCTGGCCTAGAACTCGCTCATTCTTTTCGTATCATTGAGTTACGAGTCGTAGGTGATAGTCAACTCATCCTTCGCCAGGTGCTCACTAAATATCACACTCGCGATCCCAAACTCAAGCCATACCAAGAACACACTGCTGCCTTTGCCAAACTGTTCACCAAACTGATCTTTGTTCATGTCCCTCGTCATCAGAATATTCTCACCGATGCCCTCGCCTCATTGGCATCATCCATAAGGTTCCCTCTAGGAAGATGGTTTGAGTCCATTTCCATCTACAAACTTCACGTCCCTGCAATCGATGATGCTTCCTACGTAAACATTAAAGACAGGATAGCAAGAAAGATCCTGCAGGAAGATATCCTTGAGAAGAGGGAAATCATGTTGGCAGAGGCCGAAGAAGAACTGGCTGATGAAGAGAAACCATGGTTCTATGAAATCGTCAAATACTGCCAAGATCAGTCTTATTCTGAAGGGGCCACCACAGAGGACAAGAAAGCCATAAGAAGGGTGGCTCAGAAATATACTTTGGTTGGAGGTCTACTCTATAGGAGGAGCCTTATTGGTATTCTATTAAGATGTCTTGGTGACGATGAGGTTTGGAAATGTGTAGAGGAGACGCACTCGGGTGTGTGCGGTGGCCACGTGAATAGTCAGATGCTCACCAAGAAGATCATTCGCCAAGGCTTTTATTGGCCCACTATGGAAGAAGATTGTGCTGTCTATGTCCGTAGGTGTGTCAAGTGTCAACTTCACGCCGATAAAATTCATTCACCATCTTCTTCACTTCATCCAATATCCTCTCCGTGGTCTTTCTCCATGTGGGCATTCGACATGATTGGTCCCCTAGGTGATCCCAATTCCCTCACCAAGCAGAAATCTTTCATCCTTACTGCGACGGAATACTTCACCAAATGGGCCGAAGCCGAAGCTTACGCAGAAATCAAGGTGTCAACAGTCTGCACGTTCATCATGAAGAACATCCTCGCCAGATTCGGCGTCCCAAGCACAATCGTCACCGACAATGGGCCACAGTTCATTTCTCAAGACCTATACGACCTCTGCAAAAGGTACGCAATTGCATTGCATCATTCATCGCCTTATTACCCACAAGGTAATGGCCAAGCGGAGGCCACCAATAAAACATTGCTCAAAATCATCAAAAAAACCTGCGAGTCTAGTAAGTTTTCAGACTGGCCAGAAAAACTTATCGAAGCCCTATGGGCCTATCGCACTTCAATCCGTACCCCCACCGGGCAGACTCCATTTGCCCTCACTTATGGTATGGAAGCGGTAGTCCCGTACGAGACTCTGATCCCTTCTCTCAGGGTACAATTGGACGAGGAATTTTCCCTCGATGATCGTCATAATTCCCTCCTCGCCCAGTTGGAACTCTTGGATGAGAAGCGGCTGGCCGCTGCCGAACACGCGCGTGTGTATCAAAATAGACTCGCTCGCTTTTACCAAAAGAAAGTCATTGAGAGAAAATTCAAAGTCGGTGAGATGGTCGTAAAAAGAATTTTTGTCAAACTTGGAGGTCCGTGTTCTAAGCTCCAACCTAATTGGGAAGGACCATTTGTAATTCAAGCCGTGTACCCTGGCAATGCCTACAAGCTAGCCTGGAAAATGAGCAGGGGCGAAAACAGAATTGAAAAGAAGATCAGACCAACAGTGAAAGATCAATGATGAAGCTCGTCAACCATCTACCCGGCCGAAGCCTTTTCCCGGCCAAGCTGATGTCCGATGCCATTGTTAGCCAGACGACGGCACTGATGAAATAGCAGTCACCTGGCTGAAGCCTTTTCAGACTAAAGCTGATGTCCGGTCTTGTCACCGTTCAGGTGACGATACCGATGAGATGATGTCCGACTTTGTCATCATTCAGATGGCAACGCCGATGAAACCCCAGTCTACCGACTGATGAAAATCTATGAATGATCTCAATAGAAACTGTGTCACCAGTGGAGGACCTTCTCGGGTTCTGATATATTTGAAGGACCAATAAAGGCCGAGGTGTATGCGAGGTCTAAAAAGCCCTAAATGGGCCTATAAAAGTGGCGCCGGGAGCCCCTTGTCGAAGCCCAAAAGCGGCGCCGAGAAGCTGGAGTCCCACGCACCGGGAAGTCTGCCTACGATTGAGGCGCGCCGGGACAGGCCTGCCGATAGGATACCAAGGAGGGATATAAAACCCCCTCATTCGAAGAAAAAAAGGGGAGAACGGCGGAGAAGAAGAATAGATAGCCACAAAAGGAAAAGAGAGTGGAGCCTGTAATCTGATCCGAGAGAGGAAGAAGCAGAAGGGCCAAAGAAGAAAAGAGTTCGAAGCCTGATCGAAGGTGGGCAACGGGGAGGGAGAGGAGTCAATGCTCTGCCCTCCCCTCCCCATTTTCCGTAGTTCATTCTTCCAATTTCGATTGCTTCTACTTCTTCCCCCTTTTAATGTATGCTGTGATATCACAGCCGGTTTTACTCCGCCAGGGCAAGGCATAGTCTCCCTGTACCTTCTTTTATGTATTGTCTCTGATGTACGAATGTAATTGTGATATTCGAATGAATGAACACTACAGGCTGCAGTTGATGCCTACTGTCTATTTCTCTGAAACCCTATTGCTATCTCCCCATGTTTTCTGTCTCTTTTTAGACTCAGTAGCATGCTATCCCCCTCCCCAGTTCGATTGATCGCCTGCTTATTCGCCTGGTTCTCGAACGCTACTCGTGCTTACTTCCGAGCCAGGGACAGACTATCCCTTGGCCTCTGAAGCAAAGCATAGATGTATAGCAACCGCTGGTCGGTTTTAGATGTTATATTCATGCTCATCGGCTCTGCTGAAGTCATCCCCGGGGCTAGAGACAGCCATCTCTTGGCCCCCAGATGATGAAGAGTATATCAAAATCATCCTCAGGGATTATTATGGACGCTGGTGACAGAGATACCCTAAACCATGTTTCCCCCCAATCACTCTCCGCTTTTGGCCTTCCCTTTGAAACCCAAGCCAAAACCAGTTGCCGTCTGATGAATTGATCTCTTTTGACTTCTCAAGGCCCGTCTATCTTGGCCTGAATCACCAGGAAAGCCCCCTGATTCATCAACAAACCCAAAAATAGGGTACCGTAAAACTCTGTTTCTCATCCCGGCGCCCTCACCCATCTCGGCCCCATACACAGTGAAAGGGGTGAATAGTTCTCGGCGCATGGCTTCTGGCACCGAGAACCCCACCCCTGGCCTTCTTACCTTCGCGCTGGGATCCTTTTCATCTTGGCCGCGCCGGGAACCCCCCTTGGCTGCTTTGCCATCGCGCCGGGAAGCCCATCCTCTGGCTTTCTTCCCTGTGCGCCGGGAACCCCCTTTGAGCAATTCCTCCTCGCGCCGGGAAGCCAGCGCCGGGAACTCCCTGGCCTTCTCTTCAGCGCGCCGGGAACCTGGCCTCTTTGCCCTTGCGCCGAGAAGCCCACACCCTTGGTCATTTGGCCCTGGCGCCGACAACCCCCCTCCTGTTCCTTGCCTTGGCGCCGGGAACCTCTAGGCCAGTCCAAGGTGCGCCGAGAGCCTACTCCGCCACCCATCAAGCCTCCGACACCTCTATCAAACCCACCTAGGGATGTCCATGAGTCACCAGAACTGTCCCGGGGATAAAATTAGAGGGAGGCAGACTCCCTTATGTTCCACTGATCCGCGCCGGATTTATGAGGAACCCCTTTAGCTAAGGTGAGCTCTGCCACTGCATGAGTGTCACCGGCTCCTATAAGGGAAGAGTCAAACATTGCCCCAGGGCATACACGTGCAATGTGGGAGGTTCGCTCCCTCCTTTTCTCGGCTGTCATCTCGGCACTTCGTGGGTGATAGCCTATTCTCCCCTAGACATAATCCAGATTATGGGGAAGTGCTGCCGAAATGTCGATCGATGTTTTAACCCCGATAAGTCCCGGGAGGTGCACATCACACGCCCCTCGTCCGGCTCAATCTTCCGGGGAATATGAATGCTACGAGGCCCTTGGCTGGATGAGAAATATGAAAGGGGACATCTCCCCGATGATGGTCCGGACCCCGTCCCGCCACTGCGTGGACGGTGTCCTATTTCTACCCGGCATGACCCACATAAGAGGTGGTCATGTCGATGTAGTAATCTGCTGTGCACTAAATTATCTTCCCAGAATAACAAGAGCTTCAATATCACACACTGTTATTTTTCTTTTATTACCGCCCCGAGTGGCCTCCTATTTTGGCATTTAATCAAGGGTTGTCCTTCTTAGGAAGGGCGTAATTAACGTCATAGCCTTTATGGTATGGCGGACTTTTGGTCCCGACCCGGACTTCACAATCGACTGACCAAGTCAAGTCGAGCGCACAATGAAATCGTCACACATGTGACTGGCACGCCTAACAAACCAATAAAATAAATCAATAAAATAATAAATAAATAAATAAAAATAATAAGTGAGGTAAATCCCGCGTCCACAAGTCTGGCACGCCCGGTGGGACTTAGTCTCCCTTCATCTCTACGCCAAAATAGGAGGCCCAGCGGGCCCCCCCTCAAATTTCTGATTTTGTGTGCTTTCTCTATTTTCAGGAAGCTACGATGACGGCTGGAATCATGTCTGTATGCTTTGATCAACAAGCGGTCGATGTGCATGTTCGAGAAGGCTACCTGGCGGTACCTCTTTCGTTCGGATCGATGCCGCCTGCTGTCGGGATGCCCAACTGCCTGGGCCTCATCTTCACTGACTTGCTCGAAATTGACAACCAGGAGCAAAGGACTGTTGTCGAGACATTGACGCAAGCTACCAGCCCCAAGATGAGCCAAGTGATGCAGGATACTCCTGAGGTCGTGTCTTGCTTCGTCCATCACGAGGCGAAAAGGGGCACATCCTCTGCTGCTGGAAGAAGGAGGAGATCCGACAGGAGAGCCCGATCCACTGCTGCGGGTCATCGGATATCCAACTAAGGAAAGACAATGCTGATTGGAGATGTCCGGGTAAACCTCAATGGTTGCCCAAGGGCGGTCAAGCCGGACGTGATCGTCCCGATGGTGCCTACTACCAACAGGTTCCGGGTACTAGCTGCCAGGAGGGTCGACATGAAAGAGGAGGATAGAAAGCCACTGGCACCGAAGCCGCCCAAGTTCAGGCAGATCTGGCGGCCGAAGAAAATCCAGAGCTGGGTCCCAGCTCAAGAGGAAGAGAACATTGCTGATACCACTGTTGCCCGCTTCAGGGCAGGAAGCAGAAGAGGAGAAGGAAAAGACATAAGAAATGCTGTTGCTGTTCACCCCAGGGCTCGGGGTAGGAGAGGTGAGAAAGAGAATGAAGGGAGAAATCTGACTACTATTCGCCCCAGGATGAGGGGCAGAAGATATGAGCAGAAGGAAGACCTCACGGTCACCCACCCCATGGCTGGGGGCAAAAGATGGGAAAGGAAGAATTATGCTGCTGCTGCCAACCGCTACCAGGATGGGAGTAGAAGGTTCAGGGAGGAAGAGGAAATGAGAATAAGCGAACCAGTCGCTGCTGCCACTCTAAGAAGATCAAGAGCCTGTGCTAGACAGGCCGATATATTCAAATACTGCAAAGCCGAGCACTTGACTGCTCAGGTGGAGAGACTGGCTTATCAGCAGAAGAGCCAGGAAAGATTGATGCTCCAACCAGAGCCACGAAGGCACAATCAAGAGGAGATGAAACAAGTGGCTCAAGACTACTTTCACTACCTGGGGAACTCCGCCCTCGGGCGGCAAAGATTATCCCGTGCCTTGGGCACCATGGATGAAGAAGAAGGAGAAACCCTTCAAAAAGTGATGCTCGGAGTCTCCTCCTCCGATTCCAATGATTATGAAGAAGGCCACAGAGCCGGGTATGGGAAAGAAGACCTGCACAGGGAAGAAGCTAGAGAAAGAATATCAGTCTTTGACCGGCTCAAATGCCCCGATCAGGTGAGAAGGAAAGTCTACAGGCAGAGGGAAAAGATGCAGATCTTTGCCTGCAATATGGCCGGGCTTGTCAAAGGGCAGGATATGTTACCGACACAGCCAGATGAACTGCTCAGACTGGCAACCAGACTAGGTCCTTTCACAAGGAGAAGTCAGGCGGCCAAAGAAAAAATAAAGACTGATGATGAAGTCCGCAAGATCACCACTATGACAGTTAATGTGGTGACAGCAGAAGATGAAGATAATCCCTTCGTCGATGATGCTGAAGGGACTTCAGAAGATCTACAGATCCCGTCAACCCTGGATCCCATGATCCAGATGATGTTTAGAAGATATCAACAAGAGATCAATGCTCTCAAAAGACAGCTAAATGAGAGGCATGAAGCTACACCGGTCTCCAAGCAAGCCGAGCCTGTGGGGCAGACTGCCAGCTCAACAGAAATGGCTATCCCAGCTAATCCTCTCCTGGCTGATAAGGGCAAAGCACCAAGCCAACCCGTTCTTCAGCAGACGGTAGATCAGCCCTCTGTATCTCAGACGCAGCCTGCCGCGCCGGCCTTGCGCGCAACTGTGATGACAACTCCTTACAGTCAGCAACAAGCTCACTTCTTCCCGAAAAACATAGATCCAGCCATAGCCCAGAAGCTGATGATTGAAAAGATTGTGGAGATGAAGCTGTCTGAAAAGAGTGGTGATGATGCTAGTACCTATGATGTGTACAGAGTACCGTATCCTCCCCAGTATGCTGCTAAGAGACTACCGCCAGGCGTCAGTAAGCCGCCGAAGTTTGAGAAATTTAATGCCCAGGGCTCTCCCAGGGAGCACATAGCTTACTACACCACAATTATGGGTGACTTGGCAGCTGATGAAGCTTATCTGCTTAAGTTCTTCGGCTCATCCCTCACCGGAATAGCCTTTGAATGGTATTCAAGTCTGCCGGCTGGGTCAGTGGCCGATTGGCCTGATATGCAAAGAAAGTTCCGCGACAGATTTCACGTCACGGAAAGAGAAATTACAATAGCAGAACTATATGCAACCAGGCAAAAGCAAGATGAAACAGCACTGGACTACATCAAAAGGTGGAGGAACTTAGCTATGAGATGCAGAAGACCTCCTCATCAAGAAGATGCAGTGCAAATATGTAAGCAGAGCCTCAGGAGAGAGGTACTGGAAAAGATGATTGGTGCAGATGTCAGAACGTTTGACCGACTGAACAATATAGTGGCGGAGGTCGAGACGTTCCTGTCCAAGCGTCCGACGGCCAATGCTCCAACTGTGCCGAAAGGGAAATCTAATGATCGACGACCATCGCACTCTGAGGCTAACACCGTCGATTTCAGAACCTTCGAGCAACAGAAAGGGAAGAAGGGGGCAGATGAAGCTACCCCGCCAGCAGACACAGCAGAAAGAAAAGATAAGGTCTCTCTGAGAAACAAAATGAGAAAGCCATCTCTTTCCCGAAAGATAAGACAGCCGCACTATTCAACTGGGCATACAAGTTCAACAAGGTAACATTGCCTGAGCCAAAGAGACCCGATGACGCGGCAAAGAAAGGTGATCCACTGTTCTGTCCATATCACCGTGCGCTGGGGCACGCAATTGAAGATTGTTACGTCTTCAAAGATATTATGGAAGGCATGGTCAAAAAGGGCGAGCTACAGCTGGGAGATTACCAGGTAGAGCCACCTCGTCCACATGAGCCTTCGGCATTAAAAATGGCCCCCAATATGATTTCAATCTACCAACAGCTGCCTAAGGAAGCCGTCGAGGGATGCACCAGGCATACTTATGAAGCTTGCTTCCTCACCCCACTGAAGAATCAAGAAGGGTGGCAGATAAAGCCAATAAAGAATAGAAAGAAAACTCCCGCAGCCAGTATCAGTGGAGCAGTTATCCGTGGTGTCACACCAAGGCCCGAACCACCTCCAGTAAAGCCAGTATGGCACACGGCTGAAACAGGGCCAGTCATCCGGATCCCCACTCATAACCGGAGAAGACAAGTCCCCCTACCTGCACATAAGGAAGTAAGTCCTGCAGCCAGGCGTTTACAGCAGTATATTAATGGGCTCGATGAATATAAATAGAAAAAGCCCGGGCACCTGCTGGTGAAAGACTGTATACTCTGGGAACAGCTCGAAGAATTGAAAATTAAAGAGCAACTGGGGACAGAACAGGGAAAAGATGAGGCTGACCCTTTCTGGGGGAAAGAACCAAAGAAGCCAAATTCCCAGAAAAAGAAGAGATGGTCTAAATGCAAAAAGGAAAAGGGAGTCGTGACAGTACAATGCAACACCCTGTCAGCACTCTTTACCTCGCCCGGGGAGAACGATGAGGATGAAACATCAAATGCCCCGCTAGAAGCCAACCATGCCGAGGCCTCAACCTCAGCACATGCAACACGCTCCGGAAGAAGGTGGGGGCACCCACCACCAGCCAATCATAACATTATGTTCAGAGGGGAACAACCCTACCAGATTCCTGAACCAGAGGTACGAGGTGTCCAGGTTCCTCCCCCTGCCAGCTTATACCAAGAAAAGAAGAAAGGAGGTCAAACTCCAACATTTCTAGAATTTCTGTCCAGTCTGGAAAATGGGCAGTCGATACAGGCTGGGCCAGATAAAGGCAAGAGACCTCAGCAATCGGCGTCTGTAGCCTACAAGTAGAATGAGAAAGAAGGGGATAACTCTCTGACGGCACCAGGGGCCGTTGCTATAGAAGAAGCCCCCCAAGAAATCAGTCCAGAGGATGAAACCAGCACTGGGCAGCAGAGGCCACGGGCACCACATGAACCTCCAAAACCCTGATAGGCGGAAGAAATGAGACTGTCTAATGTCAGGGTGGGCAGCCGGATCATGAAAATGCTAAAGAAGCTCCCTACCAGATTCTCCATCTGGGAGATTCTCTCTCTGAGTGAAGAGGCTCGCCAAGCAATTGTTGATGCCTTGCAGTCGCCGGCACAATATGAAGCACTCTTGACAGAAGTGAATTCTGGGCCGTCAGTCACATTCACAGAAGACGACATGCTGATTTCGAATTCCGGCCATAACAGACCGCTGTATATGAGGGGCTCCCTGAACTGTCAGCCATTGAGCAGGATACTGATAGATCCCGGGGCTGCCGTGAACATTCTCCCATACCGCATCTACCAAAAATATTACTTTGATCTTCAGCTTACCAAGGTCAGAGACATGAAAATTGCGGGATTCAACCAGAAATGTGAGACGCCCCTTGGGGTGGCTGATTTCAACCTCACATTGGGGGACCTCACTACCGTGGTGCGATTTTATGTAATCGACTCCAACACCACGTATAAGGCCCTGCTGAGGAGACCGTGGCTGCATGAATATCAGATAGTGCCGTCCACGCTACATCAATGCATTAAATACTGCCACAAAGGAAAAGAAGAAAGGGTGTTTGCGGACCTGCATCCCTTCGAAGTATTCGAGTGCCATATGCTCGATGCATCCTACTACACGGAGGTGTCGCAAAAGGATGAAGAGAAAGAGGCCGGGGTCAACCAGAAGAAGCCGGTGACAAAGGCAAGAAATTGGTCTCCACCGCCACCAAGGGGATATATTAAGAAACATGAAGTATCTCACATTTCTTATGTTGGTGACTTTGCTCGGATCACCCCTCCTAGCATCCACCCAGATGATACTGACGAAGAAATGAAAGAAAAGTACATACAAGTGGGGGTTCCGCAGGGTTTAGTCATGCCCATTGCCAGCATAGAATACCAGACAGTGCTACCACTGAAGACTATGGAAATCCCTCGCTTCTGCGAGCCTCCTACCATATTCTACACCGGGGAGTCAGTCGAGGAAGATGATCAAGACTGCATGGTCTCTGAAGAAGCTGTAAACCGGATGGTGGCAATTACAGGCTTGGATTATACTACCCAACGGGTTTCGCAGATGTTCTCTAAGATGCAAATGCCGTCATTGCAGCCTGCTGCCCAGAAGAAGGCGTTCAAGGAGCTATGGGATCCGCCTCGGGATAATAAAGAACTGAGGAAAATCACTCAGCACCCGGGATTGGGTTATACCCTTCAAGAATACTATGAAGCTGAGGTGGACGTCATCTCTATCTCCTACCAGCATGAAGACCCTCCCGAGGTGGGATATGACAGGTACCCCTCGGAAGATGAGGAAATCATTTATCAATCCGTAATGAACAATGAAGCCCCAGATAGTCAGCCGGAGACGGGGACATCTGATGAAACAAAGAAAGATTGGTGCTGGGAAGACCTACCTTGCAAAGAGGATCTGTTCCATGCTGAAGCAAAGTTTGATACGGGAACCCCAGATGAAGACCAAATAGCCAAAGAGCTGAGGGAATGCCTGGAGTTTGAGCGCATCCTGGAAGAAGTCCGGGCCCTACAGAATGACGGTCCCACGGCAAAGCCTGCATCAGAAGAACCTCTGGGGGCGGAAGACTCCATTTTTGAGTTCCCTTCTGAACCAGTCACGTCCTTGGGACAGACTAAATAGAATCCAACAATATTGGCCGTATATGATGAGCCAGCACCCGCTGATGACCAGTATGATGAAACAGAGAATCATGAAACTGAAGAAGATTATATCCCGGGAGGCTTCATTGACTTGCAAGAAGCCCCGCCCGAGGTCGAAGATGGAGGTCAGGCCACCGTCGATGAGCTTGTGGAAATAAATCTGGGGACCGCAGATGAGCCAAGGCCGACATTCCTCAGTGCACTGCTAGAGCCAGCTGCTAGGGAACAGTATATATAGTTCTTGAAAGAATTCCAAGACGGCTTTGCATGGACATATGATGAAATGCCGGGACTGAGTTCTGATGTGGCACAGCACCGATTGGCAATAAACCCAGAGGCTAGCCCTGTAAAGCAGCCTTCCAGGAGAATGCGCCCTGAATTAATAAATCAGATTAACAAAGAGGTTGACAAGCTGATTGATGTAGGCTTTGTTGAAGAAAATCAGTATACTACATGGTTAGCCAACATAGTGCCTGTAAAAAAGAAAAATGGGCAGATCAGAATATGTGTTGATTTCCGGGACCTTAATAAGGCCTGCCCGAAAGATGATTTCCCAGTGCCAATCACTAAAGTGATGATCGATGCGACTACTGGTCAATAAGCCTTGTCATTTATGGATGGGTCATCTGGATATAACCAGATCTGGATTGCTGAAGAAGACAGAGTGCACACTACGTTCCGCACTCCGAAGGGGATCTTCCACTACAAAAGGATGCCGTTTGGCCTCAAGAATGCCGGCGCTACCTACCAAAGAGCTATGACCAAGATTTTTGATGATTTGCTCTTCAAGAAAGTAGAGTGCTACATTGATGATTTGGTAGTAAAAACTAAAAGAAGAGAAGACCATTTGCAAGACCTAAGGATAGTATTCCAGAGGCTGCGCAAATATGAGCTCAAGATGAATCCTATGAAGTGCGCCTTCGGCGTGTCCAGTAGAAAATTCCTCAGGTTTATTGTCCGTCATAGGGGCATTGAAATTGACCCATCCAAGATTAAGGCTATCCAGGAGCTCCCTCCACCAAGGAATCTGTCCGAGCTGAGATCTCTGCAAGGGCGTCTGGCCTATATCCGACGATTTATATCAAATCTGTCAGGAAGATGCCACCCCTTTCACAAGCTCATGATGAAAGGTGTACCGTTCCTCTGGGACGATGGATGTCAGGAAGCCTTTGATAAGCTGAAAGAATATCTCAAGACCCCTCCAGTGCTGGGGGCACCCGTTAAGGGCAGGCCCTTAATACTATACATCGCGGCCACACACTGTTCCCTGGGGGCAATGCTGGCACAGATAAATGAAGAAGGCAAAGAACAAGCCTTGTACTACCTGAGTAGGAGGCTAATTAGAACTAAAGAAAGCTACAGCTACATAGAAAAGACCTGCTTGGCACTAGTCTTTGCTGTCAAGAAGCTCCGACACTATATGTTGTCACATGAAGTCAGATTGATATCTGCAGCAGATCCACTCAAATACATATTGACTCAGCCAGTACTGAAGGGCCGGTTGGGCAAATGGGCAGTGATCCTGATGGAATTCGATATTACCTATACACCCCAGAGGGCGATAAAAGGACAGGCTGTGGCTGCTTTCTTCGCGGAGCATCCTGTGCCGGAAAATGACATGCTAGGGACTGAGCTGCCCGATGATGAGACACTCGAAGCTTGCCAGGCTCGGCCAGTTATGTGGCAACTATTCTTTGATGGAGCATCTAGAACAGAGATAGACTCCGATGGAAAGACCAGAATACGGGCCGGGGCCGGTATTGTGCTGAAGTCACCAGAGGGGGAGGTCGTGCATACTTCCTGTTCGATAAATAAGCCCTGCACCAATAATGAAGCTGAGTACGAAGCTCTGATAATCGGTCTGCATATCAGCCTCAACATGGGTATCCAAATGCTTCAGGTATTCGAGGATTCGATGTTGATCATAAAACAAATCCAAGGGGAGTTCGAAGTGCGGAAGCCAGAATTGAATCCCTACCACCAGAAAGCTGTGCGCCTTATCGCGAAATTCTATCATATTGAGCTCAAGCATGTGGGCCGGGGGCACAATGCCCAAGCTGATGCACTGGCAAAGCTGGCCAGCTCACTAGCAGTCCCACCAAATGAGACACTGAACATTGTTGTTATGAACCGGCGGCAGGTCCCCAGTATGCTAGAAGGGTGCCCCGAAGAAGACGAAGTTGCCACCATCGGCATAGAACAAGCGTCTGATTGGAGACAGCACCTGCTGCAGTGGTTTCTATACCAACAACTGCCGCAGACAAGAGAAGAAAAGATGAAACTCCTAAGAATCAAAGATTCTTATGAACTCAGGAATGGAATTTTGTTCCGAATAATGGTAGATGCACGCAAGAAGATTCTACTCCGCTGTCTGTCCACTGAGGAAGCCTGGCAAGCGATGAAAGAAACACATGCTGGGACAGCATGTGCCCACCAGGCTGGTCCCAAGATGAAGATAGAAATCAAGAAGCTGGGCTACTATTGGCCCACCATGTTTGAAGACTGCTGTAAATTTGCAAAATCATGCCAGAAATGCCAGGAGCATGCTACTGTGCCTAGAAGGCCTCCTACGACTCTGCACCCTACAGTTCCTAGTTGGCCGTTTGCACAATGGGGAACTGACGTAGTCGGGCCACTGTCGACTTCCTCGGCCGGACATAAGTACATACTGGCCATAACAGATTACTTCTCCCGATGGGCGGAGGCTGTAGCATTAAGGGAAGTGACTGGTGAACTGGTCGCCAGATTCATCAAGCAGAACATTATCTTCCGGTTCGAGATCCCCAGCCGAATAATATCCGACAATGGAAGTCATTTCAGAAATCAGAAGGTCTATCGGCTTGCTGAGAAGTATAAGATCGAATGGAGGACCTCCACTCCTTACAATCCACAGGCAAACGGATTGGCAGAAGCTTTTAACAAGACTCTCTGCACCTTGCTGGCCAAGGTCGTTAGTTCTAATAAGAAGGATTGGGAAGAGAAGATGTATGAAGCTCTGTGGGCATACCGCACTGTCTTCAAGACACCTACAGGGTGCTCACCATACTCGCTGGTATACGGCTCAGAGGCAGTGGTTCCGCTAGAGCTGGAAGTCCCGTCACTCAGAGTGGCAGTCCAATATGGCCTGGCCCGTGGTGAACAGACCAATGCAGAAAGAAGACTAGAAGAACTGGCTGAATTGGAAGGGAAGCGCCTCCGAGCTCAGAAGAGTATCCAAATGTATCCGGCCCGCATGGCCACTGCATTCAACAAACTCGTAAGAGGACGAGAATTCAAGAAAGGTGACCTCGTCATGGTCAAGAAAAAAGAAGTCATGGCGTCCAACCCAAAAGGAAAGCTGAATGCTAATTGGGAAGTGTGGACGTCAAAAAAATGATGATGATCATATAGCATGCACGTCTCAGCACTCAAGAGTGAGTCAAAGACGGGAAGGTTGAATAAACCCTATGCTTCCTCCAAGAAGGATGAATACCTGCCCGGTGCTCTGCCACCCAACAAAGAAGCCCCTCGTGCTGAAGAGATGGCCCCCACTCTCCAGTCAACATTCCCAACGGCCGAATCAAAAGAAACTCAAGAATTCGAACACATGTCCGGCACGCGTCGGAGATCACTCAAAGCTCAGAATCGGGATTCAGAGGCCCTGAACTAAACACCCCAACGGCGGTGCATTACCACTAAAGCAACACGGGAGGACAAGCGTCCGTCCGAAGAGCCGCGACTCTGAGATAAAGTCTAATCCGGCACGGCCTGCACTTAAACCGGCGCGCCCCTCCTGTGGCCATTAAACCGGCGCGCCCTATATTGGTTGTAACCCGGCGCGCCCCTTTACATGATGCTAGTCCGGCATGCCCCTTTATGTGTTGTTAATCCGGCGCGCACAACACCGCGCCGGTTTAACTCAAATGCCGTCCCGTCCGCTAGCCGATACCCTGTTTTCGCATCAGCCTGGTGCCTAGAGGGCATTCAATGCTCTGAAGCTCTGTCTCCATGGGCATTCAATGCTCTGGAGCCCTGTCTCCACCTCCGTTCGACAACGCAGCTGCATCGACAGTGAAGACAAGCATCGATGGGGGAGTAGCAGCAGCAAACATCCCTTCCTCGGATAAATGCCAGTGTACTGTGCAAATCAACGGACGACACCACAGACGAATGAGTTGGCGGGATCCTTCCGTCCGAGCTAAGAAAGGGCAGCCGGCTACATATACTCTGCATGTTGGACAGAGAAGAGGATGGGCTATTGAAGAGAGAACCCCCATGGCTGGCCATTGAAGAGAAGAGAGAAGGGAAGAGAGACCGGCTGAAGAAGAAGAGAATGCCACCCGAAGAGAAGAAGCCCCCCGTCCCTGCGCCCGTGAGGTGAAGAAGAAGAGAGTGAGGTTGAGAGCGAGAGGTGAGCTGGGGGGGGAAGAGCTTGTGCTCTGTTCCCCCCGTCCATGTATCTATTCCCCCTTTTTTATCCCTCCATAATGTATTTCTCCTCCGTGGAGATGAAATTTCTTGGGCTTGAGCCATTTTCCCCCCTTTGGTGGATGAATAAACAGAAGGCCCCTTATTGGCAAACATGATCTTTTGTCTTTCTTCTTCTTTCCCCTTCCTCCTCCTCCTCATCCAGGGCCCTTCGAAGCATGCTCCTCCGTAGCATGGCCTTTCGAAGGAGTTCGTCGACGGATGAATATTCATGGCCTCTTACGGCATACACTTGTCCCACCTACGAGATCATCACCCTGAGTTGCTGGAACTCTTGAAGGCTTGTCCTCGAGTCTCCACATGCACTTACGGGTTAACAGAGTTCTTACTCTGAGTTTTGAGGTTCAACCCAGAGCTTTGCTCCGTTTGGTGTTCCCCTATTTATCTCTGGTAAGCCTCAGTCCGGGGGAGGTGCTGCCCATTTTTCGCCAGGAACAAATGAATCAAGCTATTCTCTGAGGGCCAGAACATCACATGCTTGAAGCCTTTGATCACGACTGAACCTTCGAGTTCCGGCAACAAACTCTTCTAATAAAACATTCATATCTTCATGCTAATTCACCCTAACAAACAACTAAAACACTTAAACTTCCTCTCCACAAACTTAATCTATCAATTCGATAAACAAACTAATCAACAAATCAACCCACAGGTGAAAGAAACAAGAAACAGAGCATAAAAGAATGAAAGAAACCTCATAGAAGCTTAGCCCGGCGCGCCCTAATCCGGCGTGGGCTAACCCGGCGCGGTACCCCCCCCGCGCCGGTTTAGCCTTACACTCAAAACCCCTTTCATTTTTCCTTGCCACTAACCGGCGCGCTACACTATTCCTCCCCCTTTTTTAGCCTATTCCGGTGCGCCCCTGGCCCTCTTCCTTCTTGCCATATAACCGGCGTGCCCCCCCCTCATTGGGCCTATTCCGGCGCGCCCTCCTCCATTGGCCATTAACCGGCGCGCCCAAACTTTGCACCACCTATTCCGGCGTGCCCTTTTGGGCTTCCATTAACCGGCGCGCTCCCCTCTTTGCTTCCCTCAAACCGGCGTGCCTGAAAGGGAGAAAATGATTAATCAAATGAGAGAAGAGACTTAAGCTAATGAATAAAACTAATAAAAAGTTTCCCCTTTCCATAATCCAAATTTTGTTCCGGGGGCGCTGCCCCCGAAAACCCCCGCAAGGGGCGTTGCCCCCTTGACCCCTGCGACCTGACCGCGCAGGTCGATCCGCGTGCGAGGGCGCACGTTGGTGAGTTCGGGCTTCGCACTTAACAATTCACACCCCCGGGCTGGGTGCAAAGAGAAAATTGATGATGCCTTGTGGTATCGGATGTGGACCTCGGAACCTCCGACATGGTCATGATCCGAACACATCTCGGGCCAATAGTTCGTTAACTCGACCCGCTTCTCCCGGGATCTAATCCCGCAACCCCACATTAAACTTGTCGTGTCTACGGCAGACATTTGCATGGTTTTATCATCATCTTTGATGCTTCAAACATGGACTCACGTCCGAACAACGAATGGTCCGATCGACACGCACGTATACCTTGGAACCTTCGTTTCCCAAGACTATGCGTGAAGAGAAAGGTAATGACACCCCGTGGCATCAGACGTGGTCCTCAGAAACCCCGATATGACCATAGTCCGCAACCACCTCGGGCCAATAGATCATCAGCTTGACCCATCTTCATCGGGATCCGATCCCGCACCCACATTAAACTTGCCGCACCTACGGCAGACGTCCGTACGGTTTTACCGTTGTCCTTGACGCTATTAATACGGACTTCCGTCCGAATAATGAATGGTCCGTTAGTGACCGACATATATATATACCGGGATCTAATTCCGCGCTCGCATTAAACTTGCCGTACTCACGGCAGACATTTGCACGGATTTGCTCCCGTCACCGTCTTATTTTCTACACGGACCTTCGTCCGAACACAAAATGGTCCATGAGTGACCGACAAAACCCGAATGGAATGAGGCGGCTCTCGTCCTCCTCGAACCCTACGCATAGGGACATCAATAAGACCGTCGTGAGTCATGCTCGGACCTCGGGTTCGCCCCAACCATGGTCATCGCCTGACCCACATCCTAGGCCTATAGCCGGCTATCTCTGTACACATCTTTGTTTAGAATATAGTCCCGGGACACTTTCCCGCTGCCCCTCGGCACCGGAAATATTAATGATACCCACGCGAGCCCGACTTCGACCGCGGGGGGCCCACCGCAGTATGGTCGTAGCTTGGTCTTGCACCGGGCGAACAAACTTATCGGTTTCCAACCGCTCTAACCGGGATTCAACCGAATGCCTCCTATCCCTTTGAACAACAAACTTGCCATACCCCGGCATACATATCCTCCAGTTTTCCCCGTGATGATCACGATTCTCTAAAGCCGGACGCTCGTCCGAATATTAAAATGGTCCCTTGAGTGACCGACATATTTCGAATGCTTGTTTCCCTAGACATAGGGCCTTCCGACTGATTCGAGACCGCTATCGGCTTGTTTCTCTCGATATATTTTCCTGGCCATGAGGCCCCTTTTCCCGGCGATTAATCAAGGGTGTTCCCCTCTCCGAGGGGATGTAAATGATGCCGTGACCTTTATGGCGCGGCGGGTTCCAGTCCCGACACGAACCACACAATCGTCTGATTAGTCAGATCGAGCGCACAATAAATCGTCACTTTGTGACTGGCACGCCCACGCACTTAATAAACGCCAATAAACAAATAAACAACGATTTTATTAAACAAAAAGTGCGTCCACAAGTCTGGCACGCCCGGTGGGACATGAACCACCCTTCGTCTCTTCGCCGGGATTTGGGGCCTCATGGCCTCCTAATAAACGATGTTTGTCTGCTTTGATGAATTGCAGGTGCTATCTTTGCCAACCCTATGGGGAGAAAAGCCAGACTAGGTGCAACTATCTTTATGGCCTCGAGGATGCTACTCCGAGACATACGCAACTTCCGTGAATCATGAAGGCCGCCCAAAAAGAAAAGGAGAGAAGAGAAAGAGAGAATAAGGGAGGAGAAACCAAACCCCCTTCCCGCAAGAAGAAAGGGAGAAAAGAAGAAAAGAAGAATAGAAGAATAGAAGGGAAAATGAGGAAAGAAGAAAAGAAGAAAGAAACAAAAAGGGAAGAGAAAGAATCGGTGAGAGAGGGTTGTACGGCCATATCCGTTGAGACCCATGCTGAATAAAGATTACCACTGTGGGATTGATGCGGTGGAGCGAACCACTCATCCCCTCCTTGAGGGGGTGAGCGCTCTCCTGCGTACCCGCCTTTGGTCTATTACAAAAAAAAGAAGAGAAGAAAAGAAAGGACAAAAAAACTGGCAAGCATCGCCGACCAAAAAGGACAAGAAGAAGGCCGCCATCCTGCCCGACTCTAGGAGGGTCCGAGTCCATGGTGCCATGCCCGGGCCTGTTCCGCGTTCCTGCTGCCCCTATCTGGGAATGCTTTGTAGCAATGAGGCCGATCACGGCCACAAATCTAGAAGAGAGCATTCATACACCCCGCCATAGGAGTGTAAGACACAAAAGAACACACCCCGGCCTGGGGGCACGTGAAGAGAACTCTACCCCGCCACAGGGGCATAGAAGCCTTAAATAACACACCCCAACTCACGGGGATCTGAGAAGCAACAATACACCCCACCTTGCGGGCATCAAAGCAACAATACACCCCACCTTGGGTGCACGAGAAGCAAACAACCCCCAGTGTGTCGGGGTAAAAAAAAAGAGGGAATCCACCCCGCTCTGGGGCATAAGAAGAAAAGGGTACACCTCGGCTCGGGGGCACATGAAGATAATCCACCCCGACTTGGGGGGCGCATAAAGCAAAGTTTATACCCCGGCTTAGGGGAACATGAAGAGAAATATATCCCTCTTTGGGGTCGAAGAAGCAGAAGAATCCACCCTGACTCGGGGGCACGCACAAAGCAAAAGTTACACCCCAGCCTAGGGGCGTTTGAAGAAGAAACTACGCCTGCTCTAGGGATATATGAAAAGACACACACCCCGCCTTGAGGGGTAGAAGAAGCAGAATACACTCCGCCTGGGGTGCACAAGAAGCAAAGCACACCCCGACTCGGGGGACATATGAGACAAAGAATACACCCCGGTTCAGGGGTATCTGCAAGAGAAATATACCCCGATATGGGGGCATATGAAACAAAAACACACCCCAGCTTAGGGGAATACAAAGAGAAATATACCCCACCCTGGGGCAGAAGAAGCAGAAGAACCTACCCCGGTTTAGGGGCACTCGAAGAAGAACTACACCCTTCTATGGGGGCAGAAGAAGCAAAGACCATACCCCGCCATGCGGAATACAAAACAAGAACTCACCCCGGCCTAGGGGGCACACGAAGAAAGAAACACACGCCCTGCCTTGGGTGCACAAAAAGAGAAACACACCCCGGCCTGGGGGCATAAAAAAAAAAACAAACAACACACTATGCCCAGAGTGCACAAGAAGCAAATACACCCCGCCATGGTGGCACAGAAGCAAAGAAGCAAAATCCGCCCCGTCCTGGGGGCATTAGAAGCATGAAGTTACACCCCGAATCGGGGGTACGTAAAGAAGAAACCCATCCTGCCTTGGGTGCATAAGAAAAGAAGAACACACGCCCCTACTCTAGGGGCATTTGAAGAGAAACATACACCCCGCCTGGGGGCATAAGAAGCAGAAAATACACCCTGTGTCGGGGGAAGATGAAGAGAAACATACACCCCGCCTGGGGGCATAAGAAGCAGAAAATACACCCTGTACCAAAAAAAATGAAGAGAAGTATACCCTTCTCTGGGGGCATAAGAAGCAGAAGTTACACCCCATCTGGGGGCCTAGAAGCCATGAGAGAATACACCCCGCTTGGGGGCATAGAAGAAGAGGTACACCCTAACCTGGGGGCACGTTAAGAGAAATACACTCCAGCGTGGAAGCATTAATGAGAAAAGAAGAGTAGAATAAAGAAAAAGACACGCATGAGGCAGACGTGGTCGTCGAGCCCGCCTCGTCACACAAAAGAAGAGAAGAAAAGGAAGAAAAGACACATGAGGCAGACGTGGTCGTCGAGCCCGCCTCATCACACAAAAGAAGAGAAGAAAAGGAAGAAAAGACATATGAGGCAGACGTGGTCTTCGAGCCCGCCTCATCGCACAAAAGAAGAAAAGAAGAAGAAAGAAAAGACACATGAGGCAAACATGGTCCCCGCACCCGTCTCTCTACAAAAGAAGAAGAGAAGAAACAAAATAGAGACATGAGGCGAACATGGTCTCTGCACCTGCCTTTCCATAAAAGAAGAAGAGAAAGAATAGTCACGAGGCGAACATGGTCTCTGCACCTGCCTCCCTATAAAAGAAGAAGAGAAAGAACAGTCACGGGGTGAACACGGTCCTTGAACCCGCCTCTTCACACAAAAGAAGAAGAGAAGAAAAGAAGGAAATGATCACGAGGCAAACATGGTCCCCGCACCCGCCTCTCCTCACAAAAGAAGAAGAAAAGAAGAGAAAGAAGAGTCACGAGGCACACATGGTCTTTTACCTCCGACCTTCAGCCATCCAACAAATAGAAACCAACTAAACCTTCCGCCGACGGGGCGTTAAACCGATAAAACCCTTTCGCCTGCGGGGCGTTAAACCGACTAAACCATCTTGCCGACGGGGCGTTAAACCAACTAAACCTTCCGCCGACGGGGCGTTAAACCGATAAAACCCTTTCGCCTGCGGGGCGTTAAACCGACTAAACCATCTTGCCGACGGGGCGTTAAACCGACTAAACCTTCCGCCGACGGGGCGTTAAACCGATAAAACCCTTTCGCCTGCGGGGCGTTAAACCGACAAAACCTTTCGCCGACGGGGCGTTAAACCGACTAAACCTTTCGCCGACGGGGCGTTAAACCGACTAAACCATTTCGCTGACGGGGCGTTAAACCAACCAAACCTTTCACCGACGGGGTGTTAAACCGACTAGACCTTCTGCCGATGGGGCGTTAAACCGATAAAACCCTTTCGCCGACGGGGCGTTAAACCGACTAAACCTTCTACCGACGGGGCGTTAAACTGATAAAACCCTTCCGCCGACGGGGCGTTACGCCGACAGCTACCCCATTATCGGCTCCTAGCCGACAGCTCTCCAATAAAAAGAATCAACCTTTCACTCTGGTCCGGATCATTTCCCAGCCAGAGAATCAAAGAATCAACCTTTCACTCTGGTTCGGATCCTTCCCCGACCAGAGAATCAAAGAATCAACCTCCCACTCTGGTTCGGATCTTTCCCCGACCAGAGAATCAAAGAATCAACCTTTCACTCTTGTTCGGATCCTTCTCCGACCAGAGAATCAAAGAATCAACCTCCCACTCTGGTTCGGATCTTTCCCCGATCAGAGAATCAAAGAATCAGCCTTTCACTTTGGTCCGGAACCTTCCCCAACCAGAGAATCAAAGAATCAGCCCATCCACTTTGGTTTGGATCCTTCCCTGACCAGAGAACAAAAAAGAGACCTTTATCCTGGGCTCTCGTAGCCCGCTTCCCAATATCTTCGGCTCTTGCAGCTCACTCCCCAATTCTGGCTCTCGTAGCCTGCCAACCTTTGGCCTTCGTGGCCTGCTTCCCGATTCCGACTCTTGCAGCTCGCTTCCCAATTCTGGCTCTCGTGGCCTGCCAACCTTTGGCTCCCCGTGGCCTGCTTCCCAATTTTGGCTCTCGATGCCTGCTCCTCTAACCTTCGGCTCTCGTAGCCCACTTCCTAATTCTGGCTCTCGCAGCCTGCTTCCCCGTGGCTCCCGTAGCCTGCTTCCCCAATTTTGGTTCTCGCGGCACGCTCCACTAATACCTTTTACTACCACTACACTTATACATAACGACAGTATGTTCTTATGCAAAAAAAAAAGGGAAAAGGAGACCAAAAAGAGACCAAAAAAAAATGCTCGGCTGCCCTGCTTGCATGTTTGCTTAATATAGAATAATACACCTCCTTGGAATTTTCTAGGACCGTGTTTCCTTGCTAAATAATATCGCCCCGATTCCGGGTGCGCGCGCGTCACGACATACGCTCGAAGGGAACCCAATTATGGCGGGTGCACACGTCAAGGGGAAGAGTCATGGCTAAATTGTTAAGCCCAACTCACAAAATAAACCCGAGGCAACACTCCCCACTTCACATTTAATGTGTTCAATGGTCTTCAACCATAGGGATTGCCCGACCTTCTTCTTAGCACTCTACGGATGCTTGAATTTCTGCACTCGCGTGAAAGGTAATCGTGAGGAAAAAGCTGCCTGCCCCCACTAAAAAAAAAGGAAAAATAAATGATGTAAAAAAAGAGAGAGAGAAACGTGGATCTGAGTAGCCGGGAATCCCCATTGAGACACATGAGGAGACTCGCGCAAAAAGGTGAAGCGAAATTCAATAAGGATGAAGCCTAGTAGCCGGGAATCCCCATTGAGACACATGAGGAAACTCGCGTCAAACGGTGGAATCCGTAATAAAATTATGACAAGGATGAATCCTAGTAGCCGGGAATCCCCATTGAGACACATGAGGAGACTCGCGCCGAACGGTGAAATCCGCCACCAATATAAATAGATGGGGGCTGTGCGAAGCTACCGAAAGTCGAAAGCCTGAAACTAATGTGTAGGCGCTAGAGTAACCCTCGAGTGTTGCTTAGAAAACTTGCATATCCCTATGTTTAGGGCCTTTTGCTCACACGTTTGCTCCTCCACTCCACAGAGAGTTACCTCGGGTGAAATGCGTGAATTTAAGCTGTGCATGCAAGACATGTGATATCCTCTTGACGGGTGCACCACCCCTTAGTCGTGCCTCGTGGCCCACACCGCGTTTGCGAAGTATGGGCGTTGTCCTTATCCCATCCCCTATAGAGGGAGCTGTCTTATTTATATTTATGTTATGCTTGCTGATGGATGCCTGCATGCTTGAATAAAGAAATAAATAAATAAATAATAATAATAAACTCAATTTCGGCCCTCATGGCCCACATTTCCGGGGTTCGGATTTCACAGCCGGTACTCCCGGCGCATTGAAGAACATCAAATCCTTTCACTTTGGTTCAGGCTTGCCGCCCAGCCAGAGAACAGACAGACCCCGTTCACTCTGGATCGGACCTTCCATCGACTAGAGAATAAAAAAAAATCCTTTCACTCTAGATCAGACCTTCCGTCTGGCTAGAGAATAAAAAGATCCTTTCACTTTGGCTCGGACCTGCCGTCCAGTCAGAGAACAAAAAGATTCTCTCCACTCTAGATTGGACCTTCCGTCCGACTAGAGAATAAAAAGATCCTCTCACTTTGGCTCGGAGCTGCCGTCCAGTCAGAGAATAAAAAGATTCTCTCCACTCTAGATTGGACCTTCCGTCCGACTAGAGAATAAAAAGATCCTCTCACTTTGGCTCGGAGCTGCCGTCCAGTCAGAGAATAAAAAGATTCTCTCACTCTAGATCGGACCTTCCGTTCGGCTAGAGAACAAAAAGATCCTCTCACTTTGGCTCGGACCTGCCGTCCAGTCGGAGAATAAAAAGATTCTTTCCACTCTAGATCGGACCTTCCGTCCGGCTAGAGAATAAAAAGATCCTTTCACTTTGGCTCGGACCTGCCATCCAGTCAGAGAACAAAAAGATTCTCTCCACTCTAGATCGGACCTTCCGTCCGACTAGAGAACAAAAAGATCATTTCGCTTTAGATCGGACCTTCCGTCTGGCTAGAGAACTAAAAAGATTCTCTCCACTCTAGATCGGACCTTCCGTCCGGCTAGAGAACAAAAAGATCCTCTCACTTTGGCTCGGACCTGTCGTCCAGTCGGAGAATAAAAAGATTCTTTTCACTCTAGATCGGATCTTCTGTCTGGCTGGAGAATAAAAAGATCCCTTCACTTTGGCTCGGACTTGCCGTCCAGTCAGAGAACAAAAAAGATTCTCTCCACTCTGGATCGGACCTTCTGTCGACTAGAGAACAAAAAGATTCTCTCCACTCTAGATCGGACCTTCCATCCGGCTAGAGAACAAAAAGATCCTTTCACTTTGGCTCGGACCTACCGTCCAGCTGAAGAACAAAAAGAATTCTCTCTACTCTGGTTCGGACCTTCCGTCCGGCCAAAGAATTAAAAGACCCTTCATACAGCTGGTACCCCTGGCGCATTAAAGAATGAAACAACCTTTCACCCTGGCCCGAGCCTGGCATTCGGGTAAGGAATCATCCCCTTTTCCTTGCGCTAACACTAACCCGTGTCAGCGACTTAACCACCCCTCCGTCCCTTCGGGGTCATGGACAATCCTTTTGATTTGGACCTCCCGTCCAGGTCGCTACATGAACCAACTCTTCTCTCTGTCCCTTCGGGTGACGAATACCCCTTTTTATTTGGACCTCCCGTCTAGGCCATTGAATCAACAAGTTCTTCTCTCCGTCCCTCCGGGTGATGAGCATCCTTGTCAAATCAACAAACTCGCCTCTCCGTCCCTTTGGGCGACGAATCCCTTTTAATTTGGACCCACCGTCCAGACCGTTGAAAGAATAAACCTTCCTCTCTGCCCTCATGGCTCACTTCCCAATTATCGGCCCTGAGCCGACAGCTTTCAATTATCGGCCCCTGAGTCGACCGCTATCTCATTATCGGCGTCCGTGCCGATAGCTATCCAAACCTGTTCAAAAAAAAGGAAGAGAAGAAAAAAAAAGGGAAACAAGAAGGAAAAAAAAGGGGAAGAAGAAAAAGAAGGGAAAGAAAAGAAGAAGACAAAAAAAGAGAAGAAGAAGAGAAGAATAAAAAAGGAAGGGAAGAAGAAAAAGAAGGGAAATAAAAGAAGAAATAAAAAAAGAGAGAAGAAGAAGAGAGGAAGAAAAAGGAAGGGAAAAGAAAAAAAAAGAGAAGAAACGAGAAAAAAAAGAAGAGAAAAAAAATCATCATCAAAGCCTCCGAGGGATGTCGACTCGTCAAGTCCCGCCGGAGATCAAAATATTTTCAGTCCCACCGACGCATAAGACCAGTGGCCCAGACCTTTCGTCTGGTTCCATGAACAAAGAGACCCTTGCTTTGGCACTAACCCCATGCCAATGAACAGACCACGTCAGCTCCCGACGCCTTGTTGGCACTGATGAACAGAAAAAGAGGCAAACAAACCACGTCAGTTCCCGACACCTTGTCGGCACTGATGAAGAGAAGAAGAGAAGAATAAACTACCTCAGCTCCCGACACCCTGTCGGCACTGATGAAGAGAAGAAAAGACGAACAAACCGCATCAGTTCCCGACGCCCTATCGGTACTGATGAAGAGAAGAAGAGACAAATATACCATGTCAGCTCTCGACGCCTTGTCGACACTGATGAAGAGAAGAAAAGACCAACATATCACGTCAGCTCCCGACACCCTGTCGGCACTGATGAAGAGAAGAAGAGACCAATAAACCACGTCAGTTCTCGGCACCCTGTCGACACTGACGAAGAGAAGAAAAGACCAACATATCAAGTCAGCTCCCAACACCCTGTCGACACTGATGAAGAGAAGAAGAGACGAGCCAACCACGTCGGTCCCCGACTCCCTGTCGGCATCGGTGAAGGAACCAGTGGCCTGGACCTTTCGTCTGGTCCCATGAACAAAAACACCCAGGCTTTGGCACTAGCCCCGTGTCAATGAATAAACAACCTTAATGTTACAACTCCAAGTCCCACCGACGAATAAACCCTTGGCTTGGACCTTCTGTCCAAGTCGATGAATAAAAAAAAGAACCTTCTTGCTTGGCTCGGACCTTCCGTCCAAGTCGATGAACAAAAAGAACCTCCTTGCTTGGCTCGGACCTTCCGTCCAAGTCAATGAACAAAAAAAAGAGAGAGAAAAAAAAAGAAGAACCTTCTTGCTTGGCTCGGACCTTCCGTCCAAGTCGATGAACAAAAAGAACCTTCTTGCTTGGCTCGGACCTTCCGTCCAAGTCGATGAACAAAAAAAACCTCCTTGCTTGGCTCGGACCTTCCGTCCAAGTCAATGAACAAAAAAAAAGAGAAAAAAAAAAGAAGAACCTTCTTGCTTGGCTCGGACCTTCCGTCCAAGTCGATGAACAAAAAGAACCTTCTTGCTTGGCTCGGACCTTCCGTCCAAGTCGATGAACAAAAAGAACCTCCTTGCTTGGCTCAGACCTTCCGTCCAAGTCAATGAACAAAAAAGGAAAAAAAAAAGAAGAAGAAGAACCTCCTTGCTTGGCTCGGACCTTCCGTCCAAGTCAATGAACAAAAAGAACCCCCTTGCTTGGCTCGGACCTTCGTCCAAGTCGATGAATAAAAAGACCCCTTTGCCTTGGCACTCATCCTGTGTCAATGAACAGACCACATCAGCTCCCGACACCCTGTCGGCACCAGCAAATAAACCCTTCACTTCGAACGTTCCACCGGAATGCATAAAATCCTTTTCACTCCATCGGAGCCCTTTCATAAATCTTCGGCTTGGACCTCCCATCCGAGTCGATGAATGAACAATTCTCCTAAACCCAGCACGAGTCATCAACTCCCCCTTGGGATTGGCCTCATCTAAGTCATTTTAGGCCTCCTACCTAAGACGACGCATAGACCCTTCAGCCTTGCTTCGGTATTTACCCCATGCCGATGACTAAACCCCCCACTCTGACATCTCGATCCGCGTGCATATGCGGTGAAGCGATCCCCTCATCCCTTCGCTGAAGGAGTGAGCGCTTTCCCGTGAATTTGCATCGGAACAGCATCCTACTGGCTCCAGAAGAACAGATATCCTATCGAAGAGCTCTACGCTCGAGGGCCCCGCGCACTCGTCCCTCGTTTGCGCCACCCACGAGCGGGGGGCATTTGTGGACGTCAAAAAAATGATGATGATCATATAGCATGCACGTCTCAGCACTCAAGAGTGAGTCAAAGACGGGAAGGTTGAATAAACCCTATGCTTCCTCCAAGAAGGATGAATACCTGCCCGGTGCTCTGCCACCCAACAAAGAAGCCCCTCGTGCTGAAGAGATGTCCCGTTTGCCTCGGTCAGGCGTTTGACCGTGGGCAGTGCGTCTGTTTCTTTTCCGACCGTGGTCACCATGCGACGGAGCTAGTACGCGGGGTGATTCCCACACGTTGTCGGGTTCGGACGTCGTTTTCCATTGACTTGAGAGTCTACTCCTTTAATGACCCTCCACTAGTCGTAGCCCACCAGTACGAGGTGCTGGTCTCACCTGGGAGTGGTGTACGGGCACCCACCTGTCGAGACGGTTTGTGGACCGGTTACCGTAGGCCCCTCGTCCCATCAGAGTCCAGTGCCAGGGGAAAACCGGTCAGAGGGCCAGACCTAGGATGCGTGGTCTGTGTGTGCACACGTGGTTGGGGGCGGTTGGACCCACGTCGACGGGCGTGACCCCAGCTAGTCACTTGTTTATGGTTACTTGTACGGTGTTTGCGCCTCGGGTAGGATCTACCACGTCAGGCGGCTCACCTGCGGTGCGGTGTAAGACGTCAGGGGACGCTACCGGCTGTGCTTCTAGTGGGTGGTACTCCTGTCGAGTACGGAGTGGCAGACTGTCAGTCGCGTGTTTCTGACCTTCGAGTTTTGGCGGTTCGACCGTTGAGTTTCGGTCTTCTCGTACCGTGGCACGTGTGTCGGTTTACGTGCCGTAGGGTCTAGTTCTGTAGAGTACAGGGCTTTCCTTTCCGAGGTACTTTCCTACCGCTAGAGTAGTGATTTTTCGTTTTTCGAGGTAGGGTTCGAGTGATCCCTACTGAGTCTTGTTCCGAGACTCATTCCCTGCGTGTTTTCACCGTGTTTCAGGTGAGACGCCACCTTCGGGGAGCGCGTCAGGAGCGCAGCGTGGTGCGGGTGCCCAGCGGTAGTGCCAGAGGTCAGAGCCGGGGGATGCCCCGTGCAGCTGTACTTTTCTTTCTTGTCACTGTACTAGTCGTGGACTACTGTTGCTGTTGTTGTTATTTTATTGTGGACCATGTAAATTGTTAATTTATTTCCTGCTTAATATTATACCTCTCCAGTCGGCATTCCCAACGGCCGAATCAAAAGAAACTCAAGAATTCGAACACATGTCCGGCACGCGTCGGAGATCACTCAAAGCTCAGAATCGGGATTCAGAGGCCCTGAACTAAACACCCCAACGGCGGTGCATTACCACTAAAGCAACACGGGAGGACAAGCGTCCGTCCGAAGAGCCGCGACTCCGAGATAAAGTCTAATCCGGCACGGCCTGCACTTAAACCGGCGCGCCCTTGCTTGGGCCTTAAACCGGCGCGCCCCTCCTGTGGCCATTAAACCGGCGCGCCCTATATTGGTTGTAACCCGGCGCGCCCCTTTACATGATGCTAGTCCGGCATGCCCCTTTATGTGTTGTTAATTCGGCGCGCACAACACCGCGCCGGTTTAACTCAAATGCAGTCCCGTCCGCTAGCCGATACCCTGTTTTCGCATCAGCCTGGTGCCTAGAGGGCATTCAATGCTCTGAAGCTCTGTCTCCATGGGCATTCAATGCTCTGGAGCCCTGTCTCCACCTCCGTTCGACAACGCAGCTGCATCGACGGTGAAGACAAGCATCGATGGGGGAGTAGCAGCAGCAAACATCCCTTCCTCGGATAAATGCCAGTGTACTGTGCAAATCAACGGACGACACCACAGACGAATGAGTTGGCGGGATCCTTCCGTCCGAGCCAAGAAAGGGCAGCCGGCTACATATACTCTGCATGTTGGACAGAGAAGAGGATGGGCTATTGAAGAGAGAACCCCCATGGCTGGCCATTGAAGAGAAGAGAGAAGGGAAGAGAGACCGGCTGAAGAAGAAGAGAATGCCACCCGAAGAGAAGAAGCCCCCCGTCCCTGCGCCCGTGAGGTGAAGAAGAAGAGAGTGAGGTTGAGAGCGAGAGGTGAGCTGGGGGGGGGGAGAGCTTGTGCTCTGTTCCCCCCGTCCATGTATCTCTTCCCCCTTTTTTATCCCTCCATAATGTATTTCTCCTCCGTGGAGATGAAATTTCTTGGGCTTGAGCCATTTTTCCCCCCTTTGGTGGATGAATAAACAGAAGGCCCCTTATTGGCAAACACGATCTTTTGTCTTTCTTCTTCTTTCCCCTTCCTCCTCCTCCTCATCCAGGGCCCTTCGAAGCATGCTCCTCCGTAGCATGGCCTTTCGAAGGAGTTCGTCGACGGATGAATATTCATGGCCTCTTACGGCATACACCTGTCCCACCTACGAGATCATCACCCTGAGTTGCTGGAACTCTTGAAGGCTTGTCCTCGAGTCTCCACATGCACTTACGGGTTAACGGAGTTCTTACTCTGAGTTTTGAGGTTCACCCCGGAGCTTTGCTCCGTTTGGTGTTCCCCTATTTATCTCTGGCAAGCCTCAGTCCGGGGGAGGTGCTGCCCATTTTTCGCCAGGAACAAATGAATCAAGCTATTCTCTGAGGGCCAGAACATCACATGCTTGAAGCCTTTGATCACGACTGAGCCTTCGAGTTCCTGACAACAAACTCTTCTAATAAAACATTCATATCTTCATGCTAATTCACCCTAGCAAACAACTAAAACACTTAAACTTCCTCTCCACAAACTTAATCTATCAGTTCGATAAACAAACTAATCAATAAATCAACCCACAGGTGAAAGAAACAAGAAACAGAGCATAAAAGAACGAAAGAAACCTCATAGAAGCTTAACCCGGCGCGCCCTAATCCGGCGTGGGCTAACCCGGCGCGGTACCCCCCCGCGCCGGTTTAGCCTTACACTCAAAACCCCTTTCATTTTTCCTTGCCACTAACCGGCGCGCTACACTATTCCTCCCCCTTTTTCAGCCTATTCCGGCGCGCCCCTGGCCCTCTTCCTTCTTGCCATATAACCGGCGCGCCCCCCCTCATTGGGCCTATTCCGGCGCACCCTCCTCCATTGGCCATTAACCGGCGCGCCCAAACTTTGCACCACCTATTCCGGCGTGCCCTTTTGGGCTTCCATTAACCGGCGTGCTCCCCTCTTTGCTTCCCTTAAGCCGGCGTGCCTGAAAGGGAGAAAATGATTAATCAAATGAGAGAAGAGACTTGAAGCTAATGAATAAAACTAATAAAAAGTTTCCCCTTTCCATAATCCAAATTTTGTTCCGGGGGCGCTGCCCCCGGAAACCCCCGCAAGGGGCGTTGCCCCCTTGACCCCCACGACCTGACGGGCAGGTCGAACCCCGCGACCTGACCGCGCAGGTCGATCCGCGTGCGAGGGCGCACGTTGGTGAGTTCGGGCTTCGCACTTAACAATTCACACCCCCGGGCTGGGTGCAAAGAGAAAATCGATGATGCCTTGTGGTATCGGATGTGGACCTCGGAACCTCCGACATGGTCGTGATCCGAACATATCTCGGGCCAATAGTTCGTTAACTCGACCCGAGTCTCCCGGGATCTAATCCCGCAACCCCACATTAAACTTGTCGTGTCTACGGCAGACATTTGCACGGTTTTATCATCGTCTTCGATGCTTCAAACGGGGACTCGCGTCCAAACAATGAATGGTCCGACCGTGACCGACACGCACGTATACCTTGGAACCTTCGTTTTCCAAGACTGTGCGTGAAGAGAAAAGTAATGACGCCTCGTGGCATCAGACGTGGTCCTCGGAAACCCCGACATGGCCATAGTCCGCAACCACCTCGGGCCCATAGATCATCAGCTTGACCCATCTTCATCGGGATCCGATCCCGCACCCACATTAAACTTGCCGCACCTACGGCAGACGTCCGTACGGTTTTACCGTTGTCCTTGACGCTATTAATACGGACTTCCGTCCGAATAATGAATGGTCCGTTAGTGACCGACATATATATATACCGGGATCTAATTCCGCGCTCGCATTAAACTTGCCGTACTCACGGCAGACATTTGCACGGATTTGCTCCCGTCACCGTCTTATTTTCTACACGGACCTTCGTCCGAACACAAAATGGTCCATGAGTGACCGACAAAACCCGAATGGAATGAGGCGGCTCTCGTCCTCCTCGAACCCTACGCATAGGGACATCAATAAGACCGTCGTGAGTCATGCTCGGACCTCGGGTTCGCCCCAACCATGGTCATCGCCTGACCCACATCCTAGGCCTACAGCCGGCTATCTCTGTACACATCTTTGTTTTAGAATATAGTCCCGGGACACTTTCCCGCTGCCCCTCGGCACCGGAAATATTAATGATGCCCACGCAAGCCTCGTTTGGACCGCGGGAGGCGCCCCCGGAATGGTCCTGACTCGATCTTGCACCGGGCCAATAAACTCACCGATTTCTGACCGCTCTAACCGGATTTAACCGAATGCTTCCAGTTCCTGTGAACAATAAATTTGTCGTACCCGGCATACATATGCTCCGGTTTTCCTATGATGATTACTCGTTTCTCAAACCGGACACTCGTCTGAATATTAAAATGGTCCCTTGAGTGACCGACATATTTCGAATGCTTGTTTCCCTAGACATAGGGCCTTCCGACTGATTCGAGACCGCTGTCGGCTTGTTTCTCTCGATATATTTTCCTGGCCATGAGGCCCCTTTTCCCGGCGATTAATCAAGGGTGTTCCCCTCTCCGAGGGGATGTAAATGACGCCGTGACCTTTATGGCGCGGCGGGTTCCAGTCCCAACACGAACCACACAATCGTCTGATTAGTCAGATCGAGCGCACAATAAATCGTCACTTTGTGACTGGCACGCCCACGCACTTAATAAACCCAATAAACGAACAAACGAACGATTATTAAATAAAAAGTGCGTCCACAGGAAGGTCTTTATGTGATACAAAGGGTCTACGAAGGAGGGGCCTACGTGGTTGTTAACCATCGAGGGGAAATCCAATTCTCGCCACTCAACGGAAGACATCTGAAGCTGTATCATACATCACAACCGACATTCCCCGAGTAATCGGGCAAAATCTACCCTTTTCTTGGTATAGCGGCACTCTGCCCTAGCCAAGCTACACCCTTTTCTTGGTCTAGCGGCACTCCGCCCTAACCAAGCTACACCCTTTTCTTGGTCTAGCGGCACTCCTCCCTAGTCAAGCTACACCCTTTTCTTGGTATAGCGGCACTCCGCCCTAGCCAAGCTACACCCTTTTCTTGGTCTAGCGGCACTCCGCCCTAACCACGCTACACCCTTTTCCCAGTCTAGCGGCACTCCGCCCTAACCGAGCTACCCTTTCCTTGGTCTAGCGGCACTCCGCCCTAACCGAGCTACCCTTTTCTTGGTCTAGCGGCACTCCACCCTAACCGAGCTACCCTTTTCTTGGTATAGCGGCACTCCGCCCTAGCCAAGCTACACCCTTTTCTTGGTCTAGCGGCACTCCGCCCTAACCAAGCTACACCCTTTTCTTGGTCTAGCGGCACTCCGCCCTAGCCAAGCTACACCCTTTTCTTGGTATAGCGGCACTCCGCCCTAGCCAAGCTACACCCTTTTCTTGGTCTAGCGGCACTCCGCCCTAACCAAGCTACACCCTTTTCCCGGTCTAGCGGCACTCCGCCCTAACCGAGCTACCCTTTCCTTGGTCTAGCGGCACTCCGCCCTAACCGAGCTACCCTTTTCTTGGTCTAGCGGCACTCCGCCCTAACTGAGCTACCCTTTTCTTGGTATAGCGGCACTCCGCCCTAGCCAAGCTACACCCTTTTCTTGGTCTAGCGGCACTCCGCCCTAACCAAGCTACACCCTTTTCCCGGTCTAGCGGCACTCCGCCCTAACCGAGCTACCCTTTCCTTGGTCTAGCGGCACTCCGCCCTAGCCAAGCCACACCCTTTTCTTGGTCTAGCGGCACTCCGCCCTAACAAGCTACACCCTTTTCCCGGTCTAGCGGCACTCTGCCCTAACCGAGCTACCCTTTCCTTGGTCTAGCGGCAGTCCACCCTAACCAAGCTACACCCTTTTCCCGGTCTAGCGGCACTCCCCCGAACCGAGCTACCCTTTCCTTGGTCTAGCGGCACTCCGCCCTAGCCGAGCTACCCTTTTCTTGGTATAGAGGCACTCCACCCTAGCCAAGCTACACCCTTTTCTTGGTCTAGCGGCACTCCGCCCTAACCAAGCTACACCCTTTTTCTGGTCTAGCGGCACTCCGCCCTAACCGAGCTACCCTTTCCTTGGTCTAGCGGCACTCCGCCCTAACCGAGCTACCCTTTTCCCGGTCTAGCGGTATTCTGCCCTAGCCGAGCTACCCTTTTCTTGGTCTAGCGGCACTCTCCCCTAACCGAGCTACCCTTTCTTGGTATAGCGGCATTCCTCCCTAAACCGAGCTACCCCCTCTTGGTCTAGCGGCACTTCGCCCTAACCAAGCCACCCCTTATCCTGATCTAATGGCATTCCGACCTGTCACCCTCTAAAAAAAAAGAGAGAGAGGAAGAGAGAATAGAAGATAACAAAATAGGGGCTAAAAATAGAGGTGCCCCGCCAGACTTGTTCAGGCGTTCTGAGCAAGGGAAAAAATGGCTAAAACCCAGCTGTGGTGAAAATCTGAAAGGGAACTGCAGGCAAAATCGGGTACCCCGCCACGTGAAAACTCGAAAGGGCGCGTGGGCAAAAGCAAGAGGGGGCTGGCTCCGGCGAAAACTCGAAAGGGCGCTTGGGTCGGTAATGTGGTGATTCCAAAGAAAGCCTCACCTCCCACCATAAAACTCCTCGTCGATCGACCGGCACACTGTCCGATCAGCGATAAAACCTTGTCCGGTTTAGACCTTACGTCTATTCCGACTAGATCTACATGTCTCTTTACGTCCCGCCGTGATGAAACCTGCTGTTGATCGATTGGCACACTGCCCGATCTATGATGAAACCTATCCAGTTTAGACCTTCCGTCTATCCTGATGAAATCCATGAACTCCTTGCATTGGTATAGATCCAATACCGATGATGAAACCCGTCATTGATCGATCGGCACCTCGCCCAGTATCAATGATAAAACCCTATCCAGTTTAGACCCTACGTCTATCCTGATGAAACATATGAAATCCTTGCATTGGTATGAGCCAATACCAATGATGAAACCTACTATCGATCGATTGGCACACTGCCTGATCGACGCTAAAACCCATCCAGGGTAGACCTTCCGTCCGCTCTAACATAGCACAACACTGCTCTTTGAATCGATTCAGACCCTCCGTCTGGATAGATCATGAAACTCTATTCCTTTGCGGTAATGTCAGACCCTACATTAACGATGAAACTCACATTTCCGGCAAATGGCTCCATACCCGAGCTGCTAGCTATTCAGACCTTTTGCCTGAATAGGTCATGAAACCATATTTCCCTTTGCATTGATGTTGACACCCACATCAATGATCGTGTGTCCACAATAAACATATGGCGCCATCGTCCATAAGATGAAAGTTCTGGTACCAGAAAAGACAATGAAAAAGGAAAAGAGAAAGAAAACGACAAAAAGTCTATATATAAAAAAATGGGGTTAAAAATAGAGATACCCCGCCAGACTTGTTCAGGCATTCTGGACAAGGGCAAAAATGGCTAAAACCCAGCTGTGGTGAAAACCCGAAAGGGCACTGCAGGCAAAATCGGGTACCCCGCCACGTGAAAATCCGAAAGGACGCGTGGGTAAAAGCAAGAGAGGGCTGGCTCTGGTGAAAACCCAAAAGGGCACTTGGGTCAGTAATGTGGTAATTCAGAAGTTCCATGCCAACCGGCACGTTACCTTCACCTCCCCTTCACTAATGAAGCCTTCCGTCGGTCATCTGGCTCTATGCCCCACCGATGATAAAGCCTTTCCGGGATAAATCTTACGTCTACCCTGATGAAATCTACATACCCTCTTTTCACATGTCCCACCGACAATAAAACCCGTCACCATTCTGATAAAGGCTGGCCAGTTCAGACCTTACGTCTGTCCTGATCAAACTCCTAAACCTTCCCTTGATCGATCGGCTCCTTGCCCGGTCAACGATGAAATCCTACCAGGATAGACCCTACGCCTATCCTGATGAAACCTACGTATTTCTTGGCAAAGTCCCACCCGCGATAAAACCTGCTGGAATAGACCTTACATCTCTCCTGACGAGACCTACACCTCTACATACGTCCCACCGTTGATCGACCGGCACCTCGCCCGATCAATGATGAAATCCTCGGTCCGGTTTAGACCTTACGTCTATACTGATGAAACCTATGAAACTCTTTGCGTCGATATAAGCCCCATATCGATGATGAAACCAAAGACTGATCGACTGGCACCTCGCCCGATCAGTGATGAAACCATGTCCAATTAAAACCCTGCCAGTTTAGACCTTTTGTCTATTCTGATGAAACCTATAACACTTTCTTTGCATCGATATGAACCCAATATCGATGATGAAACTAGCTATTGATCGACCGGCACCTCGCCCGATCAATGATGAAATCCTATCCAGTTCAGACCCTACGTCTGTCCTGATGAAAACCACGCACCCTTCAATGTCCCACCTGCGATAACCTCTACCCAGTCTAGACCTTACGTCTACTCTGATGAAACCTATAAAACTCCTTTGCATCGATATAAACCCAATATCGATGATGAAATCATATGCTGGTCGATTGGCACATTGCCCCGACTAACTTTGAAACCTGCCCGGGATGGACCATTCGCCCATTCCAGATAATGCTATGAGCCTCTTCGTTCACATTCCTGCAAACCATCTCCCTTGCGGCACGTACGGCCAAGAAGGACGTTTGCTACCACCAACAGAATTCGGTTTAAAGCACAACCCGGAGGTCGTCGCGCGGTGGAGCGAGTTCCCCATCCTTTCTCTGAAGGGGTGGACGCTCTCCTGCCAGGTACGAGCCATTCGCATGAGGGACTGCTAGAACCATTACCCCACTTCCCAAAGTGATGAAACCACATGGAAAAGACAATGGACACACAGGAAGCCGAAGATTCCTTTTCATTAAAAGAGGAGTACATAAAGAGCCCCGAGGGGACACTGTATCACAAAAGAGGGCAGAAGAAAAAGAAAGAAGAGATAATTCATGGCCGCCAGAATATATCTGAAGAGGGGGATTTCTGTAGCCCACCCAAAGAGCAGCCCAACTAGACCCAACAGGGTCCAACGAGGCAAGCCCACCTGGGTGACAGCCCACAGGGCCCACTCAGGAAAGAAAAGCCCAATAAACAAACACTCGAGGAACCAACTCTCCCCGGCGGCCCCTAGGCTCGGAGGGCCCGAGTGATGGTCAGGTCATAAGGAAGGTCCGGCCCAAGCCATTTTCCCCGCCCGGGAGAGACAGGCATTCGCCGACCTATCCGACCCCTCTTTCACCGAGCTATGCCCATCGCCCGGACAGGGCTGGCGTTTCAGGAGCTCAGCCAGACCAAATATCATCCGTTCGTGCTGCCGTTAAGAGTCCCCAATAGATAGGGGAGTCAATAAATCGCCGGACTTCAAGGCGATAACGTTCCCACGATAAGGCCATGAAAGCTCACGTTGAGGACGTAACTCCCGCCGGAGACCCCTCAGCTTGCAGGACTCCTGAAGGCAGCACACTATTTAAACCAGGGCTACCCTCCGATGGAAAGGGAGAGCCATTCAGGTACTCATATACCCAAACTCCTGAGCAATCCGCTTCACCCTCTGGTGGAGAGGAATCTCGCGCACTAGCTTTTCTCCTCCCCATTATTGCTTTCACCACAGCTCTACTGACTTAGCCATCGGAGAGTTTTACCCCAGGGAAACCCCCTGGGCCCTCTGATAGGTTTCCCTGTCTTGCAGTTCATCTTCAGGTGATCCACAGCCCGCTCAGGATACAAGCGCGAGATTTCGCCTCTTCATCTGGCACCGCCTGTGGGAAACGCACGAAGAGCCGAGATGGTGAGAAGAAGCTCAGGGAGGAGATCCGCCGTCGAGAAGGGTAAGGCCATGGTGGCGTCAAGAGATGGCCCCTCTGGGGCCTCACAGAACCCTCCCTCCAACGCCAGCGTCCCCACCAACAAGCCGCCGCCCCCTCCGACGGCGATGGGGGCACCCCCCAACGGTGGCGACGAGGTCTTCCAGGCCCTCAATAAGAAGCTTGACGTCCTCGTGGAGCTCATGAGGGCCCAGGCGGCAAGGGATTCCAGGTCCCGCGCCCCGTCTGGGAGTCCCCCCCGTCGAAGTGCGTCCTAGCATACCGCTGGGGGCCGCTTCACCCTCCGAGGTCAGCAGCTCATCCGCAACAACGTTGGAGGACCCTCACAAGCTCCGCCCCCAGAGCAAGAGGCTTCCTCCACGCCCAGAAAAGGGAGACAGGGGGCGAGGCCTCCACGCCCGAGCGCTGGCGTTCCTGAGGATCGCCACGACGCTCCCCCCAGTCCCACGACATGACCGCAGCCAGAATTATCCCTCCGACTAAGGGATTTCGAAAGACGTTTTGCAGATCAAGAGCGCGCCCTCCGCGCCCTGCAGAAAACGTCTTTCCCGGAGGATGAGGAGAAATCCCCTTTCTCCGAATACATCTTGAAGGCAGAGGTGTCTCCCAGAACCTCCATTCCGACCTTCAAGCTCTATGATGGCCAGGGCGACCCAGCCGACCACTACGACAGCTTCGACGCCCTGGTGACTCTGCATGGAACACCAGATCCTATTAAATGCCGAGCCTTTGCGGCCACCCTGGTCCAAGGCGCTCAGGCATGGTTCCGGGCCCTCGCCCCTGGGTCCATCCGGGACTTCAGGCAATTCGGGCGAGTCTTCAGAGCTTCGCCGGAAGCGCCCCCCCAAGGTCAGTAGCGGGGTTCCTGGCCCTCAAACAGGCGCAAGGGGAAAGGCTCCGGGCTTATGTCCACCGATTTAAATCGGAAGCCCTCAGAATTCCCTGCCTGGATGTGGCCTCGGCCACGACCGCTCTGACCGGGGGCACCCGGGACGAGAACCTCCACCGCGAACTTGTCCTCCACCCTCCCTCGACCCTTGCCGAGCTAGTGACTCTGGCACTGCGCCACGCCGAGTGCGAAGAAGTACTCAGCGCCTGCCGAGACACAACCGGCTCAGGTCGGGAGGGGGACAATAAGCGAGCCTCCGAGCCAAACCCTGGCTCGGGCAAGAAGCGCAATCGGGAAGGAGAGCGCAAACGGAAGTATGAGCGGTACACCCCGTTGACCGCGCCAGTCTAAGAGATCTATGAAGACATCAAAGACTCGGGACTCCTCCGCCGGCCCGAACCAATGAGATCGAAGAATCGCAAGTGCGACAGGCATTGCCTGTTCCACGGCGACCACGGGCACCACACCGGCGACTGCCACCAGCTCCAGGACGGGATCGAACGTCTCATCTGTCAGGAGCACTTGGCCCGGTTTGCAGCCGGGCGCAAAGAAGACCGGGACGCCGCCGAGGGAGCCCCAGGTCATAGTCTTTTTCGACCAAGACCTGGAAGGGCTGAACACCCCGCATGATGATGCCCTCGTTATCTCGGCCACAATAAACCATTGTAACGTAGATAGAATTCTGGTTGACAATGGGAGCGCCCCCGATGTTTTATCTTATGACTGTTTCCTTAAGATGGGGGAAGACCCATCCAAGCTCCGCCCGATCCGAACACCCCTTTGCGGGTTTAACGGCCTAGCCACCTACCCCGAGGGAGCCCTAAGCCTGCCGGTCACCATCGGCACCCCACCCAAAACCGTTACGGTCATGGTGGACTTCATAGTGATCAAGGGTATGATAGCGTACACCGTCATTTTCGGTCAGAAAATACTCAGCCGGATAAAGGCCGCACCATCTACCTATCACCAGAAAATGAAGTTTCCCACCAAAAATGGGTTGGGGGAAGTCCGAGGTAACCAGGCCACGGCTAGAAGGTGCTACAACATCTCGGTGGAAGCCTCAAGGCCGGACGGGGGAGATAAGGGCCCCAAGGGAATCGAAGGGAAGACCGTAACCGCCGAGCCCGGTGGCGAATTGCTAACGGTATTCCTAAACGATGACCCGGCCCTCGGAGTAAGGATCAGAGCCGACCTACCACCCATGGAACAGCAGCAATACAAAAAATTCCTTTCTGAGTACGTTCAGGTCTTTGCTTGGTCTGATGATCAACTCCCTGGCATACCAGAGAAGACCGTGATGCACAAGCTCAGCCTCGACCCCACCGTGAGGCCCGTACAGCAACGGATAAGGAAGCATGCGCCCGAGAAGCAGGCGATCATCAAGGCGCAGGTCACCAAGGGACAGGAGACTGGCCTCTTCAGACCAGTCCTATACCCTACGTGGCTAGCCAACGTCATCCTGGTGCCAAAAACTACAGGCAAATGGCGAATGTGCGTGGACTTCACCGATCTGAATAAGGCTACCCCCAAGGACTGCTATCCGCTACCGAGCATCAACCAATTGGTTGATTCAACCTCGGGCAACGAGATACTCAGTTTCCTGGATGCTTATTCAGGTTATCACCAGATCAGAATGAATCCATAAGACGTCGAGAAGACCACCTTCATCACCGACTGCGGCATGTACTGCTACACCCGGATGCCCTTCGGGTTGAAGAACGCCGGAGCCACATATCAGCGACTGGTAAATCACATGTTCGAGGGACAGCTAGGTCAGAACGTTGAGGCTTACATTGACGACATGCTCGTCAAGACCCCCAAGGCCCAAGACCACTTCACCGACCTTGCCGAAACCTTCGGCACCCTCCTGAAGTACAACATGAAGCTCAACCCCGCCAAGTGCGCCTTTGGAGTAAAATCTGGGAAGTTCCTGGGTTTCCTGGTCACTCAGCGTGGGATCGAAGCCAACCCCAACAAAGTCCAGGCCATCCTGGACATGCGCCCGCCCATATGCATTAAAGACGTTCAGCGTCTGGCAGGGTGTGTGGCCGCTCTCAGTCGCTTCCTGTCCCGTGCGGCCGAACGATGCTTGCCCTTCTTCAAACTGATGAGGGGACCCAAGCTAGCATCTGCTACGTTCGCATGGGATGAGGAGTGCCAGACAGCATTCGCTGAGCTTAAAAGGTTCCTGGCTTTGCCACAGGTGCTCTCCAAACCCGCCCCAGGCGAAGTCTTGCTGCTCTACCTCTCGGCGACGCCATCCACGGTCAGCTCGGTCCTAGTCAGAAATGACTCAGGAATCGAAAGACCGGTCTACTACACCAGCAAGGTGCTCAATGAGGCCGAACGGAGGTACCCCGCAATCGAGAAACTCGTGCTAGCGTTGGTTACCTCCGCAAGGTGCCTCCGACCCTACTTCCAGGGGCACCCCATCACCGTGATAACCGGCGAGCCGTTGAAGGAGATTCTGGCCCACACCGAGGCCTCAGGGCGACTCATCAAACGGGCCATTATGCTCGGGGCCTACGACATCTCGTACCGGCCGCGATCAGCAATCAAAGGCCAAGCGCTCGCCGACTTCATTGCCGAAAGCACCATCCCCGCTGAGGACAGGCCTCCGACCATGACCTGGCCAACCTGGGAACTATTCGTCGACGGATCGTCCAATTCGGCAGGCAGCGGTGCGGGGATACTCCTAAGGTCCCCCGAAGGGATAGAGCTACAGTACGCCTTGAAATTCAAGTTTCAGGCATCCAACAATGCTTCTGAGTACGAGGCCCTTATCTCGGGAGCACGCATGGCCCGACGGCTGGGGGTCGAGCGAGTCAGGTTCCACACCGACTCTCAACTAGTCACAAGTTAGGTCAACGGTGAGTATGAGGCTCGGGAGGCACCCATGATCAAATACCTTCAGCTGGTCCGGAGCCTGGCCCAACAGTTCGAGGAATTTGGGGTAGTCCGGATAGCTCAGGAGCAAAACTCTTGGGCGGACGCCCTCTCTCGATTGGCCTCCTCTCTAGACCCAAAAGGTACACGATCGGTCCTCCTAGAAGAGCTAGAGCGCCCGAGCATCGACGCGGAGCTCCTCGCTATTGAATCGGCCACTCCAAATGACTGGCGCTCCCCCTACCTGTCCTGGCTACAAGAATCCCAATAGCCCTCTGACCCTCGAGAGGCCCGCCGAATGAAGTATCAAGCTCGGCGCTTCGTCATCTTCAACAACACTCTCTACCGAAGATCGTTCTCCGGTCCCCTCCTAAAGTGCCTCGGTCCCGACGAAGCAAGCCGAGCCATCCAAGAGGTTCATGAAGGCCTGTGCGGAGTGCACTCAGGGGCAAGGTCGCTGGCCAGAATCCTGTTACAACAGGGGTACTGGTGGCCCACCCTACAGCGCGACTGCTCGGCCTATGTTCAACAATGCGACCGATGCCAGCGGTTCGACCACTTGGTCCATCGACCGGCCACGGAACTTGTCACCCTAGCCGAGCCTTACCCTTTCGCTCTGTGGGGAATCGATATCCTTGGGCCATTCCCGACAGCCCAGTCCCAGAAGAAGTTCATCATCGTCGCCATCGGCTACTTCACCAAGTGGATCGAGGCCGAGGCTACGGCAAGGATCACCGAGACAGTCGTTTGGGGCTTTGTGTGGAAATCGATCATTTGTCGCTTTGGCGTCCCCCGAGTGATAGTGAGCGATAACGGCCGGCAATTCGACTCTCGGTATTTCTAAGACAGATGCGCCGACCTAAATATCCGCAACCACTTCACTTCGGTCGCCCACCCTCAGGCCAACGGGCTGGTTGAAAATGCCAACAAGACTATCTTGAAAGGTATAAAAAATAGACTCGGCAAGGCCAAGGGTAGCTGGCTCGAGGAATTGCCTAGCGTACTGTGGTCGCACCGAACAACCCCCAGGACGGCAACAGGTGAAAGCCCTTTTCAATTGGTATATGGCACCGAAGCCGTCGTTCCATTGGAGATCGCCAATCCGTCTCTCCGAGTGATCAGCTTCTCACTCGAGACAAACGGGCAAAAATTGCTCGAGAACCTCGACCTGGCAGACGAACTCTGAGAGATCGCGAACGTCCGAGCAACGGAGTACCAGCGCCGCCTCACTCGATACTACAGCGCCAAGGTCCGAGACAGACGTTTCCAACCGGGGGACTTCGTCCTCAGGAAGGCCGAAGCCTCTCGACCACTAGAGGCGGAGGGCAAGCTATCCCCCAACTGGGAAGGCCCCTACCGAGTGGTCGAGACGCTCGGAAAAGGTGCGTACAGGTTAGCGACAATGGAAGGGGAACCTATTCCTCGGACATGGAACGCAGCCGCACTACGCAAATTCTATTTTTGAAATTGTACAGCAAGATGGATGGAATAAATCCCTTTTCTTTTCATTCCAAACCATTGGTACATCAGATAGGCAAATGCCAGTACGTCACATAGCAAAAAGTAAAAATCCGTCTAACACCGTCTCAAGGGGTCATCGCTTGACTGACTCGATCTTGATCTCCTCGCGTCTAGCCACTGACTCTGCCTCGTGCGGAAATTGGATCGGACAAGAGGTGGTCAAGCCAGTTGCCTCGGGTGGCCCGTGACAAAGGTGATAGAGGGACTGCAGGAGGAAGGCCACCTTTGAACGTTGAGGAAGGCTACCTCCCAAGTTGGCAACAACAAGGAAAAAGGAGCGCCGTAAAGGCCTCCCCTCTTCCAATCTGCCAACTCCTTGGAAGGAAGGAGAGAGCAAGCAGCCCCCGAAGAGTGAAAGAAATGAAGAGCATAAGAGGGAGAAAGAGGTTGCAGACGGAGGAAGGCTTCGGTGAGGAGGGAGCTAGATACGCCTCCTCCCCTCACACGGAGGGAAGTGACGGCGGGCTCCCCTGATGCCCCCATCCGTCCTCCGCCTCGGCGTCCACCCGAAAGCCTCGCCGGAGCTAAGAAGAGGCCAACGGCGTGCTTCCACACGCCGAAGTCCTCCCCAGATCCGCGCGGTGACCGTGGGACCCGTCTCGTGCACGCGCGGCGACCGTGGGACCCGTTCAACATTACAGGGCAGCGGGAGCCCGCCGCTCCCCGTCGTCGGCGGCGGCGTCGCCCTCCGAAGGATCCTCCATGCTCCGAATACAAGGGCACAACGCAGAGTGAAGAGGAAGGAGCGAGGAAAGACTGTTAGAGAAAATCCCAAGCAGTGAAGAGGAAAGGGCACCTTTCGGTCCTTCTTATAGGCCAAAGGAGGCTACACGCCTTAAATGACCCCCCCCTCAGAAACACGCCAAAGGATTTCTCCTCTGAACAGTCACCTCCAACTCCTCGTCCCCCGCCCTAGCGGGATTCACGAAGCGGCCTGACATTCAAAGCATGATGGAACGGAAAGACGCCCCGTCAGAAGCCTACCAAAACTACGTGCGAAAACCACGCAAGACATATCGGCACCTCCCAACCACTCAAGATCCGCCAACCAAATCACGGCAAGGATGGTACTCAAACGAAGCAAGTCATTTATTATCACACCAAAAGGAAACCCTCTAAAAAGAGGGAAGAGAGACAAAAAGGGAAGGAGGCAAAGTACATCAGGCCTCGGGCCCACTTTGACATTCAGGAACGGCGGAAGAAGACGCATCACCCCCGGCGCCTTCGGTGACGGCCGGCTCAGACACTGACCTCGCCTGGGCGAGAACTGTCTCGGTCGTGAGCCCTCCCGAAACGCCCGGAGCCGGTGACCCCGATGGAGGCGACCCCTCCGAATCTCCCCCGACCGACGAGGAAGAGCTGGAAACCGACTCATCCGAGTCATAACACTGGCCGAAGGGGAACTCGATCGCGGAGTTTTGCTCATCGGCGTAGTCCACCGCCCGGCGATAGCCCTGCTTGAACCCCTTTCGAGCACCCCGGCGTAGTGCTACCTCGTAATAGGGTAGGGCGGCTTCCACCAGGTCGGCCGAGTAAGCATCCGAGCTCCTGTAACGCTCGATTACCTCTGCCTCGACCTGCCCCGCCCTTCCGACGAGCTCGACCCGAGCCCGCTCCGCCTCGGCCGCACGCTCCTCTGCCCGGGCCTGGTCCGCCTCAGCCTCAGCTCGGAGACGCTCCGCCACCTCCACCCGATCTAGCAGCTCGGTGCGTTCGAGCTCCCAGCGATTGTCTAGCTCGAGGCGACGCAGACGCTCCTCCTCCAGGGATTGGCTTGTCCTCTCGAGAGACTCTCGGGTCTTGGCGAGCTGTTCGGTCAGCACCCCGGCTTCCAGTCGGCTCACCCGCGCCACCTCCCGGAACGCGGAAAACTCCTGCCGGAGCCCCTCATGCTCCCCCTTGAGTCGGGCCAGTTTCCTCTCGCAGCCCCCAAGGGTCCAGGCAAGGTTCGACCGCTCCGCCTCTGTCCGGGCATGCGCCTCCGCCATCAAAGCCGCCGACCGAGCTATGACCAGGCCACCCTCCATCAGGACATCAAGGATCCCGGGGGGGGGGTATTGCGCCTTTCTCCCCCCTTCGTCCTTGCGACAATCGACCGGCAGACCCGATACAGGTCGCCCGTAATGCCGAGCCTTTCCAAGGGCTCCGACAGAGGGGACCGCTCCGCCCGGAACACCCCGCCAGAAGACTCCGCCCGAGCAACGGAACCAACCGCCTCGCGCGCCACGGTCGGTTGGGGTTGCGACGCCTCCCCGGGCGAACCCCCAACCTCGACCGGCGCCGCGGGACTGACCACGCAGGGAGCTCCAAGCACCTGGGGCTGCAACGCCCTAGCGGGCGAACCCCCAGCCCTGCCTGTCTCGGCCCGCACCTCGCCGACCGAGACATCCCCACCTTCGGCCGATCCCCCGGCCTCGGCGCCAGCTACTTCAACATCGGCCCCCTCTGCCTCTGTGGGGGGGAGAGCCGACCCATCACCGCCCTCTGAGGGGCCCCCGGTCTCCTCGGCCCCCTCTCGCCTGGCAGGTGGGGGAGCTGGCCCCGAGGGGTCCGCCCCATCTTGCCCCCGAGAGGGGAGCACCGCCGAGCCGGAGTCGCCCCCGACGGTAAGAGGAAAATTGGCCTTCTTGGCCCGTTTCTTGGCCTTCACGGCCTCCCGCAACTTTCCCGCCGTGGGATCCTTGCGCTTTGTACCAGTTGGCCGTGAAGATCCCTCGGGAGCCACCCCCTTGTCCTTATCTCGGGCTTGGGCGCGACTCGCAGAACCATCTGGTTCATCGGCCGCCGAGTCATCTCCCAGATCAATGACCTCAGTAGCTTCCTCCAGAGGTTCCCGCCTAACGTCTGCCACAAAGGGAGAAGACCCGGTCAGGAGAAAGAAAGTAACTACCATCCCAAGAGAAGAGCCTCGAGAGCAGTACCTGTCGACGTCAACCGCGTAAGCAAGCACCGTTCGATGTTCTCCGGCGTCACCAGCTCCTCGGTCGACTGGCGGTTACCCACCAGACGAGCGGCCTGCCGCTCCACGTGGGAAGGGAACTCCTCCAGGCGAGGGGGAAGATTCGGATGAAAATTGGGCGAGATCAGACATCTCCAAAATTCGTCCGTCGCCTCCGCCTTCACCTAGAAGAATTGGGTCTTCCACCCCTTGTGCGAGGAGTCCTTCGCAGCGAGGGAGATGCAACTCCTGTTCCTCCTCGCCTGGATGAAGTAAAAGCCCTTCCCCGCCGACGGGTGTGCTTTCAACTCGAAAAAATAATGAAAGAGGTCCAAGGAAGGAAAAATGTCGTGCTGACGACAGAGAATCTGAAAGGCGGAAAGATGGAGATATGAGTTGGCCACCAACTGAATAGGCGCCAACCGGAAAAACTCGAGAAGCTGGAGTACAAGAGGCTCGAAGGGAAGGCGGAACCCACTCTTCCAAGCCAGAAGGAAAGTGCAAATGTGCCCCGTACGGCTGTCCAGACTCGTCTCATACGGGGCGGCGGCAGCAAAGCTGTACCTGAGAAGCAAGCGAAAGCGATGCTCCGGCTTCCTCACCTCGGCCTCCCCCAACTCACTACAGTTGGAGACGGGCTCCCGCCTCGCCTGCCCAATTTCCAAAGGCAGACCAGCCATCGAGCCGGAAGATGATCCCTCGCGCGAGCTCGAAGACTCCGGAGGGGAAGGAAGTTGTCGGACCGCCTCCGCGGTTATCCTCGCCAACTCCTCAAACGCCGCCGCAAGACTCTGCGCCTCCACTGTGCCCTCACGGCGCATCAAGGAGCCCCAGAAGCAAAGAAACTAAGGAAAGCCCAAAACCCTGAGAAGCCTAGAACGACGAACAGTGCCCAACGCCTATAAAACCTTGGAGGAAGGCAGCGCGCCGTTCCGTGCTCTGAGAAAAGGGGGGCCCCTTAAGTTCAAATCCGTCAGGATCATCATTACGGGCCCAAGAGACCACTACATGTGGCTCCATCACGCCAACAGAATTCCACCCACCTGAGCCACGCCGGTCCAAAGCCTCAAAAGCTACTCGACCGAGCCTTCATGGCTCGGGAGTAGGAGGGAGACAAGTGGAGAGGGGGATTTCTGTAGCCCACCCAAAGAGCAGCCCAACTTGACCCAACAGGGTCCAACGAGGCAAGCCCACTTGGGTGACAGCCCACAGGGCCCACTCAGGAAAGAAAAGCCCAATAAACAATCACTCGATGAACCAACTCTCCCCGGCGGCCCCTAGGCTCGGAGGGCCCGAGTGATGGTCAGGTCATAAGGAAGGTCCGGCCCAAGCCATTTTCCCCGCCCGGGAGAGACAGGCATTCGCCACCTATCCGACCCCTCTTTCACCGAGCTATGCCCATCGCCCGGACAGGGCTGGCGTTTCAGGAGCTCGGCCAGACTAAATATCATCAGTTCGTGCTGCCGTTAAGAGTCCCCAACGGATAGGGGAGTCAAGAAACCGCCGGGCTTCAAGGCGATAACGTTCCCACGATAAGGCCATGAAAGCCCACGTTGAGGACGTAACTCCCGCCGGAGACCCCTCAGCTTGCAGGACTCCTGAAGGCGGCACACTATTTAAACCAGGGCTACCCTCCGATGGAAAGGGAGAGCCATTCAGGTACTCATATACCCAAACTCCTGAGCAATCCGCTTCACCCTCTGGTGGAGAGGAATCTCGCGCACTAGCTTTTCTCCTCCCCATTATTGCTTCCACCATAGCTCTACTGACTTAGCCATCGGAGGGTTTTACCCCAGGGAAACTCCCTGGGCCCTCTGATACATTTCCCTGTCTTGCAGTTCATCTTCAGGTGATCCACAGCCCGCTCAGGATACAAGCGCGAGATTTTGCCTCTTCAATATCTTCGAAGGCCAGAAGACCCACATAGGGAGCAGCTCCTAGCTCATGAAGGCGCGCCTCCTCCTCCTGAAGCCTCACAGACATGTCTTGGAGAGACATCACTCGTCCCTCCAACGAGGCCACCTCCTCGATGGACTGCGGCCGAATAAAGCATAATTGTTGCAGCTAGGCTCGGAGTCCGGTGAGCTCCGCTTCCAGAATGGCTATCTAGTCTTGGACAGCTTCCTCCCGCTGAACAGCACGCTGTAGCTCAGCTCGGCATTCATCAAGTGCGAGCGTCAGCTGCCCCAGCTCAGATTTATATTCTGACCTCTGCAACCTCAGTGCCGTCAGCTTGTCGGCCATGGTCCGTGCTAGGAAGTCTCTCCGATGCACGAATTTCAGCAAAAGCAAGACCCGCTGAGCCCATATGTCCAGAGGGCAGCCCATGGCTTGCAGGCCAGCGGTGAAGCGATTGGCAATTTCCTTCAGTTGCAGATATGTCAATCCAGGCTGGGATTCTACCAGCTGGCATAGCATGTCCAAATGCTGCCAGACAAAGCTGTCAGAAGAAGCAAAGCCAAAGGAGGCGGATGGGACGACCTCAAAAGTCACCTCGCCGTCAATGTCTGCCCACAGTGCAACATCCGGCTGAGAGGATGAAGACGGCAAATCTACTGGAAGAACTGGCCGATCCCTCTCTGTGCTCTCCTGTTGAGCTGAAGACTCCTCCTCTACCGCTGTCTCGGGAGCTATGGCTTGAACATCTGCGGAGGGAGAACCAATAAATGATGGAGCTATCTCTTCATGAGTCTTCTGAATAAGGGCTTCATCTTCAGCTGCTCTTTCTGATAATGGGGATGAAGGGTCCCTAGTCTGTAGAGGCAGAAATCCAGTCTCTATAGCCACTATGGCAGGGACTGCTGACTCGGGCGCAATTGACATTACGGCGGCCGGTATAAAAGCGGAGCTTCTGGCTGGGTCTGCTTCGGCTCTAAACTTTGAGGCCCTGACAGGGACGAAAATCTCTCCTGATGATCCCAAGTCCAGTGATGTTAAGTCAGTTGAAGATTGTATTCTTACTGGCACAGGGCGAATAACCTCAGAAATTCCCATTCAAGTTAAAGGTAAAGCATGGATGATGACCAAGTCTGCAGATGAAACATCCATAGAAACTGCAGCCGCGTCTGAGCTGGTGATGACAGGGTCCTGAGGACAAAGCAGAATGATCTTCATCATTGAATGAAAGAAAATAAATAGAACAGCAAACAAAAAAGAGAAGCTTACCTTTAAACTGGGGTCTATATCCTCGAAATGAGACAAAAGGGGAGAAAGCTCCGTAGTTGAAGCAACAAATGGAGGGGTTATGTCAACCTCGGTGTCGAGCCCGGCAAACTCCTCTTGCAATTCCTCCTCAGAAGATAGCATCAGCAGCTTAGGAGGCTGAAAAGGCGGAAGGCCTTTTGCAAATACGGGTAAGGCTTCTGATTTTAGGACTTCCTCCTCACCGTCGCTGAAAGTCACTTCCTCCTCATTATCAGGGACGGTCTCAGAGCTGCCCGAGGATACCTCCACACTAGCTATATGCTGCGGGGTCACCTCTAGAGCATGCCGGGATGTGGACCGGGTGATTATGCGTCTGGCCGGGATAGGGCTCCGTTTTGTTTGAATCCTGTGACCCTCCTGCAGCTGAGGCGACTCTCCCGCTGCTATCATTGCCTCAATCTGCTCCCTGACTGCCACCTCAACAAAAGGGGAACTCTGAGGGATATAATAATAATAAAAAAAGAACAACAATGGAAGTATAAAGAAAAGAGATGAGAAAGCACATTTACCCTCCTCCTCGCCAGCCGGGGTAGGAGAAGGCAGCCTCGTGCCCCTTTCCACAGGCACTGCAACCTGCTCCGGGGCTGTATCAGATAAAGAGAAGCTCAGTCTCAAAGGACGCCTTAAAAGATCAGTCAAGAAGACAATGAAGATTGCATCTACAGGCTATTTACCGCCACTCTCGGCAGGTTCCTGAGCAGCCTCCCTATGAGACCTGAACTCGTCAAAAGAGGGGATGTCTGGAAGAGGGGTTCCGACATCCGTCGCAACTGGAGCTGACTGCTGGACCTGAACAACCTTGGCCCTCTTGGCCTTGACAACTGCAGCTTTCACCACAGAAGGCTTCCTCTTCTTGCCCGGAGGCAAGGGAGTGGTCGTAGGTGCCGCTGCAGGAATTTCAAAGTAAGCAGGCTTCTCAGCTTGAGCAATAATCTTCCTGTAAAGTCCCTGCCGTTTTATGTCCGGTCTATCTGTGCAAGACACAAGAAAGGCAGTCATAGTCGACAGATGCAGAACATAACAATAAAAGAAAGATGCCATGAGCGCACAGGAAGGGTCATACCTACTGGGCCATCATAAAATGTGGAAAGCGGCCAATACAGATAAGCTACCTCCTTCGATCGGGAAGCAGCCTCCTTCACGAGCCAGCATATGTCGCCAATGGTCTGGCACTTCTCTGTCAAGGCAGCCAAGTCTTTATGTTCGTGGAAGTCGAGGCAATGAAACATGCCGAGATAATCCATACACCAGCCGTCGACATAATGAAAATAAATAAAAGGCGGCTTATTCAGAATGCCAGCTATCGGGTTCTCTACTGATAGCCCGTGAACATTCAGCAGTACAAAAAGCCAAGAAGTGTGCTGATAATATGTCTGGGTGCGGTCTTCCCTCCGCACAAACGTCCTATAAGGGTGAAACCTGTCCACTGGACCCCTCCAGGGGGCTGCTGTCGGGAGAGGCTCCTCCGGGGGAAACGGATACTGCACCTCCACATGAATACTCCCTATGTGGCCCAACTGCCTCAGAACCTTTGTAAAAGCGTCTTCATTAATCTCAGAAAAGACAGGAGTGGGTATTTCAGAACCTTCCTCTTTCAAAGACCGACGCCTGGCAATATATGTTTTCGCCTCCTTCGGATGCTGTGAATAGAGCCTTTTCAGATGAACCTCATCAATTTCAAACACAGGCCCTGATTGCCGCTTTAAGAAAGAGCGCTCGGCCACATCCCAAAAGGTGCCTCTGCCATCTTTATAGAAATTGGTGCGGGTATTCCACCACTTAATGTATTCCGATGTGACACGGGGTATACGATTAGAAACGGTCGGGACCCTGAAAGTTACGCCCTCTCGGCGATGAAAGAAATCCCACCATGTTCGACCGTCACTGGCAATGGTGGACCCATGCTTGGCCCGACTGTCCAAAGGAAACTGAGCAACTGATGGTGGAATATGCTGATCATAACCAAAGTTTCTGCTAAAACGGAATGGGTAATAGGGCTCCAAAATGAGCAAGCCTCCCTTCCTGAAGACCAATACACTGGGTCGGATAGCCATAGCCCACCTTACCAGTTCTGGTTCTAATATGGGTCGGGTGGCATTGGCCCCCGAAACAGGATGGACATAAGCTTCTACCTCCTCCATTTTGCATTCCCTCTGAGGGTCTACTAAAGGAGCCGAACCTGCTGCCAAGCTCCAAAAATGAATGCTGCCAGGAGCATCTACAGGCACTTTTGTCAACCTACCCCTTATCTTAAACAGCTGCTCTGAGAAAAGACCGGGTTCGGCGCTAGCAAACTCAATCATCCGAGGGAGCAATGTGTCTGACTGCAAAGTTCTCGGGGCCAGCTCGGGGAAAATGCTGCAAACCCATGCATTGAAGAAATGAAATGGACCTACAGTCCTTATGGTGAGGACACGCGCCGCATCAAGGAGTGGTGCGCACCCCCCCCTTTTCCCCCTTGCCATGTTGCGCACCCCCCCTTTCCCCCTTGCCATGTGCGCACCCCCCTCCCCTCCCTCTTGGCTAGGGTTTCAACCCTAGCATTCCCCCTCCCCATATAAAACATCTCATGTATTTTCTTTGAGAAAAAAGTTATTGAATGAAATTGAAAGAGCTTTTGCTGAAGGTGGCTGCGCCCCATCCTTTGTTCCTCCTTGCTCCTGCGACGGAAGCAAGCTCGGGGTGTGACTCCCCAACCCTCGGTGCGACGTCGAGGGCCCCTTTCTCTTCTATCCCTTCTCAAGTTCTAGTTCGGTGCGCCCGGATTTCTCCTCCAAGAGCAGCTCGACCACTCCCTGTTCGTGAGGACCTTGGGCGACCAGCCCATTTTTGTGTGGTTCTGTTACGAGTCGCCGACGCGTGCGAGGTGGTCTCGCCTCATTCAGAGATCGGCACCACCCGTGGCAATTTTTCTCATGAGCGCGCGCAGGACCCCTTTCCCTGCGAGCCTGGTTCTGCTCGCCCCATTGCAAAAATCCCACAGGACGGACGTCTGCGAGTTTGGGCGCGGGATCTTCACCGGTCGTACCTCTCTCCGTCCTCTGTCCAACGCCGCCGACCTCGCGTCGTTCCGACGTCCGAGCTGCTCGTGGCATCCATTCCCGTGAAGTCACGCAGGTCTGCCCTGCCCAACCGGCGCCAGAACCACCAGCGGAGTTCAGAGCCTGCTGCTCTCAGCCACGACCAGATCTGATCGATCCCTTCGGGCGGGACCTGCTGCTCTGCGTCCTCTTCGTCCTCCAACAAGCGGAGCCCCGTTCGCCCTTCGGATCCATTTCTTCTTATTTTTCCTGCTAGAGCACGCAGTTCTGGGAGCAGAATCCAGTCACGACTTGCAGGTGCGCCCCCGGCTTCCACGGACGGAATCGGCGCGCGGCCTTTGACCGAGGCTTCCTCCCGTGACCTAGCTGCGCACCATCACTGACGGCGCCTCAATCGGACGTCGGAGCAGGTCGTGGGAGCTTCCACCGCCGAGTCACGCAGTGCTGCGAATCTGCCGACCACCGCACGGAACCTCCTCGCGGCCAGCCCTTCATCGAGTGCTGCCCGTCAGCCCGTGCATCGACAGCCCCGGATCTCTTGTGTAGCCTATTATCTCCCAGCGAGGAGTGGGCATTTGTGGTTGAGGTTGTACTATTACTCGTCTTTGTGTACCGGGGTTGTCGATCTCGACCGGGGTTTCTTCCCCACGCCTAGGCGTGGAGGTACGTGCGACGCTCCCGTAGTTGGTATTTGCTTTACTAGTATACTTTCTGATATGCCGCGTGAGTGCTTAGGTTCCTAGCTAGTCTCTTAGTCACCGCGTGACTGCGAGTTGAGAGCACCCATCCCGTGGTCCTAGTCGAGCGCCGAGCTCGAGCTAGATTCCCTTAGACGTAAGGCGGTTCCTTAGCCGCTAAGATCCCCGCGCTTCCCTCATTGGGACGGTCGTTGGGCTTGAGTTTCTTGTTGAGAGACGCCTCCACCCGGAGGACGATACGGAGGTCAGCCGCCCGGCTTGCCTTTGGCGTGCGAGTGCTGGCCGCACTTGTTGCATTCATAGGTCTTAGCCCATCTCAGTCCTGTCCCGCATCAAAGTGGCATCAGAGCATATAGGTTTGCGTCTAGGGTTGAGTCTTGCATTCCATTTAGCTTGTGTCCACCCATATAGGTCTAGTGTGTGTGTCCCAATCACCCCCCCCTTTTTAGGTCCCTTTGCATGCCCACTCGGGGTGGCGCCCACTACCACCGCCCGGACACTATGGGCGACCCCCGTGGTACCACCCAGGGAGGCCCCTCTCTAGAGGATTTCATGGCCGAAATCATGGAGCGCTTGGCTAGTTCTGAACAAGCCACTAAGGACCTGACCAACCATCTGGAGGGCCGACTCAAGGCCATAGAGGACCGCGCTGAGGTTTCTGACCGATCTATCCAGGGTCTGGTCGGGCGGATAGGGAGGGTAGAGGAAGTGCCCCATCAGGACCCCCCTAGTGTTGATCGTGCCCCACAGGCGGCGGCTGTCCAGCCCCCACCATATCGGGCTGAGGAGCGACGGCCGCGAGTCCCCGATTTAGCGGATTACGGATCCGACAATGATTATGAGGTGAATGGCCGACGTCACCGTGGTCACCGACCACAGAGGGACGACGAGGATGAGTGGATCCTTAGGACCGTTCGTGCGGACCCTCCCCATTTTGACGGGTCCCTGGACCTGAAGATTTATCTAGATTGGGAGGCCGGTATGGACCGGTACTTCGAGTGGTTTGAGATGACGGACCACCGGAGAGTTAAGTTCGCCAAGATGAAGTTGCTAGGACAGGCTCAGATGTATTGGAGGAATGTGGAGAGTCTTCTATTTCAGCGTCAGGAGCCCCAGGTTGAGTCTTGGGATGAGATGAAGGTCAAACTTAGAAAGAAGTACCTTCCCGCCACATATCGTCAGAGGCTCATTGACAGGTGGCAGAGTCTCAGTCAGGGAGATCGGACCGTGTCCGAATACATCGCAGAGTTCGACGAGTATTTCTTGCGATGCGGAGTCACGGAGGAGAGCGCCATGCCCGTCTCTCGTTTCTGACGTGGTCTACGGCCCCATTATCAGTACGAGTTCTTTCGCCGTGATGTGAAAACCTTAGAGGATGCATATCAGGTCGCTATGGAGATAGAGCAGTTTGAGGCGGAGTTCACTCCTACTCAACGTCAGGGGACCACCAGTCAGCGGGGGTTCGACCCACGCATCACACCCAGTTCCTACAGTCAGTTTCCGGCGGCTCGGCCCTCGGAACCCCCTCGCCAGGACCCCACTATTCCTAGGCCCCGTCCTCCCCCGCCGAGGGACCCTCTCCCTCCCCCTCGCCAGCCACCACCTTACCCCGCTTCTCGCCCTCCGCCTCCCGCGTTCCCTACCCGACCCCAGCTTCCACCACCCCCGGCCCGTCATGAGGACAAGGGGAAAGGGCCGATGACCGGTGGAGCATCTCCTAGCTCAGGGGCGCGAAACAATTGTTATAGGTGTGGTGGAGTCGGCCATTATGTGAACAAGTGCCCCACTAGAGAGTCTCTTGTTGTGTCGGACCCCTCACCCACTGATCCCACGGCTGAGCTTCTGCCAGTTAGTTATGAGGCCGACCAGGAGTTAGCAGAGGAGTTCTTTGATGAGTTGCTGGAGGGAGAGCAGGACGGTGTCCCTGGTACTCAGTATCAGGGCGATGCGCAGTTAGGGGTAGTCCGGTGTATCCTTACCCAGCCCCAGGTGAGTGACGACTGGCGTCGTACCACCATCTTTCACACCTTTTGTAGGCTTGGAGGGAAGGCCTGCAAGGTGATCATTGACAGTGGGAGCTGCATTAATGCCATATCCACCGGTACAGTTACTCGTCTTGGGTTGACACCTGTAGACCACCCTGCTCCATATCGGGTATCCTGGGTAGACTCTACCTCTATCCCAGTTAGGCTTCGTTGTCTAGTGCCATTGCAGTTTCAGACCTACCATGATGAGATTTGGTGTGACATGCTACCTATGGAGGTGGGTAGTATCATTCTAGGTAGGCCTTGGCTCTTCGATAGGGATGCCACCCTCCATGGTCGGTCGAACACTTGCATCTTCGACCATGGTGGCCATAGGATCACTCTTCACCCCACCCAGCCTAGGGATCCTGCCGTTCGCGGGCCAGCCGGCCCCAGTGCCACGAACACCCCTCGTCAGGGGAAGACCGACCCTCCTACCCCACCCTTAGTGCCTGCGACTACCACCTCCACTACCCTCACCCTAGGGGAGCCTTCCACTAGGAGGTTGATGGTGATTAGTCCCCGTGAGATGGAGAGAGAGTTCACCATGGGTAGTCCCCTCTTTGCTGTTGTTGTTCGAGAGGTGGGTGATGTCATCCCAGGATCCGAGGGTGAGCTAAACCCCGAGTTGGCTGCGATTTTACACGAGTTTTCTGATATCTTCCCGGAGGACCTCCCTGGAGGCCTTCCACCTATGCGTGACATCCAGCATGAGATCGACCTAGTCCCGGGCTCTTCATTGCCTAACCTCCCTCACTATAGGATGAGCCCCGCGGACCATGCCGAGTTGCAGAGGCAGGTCGAGGAGTTGATGAGTAGGGGATCCCTCAGGGACAGCAAGTGCCCTTGCGCTGTCCCCGCATTATTAGCCCCGAAGAAAGATGGCACATGGAGGATGTGCATCGATAGCCGTGCGATCAATAAGATCATGGTGAAATATCGTTTTCCTATTCCCCGACTGGATGATTTGCTAGATATGATGTCGGGAGCCACTATTTTTTCTAAAATTGATCTTCGAAGTGGCTATCACCAGGTTAGGATCAGGCCTGGGGATGAGTGGAAGACTGCATTCAAGACCAAGGATGGTCTGTATGAGTGGTTAGTTATGCCATTTGGGCTATCTAATGCCCCTAGTACATTCATGCGGTTGATGACCCAGGTCTTGCGCCCTATGATAGGGGTCTTGTTGGTCGTCTACTTCGATGACATCCTTATTTATAGCCGCACTAGGGAGCACCACTTAGACCACCTTAGGCAGGTTTGCATTGTTCTGAGGCGAGAGAGCTTATTTGCCAACCCAAAGAAGTGTGCTTTCATGACCGATCAGGTTTCCTTCCTTGGGTTCATAGTGTCTCGCGATGGGGTCTCCGCTGATCCGGAGAAGATACGCGCCATTCAGGAGTGGCCCGAGCCCCGCACCCTCCATGATGTTCGGAGCTTCCATGGCCTGGCGACGTTCTATCGTCGCTTCATTCGTGGCTTCAGCTCCATCACTGCCCCGATCACGGATTGTATTAGGAAGGGGGCATTCACATGGACTAAGGCTGTAGCCACGGCCTTTCAGAGCATCAAGGAGCGCATGACCCAGGCACCTGTTCTTACCTTACCTGATTTTTCTAAGGTGTTTGAGGTCACCTGTGACGCTTCTGGAGTAGGTATAGGGGGAGTCTTGAGTCAGGAGTCTCATCCCATTGCCTTTTTCAGCGAGAAGCTGAATGATGCCAAACTGCGGTACTCCACGTATGACAAGGAGTTTTATGCAGTCGTCCAGGCATTGCGATATTGGCGGCACTATCTCCTGCACCAGGAGTTTGTGCTCTTTTCTGATCATGAGGCCTTGAGGTTTCTCCATACCCAGAAGAAGCTGAATGCGCATCATAGTCGGTGGGTGGAGTACCTTCAGGAGTATACCTTTGTGCTTAGGCACAAGGCAGGGGCCGAGAACAAGGTAGCCGACGCGCTGAGTCGGCGAATGATGATGTTGTCCACCATGAGTGTCGAGGTGGTGGGATTGGATAGGCTGAGGGAGGCTTATGTTGACTGCCCGGACTTCGGTCCGATTCATGCTGCCCTTCAGTCGGGTCCCTCCCGTGAGTATAGTGAGTTTGTCCTTCAGGAGGGTCATTTATTTCGAGGTGGCAGGTTATGCATCCCACGGACGTCTGTTCGTGATTTCCTCACTTGGGAGTTGCACGCAGGGGGTCTTGCTGGCCACTTCGGCCGGAACAAGACCATTGAGGCCGTTGAGCATAGGTTCTATTGGCCTAGTTTGAAGAGGGATGTTGCTCGCATAGTGGCTCAGTGCCGCACTTGCGCTATGGCCAAGCAGAGGAAATAGAACACCGGCCTTTATACTCCCCTCCCTGTCCCGGACAGTCCATGGCATGACATTAGCATGGACTTCGTGTTAGGTTTGCCGCGTACCCTCCGTCGGCATGACTCCATTTTTGTGGTGGTAGACAGGTTCTCTAAGATGGCTTTGTTCATTCCCTGTTCCAAGACTTCAGACGCCTCTAGAGTTGCCCGTCTGTTCTTTACTCACTGTGTCTCCAGGTTTGGGCTTCCACGTACTATAGTGTCTGATAGGGATGTGCGCTTTACCAGCTATTTCTGGAAAACCCTATGGCACATGATGGGCACCCAGTTGAAGTTCTCTACTGCCTATCACCCCCAGACCGATGGTCAGACGGAGGTAGTCAATAGGAGTCTAGGGGATCTTCTTAGGTGCTTAGTGCGTGATCGTGTCGGGGATTGGGACTTGGTTCTACCTCTAGCAGAGTTTGCATATAATGACTCGGTCAATAGGTCTACAGGTCTGAGTCCCTTTGAGATTGTTACTGGTCGTTGACCTAGGAAGCCGATAGACTTGGTTCCATCCCCCATCCAGGCCCGTGTTTCTGAGTCAGCTGAGTCCTTTGCAGAGCATATTAGGCAGTTGCATGAGCATGTACGTCGTCATATAGAGGCCAGCAACGCACGTTATAAGGAGTTAGCTGATGCGCATCGACGCACCCGTGAGTTCCGAGAGGGAGAGTATGTCATGATCAGGGTCAGACCTGAACGGTTTCCTTCGGGGGCCGTGAAGAAACTCCAGGCCCGCGGTGCCGGACCCTTTCGAGTCTTGAAGCGAATTAGGTCGAATGCGTATGAGATTGAGCTGCCAGACGACTATGGGATCTGTTCGACGTTCAATGTCTCAGATCTGGTGGCATATCGGGATTCCGCGGTGATTCCCAGTGAGCTTTTTGGGCCTTCCCCTCCTGTTGAGAGTATTACACCTTCTGAGCGTCCACCTCTTCCAGCCCCATTACAGACACGCGAGCATATAGATTGTATACTGGATGAGCAGGTGACCACGACCAGGAGCGGAGCCTACCAACGCTTCCTAGTGCGTTGGAGAGGGCGCCCTGCGACAGACGACGCCTGGATCACACGTGGAGAGCTGGAGAGGATCGACCCGGACCTGCTGGAGCGCTACTTGAGCGACCGTGACCCTTACTCGACGGGGTCGAGTTCTTCCCACCCGGGGAGAATTGGTGAGGACACGCGCCGCATCACTCGACGGAGCACACGGAGCACGCCAGCATCTCTTTGGCTAGGCGACTACGGCATCTATTAGTGGATCTTCCTTCTCATTTGAGGCCATGCTGGGCCTTGGTTTAGTCCCTGCGTGGACACTTTTATTAGTTGTGTGGACCTTTGTAGGGCAATTGGGGCCAATTAGGCCTTAGTTGGGTCTTTTTATGCTTATTAGGTAGGGGATTGAGCTAATGGGCCACTTTCTTGGTTCAAGCCTTGGCCCATTTGGGCATGGCTGCCTAACCCAAGGCTTGGCCCACCTAGGGTTAGGGTTTTGGGCGCCCCCACCTCTTTCCCTCCTCTTGGAAGGTGGCAGCCGCCCCTCTCCTAGATTATAGGAAGAGGGGTGCGGCCCCCCCCTTTCCTTTCCCCATCCGATCCCCCCCTCCCTCCTTTGGCCGCCCCCATCCCCCAATCCACTCCTACAATCAAGGAGTGGTGCGCACCCCCCCCTTTTCCCCCTTGCCATGTTGCGCACCCCCCTTTCCCCCTTGCCATGTGCGCACCCCCCTCCCCTCCCTCTTGGCTAGGGTTTTAACCCTAGCATTCCCCCTCCCCATATAAAACATCTCATGTATTTTCTTTGAGAAAAAAGTTATTGAATGAAATTGAAAGAGCTTTTGCTGAAGGTGGCTGCGCCCCATCCTTTGTTCCTCCTTGCTCCTGCGACGGAAGCAAGCTCGGGGTGTGACTCCCCAACCCTCGGTGCGACGCCGAGGGCCCCTTTCTCTTCTATCCCTTCTCAAGTTCTAGTTCGGTGCGCCCGGATTTCTCCTCCAAGAGCAGCGGCGACCACTCCCTGTTCGTGAGGACCTTGGGCGACCAGTCCATTTTTGTGTGGTTCTGCTACGAGTCGCCGACGCGTGCGAGGTGGTCTCGCCTCATTCAGAGATCGGCACCGCCCGTGGCAATTTTTCTCGTGAGCGCGCGCAGGACCCCTCTCCCTGCGAGCCTGGTTCTGTTCGCCCCATTGCAAAAATCCCACAGGATGGACGTCTCCGAGTTTGGGTGCGGGATCTTCACCGGTCGTACCTCTCTCCGTCCTCTGTCCAACGCCGCCGACCTCGCGTCGTTCCGACGTCCGAGCTGCTCGTGGCATCCATTCCCGTGAAGTCACGCAGGTCTGCCCTGCCCAACCGGCGCCAGAACCACCAGCGGAGTTCAGAGCCTGCTGCTCTCAGCCACGACCAGATCTGATTGATCCCTTCAGGCGGGACCTGCTGCTCTATGTCCTCTTCGTCCTCCAACAAGCGGAGCCCCGTTCGCCCTTCGGATCCATTTCTTCTTATTTTTCCCGCTAGAGCACGCAGTTCTGGGAGCAGAATCCAGTCACGACTTGCAGGTGCGCCCCCGGCTTCCACGGACGGAATCGGCGTGCGCCCTTTGACCGAGGCTTCCTCCTGTGACCTAGCTGCGCGCCATCACTGACGGCGCCTCAATCGGACGTCGGAGCAGGTCGTGGGAGCTTCCACCGCCGAGTCACGCAGTGCTGCGAATCTGCCGACCACCGCACGGAACCTCCTCGCGGCCAGCCCTTCATCGAGTGCTGCCCGTCAGCCCGTGCATCGACAGCCCCGGATCTCTTGTGTAGCCTATTATCTCCCTGCAAGGAGTGGGCATTTGTGGTTGAGGTTGTACTATTACTCGTCTTTGTGTACCGGGGTTGTCGATCTCGACCGGGGTTTCTTCCCCACGCCTAGGCGTGGAGGTACGTGCGACGCTCCCGTAGTTGGTATTTACTTTACTAGTATACTTTCTGATATGCCGCGTGAGTGCTTAGGTTCCTAGCTAGTCTCTTAGTCACCGCGTGACTGCGAGTTGAGAGCACCCATCCCGTGGTCCTAGTCGAGCGCCGAGCTCGAGCTAGATTCCCTTAGACGTAAGGCGGTTCCTTAGCCGCTGAGATCCCCGCGCTTCCCTCATTGGGACGGTCATTGGGCTTGAGTTTCTTGTTGAGAGACGCCTCCACCCGGAGGACGATACGGAGGTCAGCCGCCCGGCTTGCCTTTGGCGTGCGAGTGCTGGCCGCACTTGTTGCATTCATAGGTCTTAGCCCATCTCAGTCCTGTCCCGCATCACCTTAAGGAATGGGGAACCCGATGTCTATGCAAATCTCCCAACGATTTGTAAACTAAGCACAAAGCCACCGGGCACAGAGACAATCTCATCCCCCAGGCCATTTGACAGGCCGGATATATAGCCTCCGGTCTGATAGTCGTCTCGTCCCCTTTGGGGGAGAGATAAAGTGCACAGCCAGAAGGTCAGATAAGCTGCACAATGAGTGATGGGGTCAACCCCTGCTGGGTTCGGGCCGTCTACACCTGCTCGGCGCAGTGAAGCTGGCAATGCTGATTTGTAACGAGCGGCCCTGATCTGCTTACCGGGAGTCAGTCCCACGGAAGGAAAGTCTATATACTTCAAAGGACCCCCGAAGAAGTACTGTATCCACTGTCCTACACGGACTCTCAATCTGCTGCTCTTTTCCCGGGGTTGATATCCTTTGGAAGATCCCCTGCTATAGGCCAGACAAATGGTCCGATGGGCTTTAATCAGATACCGGTACGCATAATCGAAAGAATATCTGCCCTCTCCATCAGAGGCGTCCTTTACAGAGTCGTCTAGACAGACCTCCTCATATGGCTCCCCATCTATAGGCAGACCAGAAAGCTGCGAAAGACTCCAGAGGTCGAGGGATGTCTCACCTTCTACTGTGTAGAACGTGTTAAACTGTGGGCAGAATACTTCAAGCATGCCGCAACATAATCCCTGAGAGATGGGATAGCGGAATCTGGAGGCGAATACACTATGTGATGCGGGACGGACACGGGAGACGTCACTATATGGTGCCACCCTCGGACTCTAGATGAAGACGCGACCAGCAGCACACACCAGGGAGATACTAAGCCTGACACTACGAGCTCCTAGTGGCAAAACGTCGCTAACAGAAGTGGAAGCTCACTCGTCGTCCCAAGCGAGGGAAAGCGCGGACCGTGCGCGGTTAAGGAACCGGCGGAGGTCAAGGGTAGTCCGACTCAACTTCCGGACTCGGATCGAGTCACGGGACGGGTCACTCTCACTCTCACAGCGGTGACATGGACACACGGGCTAGTACCTACACTCTCGGCAGCGGTAAAAGACCGTATACTAGCTAAGCAAATGAATGCCAAGAGGTTCGGACCATTACCTCCACGCACCCGGCGTGGCGAAGATAACCCCGGCCGAATTACGGATCCCCGGTTAAACAACTTTACAACAGTACAATGATTTGACCCACTCCACGCAGGGAGGTAAAAGGTCACAAGTGGGGTCCGGGAATCACACAACTCGGGTTGACGGGTAGCATCTAGATGTCGCCCGGCGGTGCCGAACTCCGCGTTTTCGTGCTTTCCGAACGGCGGGTTCTGAGGGCCCGCGGGGCCCACGGACGGCGCTGTCCTCCGGATCTGTGGGGGAGGGACCCACTATGATGGGGACCCCTGGTGGCGCGCCTCCACGGACGGTGGTCGGCCGGGAACACCGATCGGGGGTCGATCGGTCCCGATTCCCAAGCTTTGAAGTTGCTGCCCACGGATTTTTAGTTGCTATTTTCAGGCGCGCGCTCCGGCGAAAACGGCCGCTGTGATCAATCCCGACGTCGGATCGGGATGCATGAGCTATCGTTGGAAAGCTCTCTTCAAATGCTTCGATCTAGACCCAGAGAGATCTGCTTGATCTGGTCGGATCAGAACTTTATTAAATTTACAAGTCCCTATTGTACAGTAACCGAAACCTCAGATTTGCAGGGTACTTGTCTGAGAACCACCGTTGACCGCGTAGTAAACCTCCGATTCAGCTCTTGAGCTCTTCTTAAAAATTGTAGAGGATCAAACCACGGAACTGGGACGATTTTTGGAATTTGATTTGGAGGTGGTGGTGATGTACTATGATTTTTGGGGTGACTGGTGGTCGGATCTGGGAACAGGGGGACAGAACTGTAGCTGGGACTGAAAACGATTTTTAGAAAATATGAAATGGACGAACCAAAAATTTAGAAAAATTGTGGATGAAGGGGTGGATAGGTGGAATCTCCAGTAAATTGGGCGAACCAAAATAAATCAAAAAGTGGACCTAGGACATGAAACTCAGGACGGGGATGAATCTGGACAGAACTCTGGCAGAACCGAAATGGAAGAGTGGACGAAAATCAAAAAATATGAAACGAGATCTGAATGGCAAACCAAAATTTGTGAGATGTCCTTGACACCTCTGGAACACCCAATAAAATCCCCAGATCTATCTGAGCTCGGGGCTGAGACAGGAAATTCGTGGAAGCTCCTGTGGTACTGCACGGGCAGAACTCCGTTGACGGCGATGGTGGTGCGGTGGCGGCTCGTGGCGGCGGCGGCGGCGACCGAAACTGATAGGGTGGAGTCTCACCACCAGAAGGAAGCCTTCACAGCTTCAAGGGGGAGAGAGAGAGGAGAAGGGGGCGCACCAAGGCTGGAGCTTCAAGCTTTTTTTCAATTCAAATGGCATTAATTCATGAAAATGGGAAAACACAAGTATTTATGTGTTACATCTCACATCTATCCACAACCATTGGATCTAGGGGATGGGAATGGAGGGTTGGGATGGAGTGTGACACATCACACAAAAATTATAAAAAACTAAGGGGAGGGGGGCGGCCCTTGGACTAGGATGTAGCATGTGGACTTGGTAGGTGGGGGTGGGTAGCCTACTTAGACTTTTCAAGCCATTTGTCCCCCATGTGTCATTTTACCAGTCAAACTTCTAGATGCCTCTATTTGGCATGTTGACTGACCCCACGTGGGACCCTAGGCTGAGGTGGCCCAATGGGATGGGGCCTGGGGGGCCCGTGGGGCCCACGGGGTCCGAATTACACATAAGCCCCTATTACAATCAAAATGGCAAACCGAATGCAATGAAATAAACACAAATTACACACATATAAAGTCTAACTAAATATAATAAATGGGGAGACTCAGGGCGGTGTCTCCAGGCTGCCTCCGAGCCAGATGGACGCCGAGGTGGCTCGTGTCGTACTCCGCGTGCGGTACCGGTGGCTCGGCGTCTCGTGCCGATCAACTGCTCGGGTGTCCGCACCACTATGGTAGACCCTAGCTCTAATCAGTAGAGGAGCGTATTCCTTCAAGACAAATTCTATAAACTCCACTGCTCCTACCCTGAAGAGATGGGCGTCTGTCAACTTAGCATCCCCAAACCAGCCAGCGGCCAGCTGATATTTAAATTGAACGGCCAGACAATTGAGAACAAATGGCTCGTCCCTGTAACCCCACTTCGCAGGTGCTAAGAAGAGTCTGAAGTGGGTCTTCTCTTGATGGAGGCGACCGGCTGCATGGTCCCACCTTGCCGGGGTAAACTCTGGAGCCCGGGTCAGCATCTTCTTCTCCGGCTCTAATTCAGAAATGCCCAGCACGGCATTCCAGTCCCTCTGTTCGCCTGGGAGATATATAGCTCGGGCTCGATAAACAGAACCCTTCATACTGTCTCTGTCGGTAAGTATTGCCGCTTCCACAAACCGAGCAAGCAAAAGATCCCTCATTCCGCCTATGGTGAAGGTCCGGATAAACGGCAACAGATGACGATCCTTCGGTAGGTCCGGACGGTAGTCAGCAGCTCTCCTGAAGTCAATACCTTCTGTGGAAGAATAGACTCCGGAAGACGGCACAGTGTCAGTCTCGGAATCAGAGGACTCGTCAACAGTAGCAATACGATCATAGCCAAAGCTCAGACTATTCACATTCAGCCAGTTGACTGAAGCCCGAGATATGTCTGGCTGAGCTGATGAACTCACTCCCACAGTCATGGAAGCCGTAGCAGAAGAGTCGGAAGCCATGTCAGTGACTGCAATCAAGAAAAGATGAAAAATAAGCATCGGGAAGATGAATGGACATGTGATGATTAAATAAATAATTCCAGTTAAATTTTGGTATTATCTCCTCTTGTCCGGGGTCTGCCCAAGAAAAATAGGGAGTCACCCACCAAGAAGGAGTGATCTCGAACATAAAATGGGACCCAATCCCGTATGATGAACCTACCCGAGAATGAATGGGTCAAAAAGGGGGGGATGCAATAAGGCTCTCGGAGGGGGGGAGCTCACCGCCGCCGCCGAGATGAAGAGAGAGAAGGGAAAGGTAAGAAATGAGGTAAAAACCCTCTCGGGGGGGGGGGGGGGGGTTAAAAAGGAGAAGAAGGAGGGACTTCTCGGCGCGAAGCAATGAGCGCCGAGAACCCCCCTTCGACAGAAAGAAAATGCGCGCCGAGAAGCGGCCGCGCCGAGGGCCTACGAGCAACGGGCCGCGCCGAGAAGCACCCGCGCCGAGAAGAGTCCTACCTCGCGCCGAGAAGCCCAAGGCAAGGCCAAGAAGGCTCCAATGTGCTGACAATAAAATCAGAAAATATGGAGATGAAAAACATGAAAATGAAAGATACATGTGCATAATATTGCAACATGATTAAGCCGAAGGACAATGTCAAGGAGAGATTGAGGAGGATACCCTCAAATGATGAAGGGCACCTGCAGACCCCGTGCCGCTTATTCTGCACTTACGCTGTCCGCAGGTGGGGGGCATTTGTTGACGCCTGGAAAATGAGCAGGGGCGGAAACAGAATTGAAAAGAAGATCAGACCAACAGTGAAAGATCAATGATGAAGCTCGTCAACCATCTACCCGGCCGAAGCCTTTTCCCGGCCAAGCTGATGTCCGATGCCATTGTCAGCCAGACGACGGCACTGATGAAATAGCAGTCACCTGGCTGAAGTCTTTTCAGGCTAAAGTTGATGTCCGGTCTTGTCACCGTTCAGGTGACGATACCAATGAGATGATGTTCGACTTTGTCATCATTCAGATGGCAATGCCGATGAAACCCCAGTCTACCGACTGATGAAAATCTATGAATGATCTCAATAGAAACTGTGTCACCAGTGGAGGGCCTTCTCGGGTTCTGATATATTTGAAGGACCAATAAAGGCCGAGGTGTATGCGAGGTCTAAAAAGCCCTAAATGGGCCTATAAAAGTGGCGTCGGGAGCCCCTTGTCGAAGCCCAAAAGCGGCGCCGAGAAGCTGGAGTCCCACGCGCCGGGAAGTCTACCTACGATTGAGGCGTGCCGGGACAGGCCTATCGATAGGATACCAAGGAGGGATATAAAACCCCCTCATTCGAAGAAAAAAAGGGGAGAACGGCGGAGAAGAAGAATAGATAGCCACAAAAGGAAAAGAGAGTGGAGCCTGCAATCTGATCCGAGAGAGGAAGAAGCAGAAGGGCCAAAGAAGAAAAGAGTTCGAAGCCTGATCGAAGGTGGGCAACGGGGAGGGAGAGGAGTCAATGCTCCGGCCTCCCCTCCCCATTTTCTGTAGTTCATTCTTCTAATTTCGATTGCTTCTACTTCTTCCCCCTTTTAATGTATGCTGTGATATCACAACCGGTTTTACTCCGCTAGGGCAAGGCATAGTCTCCCTGTACCTTCTTTTATGTATTGTCTCTGATGTACGAATGTAATTGTGATATTCGAATGAATGAACACTACAGGCTGTAGTTGATGCCTGCTGTCTATTTCTCTGAAACCCTATTGCTATCTCCCCATGTTTTCTGTCTCTTTTTAGACTCAGTAGCATGCTATCCCCCTCCCCAGTTCGATTGATCGCCTGCTTATTCGCCTGGTTCTCGAACGCTGCTCGTGCTTACTTCCGAGCCAGGGACAGACTATCCCTTGGCCTCTGAAGCAAAGCATAGATGTATAGCAACCGCTGCTCGATTTTAGATGTTATATTCATGCTCATCGGCTCTGCTGAAGTCATCCCCGGGGCCAGAGACAGCCATCTCTTGGCCCCCAGATAATGAAGAGTATATCAGAATCATCCTCAGGGATTATTATGGACGCTGGTGACAGAGATACCCTAAACCATGTTTCCCCCAAATCACTCTCCGCTTCTGGCCTTCCCTTTGAAACCCAAGCCAAAACCAGTTGTCGTCTGATGAATTGATCTCTTTTGACTTCTCAAGGCCCGTCTATCTTGGCCTGAATCACCAGGAAAGCCCCCTGATTCATCAACAAACCCAAAAATAGGGTACCGTAAAACTCTGTTTCTCATCCCGACGCCCTCACCCATCTCGGCCCCGTACACAGTGAAAGGGGTGAATAGTTCTCGGTGCAAGGCTTCTGGCGCCGAGAACCCCACTCCTGGCCTTCTTACCTTCGCGTCGAGATCCTTTTCATCTTAGCCGCGCCGGGAACCCCCTCTGGCTGCTTTGCCATCGCGCCGGGAGGCCCATCCTCTGGCTTTCTTCCTTGCGTGCCGAGAACCCCCTTTGAGCAATTCCTCCTCGCGCCGGGAACTCCCTGGCCTTCTCTTCAGTGCGCCGAGAACCTGGCCTCTTTGCCCTTGCGTCGAGAAGCCCACACCCTTGGTCATTTGGCCCTGGCGCCGACAACCCCCCTCCTATTCCTTGCCTTGGCGCCGGGAACCTCTAGGCTAGTCCATGGTGCGCCGAGAGCCTACTCCGCCACCCATCAAGCCTCCGACACCTCTATCAAACCCACCTAGGGATGTCCATGAGTCACCAGAACTGTCCCGGGGATAAAATTAGAGGGAGGCAGACTCCCTTATGTTCCACTGATCCGCGCCGGATTTATGAGCAACCCCTTTAGCTAAGGTGAGCTCTGCCACTGCATGAGTGTCACCGGCTCCTATAAGGGAAGAGTCAAACATTGCCCCAGGGCATACACGTGCAATGTGGGAGGTTCGCTCCCTCCTTTTCTCGGCTGTCATCCCGGCACTCTGTGGGTGATAGCCTATTCTCCTCTGGGCATAATCCAGATTATGGGGAAGTGCTGTCGAAATGTCGATCGATGTTTTAACCCCGATAAGTCCCGGGAGGTGCACATCACACGCCCCTCGTCCGGCTCAATCTTCCGGGGAATATGAATGCTGCGAGGCCCTTGGCTGGATGAGAAATATGAAAGGGGACATCTCCCCGATGATGGTCCGGACCCCGTCCCGCCACTGCGTGGACGGTGTCCTATTTCTACTCGGCATGACCCACATAAGAGGTGGTCATGTCGGTGTAGTAATCTGCTGTGCACTAAATTATCTTCCCAGAATAACAAGAGCTTCAATATCACACACTGTTGTTTTTCTTTTATTAACGCCCCGAGTGGCCTCCTATTTTGGCGTTTAATCAAGGGTTGTCCTTCTTAGGAAGGGCGTAATTAACGTCATAGCCTTTATGGTATGGCGGACTTCTTCCTTCTTCCTCTTCCTCTAAAGATGAAGGTTCGATGGAGTTTCTGAAGGGTGAAAACTGTTGTGTAGTGGACAGCGGATCTAGAGGGGAGGGGTGAATAGATCAGCCCCACTTTTCACAATGCGGCCCTCTAAACAGCTAGTTAAAATGAATTACAGCGGAAGAGAAACTAGCTTCCAAGTATGCTATGATTCACTTAGCAAGATAAGCAAGATATATAATAATTCGATCCTAAGCATGCACCTAGAATGATTCAATCACACAAGTAAACCACGCTAGACAGGATTTTTAAGGTGGTTCAGACTGAATCCTCAGCCCTACGTCCACCCCTCACCAAAACCCGGTGAGGCTTCACTTGTGCAGCGCACAGAACCGCAAATCGGAAACCACCGATTGCCTTCCTACTCACCACCTGGTAGGGACGTCAACCGCAAATTGGAACACCCTCCAATTACCTTCCTACTAACCACCGGTAGGGATGAATCACACTTTCAATGTTTAACAATAATGAAAATGAAACAAATGTGAAGGAACTAAAACAAGAGATTGAGTTATGAGTGAAAATGAATTGTCCCTTGTATGAAATGTTGATCAGCAACAAGGCTCCTCTTGGCTTCAACTCAATCTTCTTGATTCACCCTTGATTGGATGAATGTTCTTCACGGAGTACTGTTCACGTGAACAGTACCTCTTCCTTCAATTCTTCTCTCTTGATCTTCTCTTTGAATTTCTTTGAATGAATGAAGGAGATGATGAAGCTACCTTGAATCTTGATTGCTTCTTTAGCTTCTAGGAGTTTGAATGCTTGAAATATCACCTTGAATAAACTTGAAAGAACTTGAATGGATGAAGATGATTTTCCTTGAAGAACTTGAATCAAACCGGCTTCCTTGGATCACTTTGATAGCCTTGCTTTGATGTAATCTTCCTTGAACATTGCTGGCTTCGATTTGAGCTTGATTCCCCTTTGATTAGATGAAGAACACCTTCACGAACTACTGTTCACGTGAACAGTAGCTCATCTCCAAGCTCTCTTGTAACCTCCCTTGCAGCCACCCTTGTAACCCCTTGAAGCATTAGGGTTTCCAACCCTCTTGTATTAGTTTTATAGACCTTGAATGGTCTATGGACAAGCCTTAGACCAGATCCACAATTTGTGGGTGATTAGGTGACTTTTGGATTAAAGAAATCCATGTAGAATGGCCCTTTTCGAAGTTGGAAACAAAGTCAAAAATGAAGGCTCGGGGCTGGCGGTCGACCTGCAGCTCTTGGCGGTCGACCGCCACTGAAACACCTGCAACCGGGTGATCCCTGGGAAATCCGGTCGACTGCCACTGGCTGGCGATCGACCGCCACTAAAAAACGTGCAGCCTTGGCAGTCCCTGGCTGGGGCGGTCGACCGCCCCTGTGCTGGCGGTCGACCGCCAGCTGGGCAGAGCCCGGGTCACCCCGGGTCGGTCCGTTGGCCGCACCAGCTCCGTCGCTTGAGTCCGTTAGCCGCCCATTCATATCTGTGACATCGCCCGTTCATATCCCCGCGACCTGACCGCGCAGGTCGATCCGCGTGCGAGGGCGCAACATTGAGCTTTCATGTGCATATCTGTCATGAACAAAACATCACATATGTCAGTCATAAGATAGTGAAAAAGAACAATGACTTATAGTGTTTAGCCATTATCAAAACCAAGAATACCAAATGACTCATATGATCATAGATTGATGTCGAATGACCTAATTGATCACATGATGACTCAAATGACTACAGGGGCACAACATTCTCCCCCTTTTTGATGATGGCAACACTGTGAGTCATTATGGGATGGGAATGTCTAAAATGGCATAAGTTATAACACATACCACATTTGCAGCTCAAGAATCATGATAGTAATAGCATGTGAATGCAAATATGAATGCTACGCTATGGGACATGAGCAGCTCAAGATCCATGAATTAAAGCGTGTGAATGCACATATGACACATGAAGGTTTCTCTCCCTTCTCCCTTGGACTCAATGCACTCTCCCCCTTTGGACAACACTTATGACATAACTCTTAGCTCTAATGAAGGACTCACACAAAGAATTCTCCCCCTTTGCCAACAGCAAAAATGAGTGATTAAGGAAACTGTTTGTGAGACCAGAGCTGAAAGGAGTGAAGAGCAAGCCATTATATGCAAAACTGAAGCATGCCATAAGCAACATATATGGTTCAAAGATAATGAAATTCGAGATCATCAAAAGAGTTCGAAAAGCAGCTACATCCAAGATTTAATAGAAATGAACCAAAGGTGCATATCATGGCAGTGTTTAACCGTCCTTTGTCTTATATATCCATATTCAATAACCACTAAGGGAAGAACACAAGAACTAGTATTGAGGCTAAACAATCATGACTAAAGCATGGAATTGTATGATTGAAGCAAGAGGTTTCATATTTTGATTTCCAATATCTTTTGAATTTGAAGGCACATGACTCATATTATACGAGCAATCAAATCTAGTACACGCCTCCTAGCCGTAAGAATACCCGTTGTTTAGACGCCAGTATTCCTAGGTATTTGGCAAGACTGACTGTCATGCTGCAAGATGAACAGAGATAGCAAAGCCACGTCATGACATATCCAAACTCATTTCATTGATGAGAAGATGTGTTTCTCAGCAATTATGCTATTGCTCTGCCTAGAGTCTAAAAGTTTTAAGACAGAGATAACAGGGGCACATCATGACATATGCATTTGTCACTTGATTTGATGACATGACATGTTTCTCCGTGTAACAATATCATTGCTCTGTCAGAATGATTTTCAGGAATTCCAGCTCATCAAGATGTTTAGAAACAATACTAAACTCTAGAGTATCACCAAGATTGCCATAAACTCTAGATTTTCAGATTTCAGGATAGTCATGCAAAGCACAATATGCAATCGTTAGTTAAGGTCTATTAAATCCACATAACATAGATGATTTCAAAAGAAATATCAGAACTTCAAGGAAATCATTAAATCTGAACCATTGTCATTGAATGAACAATCATCAAGGCACATAATAGAAAGCTCTTACACCATATGTTCGTCAGGCTCAAGAACTCAAATTCAGACTGTAAGCCAAGAAGTGTAGATTGCAAGAGGTGAACAGAATCAGCAAAATTCCCCCTAAAGATATGCAATGGATGCGCGAAGGAGTTATATTTGCCAACAAGTGTAATGATAGCTGTCTAGAGGAGAAAGACCTAAAACACGCAAGGGTTGATATGAAATGCATGACCCAACACCTGGTTGTACACTTATTAAATGCAACAAAATAAAAATGAAACATATGCATGAATGTTGCACAAGGACAACTCCCCCTTACTATATGGCCTATATGCGACATTGACACATGGTACTTGGCGGAGGTGAAACCTCACGCATATTGAGTGCTTCGAGGCAAGCATAACCTGCCCTTCCATATATCAACATTTGATATACCATGGCCATGCGAGAATGATGCTACACAAGTGCATTATGAACACGAATTCAAGGTGATTATGCATTATGACATGCAATGCTACACCATAAGCAAAATAACATATTTGACATATAAACAATGCATGGACATATGCAACAACACACAACTAAATGAAACAAGATTATCGTATCAAGTTTTATTGGCCTGAGGTTGGCAAAGACTAAGCTCCCTTCTGAGTGTTGAAAACCTGTCATTACATAAGGGCTTGGTAAAGATATCAGCAGTCTGATTCAATGTATCAACAAAATGCAGTTCAAAGTTTTTCTTACCGACCTCATCTCTAATGAAGTGATGCCTAATCTCAATATGCTTAGTCCTAGAGTGCTGGACTGGATTTTTGGAAAGGTTGATAGCACTAGTGTTATCACACAAAATCGGGACACAACCAAGATCCACCAAGTAGTCTTGGAGTTGGTGTTTAATCCACAACACTTGGGTGCCACAACTCCCCGTAGCAACATATTCTGCCTCCGCGGTTGAGAGGGCAACCGAGTGTTGTTTCTTGGAGGCCCAAGAAACTAAACACCCGCCTAGAAACTGGCAATAGCCACTAGTACTCCTGCGATCCAGCTTGCATCCGGTGTAGTCCGCATCAGAATAAGATATAAGAGATAAATCACATGATGACGGATACCACAATCCCAAATCTTGAGTGCCGGCAAGATATCGAAGGATACGTTTGACGGCAGTCAAATGGGATTCTCTGGGACTAGCTTGAAATCTAGCACAAAGGCAAACACTAAACTGGATATCCGGTCGGGATGCAGTCAAGTAAAGCAAAGAACCAATCATACCTCTATAGACCTTTGCATCCACCAATTTACCATTTTCATCCAAATCTAGTGAAGTTGAGGTGCTCATAGGAGTTGCAATGATTTTACTATTTGCCATGTCAAATCTTTTCAACAGCTCCTTAATGTATTTGGCTTGATTTATGAAGCATCCGTCTTCTCCTTGGTTGACCTGCAAACCGAGAAAGAATTGAAGTTCTCCCATTAGGCTCATCTCAAATTCGCTAGTCATGAGGTTAGCAAATTCCTCACACATTTCAGATTTAGTAGAACCAAACACAATATCATCAACATAAATTTGAACAATCAAGATGTTCTTACCTTGCTTCTTGGTGAAGAGTGTTTGATCTACCTTACCTCGTGTGTACCCTTTTTCAATGAGGAATGAGCTTAGCCTTTCATACCAAGCTCTTGGTGCTTGCTTAAGTCCATAGAGCGCCCTGTCTAGTTTGTATACAAAATCTGCATTGTTAGAATTCTCAAAGCCAGGGGGCTGCTCAACATAGACTTCTTCTTTGATCAAGCCATTCAAGAAAGCACTTTTGACATCCATTTGATAAAGCTTTATTCTAAGGGAGCATGCAAAGGCAAGTAGAATTCTGATGGCTTCGAGTCTAGCAACAGGCGTTAGCAACAAAAAATTGAAATGATAAAAATAACAAAAAAAGGGAAAAATAGAAAATGTACATATTTGCAAACAAAAAAATCTTTTTTATTAAAAAAATGCCAAATATAAAAAAGAAAAATAAATCAATTTTGCATGATTACATTTGCATGCAGCATCTCACTTTTAATACCGCTTGCATTCGTGTGCTTGCCTGTCACATTTATCATCACCACATCTTTTCCTTGCCTTCGTTAATAAAGGCTTGGCCCCTTGACCAGTTATCAAGGACAGTCACAGTGACCATTTACTTATTGAGCAAGGGGCCAAGTCAGAACAGAAATTCTGATTTATTTGTTTCAGTGATGTGTGCAGGGATTCAGGCAACAGAAGCAAAGGTGAAAACCAAACAAACCGAACCTTGTATTTTATTCCAAAAAAACTAAAAAATTTACATCAAGTTCCGCCCTCTCTCTCTCTGTATTACTCGTCCCACTACTCTCTGGGCAAAACGCTCTCAAAGGTGCTACCCAACTACGAAAAGTGGTACTCCTACCGCTTTATACTCCCCTTCCTATTCCCACACCCCGGCGTTGATCCACGGAAGCAGCAGAGAAGCTACCAACATGAAAACCATGCTCTCGTGCTCTTCGGTAGTGCTCCTCACCATCTCTCAGCCACTGTTCAGTAAGACCAAGGCTGGTTCGGAGTTCGAACAATTAGACCTCCATGGCCCTTCGTTCCTCCCTTTCAGTCAATCTGTTGGCTCTTTCTCTCTCTGCGTCTCTTTCTCTCTCTGCCCGTTCTCTCTCACAGTCTTCCCTCTCCAACTGGAGAGTGATCCTCAGTTCCACGGCATCCCTAGAGGAGTCGTCATCAGGATGACGCCGCAATTCCCTCTCTAGTTCTGCTATCCTAGCCTCCTTCTGCGCAGCTTGGGCAAGCGCTTCTTCCGTCTCCTTTTCCTGCCGAGTGTACCATCTCAGATACGCGGTAAGGCATAAACAAAGAGAACTCAACACTGAAACTTTTACCTGTATACAGAGCATCCCTTCTGCCTCCGCAGCACGCTGCGTGGCATGTGATTCTACCTCCACAAGTCCCCGGGGTTGGAGCCGCTCTACGTACTTTGTCCTATATAGACGCAAGTAGTCCTCGCTATCTCGCGCATGTGATTCTACAATCGTGCCACCCCGTTGCCAGTCTTCATACTGTTCAGGGAACCGCACGCGTCAGTCAATGCAGGTCGCCGGTCCTCGCGTCTCTCTCCCAACGCGAGGTGGCACAGCTGAATCCACCCATTCTTGAGCTAGTCCCAAAGTCCTCATAACCAATCGTAGCCGAAGCGGCTCGATTTCATTCAGGCAGTGCATCCACAGTTCCCGTCCGAACCGGGCACAACTTGCTAGAACCCACGGCTGGTCGGCATCGACCATGTCTGAGTAGGGTCTCCAGTTTACCATCGCTGCAGGGAACTCCTATAGCTCCCGTCTTAGCACCATCAGTTGGTAGGCCAGGGGTGCCGCACTCATAATGGGTTCCCACCGCCTGGCTAGCGGCACCATCGCGGGTCGCCAATGCCGAGCTCTCCCTATGGGGAGGTAATAATAGCTCCACAAGTGCTCGGCGCAGGTCATCAGTACCTTGCAAAAATAAAAAAAAATACAAAACAAGCAAAACCAAAAATACCTGGATAAATGGTGTAAAACCACTCACAGCCATCTCATGATCCGCTTCTTGGAACAGGCCTGCAAACAAGTGTGCCAGCATGGCAGCTCCCCAGGCATAGTACCCTACTCTTTCAAGGTTTGATAGCAACTCCAGGAAGCGACATTGGATACCATCCCCTTTCGAGCTCAGTACCAATCTCCCCAAAAGGAAGAGGAGAAATCTCCTCAAATCTATGTTGCATCTTTCCCAATTGCCGAAATCTGTGCAGTACACGGCACGGCATCCTATTTCCATCCTTTCCATGAACTCTTATGAGGATTCATCATCTCGCCGACGAGTGTCGGTGAGCCCTAATGCATCCATGAGGGACGCCCTAGCTACCGACCTATTTTTCCGACCATCTAGGTCCAAACCCAGGAGCTTCCGAGCACCTTCTCGGTAATCCGCATAAGTGACCCCGGTCACTGCCTCGCCCTCCACCTTTAGGCTTGTGATCCGGACCACATCCTCCAAGCTGGGCACGATGTGCCCCCAGGGCATCAGGAATGCCCGACTCACTGGGTCCCATCTCTCACACAAGGCTTGGATCAGGACCAGGTCGAGCTGGATCGGCTCGATCCGAAGAAAGGTACCAAATCCCATCACGTCTAGCCTGACCTTCTGAAAATCCAGGAGACCCCTGTATGCGGCCACTACTAACTCCCATGAAATGTGTGATTTCATCACACTCTGTGCGTGCATAAGAAATGGAGAAGGGTGTTGTCAAGAGGAAGGAAGAAAGAATGAGAAAAGGGCAGGAAAGCTCAGCTTACGAGTTGTGATTGGGCCCTTTCGCTAAAGTGCCCTTCGAGGTCCGAAAGCCTCCTGGAACTACTACCACTGGACCTGCTTCTCTGCGAGGAGTGGGAAGATTCGCCCTCCATCCAACTCTCAGAATTTTGAACTCCTCCTCTCCCGTGAGAACTTGTGCTCCTCGAGTTAGCTCTCGATATACTTGGGAGGATAAAAGGGACAAGAATTTATAGAAATGGAAGGAGTGCAGGTAAAGATCGCCTCCATCACCTTTAATGATAGCCCTCGCGATGAGGCACCTGCCATGCTTCACCGCCCGCACATGGTGATTGATTGGACGAAGAATATGACGACTAGCCCCCTATGTTGTCTAGGGATACCCTATCATGTTTTAGAGGACGCCCACAAAACTTGACACAACATCCGGGAAAAGGGACTAGGGCCGTCATTATTGACTTCGACGGCAGATTCCCGTGGAAAATGGTCACAACAAGACGCGATTCTCCGCTCGGGGTGGAGTCTCGACAGACCCATCACATGGGAATAGTGCAAAGGAGAAGAAGTGTAGGGAAGAAGGAACACACAAGAGAATAAAAAAGTAGCAGAAAATCAAATCACTCCATTCATAATTCTACATAAGCTGTCATAAACACTACAATCATAGAGATGAGGCGGGTCCACTGGCTCGCCAACTCGTGCCATTATCTTCATGCTCGTCCCTCTAGGCGCCCCTCTCCTCTCCCCTGAGGTGAGGGTCCCTCAGAAGCCTCCGGGATCCCCGTGCGGTAGCACCCGCCTCGCCTCGTGGCGCCGGCTCCACAGCAATGACTCGCTGCTCCTCCCCTGGCGTGGCAAAGAAGCCACTAGTGGCAAAGCGAACAGACTAGCGCAGTCGCTCCCCGAACTCTCGCGCTCTCTCGTAGCGCGTCTCCATCCCTCCTAGCCTCTGCACGACGGCCTGAAGGCCCAGCTAGAGCTCCCTCACTTGGGCCCCCAAGGCCCTCCTCTCGGTCTGATCTCGCTGTCGCTCGGACCTTCTCTCGGCTTTCTCTCTCTCTGCCTCTCTCCTCATCATCTGCAGAAGAACCCTTAACTCCAGGATGTCTGGAGAAGGTCTTTCCTCACCGCGATGTCGCAGCTCTGCTACAGTCGCCACCCAGGCATCACGCTCCTCTTCCGCCCGGGCAGCCTGAGCCACCGCACCAGCAAGTTGCTCTCGGAGGGAGGCAATCTCGAGAAAAGGGGCCGAGGAACTGGAAGATGCGCCGTCGGTCACTCCCACCATCGCTGTCTGCTGGGCACGCTGGAACAAACAAACAACAGCCGTCAGCTAAGCTCCACATTTAAAAATAAAAAATGCAGCACTTAGCTTACCAGGAGCGACAGTTCCTGTTGAGTGGCGGCCAGCTGCCCTTTGACCTCGGCTAATTGGGCACGCGACCCGTCGACGTCGCGCGTATTCCCGGCTTGGGGAAGCCCCGTATAACTCTCTCTCTGCCGCTGCAGGAAGTCGACACTATCCTGCACCAGTACGCTCCCTTGCTACCCAGGGAGACGTATGCGCCAATCTTCAAGCTTCGCCTTGCCGCGACTCTCCTTCCTGACGCGGCTCGGCTCGTCTGCACTCGCCCACTCATCGGCCAGGCCCAGGGTCCTCACCATGTCCTGCACCAAGAAAGAAGGGCCTCGCATCATAACAAAGAACGCGTCCCCTGTCCAGGACGCGTCCATCATTTGAGTGCAACACTCACCGAACCCTTTCCCCCCTCGCGCGGCCCACTTCAAAACTCAAAATAGATCAAAGAAGGGGAAACCGAAGCACTCACCAAGCCGTGTTCACTTCCTTCCGTGCCATTGGGCCCCTCGGGTCCCTCGGGGGCCCTAAGCGGCCCTTCCTCCTCCATGGACGCCGTTCCGTGCTCTGGCGCGTCCCTCCTCAGGCGAGGGGTCCCGCGTCCCTCTCCACCTTCGCCGTGGTCCAGACCGCCGAACTCCATCGATCGAGGGGAAGAAGACAAAGATGGGTGAGCGAGTTTCGACGGAAGGCGGGCTCGTTTACCGGTAAGGCACGGGAGAAGAAAGGCCACCCGGCGCTTTAAATTTGAATTTAAGAATTAAGACGCGTCCTCGCGCCTGAACGCGCCCAAAAGGGAGAAAGGAAACAGAATCCCCCATGCAAAGCGCAGTTCCCCGCTGTTCAGGGCAAAGTCTCGTAAGGCATGCCTCGAAACAACTCGGTGCAGTAGAAAAGTGAGAGAGGAAAGGTACACACAACACAAGAAAGCCATTTTCATTTCATATAATAGTCGAAAGTACATCATGCAGTAAGGAGGGTGGAGCGTACAAGCAACTCTCTAACTCTCACCATCACCCTCCTGGTCATCTCTCTCCTCCCTCCTCTGACGGGGATCCCTAGGGGGCCTCTGCGACCTCTGTGAACCCTGAGAAGCCGTGCTCGCCTCCCCAGGGGGCACCATGCCGGCCTCCAAGGTGCGGCGACGCTCCTCGGCTGAAGAAACTAGAAAGCTGCCCACAAAAAAGGAACCAGACTGACGAAGTCGGGCCCCGCACTCCTTCGCCCTCTGATACCGCTCCTCACTCTCCCGAAGTCTCCCCTCTGCCGTGCCAAGACTCAGTCGGAGCTCCCTCACCTGAGCCTCCAAGGCCCTCCTCTCATCCCAATCTCCATGTCGTTCTGCCCTCCTGTACTCCCTCTCTTTCTCCATGATCTCCCTATCCCTCTCCCTCTCTCTCTAGGATCTCCCTATCTCTCTCCCTCTCTCTCTCTAGGATTTCCCTATCCCTCTCCCTCTCCTCTCTCTCTCTCTCATCGCCTCTCTCCTCGACAGCTCGAGGGCAATCCGCAGATCCAACACGTCACGAGGGAGCTCCTCAGCCTCCCGTCGCCGCTCCTCCTCTAGCTCCATAATCCGGGTGTCACGCTCCGCCACCCGAGCATCGCGCTCCTGCTCAGCACGAACAGCACGGGCCAGGGCCTCCCGAATCTCGGCCACCTGTCCAAACACGCATACACCGTAAAAGAGCAGTGATAAAAGGAAAGCAGCTAGAAGGAGAGTCGAGGTCAGGCAGACACTCACTCGAGCCGCGTGGTCACGCTCGGCCTCCTCAGCCCAAGCCACCGCATACGCCAGCTGCTCCTGAAGGGCAGAGATCTCCGGGGGAGGGCCCCACGAACTGGAACCCGCTCCACTAGTCGTCCCGGCTACTGCCGCCTGGTGGGCCCGCTGAAACACGGGGCAAACAACAGTCAGAGGCTAAGTATCAAAAATCCAGGTCATAAAATGCATTGCATAGACTCACCAGGATCTCCAACTCCTGTCGGATGGCCACCAACTGCCGCCTGGCATCCGCCAACTGGGCCCTGAGCTCGGCGATCATGTTGTCACGAGCATCCTGCATTACACATAAGTTAGTGCCACAAGCATATACATATAGAAGGGTGAAGCATTTTCATTTCACTTACCCTTGCCATACCACCAAGGAAGAGGCGGTCCCCGTACGTAGCCCGGTACCGTCTCAGGTAATTAGTACTGTCCTGTACATGGGACACCACTGGCACCCCGCCCTGCTGCGAGTCCTGGTACTGTGCCAGGAAGCGCGTACGCCAGTCCACAATCTTCGCCTTCCCCTTGGTCTTCCGCCCGATGCGGGCTGGCTCATCTACATCAACCCACTCCTGGGCTAGCCCCAATATCCTTATAACCAGCCTCAGCCGAAGCGGCTTGATCTCGTTCAGGCAATGGACCCACACGTCCTGCCCGAAACGAGGAAGACCCGCTACAACCCAAGGCTGGCCAGAGTCGCCCATGCCCAGGTAGGGTCTCCACACCACCTGCATCACCATACATACATCATGTTAGTTACCATTCAGTCACATGCATAAAAACATAAAAAATCATACGCATCATACCATGGCCTCGGGATACTCGCTCAGCTCCCGACGAAGTGACGCCAGCTGGTAGCTGTGTGGTGTCGCTACCACGACCGGCCTCCACTGTCGCTCTGGAGGAACGGCTCTCCTGTTCCCCTGCCTGGCCCTCCCCATCGGGAAGTGGTAATAACTCTACACATGCATCCATCATACATCATTAGCACGAGTAATTACATATTTAACTATGGTAAAATGCATAAATAAATTGTGTACCTGGAGAAAAGGTGCGAAGCCGCTGACTGTCGTTTCCCTCTCTGAAGCCTGGGAGAGATCAGTAATCAAATGGGCAAGCAGAGCCGCTCCCCACGCGTAGTGTCCCACTCTGTCAAGGTCTGCCAGGATCCCGAGGAAGCGGCAGTGGATGCCATCCCCCTTCGTCCCCAGCAGAAGGCGGCCCAGGAAGAAGAAAAGAAACCTCCGGAGGTCTAAATCCACCAGCTCCCGCTCGCTCGGGTCCTGGGTGAAAGCTGCACGGGCATCTCCCTCCAGTCGTGCCAGAAACTCCGCTCCAGTCTCGCTAACCCGCTGGCGCGGGTCGACGAATCCGAGCGCCTCCATGATCTCCACTCGGCCGACTACCCTACTGTCTCTATTAGTCACACTCGTCTCTAACCACAGCAGGTCCAAGGCACTCTCTCGGTAGTCGGGGTAGGTGACCCCGCTGACCGCCTCTCCGTCAACTCGTAGCCCGGTGATCCGAGCTACGTCTTCAAGCGTCGGCACCATGTGCCCCCAGGGCATCAGAAACGCCCGACTCGGCGCATGCCACCGCTCCCTCAATGCCTGGATAAGAGGAAGGTCGAGCCGGAAGGGCTCAATCCTGAGGAAGGCTCCAAAGCCCATGGCGTCCACACGCGCTCTCTGGAAGTCTGGTAGCCCACGGTACGCTGCCACCACTAGAGACCAGCTGATCTGGCCCTTCATCACGCTCTGCACACCACAAAACCAACGGGGCAACACATCAGCAACATGGATAGTAATAAACAATAACACTGTATATGCTACTTACTTATTTTATTTTTTATTTTATTTTTAAAAAATATTTATGTTTTCTTAGAGGCATCCAACCCCTTGGACGCCTCCTCTTTATTTTCTTTATTTTATTTTTAGAAAAACCCAAAAACAAAAACAAAAACAAATAAAAAATATATATTTTATCATGGAGGCGTCCTATGTCCTGGACGCCTCCTTATTTTTAATCCTATTTTATTATTTACGTGAATAAATAAATAAATAAAAAGAAAAAAAAGAAAATGTGGAGGCGTCCAGGCCCCTGGACGCCTCCTTCCCTCACTCACCGCTCCTCACCACATGGCCTCTCGTCCGCCTATCCAGCCTATTAAACCAACAGATCGAAGTTCCGAAGGGCTTACCGGGTCGTGATCGTCCTCTCCCGCGTCGCTAGCATCTACTGCAGCCTCTACGGCCAAAGGAGGAGCCTCCTCCACCACGGCAATCTCCTCCGCCGCACCAGCCTCCTCGGCATTATCCCTCAGCCTCCTCGGACGACGAGCCCGTCGTTTCTGCTTCTCTCCACCCTGGCTCGGGCCTCCTTGCTCCATTTGGACTAAGAATGGGTCGTCTGGTTTGACTGGGTCGTCTGAATGAACAGTAAATGAGCTAGGGGGAGGCCCCCATATATATAAAGAATCCACCTTATTTGGGGTGTCCAGGCGCCTGGACGCCCCCACATTTTTTATTTTTTTTCAAAATTCAAAAAAATTAGGGGCGTCCAGGCGCCTAGACGCCCCCAAAACAAAAACTAAAAAAATTAAAAAAATAAAAAATTAGGGGCGTCCAGGACCCCGGACGCCCAAAAAAAAAATAATAATAAAAATTTTAAAACAAAAAATAAAAAATTAGGGGCGTCCAGGACCCAGGACGCCCTAAAAAAAATAATAAAAATTATAAAACGAAAAATAAAAACTTAGGGGCGTCTAGCCCCTGGACGCCCCCATAATAAAAATTTCAAAAAAATAATAAAAGAGAAATAAGACAAGAGTATGTATATAATCCAAACAAAAGCACAAAATAAAAACACAAAGAAAAAGAAAAATCACCAAAAAAATAATAATTAAGGGGACAAGGGTCCAAAATATCCAAATGCCAAATTTTATTCCATCAGAAAAGCAGAATGAGCTACATCAGGGGTTTAGGCGCCTTAGGCCTTAACTTCCCCAGTTCGGTTACATAAGCCCTCCACAGCTCGCACTCTTCCCCCACGTGCGCTAAGGCCTTTCCCGCAACACTTGTCTTCCAGGGTGCTTTGATGGCCTTCGCTTCCTTCGCATCCGCTTCAGTGCCCAACTCTCTCTTCTTCAAAGGAACGATGCCAGTCGGTAGTGGGAACGAATGACGTGGAATGCCGATCTGGAGGCAGCACCGATGCGCGTTGTAAAGGACAAACTCGGTCGCACCAATCAGTTGGAGATCAACTTCACAAGAAGACCTCATGAGGAGCTCAAGCGAGAGTAGACATGCCGGTGCGCAAGTGAAGAAGCTTTGTGTCACGGTGCGAAAGTGAGACCGCCAGTCTTCACATTTCTTCAGCCACGGAACACGGTTCGCTACAGTGCCACCAAAGCCTAACACGTCGGTTATGTGGTGAAGCGGGCTTTGTTGGAAAAGTTTCGAAGCCGTTGGCATTCTCTCGCGGTGGTCGAATTTGAAATGCAAATCAAGCCAGCAATTCAAGACAAGTGCGCAACCAAATGGAGGCTTACCCATGCTCGAGGCAGTAAGACCGCTGTAAAGATAGGCAAGGACGGCGGGTCCTACCCTCTTTCCACGCCAGATCCCGTAGATAGCACTCAGTTGGTCTTCCTCCACCATGTTGTCGGTATAAGGAAACAAGAGAGCACCCGCCAGATAAATGGTGAACCCTTTCATGATTCCCTCCAAATAGTCATCATCTGGTGACCCTCTCAGGGCGTCCATGACCCACTCCGCGAGCTTTTGGAGATCGATCCCCTTTTGAGTACAAACCTTTCGGGCTGCGTCGGGCGGCATGAAGCTTCCAAGGACGCTTTCAGAAGTCCCCCGTGTCAGCATCCGCATAGCCTTCACTTTCCCGTCACTCTTGAATTTCTTCAATCCGAGCAGAAGTTCCACCTCCTCGAGGAGGATGGTCGCCTCGAAGGTCAGGAAGACAAAAGTGTGGGTCTAAGGATGCCAGATCTCCACTAGTGCGCCCATAGCCGCCTAGTCCATACGAATCTTCTCGTAATGTTTGGCGTGAATAAGGAGCCCCTGCAGATGCCACTTCGAGAGTAAGGCCCTCATACCGATGGATATGTTGGAAGTTAACTTTGAAAGCCATGGCAATGTGAAAAACTTCCTCGGGCCCGGGAAGAGTGGATATGGCTGGAAGAAAAAAGAAAGAAGAAGAAAGGAAGGAAGTAAGAAGAAGGTTCACGTGGAGAAATTTGAAATGAATTAGCTTACCATATGCGACATGATCGTCCCACTCAGATGACCCTCGAGGTCGGAGAGTCGCTTGATCTCGCTGCTAGGCCTGCTCCTCTTCATAACGCGGGAAGACTCTCCTTCCATCCTGAAATCTCTAGATTCTCCTCTCCTTCCTCTCCTAAGCTTCCAAAACCCACCTTGGTGCATTTGAATGAACTAGCCTAAGGGGAGTTCTTATAGGAAGGGAAGGGCGCTACAGGACGAAACATGTCACATCATCGGTCAATGTCAGGATTTTGGCTAGATCTCCTTTCCATTGTGGTGCGATTCTGTTATGATTCTGTTACTTTATGATGTTATTAATCCATGCTGGCCTGTGTAGGTTTTACTAACGGACGTCTTTGTCCTATCTCCTGTCCCACCTTTCAATGGTTGGTCCCACCATGTCATGCATCGTAGTATATGATACCTACGCTACTAGAACATGTCAAGGACCTTGCGGCCCGAACGAATCTGGGATTTGAGTTCCCCTTCAACAAAAACAATGATGATCTCGGAAGAATTTGGGTTGTACGGATAGGCCGTTAACTTGTGGTAGCATAGGGACGACGGTTCCATTCAGTGAGTTGGTGCGCGGATAAACGGGCCCCAGCCTGGTGTCGGCTCACCGGATCGGTATCCTGACCCGTTCTTAACAAGTTGACAATATTATCCTGGGCTATTTTCTATTTTAGTTTGTTTTAAATTTTTCTTTAAGCCCAGCATGCATTCATATAGGACTTTGATTTATTGCGGAAGATCATTCAAGTGATTCGATTACGAAAGCCGCTGTGCTTCAATTCTTATATGAGATATTCCACTCCGAATGAAATATTGAGTTTCCTTGAAACGGCCCTACACTGCTCTTCCAAAGGAGACCCTTGTTTGGACAGATCCTCAGATATTCCTTTACTTTTTACCTTGCTTGACCCACCTTGGCCGCAACACTTCCACGTTAGCTGGTAACCGCTCCCCTAAGGTGAAACCTGCAGGTTTATGACCCAGGTACTTCCACACCGAGAAGTTGGTCTCTTTTGTTTCGTGCCTGAGCGCACATCTCACCCTCCCTTATTTGATCTCCGTCCAAGCAAATCGTCAAAATTTGAAAGACCTCCTTCGAGGTCGCCTCATTGAAACTTCAGGAAAGATTCCAAACAGTAACGTCAAAAGCGTGTCTCTTCACACCTTGGCATCAACTTATCAGTCTGCTCCCACTTCATTTCACTCCACTTCGATACCATTCCACTACGTGTCGCTCCCTTGCAAAGCAGACGCCAAGGCGGGGCAACTGTAGACACGCCATTCCTGACGTCTCCTGAGAAAGTCTCATATTACTATACGACGCCCCGCGACGGCTTGCGCATTTTGAATCGCTTGAGTGCTTCCTTTTCTTGAGTCTTCTTCCACCCTTCTCAGCATCCGCAATCGTCTCGTCACGGCATTCGGACGGCATCAACACCAGTCGGATGCATCAGAGGTTCCGAAATCAGGAAGGGTGTCTGTCGGGCGGCCGCCAATGCCTGAACTGAGGACCCGGGTGGGTCTTTATGGGGGCGTCTAGGTCCCTGGACGCCCCCATTCTTTTAATTTATTTTTCAAAGCCCAAAACCAAATAAAAAATAATATATTAATGGAGGCGTCCAGGCCCCTGGACGCCTCCATAAAAACAAATATAAAAAATATATATATGCCAGTTGGCATAAAAAACAAAACAAAAAAATAAAAATATATTTTCTTGGAGGCGTCCAGGCCCCTGGACGCCTCCATCAACTCACTCACGGGGCGCCGCCCACCGAACGACGGTTTGTCGTGTGTGAAAGAATCCAAATTGTGGAGACGTCCAGCCGTCTGGACACTCCCATTTCCAAATCACGGGTCGCCGCTCCAAAACCACGCGTTGTGTTAAACCGCGTGCGACTTTCGGTGGAGTTCGGTGGGACTTATGGAGGCGTCCGGGACCCTGGACGCCTCCATGAAAATATTCGGAAAAAATGAATAAAAATAGAATAAAATATCTTTTTTGCCCTGATGAAGGTGTCCAGGGTCCTGGACGTCTCCACCCTCCGGAGCCCTATAAATAGAGGCCCACCTCCTCAGTTCTGGGGGAGCTCCTAAGAGATCCGATAGGCTGCCGGAGCCCAGAGGCTACCGGAGTCATTTCTAACCCGTGGGGTCTTTTGTGGGTGGAGGTTATGCCGGCTTCTCGGGTGCCCACGCTTGCGAGAGGAAGGTCGTCTTCATCCACCGCGCTTCCACGTCGTCCCTACGCTGCCGGAGCTCCGCCGGATTTCACCATCGGCACATCCAATAAGCCAATCCTTTCCTTTTCTTCGTAGTTCTTTTGCATTCATCATCTCGCATTCTCTATCGCCCTTCATAAGGGCACCTCTTCTTATATACTTCTTGCATCCATCATCTCATTTTCCTCCTACTCGAGTCCGAGAGGGGTTTAAAAGATAACACCAACCAGGTGTGTGTCTTGCCATCATTTCGTTATTTTTTTTCTCGCAAGGATTTGAATACTACACCTTCATCTTTCTAATCCACTCGTTACTTGTTTGTCGTTATTTTACAAGGGTACCCAAGGAAAGCCCTCTCCATCGACCGGCCGAAGGGGGAGGAAGAAGCAACCCGCCATCTCCCGCTCTTGAGGTAGGCGCGATCACTTTCTTTATTTTGGGGTCTTTTGGCCCCTGGCGATCACATCTTGTTCTCGAGGCCGCGGCGAGTCACTTCCCCAATGGCCGTTTAAATTTCCGTTCTTATATTCTCTTTATATTCTGTCATATTCTGCTCATATTCTAGAGGCCGCGGCGAGTCACTTCCCCAATGGCCGTTTAAATTTCCGTTCTTATATTCTCTTTATATTCTGTCATATTCTGCTCATATTCTAGAGGCCGCGGCGAGTCACTTCCCCAATGGCCGTTTAAATTCCCGCTCTTATATTCTCTTTATATTTTGTTATATTCTTATCTATTCATATTCTCGAGACCGCGGTGAGTCACTTCCCCCATGGCTGTTTAAATTCCCGCTCTTTATATTCTCCTTATATTCTGTTATATTCTTATCTGCTCATATTCTCAAGGCCGCGGCGAGTCACTTCCCCAATGGCCGTTTCAATTCTTGCTATTTAATTTCTACACCATTCCCGTCCCCCCGAGGCCGCGGCGAGTCACTTTCCGCTATGGCCGTTTAACCCCCATATCTTGCCATATTACATTTGTCCCGCTCGGCCCGCCGGAGCAATCTCCCGTGGTGGCCCCTTCTCTTTTCTTTTATTTTTGTGTTGCAGCAAACAAAGAGGAGCCCGCACGCTCCGCGTCTTCTTCGCTCACCGAACCGCGTGACGTCGCTCACAATACCCGATAGGGCTATCGAATACACCTGATACCACTTGGAACCCGCGAGGCCTCCCAAGAGCGGTAAAGCTCCGAAGGGAAAAAGGACTGTCGTGTAGTACATTGAACTGACAGATATAACAGCAAGCAATTAAATTACATTAGATCGGGTTGCTAAAGTAGCAAAAATAAATTACATTTTAATTAACAGATTTTAAACAATTATATACCAGAGTCAAGTCCAAAGCTAAAGACAACAGTCTAGCAGTACAGTTGACAGAAAGAAAGACGTACCGAAAAGTCGGGGGAAGCCCGACGGGGGTACCAGCTGGCAGCTACGACTCGAACTCTAGGACCCGCGGAAGCAGAACGAACACATCACCCCACCTGAAAAGCAGGGGTGAGCCTCGTGTCACTGGCTTAGTAGGGATCACGCGGACCCCCACTGAAAAATACGCAGTAACACGAAACAACAGCAATAAACAACACTAGAAAGCTGTAAAAGAAAAGGAAGCAGGAGTAGGGAACAGATAAGGATGAGGGGAATAACCCGAACAGGCAAGCAGGCCTAGAAAGGGAAAGAGGAGTAAGGAGCAACGAGGAAAAAGGGAAAAAACCACGCACAAACTCCCCAACCTACAGCTATAACAGGCATGCAAAAGAAAGTCTAGAAAAGACCTAGACAAGCACAGACCTCGAGTACAGCCACGGAAAGGCCAACCCGGACAGGTCACAACACAGGAAGAGCACGGGAGTCGTGCGTCACGTGACGAAAAACCCACGCATCGGGAGAACGGCCAGATGCGTCCACTGACGTCTTACACTTCACCAGAACACCCACCACAAGTGTCCCGACCACCCGCCAAGCGCGACTAACACGGACAAGGCCGAGTCACAGACCCACGTGGAAACACATGTACAAGTACTAGTCAGGGTCACGCCCGTCGGCGTTAGTCCTCAGTCCCTGACCACGTGTGCACACACTGGCTCCTGCCTAGAGCCAGGCCTCTAGCTAGTTTTCTCCCTCTGTAGGACGCTACGGTAACCGCAGGAGCCGACGGAAACTAGCTTACAAACCGGATATCGGGTCACCTTTCGACTGCTGCACGTCTAGGGCGACGCAAGGAAGAAGCTCGAAACGCGGCGCTGAAGTACAGATAGTCAAACATGCACTGTCACCCATACCTCAAACACCAAAGGCAGCACAGGAAACTACCGACAGACTCGGAAACGTAGTCTTAGCCTTCATAGGAGCATCGACCGATGTCCACGGGGAAAGCGGCCAGACCACGGGAGCAATAGACATCACCCTAACATAGACAGACACACACACAGACACGCCACAAAACAATCCCTAACATTACCTAAAACAGACCCACAGCACACGACCACACACCAAAAAGCCCAACGGCCATCACGGCCACAACAGGACTGTAACGGCCTAGCACAGGCGTGTTACACGGGCCTAATGCACCAGGGCGGGCCCGTCAGAGACAACAGGCACAAAGATAGAACACGAACCACGTAACGCACCAGGGCAGGTGCGTTACTGCAGCCTAACGCACGAGCGCAGACGCGTTACACCCACCTAACGCGTGAGGACAGGCGCGTTATGCCAACCGACCCAAAATTTAGAACTCGAACGAGCAGTACGTTACGGTCCACAGCGGACGCGTTGCAGCACTGTGACGCAAGGGGGCAGGGCCGTTAGAGACATCCAACACAGCCACCCAACACAGCTAAACGAAGTGTAACGGCCTGGGGCAGGCGCGTTACACAAACCTGACGCACCAGGGTAGGTGCGTCAGGGGAACCAACTCACCCAAAACGCTAGAGGACAAAACAGGCGTGACGCATCACCCCGGACGCGTCAGAGAGCTGTGACGCGCCTCCCCTGGGCCGTCACACTCCCAAAGCCACGAAGAACAAAAATGCCCAGACGCTGTGACGGTCTGTCGTAGGGCCGTCAGAGACATGTGACGGTCTCTAAAACGACCGCTACACCGGTCACGGCGGGAAAACAGTGGAAACGCCAAATCGGGCCGTTCCACGCCCCATTCACGCGAAGCGCAGGGGAAACAAACCTAGACGATGAAAAACAACTCTAGGAGGCTCAAAAGCCCACATGCAAACCCTAAAACAAGAGATCGAGGCGATTTAGACAAATCGACCCTAAATGGGTCACCGAGGTTCCCGGACTCCTACTGGCCTCGAATGACAACCGATCGACATGAAACTTACGTGAATGGGATCCAGACATCCCAACGGTCAGTTTGACACTAACCACATCACAAATGGTTGCCATTTTCCAGCGAACCCTGAAAACCCCAAAAACTACGATTTTCACTAAACCGGCCCGATCTCCCCCGATCGAGCACCAAACAACGCACAGAAGTAGGGAAAACGTGCAGAAGGAAGTGGCGGTCCATCTCCCTACCTCCACTGAAGAAACCGTGCCCCGAAGGGACTAAACCACGCTGAAAACCATCGAATCACGAACGACGCCCACTCGGAATCCACCGAGGGATCGCGCCAGCCACGCTCCATCCGCTGCTCTTTCCCGCGAACCGATCACTCGTGCACGTCCACGCCTCAGCCAGCTCCGCAACGGTGCGCGCCCCGCGCCGAACGGACCAGAGACAGGAGAGAATGGAGTGAGATAGCGTGAAGTTGAAAATGAGCAGGAGAGATAGCAGAATTGAATTTATAGAAAGAAATTAGGAAATTTTCCTAATTTCTGAAAAATTTGATTTTTGGCCCTATCTCCGAAAAATACGCAAAAATAGTCAAAACGACCGGCTCGAAGAGCACATCGTCGCTGTAGCGTCAGCGAGTCGATGAACTGAGAAATAAACTCACCACAGGGTTCCGTAACTAGTACGAGAGAAAGACCCACACGGATCGTAAAACTCAACTCGGGAGCTATAAAAGTGAACCGAAACTCCCCGAAAAGGATCTGAAAGACCCAATAAAGATCTGGGACATTACATCCTCCCCCTTTTAAAGAAATTTCATCCTCGAAATTTAAGGACTAGCAAAGGTAAGCAGGGAAGAACAACCCGACAACACAACCACAAAACGACCTAATGCCAGCTGAAGACTGTACTGGACTTAGCGACTCTGGAAACTGTATATCTGAGATTCCCATGTACTTCACACAACAACGCTCTGATACCAACTGTGACGACCCAGATCCTGGATACCAGATATACTCGATAGGACTATCGAATACACCTGATACCACTTGGAACCCGCGAGGCCTCCCAAGAGCGGTAAAGCTCAGAAGGGAAAAAGGATTGTCGTGTAGTACGTTGAACTGACAGATATAACAGCAGGCAATTAAATTACATTAGATCGGGTTGCTAAAGTAGCAGAAATAAATTACATTTTAATTAACAGATTTTAAACAATTATATACCAGAGTCAAGTCCAAATCTAAAGACAACAGTCTAGCAGTACAGTCGACAAAAAGAAAGACGTACCGAAAAGTCGGGGGAAGCCCGACGGGGGTGTAGACACGCCAAAATTGACGTTACTATGAGTACATCTCATATTACCTTGTAATGTCCCAATTTGACCCTCAAATTAGTTCTATTTGAGTGGTTTTTCCCACTTTTTTTTAGATTTCTCCATTTTTTCACCCTTTTCCTATTTTTTCCTATTTTTCTGGATTTTTCTGGATTTTTCTGGACATTTTTCTCAATTTTTCAGAAATAACGACTTGACTGGGGGCGTCTTTTAAATAACGACTTATACATGGGCGTTTATTAAAAATTGACGACTATATTGAAGGGCGTCCATTCTTTGAAATTTCCATTTTTCTAGATTTTTCTGGGAATTTTTCGGAATTTTTTGGGAATTAACGACTTAGCATAAGGCGTTATTTTGAATAAAAAATCAAAAAAAATGAATTCACGCCGCACGTGAGGGCGTGTCTTTCAAATGGAATATTTTATTATTATTTTTCAACCCCTTCCAGAGGCGATTCGGTGACCTTCCGGGTGTCAGAAAAATTCGCAAAAATAGTCGTTGGAATCAGGGCGACGAGATGCACCTTCACCTAAAAAATGAGAAAATAATATTGAGAAATGAAAAATGGCCCTATTTTGAATATTTTGAATTAACGTCCTTGGCTAGGGCGTGTTTTAATTAACGCCTTTGAATCAGGCGTGTTTCACAATTTTCTAAATAAATTCTAAAATTTGATTTTTGAATTAACGCCCTGATCTAAGTCGTCTTTTAATTAACGCCGTTTTGATAGGTCGTCAATTCTTGAATTGACGCCCTTGTTCAAGTCGTGTTTCACTTTCGTGTTCCGAACGAACGTGGCCTTTCCTAACAGGATCCCTGCTTCGTTTGGACTCTTGCCCATTCTTATCTTTCCCCCTTGGGCTCTTGCCCGTTCTTATCCTTCCATCTTTTGATTGGATTCTATTTAATAGAGCTTTCTGTAGCTCTGTATGGTTGGACACCACCTCTTCGGATCCCTCCTGTTCGACCCCCTTTCTTTCCCCCTCCGTTTTATTTTTCCTTTGCTCTTCTCTTTGTTTTTACAGGTTGATGTCGCTGCTGTTTATGGCTGAAGGGGAGGCTTTGGTAATAAAAGGAAGAACTCTCTTCATCGGCCGGCCGATTTGAAGAGAAAGGAAGCACTCACATCCCCGCACTCCAAGGTATTTTTCGCGATCTCTCCCATGCTTTCATTGTTATATTTTTGAGGCCTTGCGTCTCTGGCGATCACAAACTCCTCTTGTGCACCTCGTACATATTTTTCTCCACATTATTGGTTATTGCTTATTCTTAATATTTTTCTTAAGTGGATTTTTTTAATTAAATAGATCTACAAATTGGCGATCACGGTGGGACCCTTTGTGTTCTTCTTTCATTACCCTTTCCCCTTAGGCACCCGCGCGTGCCATCTCCCCTATTGCACCCTCGGTGCGTCTCCTTTTGTGCCCCTCGGGCACCCTCCACTTGCATTGTACTCTCCCACTTGTGATTTGTTAGTTTGATAGGTTTTTGTTTAGAAAGTCCTTTTTTTTTAAATAAAATTGATGAGCATGCTTATTCTATTGATTGCCATGATTGTGTGGTTGGGTGTTGATACTGCCGGCCGCGAAGTTTTTCTGGGGAAAGTGAATTCACGCCTCTGGAAGAGGCGTTTTTCTTGATTTAACGCCCTAAGCAAGGGCGTCTGCTTCCTATTTCACGCCCTCTGATAGGGCGTTTTCCAGCACATTTCTGGGTGTTCTTGCTTTATATTGATGCATGTGAATTCACGCCCTCCCACAGGGCGTTTCTTTATTTAGTAGCGCCTCTCATCAGGGCGCGTTTTCATGATTTGACGCCCCCACCCCTGGGCGTCTCTTTATTTGGTTGAGCATCGTTGATAATTAACGCCCTGCCCCAGGGCGTCTCTTTTATTGGTAGCGCCTCTCATCAAGGCGTGTTTTACCTTGCCTGTGGGCCTCCCACAGTGATTCACGCCCTGCCAAAGGGCGTCTTTTGATTGGTAGCGCCCTGCCCCAGGGCGTCTTATTCCTGTGTTTTCACCGAACCCCTTTGTTTATCACTGTATCATATTTTTGCTTATATCTTGCATTCATTCATTCATTCATTTTGCATTGGTTTGGGAGACTTCCTCTCTCCACATATTAGGAGCCACACACCCCCTTGGTGAAGGAACGACCCTCCATTGAGCATTCCGTCTCTTTGGATTGGAAATTCCTAAACCAAGCCTCCATAAGTCCCCGCACCCGTGGATTCCCTCACGGACGCCGGGCAGGTTGTACCCTTTTTGGAGTCCCGAGTTTAGTTGGCCTACACGTGGTGAGAGGGTGTTCCTAGTTGGCATTGGAGTTAAATCATATTGAAACTAGGTTCCCCTTGTGTGAATCATATCAATTTGCATAAAATTCATTAATTCACCAAGGTTTAAACAATCAAAATCACGGTAACCATTCCAACTTGTGTGCTTCTTTGCATATTATTGTGAAATTTTGATTATATAATGGCTTACCATGATAGAAACATGTTCAATTCAATTCATGAGGATGCACAACCTAGCACTTCATATCCTCAATTTCAACATGTTAATCAGCATTCTCACCATTCTTTCAAGGGACCACGTCCTTATTCTCATGGTCATACCCAACCCATGGGCAATGTCCATTCTCATGGTCCACCTACTCAATTTCAGGCCATTATTCCCTCGGGACCGTCTCCTCCCAATGACGAGAAGGTCTCTCGAATCATCCATGCATTAGATCATCTTACCCCTCAACAGATCCAAGCCCTTAAGGCTGCCGTTGAGGGTACATCTCATGCATCTCCCCCTCTTTCCAATTCTATACGGGTGGCCCATCACCTACCTCCTTCCAATTCTATTCGGGTGACCCATCACCCATCTCCCTCCAATTCTACACGGGTGGCCCATCACCCACCTCTTTCCAATTCTATTCGGGTGGCCCATCACCCCCCTCCTCCTTCCAATCCTGATCGGGTAGCCCATTACCCATCTCCTCCTGTTCATTCTACTCGGGTAGCCCATTACCCATCCCCTTCTATTCACACACCTCCTCGGGTGGTCCGACACCTGCCTCCTTCTATTCCTCCTCCATCACGGCCCCGAGGCCCTTTTACTCCTTGCAATCCGGCCCGTCCGGGTTCTTTTACGGGTCATCCCGTCCACTCCCCTCCACGGCCTTTTTATGCGGCCCCTCCTCCTTCAAGGCCCTGCCAACCTCCTGTTGTTCATGTTACACCCCTCCAGCAAACTCTGCTCGATAAGATTACTTTGATGGAGGAACAAATAAAGAGGGTCACGGCTCCTCCTACTCCAGTCAATCCTCTCCATGCCGCTTTAGACGAAATTACAAAGATGGAGAATGAATGGAAAGACAGGATGGATGATTATGACTTCGGCATTCCAAGCGAGGAAGAGCCGGCAATTGAAAAATCTGAGGCAGCGTACGATGATGATGAAGCTCCGCAGGCACCCCTTTCGAGTTTCCTTAATTTCCCGCTCCCTCCACTTTCATTCGATGAACCTCCTGCTCAGGATGAAACCATCCCCGATCCAATCCCTATTTATGAGACTAATTGGTGTTACGATGATGGGTCGATACTTCAATCACCCACGCCGACACATCTTGAGTCTCCTCCCACTCCCAACGCCGCTCGCCCCGTTCGGCATTTTCTCCGCAGCAAACCCCCACCAATTACACCTCCCACAATTATACATCCACCGATTACACCTTCACCAATCAAACCCCCATCAATTACACCTCCACCAGCTATGCCATTAACCTCCATATCACCGGCCTCCACTTCCCCAATTAGCCTACCATTACCACCAATCCAACCCTCCATTATACCTTTGACACTTCAACCCTCCACTTTACCTATTCCACCACTTAACCTTTCGCCTTTACCCATGGCTAATCCTGAGCAGGATCCACCAATTTTTGCACTCGAGCCCATCCCGACTGCTCCCGAGCAAAGGGAGAAGCTCGACGTGTCTGAACCTCTACTTCCACTTATCCTTTCTCCAACACCTTCTATTATACCTCCACCATTCATGAAGCCTTCCGCCTCTGCCTCACCTCCCTTTACTACTCGAAAGGGGAGCACCGCTATAAGTACTTGCGCCAAGGATGATCAAGAGCCGGGCAAGAAGGATTTGGCCGTGGCTATGCCGTTCAAGATACAAGAATTCATTTACCGGATGCCAATCCGGGTTATTGTGCCGAGCACGATTGAAGAGGCTAAGCCGCTGCCCTTGCTCAGAGGAGAATGCCGGGCATTGATGCCATCTAAGGGCCGGGCAGGGCACCCCTTGTCCAAACTTTCCAATCCAGAATTCATTATTCCTTACAAGGGGCGAATGCCCATTTTGCTCAACATTCCATATACACCACATTCAATGGGCAACATGATGCTTCCCGTTCCAACTCTACGACTCCCTCACTTTATTGATCTTCGCTTTCCAAAGGGGTTGTCATTTATTGAAGCTTCCTTTATTGGGCCAATCGGCCGTACATGTTCACTGCCATGGAGGGGCAGTTACCTTAATGCTAAGGGGCCATCCCTTATTTGCTCCACTTTCTATTCATCCATCTCTATCACTTTTTCTTCATGGGCCATTCCCAGGGTTAGGAGGAGGATCACATCCTCTCGCCCTTCACATTCTTCATATTCTTTGCATTTCATGCATTCATCGCATCCATCCCATTACATGCATTTGCACCTCCTGCTTCCCGGGTTTCCAAGCCCGTATCTTCCTCACCTTCCGGCACCGCCGGATATTCCGCATTTCCCATCTTATTCATATTCATCCTTTTATCCACTCCCCTTGGGGCATTGCGTCCCCCTTCCTGCCATTTCCCTGGAACCTCCAGGAATTTTATCCCTCCTCTTTAGGCATCTCGCCCTTTCTGATTCTATTCCTCCGGAACCTCCGGACTTTCTCCCAGGGCATCGCGCCCCTTTCCACCTTATTCCTCCGGAACCTCCGGACTTTCTCCCAGGGCATCGCACCCCTTTCCACCTTATTCCTCCGGAACCTCCGGACTTTCTCCCAGGGCATCGCGCCCCTTTCCACCTTATTCCTCCGGAACCTCCGGATTTTCCCTTTGGGCACGACGCCTCTCTCCACCTTCTTTATTTGCTTCCTCCGGAACCTCCAGACCTTCCCCTCGGGCATCACGCCCCTTTCCACCTCATTTCTCCGAAACCTCTGGACCTTCTTGGGCATCGCGTCCCTCCTTTCCATCTCCCTGATTTCATTCCTCCGGAACCTCCGGATTCTTCGTCTTATTCTCTCTATCATTTTCCAGGGCATCACGCCCCTTTCCATCCTCTTCCTCCGGAACCTCCGGACCCTCCATCTTTCTTTCAATTCATCTTTCTGCTCCTCCGGGATATCACATCCTTCATTTTCTTCCTCCTTTTTCATCATCTTTTTCTTTATTTCTTCCCAGGACATCGCGTCCCTTCTTTCGTTATCCCTCCGGAGCCTCCGGATGATTCCTCCTATCACGATTCTCCTCCTTTATCTCCGGACCCTCCGGATCCGCCTCTTTCTATCTACCAATTTCTTCTTCCAATTCATCCTGATTCTGGGTCCGACCCAACTTCTTCCACATCCACTGCTTTGGGCATTTGCCCCTTCTCCCATTGTTTCCGAGGCTTTAGTCCTCACTCCACCTTCTAATTCTCCGCTTCTTCTGTAGACTGTTCCATGTGATCAGGGTCTCCGCACCTTAGTGAGGGAGTTCTAGCCCTCGCCTCTTTTCCTTTTCTCCTTATTCGTCTGAGTCTGGTTTGAGCACCACTCATTCTTGTTAAGCCACTCCCAAAATCCTTTGCTTCCAATCCTTTTGACTGCCAAAGAGGACAAATCCCATGATGATCAACCTCTCGCGGCAGCTGCTTCAACGAAGGTTGCAAGGTAATATTTTGGCGTAAGTACGCATTTTCACGATATCATTTCATCATTGCATAAGGCGTGTTTTTAAGATAAGGTGTTTCTTAACAAGATTAAGAATGGTGTTTTAAACCTTTATCTTAGGCTTTTGTTTAATGAAATCATTCTCAAAAGAGTCTTTAGACTTGCTTTCGCAGCACTTTGGGTAATAAGAACCCCGCGCTGGGAATTCAACATTCTCTCCCCGCTTGTTAAGAGCAATCCTTAGCTGGGCATTCCACACACTTCACGGCGTCCTTAGCCGGCTTCGTTGATAAAACATCGTCCCTACTTTGGCCATGCCATGAGTGTATCTGAAAGTCTTTTTCTCTTCTTCACTCGGCCGCATGCAGGGGCAAGAGGTTGACGGATAAGATGACCAACCTTGGTAATCCCAATACGAGAGGAGTCTCAAATAGGGGCAGTCTTGACTCAAAATTAATATGAGTTTTCATATGAGTTTTATGATATATATCTAGCCAAAAGGGCTATTATGAAAATCAAGTCGGAATTCCGATAAAAGTAAAAGTATGAATTATGGCATGTCAAGAGTGGCAAAGTCCCCGCAGGGAAAACCCTGGTCGTATGCATGTCATGGGTCTAAAAATCAAAGGCATAAAGCTCCGGCGCAACAGACTACCTCTTTGAGGGTTAACACCTTGGAAGGAATTCAAGTCCTGATGTCTCCCATCCTGCATAAAGCTTATCTCTAATTATTCTTCTCTTCTCCCTCCAAGACTGAATGTTTCTTGGGTATGGCCTTGGTAGGGGCACCGTTGATCAAAGACGGTCGGTTATAGGGCGCCACCTTACAATGCACGCCCAGCTTTGGACATTTTTAAGCAAAAAGGGAAGGAACGAGGACCCCTAGCCAGTGGTTTAAAAAACTCTTTGATGCTGCTTTAGCAATGTCTAACCAAAAAAAATTGAATATTTCTTGTCCAAAATCCATAAAAATTTGAATACCTTTCTCAAAACTTCATAAAAATTTGAATATTTTCCAAAACCCACAAAAATTTGCATATTGATCAAAAACTCATAAAAATTTGAATATCTTTTTCAAAACTCATAAAAATTTGCATATTTCAAAACTCCAAAAATTTTGCATTGTATTTTCTGATGGTGCCTTTTGCAGGAACAACAAACTTTGCAAGGACCAGGAGCACGGGATGAGTCCCCTTTCACTCATTGTTATCAATCCATTGATTCTTCCCGACATTCTCATGACATGTCACCCTGGGCATTTTTGGTCATCATTTCCTCATATCTTTTTGGTTATATCTCCTGATTATCATTCTGATTATTCATCTCGAGATCTTTCAATCAACTCCTGCTGATTTCTCTTGGTCAATTCTGCCGCTGGGCATTATCATTCTGATCATTCAACTCCAAATCTTGATTAGCCAAGATTATCTTCCTCATGATGAAACAACAACAAACAATGATGATTTGTAATGCCATGATTTAATTCGTGCTATTCATGTCATATACATGCTATTGATGCTTTGCTTTGATGTTATGCTTGCTATGCTTTAAAGGTCTTATTCATTGCTTATTATGTTTTATATCTTGGCTGATGAATTTTTGAGCGCAGGATAAGAAGCTGTTGGTCCCACCGACTGGGCATCATCATCCCAAGCCCCACGGTGCTGACACCTCATTTCTCAGTTCCCCTATGCTCATTGCTATCACCATCCCCCTGTATGCATTCTACTATATGTTATTACGCTATTATATTATATCAAGGACCTTGTGGCTTTGGTAAATCTGGGATTGGAGTTCCCCTTCATCAAAAACAATGATGATTCCAGAGGAGTCTTAGTCATACGGATAGGCCGTTGAGCCGTCCAAGGCTGGGGACGATGGTTCCCTTTTACGAGTTGGTGCGCGGATAAACATGCTTCGGCTTAGTATCAGCTCGCGAAATTGGTTTCTTGACTCAGTCTTGGCAGTTTAACAATATTATCCTTGATTATTCTATATTTTTATTTGATTTATTTTTCCATTTAAACCCAGCATGCATTCATGTAGGAATTTGAAACAATTGTTGAAAAATCATTCTGATAAGCTGGTGCTGAGAGTTGAATTGATCTAAATTTTTCCCGATATGAGATATTCATTGCTGAATTGTGTCTTTAGTTCGTTTTGTCGCCGTTTTGGGTCATTTTCTCGAAAGCTCCTTGTTTGGATTTTTATCATCTTATTTTTATCTCCTTTCCTTTGATCCACCTTGGCTGCAGCACGTCCACTGGCTGGTAACCGCTCCCCAATGGTGAAACTTGCAGGTTTGTGACCTGAGGTACTTCCACCGCGCTGGAAGTTGATCATTTATTTTATCTCCTTCGTGCACCGCGTGCACACTCCCCGTTTTATCCGAACATCGTTGGTTTCATTGAATTTCCCGGGATTGCTTCATCTCGTGCTTCTGATTTGATTCTCATTAAGTGATGTTGATTGCGTGTCTCATCACACCTTGGCATCTACTTTTCAGCTTGCTCTGCTCCCTTGCAAAGCAGACGCCAAGGCGGGGCAGCTGTAGACACGCCAAAATTGACGTTACTATGAGTACATCTCATATTACCTTGTAATGTCCCAATTTGACCCTCAAATTAGTTCTATTTGAGTGGTTTTTCCCACTTTTTTTTAGATTTCTCCATTTTTTCACCCTTTTCCTATTTTTTCCTATTTTTCTGGATTTTTCTGGATTTTTCTGGACATTTTTCTCAATTTTTCAGAAATAACGACTTGACTGGGGGCGTCTTTTAAATAACTACTTATACATGGGCGTTTATTAAAAATTGACGACTATATTGAAGGGCGTCCATTCTTTGAAATTTCCATTTTTCTAGATTTTTCTGGGAATTTTTTGGAATTTTTTGGGAATTAACGACTTAGCATAAGGCGTTATTTTGAATAAAAAATCAAAAAAAATGAATTCACGCCGCACGTGAGGGCGTGTCTTTCAAATGGAATATTTTATTATTATTTTTCAACCCCTTCCAGAGGCGATTCGGTGACCTTCCGGGTGTCAGAAAAATTCGCAAAAATAGTCGTTGGAATCAGGGCGACGAGATGCACCTTCACCTAAAAAATGAGAAAATAATATTGAGAAATGAAAAATGGCCCTATTTTGAATATTTTGAATTAACGTCCTTGGCTAGGGCGTGTTTTAATTAACGCCTTTGAATCAGGCGTGTTTCACAATTTTCTAAATAAATTCTAAAATTTGATTTTTGAATTAACGCCCTGATCTAAGTCGTCTTTTAATTAACGCCGTTTTGATAGGTCGTCAATTCTTGAATTGACGCCCTTGTTCAAGTCGTGTTTCACTTTCGTGTTCCGAACGAACGTGGCCTTTCCTAACAGGATCCCTGCTTCGTTTGGGCTCTTGCCCATTCTTATCTTTCCCCCTTGGGCTCTTGCCCGTTCTTATCCTTCCATCTTTTGATTGGATTCTATTTAATAGAGCTTTCTGTAGCTCTGTATGGTTGGACACCACCTCTTCGGATCCCTCCTGTTCGACCCCCTTTCTTTCCCCCTCCGTTTTATTTTTCCTTTGCTCTTCTCTTTGTTTTTACAGGTTGATGTCGCTGCTGTTTATGGCTGAAGGGGAGGCTTTGGTAATAAAAGGAAGAACTCTCTTCATCGGCCGGCCGATTTGAAGAGAAAGGAAGCACTCACATCCCCGCACTCCAAGGTATTTTTCGCGATCTCTCCCATGCTTTCATTGTTATATTTTTGAGGCCTTGCGTCTCTGGCGATCACAAACTCCTCTTGTGCACCTCGTACATATTTTTCTCCACATTATTGGTTATTGCTTATTCTTAATATTTTTCTTAAGTGGATTTTTTTAATTAAATAGATCTACAGGGGGTACCAGTTGGCAGCTACGACTCGAACTCTAGGACCCGCGGAAGCAGAACGAACACATTACCCCACCTGAAAAGCAGGGGTGAGCCTCGTGTCACTGGCTCAGTAGGGGTCACGCGGATCCCCACTGAAAAACACGCAGTAACACAGAACAACAGCAAGAAACAACACTAGAAAGCTGTAAAAGAAAAGGAAGCAAGAGTAGGGAACAGGTAAGGACGAGGGGAATAACCAGAACAGGCAAGCAGGCCTAGAAAGGGAAAGAGGAGTAAGGAGCAACGAGGAAAAAGGGGAAAAACCACGCACAAATGCCCCAACCTACACCTACAACAGGCATGCAAAAGAAAGTCTAGAAAAGACCTAGACATGCACAGACCTCGATTACAGCCACGGAAAGGCCAACACAGACAGGTCACAACACAGGAAGAGCACGGGAGTCGCGCGCCACGCGACGGAAAACCCCCGCACCGGGAGAACGGCCAGATGCGTCCACTAACATTTTACACTGCACCAGAACACCCACCACAAGTGTCCCGACCACCCGCCAAGCGCGACCAACACGGACAAGGCCGAGTGGCAGACCCACATGGAAACACAGGTACAAGTACTAGTCAGGGTCACGCCCGTCGGCGTCAGTCCTCAGTCCCTGACCACGTGTGCACACACTGGCTCCTGCCTAGAGCCAGGCCTCTAGCTAGTTTTCTCCCCCCGTAGGACGCTACGGTAACCGCAGGAGCCGACGGAAACTAGCTTACAAACCAGATATCGGGGTCACCTTTCGACTGCTGCACGTCTAGGGTGACGCAAGGAAGAAGCTTGAAACGCGGCGCTGAAGTACAGACAGTCGAACATGCATTGTCACCCGTACCTCAAACACCAAAGGCAGCACAGGAAACTGCCGACAGACTCGAAAACGTAGTCTTAGCCTTCATAGGAGCATCGACCGATGTCCACAGGGAAAGCGGCTAGACCACAGGAGCAACAGACATCACCCTAACATAGACACACACACACACATACACGCCACAAAACAACCCCTAACGTTACCTAAAATAGACCCACAACACACGACCACACACCAAAAAGCCCAACGGCCATCACGGCCACAACAGGACTGTAACGGCGTAGCACAAGCGCGTTACACGGGCCTAACGCACCAGGGCTGGCGCGTCAGAGACAACAGGCACAAAGACAGAACATGAACCACGTAACGCACCAGGGCAGGCGTGTTACGGTGGCCTAACGCATGAGCGCAGATGCGTTACGCCCACCTAACGCGTGAGGATAGGCGCGTTACACCAACCGATCCAAAATGTAGAACTCGGACGAGCAATACGTAATGGTCCACGGCGGACGCGTTGCAGCACTATGACGCAAGGGGGCAGGGCCGTTAGAGACAGCCAACACAGCCACCCAACGTAGCTAAATGAAGTGTAACGGCCTAGGGCAGGCGCGTTACACAAACCTGACGCACCAGGGCAGGCGCGTCAGGGGAACCGACTCACTCAAAACGCTAGACGACAAAACAGGCGTGACGCATCACCCCGGACGCGTCAGAGAGCTGTGACGCGCCTCCCCTGGGCCGTCACACTCCGAAAGCCACGAAGAACAAAAACACCCAGACACTGTGACGGTCTGTCGTAGGGCTGTCAGAGACATGTGACGGTCTTTGATACGACCGCTACACCGGTCACGGCGGGAAAACAGTGAAAACACCAAATCGGGCCGTTCCACGCCCCATTCACGCCGAAGCGCAGGGGAAACAAACCTAGATGACGAAAAACAACTCTACGAGGCTCAAAAGCCCACATGCAAACCCTAAAACAAGAGATCTGGGCGATTTAGACAAATCGACCCTAAATGGGTCACCGAGGTTCCCGGACTCCTACCGGCCTCGAATGACAACCGATCGACACGAAACTTACGTGAATGGGATCTAGACATCCCAACGGTCAGTTTGAGACTAACCATATCACAAATGGTTGCCATTTTCCGGTGAACCCTGAAAACCCCAAAAACTACGATTTTCACTAAACCGGCCTGATCTCCCTCGATCGAGCACCAAACAACGCACAAAAGCAGGGAAAACGTCTAGAAGGAAGTGGCGGTCCATCTCCCTACCTCCACCGAAGAAACCGTGCCCCGAAGGGACTAAACCACGTCAAAAACCACCGAATCACGAACGACGCCCACTCGGAATCCACCGAGGGATCGCGCCAGCCACGCTCCATCCGCTGCTCTTTCCCGCGAATCGATCACTCGAGCACGTCTACACCTCAGCCAGCTCCGCAACGGTGCGCACCCCGCGCCGAACAGACCAGAGACGGGAGAGAACGGAGTGATATAGCGTGAAGTTGAAAATGAGCAGGAGTGATAGTGGAATTGAATTTATAGAAAGAATCTAGGAAATTTTCCTAATTTCTAAAAAATCTGATTTTTGGCCCTATCTCTGAAAAATACTCAAAAATAGTCGAAACGACTGGCTCGAAGAGCACATCGTCAATGTAGCATCTACGAGTCGATGAACTGAGAAATAAACTCACTACAGGGTTCCGTAACTAGTACGAGAGAAAGACCCACACGGATCGTAAAACTCAACTCGGGAGCTACAAAAGCGAACCGAAACTCTCCGAAAAGGATCCGAAAGACCCAATAAAGATCTGGGACATTACACTATCGATGTTTTCTGGTTTTGACTATGTAACGGCCTAATACTAGACCATCAAGTCCATCTAACGATCCAGTATACAACCGTTACATTCACTGAGTCCAATTATTCTTTTTGGATTCAACCCATTCTAACGGCCCAATGATAGACCGTCACGTTCATGTAACGGCCCATTAATTGACCGTTACAGTACTTTTAACCCGAGGTTTGACCCAAGGGTTGATATTCTAAAGTTTCTAGATGGATTATTGAAGGTCTAGGACTTGTGATATTGCTCAAGATACTTAATTTTAATTTATGAAAGTTAAGGAACGTACCGTTATGCTGTCGATTTATTTTCATGGCATAACCTAGTTTTAATATGTTTATTGAAATTCTTTCCAAATAGAAGCATTCTTAGGATGGATTACTTTATCATAAACTTATTGTTGAAATTGCACTTTCTTGGCCATATTGTTTACATGCGTGGAAGTAGCTTGATTTATACTTGAAGATGCAGATCGAGCACTGATTGTATTCAAGGGCTCTTTGCTAGTCCCCTCGACTGATTATCGGAAACATATTATTCTAAACCATAGGGTATGATGCTACTGGCGTCGCATTACGCTGGGAGTACTTTCTTGATAAATAAGTGAAAATCCACAAGGCACGACATGACTTTCTAGCTTGTTACATGATATTCCACAGAAATTCATGAAGTACTTGCCACTAAGTGAAAATTACATTCTTGATTGATACATGGCTTTCTTGTTCATGAAAGGACATATCATGTTCTTATTACATTCTTGCTAAATCATACTTGCTCATTCTATCTTACGTGATCATCTTGTTACTTTGGTTTAATCGCATGATTGATCGCATTTACATGATTTTACCTTATTTCTCTAGAGCTAAAATGCTAATTACTTTAATAGTGCCTTCATGAAGATGCGAAGATACCTACTGGGTAAGTGTGCTCATTACCTATTTTCTAATCTTTTCAGGAGATGGAAGTGATACGAATTTGGATTCGAGTTATACAAGTAGCGAGTCCGAGAGCGAATGAAAGTCTTATCAAAATGAGAGTGAAGACTTAGGAAAGTCACTATTGTTTAGATCGAGTCTTTGTAATTTTCATTTTTCCTTGAGTCTGATGAATTGAAGATAGTTGAAGAGTTATTGTATTAGAATATTTTGATTATTAATGAAATAAAATTGGAGTTTGATTAAATTATTATGCAATTACATTCTTATGTGTGATTGTCTTACGCTCTGATCGTTCTTGCTTGCAAGAGACTTACCATGTCGGCTGTTCACGTTTCTCGAGTTAGTCTTCCGCTGTAATAAAGGCTCGGGACGTGACAGTTAAGTTGGTATCAGAGCCTAAGTCTCAGGACTTAGGAAAAAGAGTCATGTCATAGAATAAGTCCAAGGTTTAAGGACCCCTACCTATGAACTAATGAAGAAATTTTCTCACCTATGCGAGAATTGAGTAGAGCCCGGGAAAGGATAGTTACTTAGTTTTAAGATTAACCTCTTTCTAATTAGATGAGAATTAACAATTTGTTATTTCTCTCAGGTACCTTATTATTACAATGGCACATCGCGTAGATTGGGATGGCATGCAACAAACAGTTGCCGACCTTTCTCAGGCATTACAAACTATGACCCAGGCAGGCGCAGGGGAAAGGGCTGGTGACTTGCATTGCAATTTTCAGAGCTTAAACCCTCCGCGTTTCTACGGTTCTTCTAATCCGGATGAGGTAGAAAACTGGATAGATGAGATGAATCGCATCTTCGATGTTATCCAATGCACAGATCCTGAAAAAGTGCATCTTGCAACCTTTCAACTTAATAAAGATGCACGCACATGGTGGAAATCAGTACCTACACCTCCAGCTGATGCACCTCATACATGGGACGGTTTTCTCATTCTATTTCGTGCTAAGTACTTTTCCGAGCATGTTAAAGAAAGAAAGGCTATGGAGTTCGCCTCTCTTCATCAAGGAATGATGACAGTCGCGGAGTATGAACTTCAATTCTCCAGGCTAGCACCCTATGCACCGCATTTAATCAGCACCGATTTATTGAAGGCTAATCAGTTTATGGACGGGTTATGACCCGGTTTCATTCAGCAACTCGGGACCCAAAACATCCATACCTATGCGGAGATGGTTCAGCAGACATATTTATGTGAAAGGACCTTAGAGAAGGTCGAGAAATTGAAAGGAAAGGGAGAAGAGTCTAGCCGAAGATCTGATCGGCGTTATAAGAAGGAGAAATTTAGTATCAAGGAGCCCTACAAAAGCCATGATAGTAAGAAAAGATCCAGGAGCAGGAACGGTGGAAGTTCCTAGAAGAACAAGAAAGCCAAAGAGGAGAAGGAGCAAGTCATGGCGGCTTGCACATTTTGCGAGAAGTTCGGCCATTCGGCTGAAGAATATTGGAAGCGCCTTGGTGCGTGTCTACGTTGTGGAAGCAGGGAGCATCGTATGCTAGATTGCCCCCTTATGAAGGATCAAACGTCTGGTGGAGGATGTAAGAGGCAAGCTCGCCTCAATGCTGTTTTAAAAGAAGAAGAAGCACCCAAGGATGGCGGACTTATGGAAGGTACCCTTCAAATTTGTTCCCATCCTGCATTTGTGCTATTTGATACTGGTGCCTCTCATTCTTTTATCTCCACTACTTTTGTAAAAATATTACCAATGACATCAGTTCTCTTACCTTTCGATCTTGCTATTACTACACCCTTAGGTTCTAGAACAAAGCTTACCGAGTATTATCCTGATAGTAAGGTAATAGTAGAAGGTCACAATCTCCCCGTAAACCTAGTATGCCTTGACATGAAAGGTTATGATGCCATTTTAGGGGTAGATTGGCTCATAGATCATAATGCTGATATTAACTGTCGAAATAGGATTACATCCTTTCAAAAGCCCGATCTTCCAAGACTTTCTTTCCTTGGCATCAAGTATAGGAAACATCCCACTATCATATCTTCTCTTCACGCGTGTAAACTTATCTCGTGAGGATGTGAAGCTTTTCTTGCTTCTGTCATTGTTACCGAGTCTAAGGAAATCATCATAGCAGACATCCCTATTGTAAATGAGTTTCCAGATGTGTTCCCATCCGAATTACCTAGTTTGCCAACAGAGAGGGAAGTAAACTTCACTATCGAACTCATTCCAGGAGCAACACCTGTTTCTATAGCCCCTTACAGGATGTCCCCCATGGAACTTAAGGAATTAAAAAGGTAGTTGCAGGAACTATTAGATAAGGGTTTCATTAGACCTAACACATCCCCCTTGGGTGCGCCGGTTCTTTTTGTCAAGAAGAAGGATGACTCTCTCATGCTATGTATAGACTACCGGCGACTGAATCAACTTACAATCAAGAACAAGTATCCGTTGTCGCGTATTGATGAGCTCTTCGATCAGCTTTCGGGAGCAGAGTATTTCTCTAAGATAGACCTCAGATCAGGTTATCATCAGCTTAGAATTAAAGAAGAAGACATTTAGAAATCGGCTTTTCGAAGTCGTTATGGCCACTATGAATTCGTGATAATGCCGTTCGGGTTAACAAATGTCCCAGCAGCATTCATGCAGCTTATGAATAGTGTTTTCCAGCCACATCTAGACCAGTTCATCGTTGTCTTCATTGAAGACATCCTGGTATATTCCAAGACAAAAGAAGAACATGAAGAACATCTGAGGATAACTTTGCAAACACTTAGAGAACACAAGCTCTATGCCAAGCTTAACAAGTGTGAATTCTGGCTCAAGAAAGTTTCATTCCAAGGCCATATTATTTCAAAAGAAGGTATCGATGTGGATCCTTCTAAAGTAGAAGCTGTCAGAAACTGGAGCCGGCCAACGACTGTATCAGAAGTAAGAAGCTTTCTAGGTCTAGCTGGTTATTATAGGAGGTTCATTAAGGACTTCTCAAAAATTGATGTTTCTTTAACTAGACTTACAAGAAAAGAAAATCATTTCGTCTGGTCAAAGGAATGTGAAAAGGCTTTTTAAGCTCTTAAGAATCATCTTACTATAGCTCCTATTCTATCGCTACCAGTGGAAGGTGGTGGATTCAAAGTATATACGGATGCGTCCGACATTGGCTTAGGGTGCATCCTCATGCAGAATGGAAAGGTAATATGTTATTCTTCAAGACAGTTGAAACGTCACGAAGAAAACTATCTTGTGCACGATTTGGAATTGGCTGCTGTCATTTTTGCCTTAAAAATTTGGCGTCATTATCTCTATGGAGAGAAGTTCACTGTCTACTCGGACCACAAAAGTTTAAAATATTTATTCTCTCAAAAGGAGTTAAATATGAGGCAGAGAAGATGGTTAGAATATCTCAAGGACTTTGATTTTACTATTCAATATCATCCTGGCAAGGCTAATGCTGTAGCAGATGCACTCAGCAGAAAACTAATGGGAAAGTTATCAAGTCTTATGATTAGTATGACTAATCTTATTCCTCAATTTGTTCAGTTGAACTTAGATATTAACATGAAGGAAGAAGATTGTTTTATAGCCAATATCTAAGCTCAACCAACATTGATAGAAGATCTGGTCAAGCTATAAAATGATGATCCCGTATTACTGGAGATTAAAGCCAACATAGAACAGAGGCCGGATTTTTCTATTTCCAATGACGGAAGATTGCTATTTAAGGGCCAAGTATGTGTACCAGATCATGAGGATACAAAGAAACTGATCCTAGAAGAAGCACATAAATCCAAGTACACCATTCATCCAGGTGGTACCAAAATGTATCAAGATCTCAAAAGAAATTTCTGGTGGCCTAATATGAAGAGAGAAATAGCTGACTTCGTGTCCCGCTCTCACTTGTCAACAAGTAAAGGCAGAGCATTTTAGACCCGCAGGTAAATTACATCTCTTAGATATTCCCGCATGGAAATGGGATAGTATATGAATGGATTTCATTATGGGTTTACCAAAGACAAGAGGTGGACACGACGGAATATGGGTAATCATAGACCGATTGACTAAATCTGCACACTTCATACCAATAAAAAGTCAATGGTCTGTGGATATTTGATAAGTGTCCATTTCATATGATAATTCATCACACGTACACCATTTTATATGCATATAATTAGCCAATTATACATATTTCATAGTTAACCTCAACTCCGCATTTAAATTGGAGCTTTCACGTAAATTGATTAATTCGGTGATATTATTTAATAATAAATTAAAGTTGAGGGCTATGAGCATTAAGTCTCTATTGCATAACCATGAGCATTTGAGATTTATGTGCATATTATGGTAATTTTTATGGACTAAAGTGTAATTATGTGTGTGCAAGACACCGAAGGTAATTACAAAAGAAGCCGGGGCAAAACGGTCATCACCACTTTGACCAAGTCAAATAAAGAATTCAAAACATTTTGGTTGGAGGCAAAAGAAAGTTTAAAATTTTGAATTCAAAGTTTGAAAAGGAAGAATTCAAAGTTTAAGTTTGAAAAGGAGGAAAAGGACATTCAAAGTTTGAAAAAGAGATTCAAAGTTGGAAAGGGGGTGTCCAAAGTCCAAGAAAGGGGGTGCCCACCTCCTTTTTCTTTTCCCCATGTATCATATTCTACTTAAATTCTAGCCATCCATCTCCTTTTAATACAATCTCCATCCTACATTGATCCAACTTTCCCTATAAATAGCCCAAGACAAGGAGGTGAAGTTGAGTCTTTTCTTTTGGCAATCTTTCACTCTCCCTCTTTCTTCTCTAACATTAGGCCATGGTTCTCTCCCTCTTATGTTCATTTTCAGCTCCTGCACTCTTCGTCAAAGTTCTTTATTTTCAAGTCCTCTACAACTTCTTCTTCTGCATCATCTTCCAATTCCTTCTGGTTTGAAAGGTATTTCGTGATTTTTACTGGTCTATCCTGTACATTTTTTAAAACTGTGTTCTTCTCTGTTCTTCCCTATTTCTCGCCTTTCTCCGTCCATCTTCTCCTCTTGCTGTCTTCATAAATGTTCTTTGTTTTTAAGTTTTCTACAATTTCTTCTTCTACATCATCTTCTAATTCTTTCTAGTTTTGACATTATTTCTCGTTTCTTGCTGTCCTGTGAGTTTACTGTTCATCCGAGCAGACCACTTCCCTCCTTTCTCTGATTTCACCATCTTCCTTACATTTTCTCTCTCTATGACCTTCATTAAAGTTCTTTATCTCTTCTTCCTCTTCAACTTCTTCTTCTTGGGCATCCCCTAATTCCTCTTGGGTTCAAAGTTATTCATCCTCCAAAGGCAGCTTCAATGACAAAGGTGACTTCCTCCCGTGTAGACGACATCTTTCGCAAGGTGGTTCGTGATCTAAGGCCAAGAGAGGACGGCGCTATCATCATCATTGCTGCTACCATCTCTAAACTCCAAACTCCAGGCTTTTCTTGTCTTAGTACTTTTGTGATATTTCACTTCATTGTAATCTCATTGTGTCATTAGTGTAAACTTGTTTCACATTTCATGTACTCTTTCTTTTAAGTTAATGAAAGGAGTTATTCTCTTGATCTAGTTCTTGCTCTTCTTCCCTCTCTATCTCTTTCTTCTATATCTTCTTTCCACTTCATGTAATTATTTTCTATAGCATAGGCGCATAGTCATTTCATCATTTTACTATTTTCTTTAAGCAAAGCCAAATCACAAGTGTTTTTTCAAAGGACTCTAAGGTTTTTAACTCTAAAAATCTCTTCTTCCCTGTGGATTCGACCCTTCTCGCCATCTTATTACGTCTTATTTTCATGTAGTGCGAGTTGGAATTTTTAAGATTGATACGCGTGTTTTAAACGACGAACTTTCGCGTTATCAATTTTTGACGCCGTTGCCGGGGAAGAATGATGATTTTTGATTTAAGAACTTTATTTTCCTTGTGTATTTAGTGTACTAATAAAGCTCTCTTTTCTTTTTTTTATAGGTTAAAAAAAATTCAAACAAATTAGGGGTAAGTTTACCTTCCTTTCTTTCATCTTTTTGATTTTGTCATTCATTTCAAAAAAAAATGAGGGATCACTTTTCAAGTAAGTATCCAAACTTTCTCTCTTTCATTCTAGTTTCATTTTTTCATTTTACATATCTTGTGGTTAGATAGGTTCATTAAAAAAAATTAAAAAAATCACTTGAACTTTAATAAAAGACTTCATTCAAGAGTAGAAACCACACCACCCATGTTCTAGGCCATGGATCATTTAGCATAGGATTCTTTCTTGTTATTAAATTTCTGCATTGCATTTTGGAGAGTGCAAGGGACAAGGTACGTTCTACTTATCTTATTCTAACATACATATTGCATAAGAACCCCTTGTTTAAAATTATAGTGCACATTTTATTTCAAAATATTTTAAGGACAACACCCCTAAATAGCATAAGGTGGGGATTTCATCACTCTTCCTTAGCCCACAAATCACATTTTCCTTGCATCTTTGCATGACCTAAGCTTTAAATAAAATTCAGTAGACATTGGCCCTAAGATCACACTATGATTTTAGTACGATTTGGGTTTACCCTCTTGTGAAAACCGGTGCCTAAGGTAAGACGGTCGGACGGTAAACGCCTTAAGCGGGCTAGTGATTTACTAATTAGGTCCCTACGAAAGTAGGGGGAGCCTCCCACTATCCCACCCCTTACCTGGCCGGTGAAAATATTGAGGGTGAACTTAAGTTGTACTTTAGTCATTTTGTGAAACCCCATTTGTAAGTTTAGGTCACATCTAGGTCATTAGATAATTTGTGTGTCTACTTGTTTGTGTATGTAAAAAAAAATAAAAAAATAAAAAATAAAAAATGCTTCCTCTTCTCTCTTGTCATCTCAGTTAGTGTTAAAACAAAAAATAAAAAAAACACACAAATAAAAAAATGATATCTATGGATCGAGTTTTTAACCAACTTAATTGCTTGACCCAAAATCACTTCACTCCAATGGACTCAAGCTCCTTTACACCACCTACCTTTCAATATGATCACACATTGGCCCAGTCGGCCCATTATGTAGGTGAGTACCCGACCCAATTTCCATCTTACTCGACCTTCAATGAAAGCTCAAATCCTCGGTCAGCCCAACAAGAGAACTCCACACCCATGGCAGCCCAATATCCTTATCATCCCCAAAATGAAAATCAATTTGCTCAATCATATTTAGGGGACCATATGCTATTCTCTCCTCATGAGCAAACATCAACATGTCAAAATCTCCCTACACCTTCTTGCACTCCTATCTTTGAGTGGGGAGATCAAAATAATTTCTCTTGGGAAAATTCTCAATGTCAAGCTATATGCTCTCTTAAGCCAAATTTTTCAACACAATTTGATCAAAATCAATATGGAGAGCATGACACATACTTCCCATCATCTCAATATCAATATGATCATCAACACACTCATTCCACCCCTCCATACAATGGTTCTAACAATGAAGAAAAAATCAACCAATTGATTCAAATTATTTTGAATAATCAACAAAGTATCGACTCCCTCCAAATTAAATTGGACCAAATAACAAGAGCCACCTATGAAATGGGCCAATTGTCTAACCCCAGTGATGAAACCTTTGAAGATAAAGTCCCTCAATTCACCCAATACATTTATTCTTGCCAACAACCCATGGTTCCCTTATCAAATGAAACTCTTGACCAAGGTAATGAGAGAATTGGGGAAGAATCATATCAAAGAGAATTGGGGATAACTAGTAAAATGGCTTATGCGATTCAAGAGTCCACACCCATCTATGTGGAAAGACACAAGGAGTCGACTGAGATCAAGTTGGGGGGGGGTGACTTAAATGATTTGTAAAATGGTGCCATTCAAAACTATGAAATTGACCTCGGGCGCCCACCTCCCGTTGTCGCGTTCCGCCACTCCATGTGGGCGCGTTCCCTTTATCTCCCTTACGCTCAGGTCAAGGGGAGATGCTGCCGAATTTTCATGAGAAATAGTGATGCACATCAAAAGATAAAAGGATGCAATAAACAAATGGAACAACAACATATTAAAGGGCAAAGGAAAAACAACGAATGAATGAAACGGTCGGCGATAAAACACTCCAACCGAAATGAGGCACTGCGGGCAATATGAGAAGAATTGGATTAAATGACGATGTGGCAAATTAAATGCTCAATCTATAAAGAACAGGTTGCGAGAAGAGGGAGAAAAGATTTGTATGAAATTACATAAAAGCCAAAGGAAAGAAGAAAAGAAAAGCCTTAAAAGAAGTGGAGGGGGAGTGAGCCTTCACCAGGTATGCCCAATCCAGCCCTTCGCCGGTACGCCTCCATCATCCTTCACCGGTACACCCTCCATCATCCTTCACAGGCACGATCTTCGGCCCATTCGCCGGTCCACCTTCCCCTCCTTTGGCCGGCACACTCCCTAGCCATCTTCCCTCAGCGGTACACTCACTTATTTCTTTCGCCGGCACGCTTGGCCAGGCATTCGCCGGCACACCTTCCTTGGTGCCTTCCCCGGTGCGCCTCCAGTGAACCCTTCAGCGGCACACTCCTTCAGCCGTTCAGCGGCACACTCCTTCACGCACCCTTCTTCAGCGGTGCTCTCCTCTTTTGCCTTCACCGGCACACTACCCCCTTCAGCGGTACACCCCTTTAGTCCTCCAACGGCTCACTCCTCCAAGTGTAAAGCGTGTAAACAAAAATGCAGTAGCAACGATGATCAGAATGGAAGAAATAATGATAAAAAAATTGCAATAGCAAGGGCAACGGTGATAATGATAGAGAAGGCTATGATAAATGAATAAACAAAAAAAAACGCGGGCAGTAAATAGAAAGGAAGTAATAAACCCATCCCAAAGAGATGCATAAAAGGAAAATAAATAACGAAATCATGAGAATAACAGTAATAATGAATACAACGTAGCAATAATCCACATTGCAGCCCTGTCTCCCCGTGACCCGGTGCGGAAGGAACAACAAGGTCGCCCTTGTAGGCCGGGCCTGAGTCGCGGGGACTGCCTCCATACGGCCATGATCTGACCTCGCCTCGGGCCGACATTCTGATCAGACCGAACCCGTTTCTTTGGACCGGACCCCTTCCGGGCCACTATTAAAATTGCAGCACGTTCGGCAGACATTCGAACGGATTCATCTCGACTTCCACCGTGTTTTTTATTACGAACCTTTGTCCGAACATGAAAAAGGTCCACAAATGACCAATACAGCCAGTGGCCCGTGTCCCGATGCGGATCTCCATGTGATTTATTCCTGCTTCTTTCTCGCACAGTTAGTATTAGTCCTTTTAGCCGCAGGGCCCCTAATTTCAGCAATTAATCAAGGGTGTTCCCTCATATGGGGGATGTAAATGACGTCGTGGCCTTTATGGCACGACGGGATCTGGTCCAGACATGAACCACACAATCGTCTGACGAAGTCAGGTCGAGCGCACCGTGGGCTTCCACGAAGCCCGAATAAATTGTCACTTCGTGACTGGCACGCCCATACACGTAATAAACAAACGAACCAAGAGTTAATTAATTAATAAAAATAAGTGCGTCCACAAGTCTGGCACGCCCGGTGGGACCAATGCACCCTTCATCTCTTTGCCGGAATTAGGGGCCCTGCGGCCCCCTTCTTGTAAAACTAATTGCGCTACTTTTGCGAATGCAGGAAAATCACATTATGGTGCCAATAATGGCGGTTACCTGTGGCCCACAGGTCGTCGACAACCATGTTCGGGGTGGCTACCTCGCAGTCCCCCTCAACTTCGGGAGCTTCCCTCCCACGGTGGGCTTCCCCAACTTCTTGAGGGTGGCTTTTGTCAACATACTGGACGTGAAAGCACCCGGCGAGCCCCAGACCAACGCTCCCACTCTGGGGGCCACTGAGGCTGTTATCGGCAGAGCTGTGGCCGACAGCGACGACGGCGTCCCAGCAACGACGCTGAGCTGCAATGTGCACCATGTGCACCAAACCGCTGGTCCGTCCCACCAAGGATCGGCATCTCACCGGAGAAGGCTCCGGAGGAACAACACCGGCGCCGTCTCAGGGCGCCACATATCCAGCTCCGGAAAATCCATGGCTGTCGGGACCATCCGGGTCCACCTCGATGGGCAGAGGTCCCAAGTGATACCGGACCGTATCATCCCAACCATCTCAGTCCGTAACTCCTTCCAAGGGCTGGGGAGGCTAAAAGAGAAGGTGACACCCGCTGTTCCGGCCGCAGCGCCGAAGACTGAACCGGCTCACAGGCCGGCCAAATGGAGGAAAATCTGGATTCCGAAGGAGGCCCAACCCACTGCACCCGTCCAGGCGGGACCCAACATTTCCCGCCCGAGGAGGGCCCGGAGAGATGAAAGGGCCGAGGCCCCGACCCCAGCCTGCCAACCAGCACCTGTCATGCCGGTGCCGCCCGAGAATACCCGCCGCCATCGCCGGGGGCGCCGACATAATGCTGCCCGCCCGACACCCAGGGTCTACTCCCCCCCTGTCACTATTATCGACACACAAGTACCGGTTGCTCTCCTCGAGCAGGAGTGGGAAGGGATCGAGTAGACCATGAGAAACTACCTCCGGGGCCCGGGTAGCACCCCCTTGGGTCGCCAGAGACTGCTGGGGGCAGTGGCCTCCACTTTCCAGGAAGAAGAAGCCCGACCCGCACCCAGTGCAGAGTCGAGGAATCAGTCGGAGGAGTCGCGCCAGTCCCCTTGTCGGGAGGAAGCGCCACCCCAATGATCGGTCTTCGACAGGTTGGTGTTCCCAGGGAGGTTATCCAGGAGGACGACGAAGAGAAATAGAAGCTGGAGAACCTTCACCTGCAATATGGCAGGAGTTCTCGGTCGGTATGGGGCCTTACCTACCGACCCTGAGGAGATGGCCAGACTCGTCGCCAGGCCGGGGCCTCTCACTAGAAGGGGAAGAGCGGCAGGCGAAGCGGCACAGGCAGGCGCTGAAGAAACCTTTCACGAGGAACCTCCCGCGGCTCTCACAGCCAATGTAGTCACCACCGGCGACACGAGCGGCGGACCCTCTACCTCATCCGAGGACGCCCCGACCGAAGAGACAGGGGCATGCCCAATCTCCCCACAACTGACCCGGCAATGCTGCTCATGATACAACGATTCCAACAAGAAATTGAGTCGCTGAAGAAGCAACTGAATGAGCGGAACGCACAACCCTCGACGTCCGGACAGGCCGAGGTTCTGCTCGGAGCGCCCGGGGGCAACGGGCAGTCTTCAGAAGTAACTCCGCAGCCTGCAACATTCCCAACAACTCTTAGCTCCCCTCGGGGCATGGCCCCGCAGCAAACACAGTACACGGCGTCGGTCCTGCCGCAGATCCCGCCTTCCCAAGGGTCCCCTATGGCCCCCCAGGCGACTGTGCTGACCACTCCGAATGCTCAGCCCGCCCATTTCTATCCGAGCCCGGTCGACCCAGCAACAGTCAGCCGTTTGATGCTTGAACAAATGATAGACATGAAATTGGCAGAGAGAGGCGACGGGGATCAGACGCCATTCGACGTCTACCGGGTGCCCTACCCGGCTCATTATGCCGCGAAGAAGCTACCGGTTGGCGTCACCAAGCCGCCGAAGTTTGAAAAGTTTAATGGGCAAGGGTCTCCCAGGGAGCACATTGCCTATTATGTGAATGTCATGGGAGACCTGGCCGCTGATGAGGCCTACCTCCTGAAGTTTTTCGGCTCGACACTCACTGGGCTCGCCTTCGAGTGGTACTCCAGTCTGCCGCCCGGGTCTGTTGCTGATTGGCCTGACATGCAGAAAAAGTTCAAAGAAAGATTCTACGTTGCTGAACGGGAGGTCACTGTGGCAGAGCTCTATGCCACAAGGTAGAAGAATGATGAGTCGGCTCTCGACTACATCAAAAGATGGAGGAACCTCAGTATGAGGTGCAGGCGCCCCCCGCATCAGGAGGACGCAGTGCAGATCTGCAAACAAAATCTGAAGAAAGAAATCCTGGAAAGGATGATCGGCACTGAGGTCAAGACGTTCGACCGCCTGAATAATATAGTGGCTGAGATCGAGGCATTCCTTGCCCGATATTCTTCCGCCTCGGCTGCATCAAGTCAGAGAGCCAGGCAGGCCGAGAAGAAGCCAGCTCCCCCGGAAGTGCATACACTAGACTTCCAGACCTTCGAAAAGCAGAAGGAAAGAGCCAAAGGGACCGCCAACTCTCCCCCACCCAGACCTACAGAACGGCGGGAGGGCCCCTCGCTCAGGGAGAAGATGAGAAACAAGCTATATTGCTTCTCCCGAGATAAGTCTCGGCTCCTGTTCGATTGGGCAACTAGTTACAACTAAATTACGTTACCAGAACCAAAGAGGCCCGGTGACCTGAAGAAGAAAGATGACCCACGCTTCTGCCTATATCACCGGATGCTTGGGCACACTGTTGAAGATTGCTACGTCTTTAAGGACGTCATTGAGTCCCTAATCAAGAACGGGGAACTAGATATGGGGAGCATAAAGTAGACCCTCCACAGCCACATGAGCTGCCCAGCATAACCTCCACCGTCAACATGGTGTCGTTATACCAGGAGTTGCCTGAAGAGTGGGCGGAGGCCAGCACCCGCGCCACCTATGAAACTTTTATCATGGCCCCGGCCCAAGACCAAGGGGGCTGGTAGACTATACCTAAAAAGAATAGAAGAAGACAGACCCCTCGGCCCACCCCAGAAGTTCATGTGAGGGGTGTGACACCCCGGCCAGCACCGCCTCCGGTGAACCCAGTCTGGCAGGACACGGCCCCTCGACTAGTCATGAGGCGGCCGACTCACAACAAAAAGAGGCACATCCCAATGCGGGTGCACAAGGAGACCAGCCCGGCAGTTGAAAGACTCCAGGCTATCATTGACGGGCTTGAAGATTATGAACAGCCCGAAATCCAGCCCGTGGAGCTAAAAGAATATGTCCCCTGGGAGGAGTTCGAATCACTCGAACTGGCTCCAGGAGCGGAAGCTGAAGCAGAGAAAGAGCCTCCCCTGTGGGGTGAACCTCCCCAAGAGCAGCCACTGGCTACAGCAGGAAAGAAGAAGAAGAAGAGAAGACCCAGGAACAAGAAGAAAAAAGAGGTTGTCGTCGCCTGCAACACCCTCTCGGCGTTGTTTGACACTGCCCTCTCCCTGGAAGAAAAAGAAGAAGAGCCACCCCCTGAGCCGACAGAGGTAAACCAGGCTGAAGCATCCGCTTCCCAACACGCCACTAGGTCGGGAAGGAACTGGGGGCGCCCTCCTCAGGATAATCTCAACATCATGCTCAGGGGAGAGCAGCCATACCAGGTCCCCGAGCCCAGGGTTCGAGGCACCGAGGTCCCTCCCCCGTCGGGTCTCTATCCCGAAGGAGCCGGGAGCCGAGGCACCCCTTCATTCGCCGAATTCCTGTTGGCCCGAGCAGGGAGACAGGCACGCTCCCAAGGGTCTCCTTCGACCAAAGAAGCAAGCAGTCCCCAAGCTCCACCAGCGGTGACCCCTCCTCAGTCAGGGGAGGAATTTGACGGCATCCCGAACCTCGCCGAATTTATGCAATAAAAGAAGGAGGCCCAGCAGGCCTCGCAGGCTCAACAGGCGGCGACAGAACCGGCAAAGGAGGTGTCCTGTGACCGAGCACCCCAATTCCAAGGTGGGGGCAGGCGTAGCAAGGCTGAAGAGATGAAGCTACTCAAGGTGCGGGCCGCTGACCGAATAGTCAGGCATCTCAAGCCCGGCCCGATTTACCGTATGGGAGATGCTGTCCTTGGATGAAGAAACGCGGCAAGCCATCATCGTCGCACTCCAGACGCCAGTACACCTTGAAGCTTGTCTGGCAGAAATATCACCTGAAGTGGCTGTGGCTTTCACAGAAAATGACATGCTCCTTCCCACCTGCAGTCATAACAGACCCCTCTACATGAAAGGGCAGCTGAATGGCCAACCTATCAATAGAGTCCTAATTGACCCAGGGGCGGCAGTGAATATACTCCCCTACCGGGTGTACCAAAAGCACTACTTTGACGTACACCTGGTTGAGGTCAATAATGTCAAGATTGCTGGTTTTAACCAAAAATGCGAGGTGCCCATGGGGATCGCAGAATTCAACTTGACCTTTGGTGATTTCACCACCAGGGTCCAGTTCCACGTCATCAACTCCAACACCTCCTATAAGGCGCTGCTTGGCCGGCCCTGGTTACACCAGAACAGAGTGGTGCCTTCCACCTTGCACCAATGCATCAAGTACCCTTGCGAGGGGAAGGAAGTCAGAATCTTCGCCGATCTCCACCCGTTCGAGGTGTTCGAGTGTCATTTGTCAGATGCCAATCTGTACTTAGAAAAGGCGAAGCAAGCTCCCCAGGCCGCCCAAGATAGGGGAAAGAAGAAAGTGGGGTCGGGTGATTGGTTTCCTCCGCCGCCCCTAGGCTATGGGGCTCCCCCACATGTACCATTCATTGTGCAAGAAGGTGGAATATTCAAGGCAGCTCCTCTTGCCATCTATCCTACGCCGGGGACACCTCGCCTCGAAGACCTACTGGTGGATGTCAGAGTCCCGCCGGGGATCATCAAGCCCATAGCAGAAGTGGACTATCAAGTAGCCGAGCAACTGAGAATTTTTGAGGTGCCTAACCCTGGGGGGCCACCCACTATCTTTATGTTGCCGGGGAAAAGCCAGTCAGGGAAGAAGATGATTGCCGATTCCCTGACGAATTGCATGACCCGCACGTCCCCATTGCGGGACTTCCTCACATGACCGACCGGGCAGTCAGAGTGGTCAGAAAGCAAAAGATCCCCCCCTACCAACCCTCCAGTCTGAAAGAAATGTTTGAAAGGATGTGGAACCCGCCAAACCTGGATCGGCGGCTACTGCAAATTACCAAGCACCCCGGTCTGGGCTTTTCACTAGAAGATTATTACGAAACTGATGCTATATCGATTTCAACCCTGTCCGGCCAGGGCCTCGCTGAAGCTGCAAACTTGCGGGAAGCCCGTCAAGATGAATGTCCCACGCCGTCGACTGAGGAGGCACAGGACGAAGAAGTGTTCCTTTGGAACCCTCTCCGCCGCCGCCACATGGGAAGACTTCCTCCCTTTCTGAGGGATTGACCTCGAAGGATCACATCACTCGGGCTGCCCTCACCCCGGCCTGCTGGCGAAGCAAGGAGCGGTAGCATGGGCCATGCTCTGGATTCTCCTCGATACGACCCCGTCATGTACGCCTTATACCATAGGCAGCAACGGGAGATCAAGATGTTAAAGGCACGGCTGGCTGAGTTAACCTCGCTAGTGACCGACCTGATCCAGGGCTCTCTCCGCCCGTGGGATGGCAACATGTCTCGCTCCCGAGACACCAGCCCTGACGCCTCCGTCCGGTCGAGGAGGGAAGCAAGAGAGACAGCGAGCCCTTTAATCGGGCGGCCAGCCAGACAAGGCCTGACGCTCCAGGAGAAGCTGCAGAAGCCCTACTCCTTCCCAAGAGAGAAGACTCGGGGTATCTTTGATTGGGCCTGCCACTTTGGCAAAGTCTCCCTCCCAAGGTCCAAGAGGCCGCAGGATGCCCGAAGAAGTGGGGACCCACTGTTCTGTCCCTATCACCAGATACTGGGTCACACCATTGAAGACTGCTATATCTTCAAGGACATTACTCAAGACCTCATTGACAGGGATGAGCTCAGAATGGGAGACTATGTGGTAGCCCCGCCGCACCCCCACGCGACGGGCTGTCCCAGAAAAGGAGCCTATACAATATCTATTCAGTACCAGGCCCCTGAAGATGCAGCTGCCCCGGCCCCTGCTGAGGTTGTCTATAATGAGTACACAGAGGGTCCCGAGGCGGCCCTGTGCCTGTCTACACCAGGGGATCCCGTGGACCCACCGGCCATGGCCCAGGAGGAATACGAGGTGAACATAGCCTCCACACCCAACCACAAGGAACAAGAAGAAGGGGATGGCATCCTCGAGCCCGAGGACAATGAAGACCAAGACTTTGTCGATTTGTCGCCGGCCCCGCCGAGACTGAAGATGGCGGCCGGGCCACCATCGACGAATTGATTGAGATCAACCTTGGCACAGAAAGCGACCCCAGGCCGACCTTTCTGAGTGCTCTTATACCCCAATAGGAGAGAGAACAATACATGAAGCTACTGCAAGAATTCCAGGATTGTTTTGCCTGGAACTACAAAGAAATGCCCGGACACAGCCCTGAAGTGAGTCAGCACATTTTGGGCATTGATCCCAAGATGGAGCCAATGAAGCAGTCTCCCCGGCGTATGAGGCCAGAATTGATCAACCAGATCTGCAAGGAGGTTGACAAGCTCATAGAAGTCGACTTCGTGGCAGAAAACCAATACACTACTTGGCTGGCTAACATCGTGCCGGTGAAGAAGAAGAATGGGCAGATCAGGATTTGTGTGGATTTCTGCGACCTAAATAAAGCCTGCCCGAAAGATGATTTCCGGTGCCCATCACCGAAGTAATGATTGATGCGACCACTGGCCACGAGGCCCTGTCTTTTATGGACGGATCATCCGGCTACAACCAAATCTTGATAGCCGACCACGACCGGATTCACACAGCCTTCAGGTCGCCCAAGGGGATATTCCACTACAAGAGGATGCCCTTCGGCCTCAAGAATGCCGACGCTAGATATCAGCGGGCGATGACCAAGATATTCGACGAGCTGCTATATAACAAAGTCGAATGCTACATTGATGATCTGGTCGTCAAGACCAAGGAAAGGGGCGATCATCTGAATGATCTCAGGGTCATCTTCTAGAGGCTCCGACAATACGGGCTGAAGATGAACCCCATGAAATGCGCCTTCGGCGTTTCCAGCGGGAAGTTCCTCGGCTTCATTGTCCGGCACAGAGGAATCGAGATTGACCCCTTCAAGATAAAAGCCATCCAGGAGCTACCTCCTCCGAAGAACCTGGGGGAGCTGAGGTCTCTGCAGGGTCGGCTAGCTTACATCCGCAGGTTCATCTCCAACCTGTCGGGGCGTTGCCAACCCTTTCACAGGCTGATGATGAAGAATGCCCCCTTTAGCTGGGGTCACGAATGCCGGCATGCGCTCGACCAGCTAAAAGAGTACCTGAAGACCCCGCCAGTCCTGGGGGCACCCGTCAAAGGCAGGCCGCTTATTCTCTATATAGCGGCTACCGAATATTCCCTGGGGGCAATGCTTGCCCAGAATAATGACGAGGGGAAGGAGCGGGCTCTCTACTACCTCAGCCGAAGGTTGGTGGGAGCAGAGGCCAAATACACCCCGATCGAGAAGATTTGCCTTGCATTGGTCTTTGCAGTCAAGAAGCTGAGACACTATATGCTGTCCCATGAAGTGAGTTTAATATCCAGAGCCGATCCCATCAAGCACATTCTCTCCCAGCCAGTCCCGAAGGGGCTCTTGGCAAATGGGCCGTACTGCTCATGGAGTTCGACATCACCTACGTGCCGCAGAAGGCCGTTAAGGGCAAGCCGTCGCGGACTTCTTCGCGGCACACCCTGTGCCCGAAGACTCCCCGTTGGCCACGGAGCTGCCCGAAGATGAAACACTGGAGGTGGACCAGGTCCAACAAGCCATTTGGCAGCTGTACTTCGACGGGGCCTCGAGAACCGAAGCAACCCCGTCCGGATGCACCAAGGTACGGGCCGGAGCCGGCATCGTCCTCAAATCGCCAGACGGGGAAGTGTTGCACACTTCCTGCTATATTAGCAAGCCATGCACAAATAATGAAGCAGAATATGAAGCTCTGATCATCGGCCTCCAGGTGGCCCTCCAAATGGAGATCAAAATGCTCCAAGTATTCGGCGACTCGCTGCTGGTCGTCAAGCAGGTCCAGGGGCAGTTCGACGTCGGAAACCTGAGTTGCTCCCTTATCACACTAAGGCGAAGGGGCTCATGGAGCGTTCTACCTCCTCGAGATAGGCCATGTCGCCAGAGGAGACAATGCACAAGCCGACGCCCTGGCGAAATTGGCAAGCTCACTAGCAGTGCCGCCCGATTGATTACTCAACATCCAAGTGATAAATCAGCGCCAAGTACCCAGCATGATAGAAGAAGAACTAGAAGAAGGGGAACTGGAGGTAGATGCGGTGGAAGCCATCGGCCTACCTGACTGGAGAGACCCTCTGATGCAGTGGTTCAAATACCAGCAACTGCCCAAGCAGAGAGAGAGAAGATCAAGCTAATTAGAACTAAGAACTCTTATGAGCTCCGAAACGGAATATTATTCCAAACTTTGGCCGACGCCAAACAGAAATTACTCCTCCGATGCTTGTCCACCGAAGAAGCCTGGAGGGTCATGAAGGAAGTCCATGCCGGGATGGCTGGTGCACACCAGGCAGGACCGAAAATGAAGCTTGAAATAAAGAAGCTCGGCTATTATTGGCCGGCAATGTTTGACGACTGCTGCAAATATGCTAAGTCATGTCAGAAGTGTCAGGAGCATGCCACCATACCCAGAAGGCCGCCCGTGCAGCTGCATCCAACGGTGCCCAGTTGGCCGTTTGCCCAATGGGGAACAGACGTTGTGGGTCCCTTACCCGCGTCATCCGCCGGCTGCAAGTACATTCTGGCGACAACTGATTATTTCTCCCGTTGGGCAGAGGCCGTCGCCTTAAGAGAGGTCACCAGAGAGATCGTGGCCCGATTTGTCCGCCGTAACATCATATCCCGGTTCGGCACCCCCGACCGGATTGTCTTAGACAACGGCAGCCACTTCCGCAACCAGAAGGTCTACCGGCTGGCGGAAAAATACAAAATTGATTGGAGGACATCGACTCCTTATAATCCACAGGCTAATGGGCTGGCTGAGGCTTTTAATAAAACACTCTGCACTCTCCTGGCCAAGATTGTTAGCTCTAACAAAAGGGACTGGGAAGAGAAAATGTACGAGGCACCGTGGGCGTACCGGACCGTATACAAGACCCCAACCGGCTGCTCGCCTTTCTCTCTAGTATATGGCTCGGAGGCAGTTGTCCCCATTGAATTGGGGATACCTTCCCTCAGGGTTGCCATTCAGCACGGCCTTGTCCATGAAGGGCAGACCAATGCCGAGCGAAGGCTCGAAGAGCTCTCCAGTTTGGAAGGGAAGCAGCTGCGGGCCCAACAGAACATTCAGGTCTACCAGGCCCGGATAGCGCGTGCCTTTGACAAGCTCGTCAAGGAACGTGAATTCAAGAAAGGTGACCTTGTCATGGTCAAGAAAAGAGATGTCATGGCCGCCAACCCTAAGGGTAAGCTGAATGAAAATTGGCTCGGACCCTACGTAGTCCAAAAAGTCTACGAGGGTGGAGCTAATGTAATTGTCAACCACCGCGGGGAGGTTCAATTCCCGCCTCTTAATGGGAGACACTTGAGGTTGTACCACGCTCCAGCACCCCCATTCAATCAATAATATAATCCTTCACCCTATCTTGGGTGAATTTGCATGATTACTGTCCGAATAACTTGATCGTCATTCACATTCTCAAAAAAGAACAAAAAAAAGGGAGAAGAAAAAAGAGAAAAAAAGAGAAAAGAGAAAAGAGAATGAGAGGAGGGAAGAGAAGAAAGAAAAAAAGAGAGAAAAGAAAGAGAGAGAGAAAGAGGGAAAAAAAGAGGAGAAAAGGAAAAGAAAAAAAAGAAGAAAAAAAGAGAGGAAAATGAAGAAGAAAGAGAGAAAAAGGAAGAAGAAAGAAAAAAAAGAGAGAAAAAGGAAGAAGAGAAGAGAAAGAAAAAAAAAGAAAACGGAAAAGGGGGGAGACGACTTCCCCCCATTTCGAACCATCGCCCCGTATCAACAGGGATACCAAAAACTAAACAAACTCTTCTCTCCGTCCTCCCCGGGCGGTGGGTATCCCTTTGGCTTGGACCTCCCGTCCAGGCCATTGACTAAATAAACTCTTCTCTCCGTCCTCCCCGGGCGGTGGGTATCCCTTTGGCTTGGACCTCCCGTCCAGGCCATTGACTAAACAAACTCTTCTCTCCGTCCTCCCCGGGCGGTGGGTATCCCTTTGGCTTGGACCTCCCGTCCAGGCCATTGACTAAACAAACCCTTCTCTCCGTCTTCTCCGGGCGGTGAATATTCCCTTTGGTTTGGACCTCCCATCCGGGTCGTTGGTTAGGCAAATTTCCGTTCGCCACCCCTCCGAGCGACAAGAGGCCCAATCTCCTCCGCCTAAGGCCAGTGCGCAGTTTCGACATTGGGAGAGACCGGTGGTCCACCCATTTGGCATGGCGGAGTGGTCCCCTCATTCTCCCCCTGGGAGGGCGAGCACTCTCCCATGCCCCACATGGATCCCTACCTGGTTCCCCGAGAGCGGACTACTGTAAGGACTTACACTCTACCGGTGTGTGCCGACAAAAAATGATAAAGAGGAAGAAGAGAAAGAAAGGAGAGTAGAGGAAGAAGAAAAAGAAAAAGAAGAGATCCCCCTAGAGCGAATGCCACGCACACTGAAAGGACACGGAAATTGTAAATGTTCTGTTCCATTCAAAAAGGATTAAATGACATGTGCTTCGGGGCATACCCCTGTGTTACATTTCAAAAAGAATAAAAAAGAGGGGAGCTAAGGGGTGCCACGCTCAATCGACGCCCCTGAAGATGTCTTCAAGAGGGAGGATTCCGACGCAAGGAAAGTTTGTCATGTCGCGCAGTCGGCCCCTCCGTTCTTTGAGTCGGGTGAGCTCGGTCTCCACGGACGTCATCTCGGCCTGGGTGACGGCAAGTGCCTCGCCTTCCTTCTCGACTACCTCCTCAGCTCGGGCAAGGTCGGACCTGGCGGCGGCAAGGTAGCCCTCCAACTTCGCGATCCGATTCCTGAGGGAGCAAACATCGCCCTGGCCTTCCCGTGTTACTCTTCATCGTCACACCGTGCCTCCAGAATTTGCAAATATTCGTCTGCCTGGGCATCGAGAGCAGCGCGCTCATCGGGAGCTTGAGTCTCGAGGAACTTGCGACGCTTAACATACTTCAGCAGCAATAAAACCCGTCGCGACCATTCCTCGAGTGGGCAGCCCAACACTTGCAGTGCCCCAGTCAGCTGCGTCACTATACTCTGCACCTCCCGATATGACAAGGAAAGATCAGCGAAGAGCATTGTCCGCAATGTCACCAACATCTGTCGGACCGGTGCGCCTGACGAGGTATGGCTGATCGAGGGCACAGTTGGAGGGGCAAAATCTACAGAGCTGTCCACCTCGGCCCACAAATTAGCGTCCACTGCGACCGAAGAAGATAGAAGAGCAAGAGTCAAGTCTCCTGGCCAGCGTAACTCGACAGAAGACCCCTGGCGTGTCACCGCCAAGGGAATAGATAAGGTCACCGCCGAATCACTTGGTGTCACCGCCATCTCCCTATATGGGGATGCAGGTGCCGCTGATGTAGCCGAAGGAGGGGCTTCGAGCAAAGCCGGGCCCGAATCCATCCCCGATAAACCTCTTTCCGACGCCTGGGATCCTTCCAGGTGTGCGCGAAGTCCCGCGAATACCTTCTTCAAGAGCGGGTCCTCCATCTGGGCCGGGATCCTTGGAAGAGGCGGAAGCGGAACCATTAGCCTGGGTATGCCTCCCGCGTGCACGAGTGCTGCGAGGGTCTCCACCCCCAGGCCCGAGACCGAAGCCGGCCCCTCCACCGCTATCGGATCGATAGCCGGCCTCCGTTTGGCGACAGCCTTACGGGCACGGCCGGGTGTCTTCCCTGGCATCGGCACTACCTAATCATGTGAAGCGGAGTTAGCCGTCTGCTACCTAAAACAAATCACGCAAGAATGAAAGGGGTGAGGAAGAATCACAAGGCCCATGTGCTTACTTCGGCCACCGGGGCGATGCTGCCTTCGGGCGCGATCTCCCCCTCCTCCAAAGGCTCATTCGCCGGCCCGGGAGCACTTGAAGCCTTCACGACTGTCTCCTGCTGAAGGACCTCGAACAAAAGGGCTAGCTTGCCCAGGCCCGCATCGGCTCCCGCCGGGCGGTCGACCGACGCGGCTGAAGCAGCCTCCTCCACAGCCTCTGGCTCGGTCGGTTCCTAAAAATCCAAGAATAATAAGAATAAAGTCAGTGGGTGGCCACGGAGGAAGTCCTGCCCGAATAAGCTCACACTTACAGCAGCCTTCCCCATTAGGTTTAAAGAGCTAGCAAGTAAGGGGGCCTTAAAGATGGGCTTAGTAGGCCCAGGTACCTCAGGAGTGCCCTCGCCAAAAGCCACTTCGTCGGAAGAGTAGTCATAATCTACCTCTTCACTTGGCGAAGACTCAACCGCCACGGGTTCTCCCCTCACTGGCAAAGGGGCCTCCTCTTCGAGGTCGATGATGGGCGCATCCTCGCACGGGCTAGGCGAGGGTAGTGCGCCGGACTTCAACCTCTTCCTCGTGTACATGCGCGTTGCCGGGAGATGCAAGCGAGGCCCTGGTGGCCCGATAGTTGCCACGTCAACCCCTGCTACATAAAGAGAGGGTGGATCACACTAGAGTCGATGAGGCCTTAAGGATGAAAGAAGGCAATTAGCCGGACAAAGGTGGATACCCCCTCCGACTTCTACATCACGAGACGGCTCAGGGGCCTCCTCGACAGGCGATGGTGCCCTAGGAGCTGTAGCCTCGCTCTCGCTCGGGACCGGTGCAGGTGCCGGCTCCTCCATGCCAGCTGAAAAGGAAAAGTGCGCATGTTATGTATACATGAAAGCCCTACCCCCGGGAGGCAAAAAAATCCCAGGGAGTGTCCGCGGTAAACAAGTCTCACCGGCGGGGCGGCTCGGTTCAGCCCGGGTAACCTCGAACTCCTTGAAGGATAGAATGGGAGCCACGGAAGAGACGGTCATCGGAGCCAGGGAGGTCTCGGCCCGCCTTCGCTTCACCTCTTGCCACCTAGCCGCTTTGGCAGTGGCCAACGCTTTCTTAACGGGCGACCTCGCCCGGGATCTCTCCTTGCATGTAGAGGGGGAGTCGGAGTCGGCGTCGGCACCTCCCCTTCTACAACCATGGCCTCTCCTACGCCGGGAATGCACGTGGGTGCTTGCCCTTCCACATCAGGGACGGGCGCAGGAGCCGATTCCTCCACGTCAAGAAGGGGCGTGGGTGTAGGCTCTTCCACAGCAACTGAGACAAAAAGGGGAAGAGACATTTAGGTGTCAGGGCCTTGCCTCGAAATGAAAATAGACCTTAAAAGCACACTAATGGTTGAAGATTCTAACCGACGGGCTGACTTGGCTTGGTCCGGGTGACTTCAAACTCCTCAAAGGATGGAATTCGTGGCGCCAGAGGAGCAGCCGCCGAAGCCTTAGCGGCCTCTATTTTTCGCCGCTTCGCCTCCCGCTGCTTGGCCACCTTGGCAGCATCCACCGCCTTTTTCATAGGTGATTTAGCCCGGGGCCTCTTCGCTGCCTTAGGCAAAGGGGTCGTGGTCGGGGCCGGCAACGCAACGTCAAAATAGGTGGGCTTCTGGACGAGCCGAAGAAAGTTTCGGTACGTCGCCATTTACACGATGTCGGGGTGGTCTATCAGAAACATATATATGATTAGCATCCGATACCCTGCAAAGGTCATAACGATGGTGGAGGAGAACAAAAGGAAGAGGGAAGATCACATACCATGGGGGCCAGTATACAGTCGAAGTGTTATCGGCCAGTAGCTCAGGGACGGCTCCTTGTCCCGACGCGCCGCCTCCCGGACTGGCCAGCATACGTCCTCGATTTTCTGGCAACGGTCAGTGAGATCAGCCAGGTCCGCATGCTTCTTCGATGAAGGGTGGCAGAAAAGGTTGAAATGGTCCATGCCCCACCCGTCGGCATAGTAATATGAGACCTACAGGCGCTTGCCCAGGATGGCAGCCGTCTGATCCTCAATCTTTAGCCCGTTCACTCGGAGAAGGACATACAGCCATGTGGTGTCCTTATAATTTTCAGGCTTCCTCTCCTCCCACCTCATGAACGTACGGTACGGGCAGATCGGGTCTCTCTTCGGGCGCCAGCTATTCGTGGGAGTTCCCTCCTCTTCCATGGGGAGCGGATAATTGATCAGCTCCAGACGGTCACTCCCTATCCGGTAAATGTCCCACAGAGTCTTCTTGTAATCGTCCTTCGCCACTGGGGGTAGCTTTGCCTGCGGTGTCGGTCTCGCTTCCCGAGCCTCCCGGCGAGCGGCTAGATACGCCGCCACCTCCTTATCCTGTCTATTCTTGAGCCGAAGGAGATGCTCCGGGTCGATGTCAAGCACCGGCACTGGCTGCTTGCTTAGAAATTTTCTCCCTGCTCCGTCCCAGCAATCGATCTTATGTAACCGATAGAAGGCCGTCCGGGCGTTCCACCACTTCACGTATTCCGGGGTCACTCGAGGAATACGGCCGGGGGCTGGCACCCTGAAAGTCACGGGGTCCGCCCGGTGAAAGAAGTCCCACCAGCTTCTAGCATGCTCAGCGGTCGAACTCCCCCGAAGATTTCATGAAGGCAGGCTGAACTGTGCATGATAAACAGGGATATGCTGATCATATCCGAAGTTTCGACCAAACCGGAAGGGGTAGTACGGTTCTAGCAGCAAGTTATCCCCCTTCCTGAATGCCAGCATGCTCTGACGGATGGATAAGGCCCAGTCTCTGAGCTCGGGTTCCAACAACGGGCGGACCATATTTTCCTGGCTGATGGGGTGGACGTACTTCTCCACCTGATCGTCTTTGCATTCCCTCTTATTGTTCACCAGAGGGCTCGAATGTGCGGCCAACGTCTAGAAGTAGATGGTGCCGGCGGCGTCCCACAGAACCGTTGTTAATCGGCCCTGAATATCATACAGCCGCTAGGAGGTAGAGCCTGGCTCCGCGCTGGCAAATTCTAACATCCTCGGCACCAGCCCCCAGTCCTAAAGAGCGCACGGGGCAAACTCCGGAAACAATGAGCAAACCCATGCATTAAAGAAATGCAGCGGACATACATACCGAGCCTGCCTCAGGAATTGGTGAGTGCTGATGTCCCCTAGCGCCTTGTATATCAAGCAAAGAGCGGCTGGGCATAGGGACAGCTTGATCCCCCACGCCAGTTGACATGCTGGGTAGATGGCGTCCGCCGAATGACTGTCTCATCCCCGTATGGCATGGCAAATGAGCACTGCCAGTATGTCAGGTATGCGGCGCAATGTGTTAGCGGGTCGACCCCCATTGGATTGGGGCCACTACGGCGTCCTCTGGAAGGAATCTTCACATCGGTCTTGGGCTTAGCATGCTTCTTACGAGCAACAGCGGTGCCGATGCATGGAAACTCTGCATATTGCTTTAGCCCATCGTAAAAATACTGCAGCCACAGAGTCAGGCGGACTCTCTTCCGGTCCCCACGGGGAGGCTGCCTCCCTCCGTGTGCCAGTTGGTACAGTTTCCGGTAAGCCTTCATCAGGTACCGGTATGAATAGCCAAGGGAACAATAGCTATCCCCATTGGTTTCATCCTTGATCAGATCTGGGAGGCATATTTCTTCATATGGCTCCCCGTCAATGGGCAAGCCGCTGAGCTGACTGAGGCTCCACAAATCAAGTGAAGTCTTGCCTTCTGCCGTATAGAAAGTATTGGTCTCTGCGCTGAATACTTCTATCATGCCGTAGCAGAGACCCTTGGAGATGGGGTAGCCATAGCAGCAGGCGTAGACGCTGTAGTAAATGCCATCCCGGACCAGCAACGGGGCGTAGTTGAACAGCACGTACTCGGTAAACTCTACTGCCCCTTCCCTGAAGGTGTGAGCGTCTTGGAGCTTCAACTCTCCGAACTAGCCCAGCACCAGCTCGTGCTTGAATCAGATGGCCAGGCAATCTAGGATGAATGGCTCTTCCCTGTAGCCCCATTTCAGGGGAGCCAAGAACAAACCAAAACGAGGCGGCTCGCCTTGCACCCGCCCAGCGGACATGTCCCACTTCGCTGGGGTGAATTGAGGTGCTCGCACCAATCTGTCTTCGGCCGGTAGCACCCCTTCGATCCCCAGGATAGGCTTCCATTCCCGGGCCTCCCCCACCAAATACATTGGGATGCTCCTCGAGACACTGTGCAACAAACTGTCACGAGCCTGGAGAATCACTTGCTCGACCTCCCGCACCGCTCGTAACTCCCGCCTCTCCCGGGAGCGGAAGTACTTCAAAAATCGGATGAGATGCTTATCCTTCGGGAAGTCCTTCCGATATTCGCCGGTCTGGTCGAAGGTGAAGCGGTTCTCAAACCAAGAGAGCCAATGATAGTCCATTGTCTCGGCCTCGGAACCCGAGGACTCAGCCAGTGCCGCTATTTCTACATGTTCCCTATCCAGGTCTTCTATATTACACCACGTGACGGCTGGCACCGGAGGCGGAGGAACGAAGTCGGCACTGGCAGTAGCAGGAACAGAGGAACCGCTTGGGGCAACCATTTGTCTGTAAAATCACAAACAAACAAAGGATCGGAACAAGCCACGGGCAAAGAGAAATGAAAACTATAAAGGGGCTCTACTACAAGTGAAGTGACTAAGACGCTGCCAATTTCTGACGAAATTCCGGCAGAGTTTCCCCTAGGCTAGAGGCGTAAGGGAAAACACGGGTGCGCGTCCACAAGGAGTGACGGCCCCAACAAAGTCATGGTGGCCCCGAGGGACAACATCAAAAGTCCTCCGTTCAAAGAAGTAATCCCTTCACTGGCTCGCTGCCTAAAGGGCCCTTCCGCCGGCACGCCCTAAGGTGGCCTTCACCGGCGCGCACCCCCCCGGTCTTCACCGGCACAGCCAAGTGGCCCTTCCCCGGCACGCTTCGGAGCGTCCCTTGCTGGCACGCTTACGGCAGCCTTCCCCGGCACACCCGGAGCTCCCCCTCGCTGGTACACCTATACGGGTCTTCACCGGCACGCCAGCGCGGTCTTCCCCGACACACTCCTCTCCAATAGGGCTTCCGCGGCACGCTCGGTGCTTGCCTTCGCCAGCACGCCCTATTCACTATTTCCCTACACGCTCCTGTATGTAAGGATTCGCACAGCACCATCGGGCAACGCAGCGGATAACATAAAATTTATTTTGCTCGATTCCGATTGCATGGAAACCTAGATCTGTGCTCTAATTGATGTTTTAATCACCCCAACCCCTAATTACGGGTTGCGTATTTCACCTTGCGCGGAACGACGCTGTCCGCTAAGCCCGATGCAGAATATCGAGCCGCACAGCTGCACGGCCTCTAGAGATGATCCACACGGATCCTTGTGCAGCGACGGTACCCCCCGGCACAGACCTTCCCTGACCCTTTCACCTTCTGGAGAGAGAGAGCAAGAGAGAGGAAAGGGGGGAGGAGCTAATCCTCATCTCTTAACCCTTAATGCTTGGTTAAGCCAAGAGAGTTCGAATGAGCTCACGTAGGATGCCATATATATAGAGTTTTGGCCATTTCTAAAAAGGCTCCAAAAGACCGAAACTGTATATATATCCTTTCTTCTATTATACATATGTATTAAGCTCCATTTATACTCCTTTCCAAAAGTAACTAAAAAGGAAATAATACATACATTTGTATAATAATAATCCGTCACCCAAAAATCCATTGTGTGTGATCCTCTAGGCCCATAGTCACTCTAGTTTAAGGCCCATTAACTTCTAATTCCCAATTAGAAGTAAATTAAACGTATTATTCGCTTCTACTAGAGCCGAATAATAGTTTAATTCATTCTGAACCTTCGATCACATTGGGTCAAGCAAATCCACGTGATCCTAGAGGACGTCAGGTTTAAACCAGCCTGTCTAGTACCCGTAAGTCCACAGTTACCGCATCGATATAATCCCTCGCTCCTTCTATGAGTCTGGTACGATCGAGGGTATGGTTTCTGTCAAACCTCATGATCGTGCCATTTGACCATGACCTCCTTAAAGTGTATGACGTCCGTTCTAAACGAACTCACACGACCCTGGCCAGGGATTTAACCGAGCGTCAATGTCATGACCCATTAACTGTCTGATATATACCTGACAGTGAGTGATCCCCTCTTGACCATTGATGATCTTCACACGTATCCTGGAGTGGTTAATGACTCGGCAACTCATGACTTATGGTTAAAGTCACTTAGCCAAGTAATTAAACCATTCCAGTCCTCGTGTAAGATCCGATCAATATCTCAGGTCAAAGGACCAACGATGCTACTGAGACAGTTGGATCTTCAGTTGACATTAGGTATAATCAACCATCTGAAGACCCAATAGCGGATCTGATGTGACACCACCTTGGGTGGTAATCACAAGGCCAAAACACCTTGGACCTATGACTCGCAAGCAAGCAACTTTTGATGATGAAACTACTCGGGTAAGCTCACTCGCTTAGCGGACACTATTGCCCGTGGGCAAATTGGCAATGGTGGGGAGGGTCCAAAGTGGGACCTTGATGTTCCGAGACTAAGCTTTGCTTTGGTTGACCCCCTAAGGGGCTGGGATACCCAATTTTGTGGGCGGTCAGCATGCCAAAGGCATGGGTTGTAGGGTCGCTCTCACCTCACTCCGCGGTGGCCACTCAATTGGAGGGAAATTTGGATCAAGCACTCACTTACCGTCCGACGGAGCTAAAGATAATACTAAATAAGCACGAATAAACCAGCGAGGGATGTGTCCCGAAGCTTACCTGATCGGTGTGAGAACACCGATCCCGGCCGATAGACGAGGGCGAGCGGGGAGGCGTGGATACGCACCCGCACGCCGCGCCGATGACGCTTGACCTAAAATTTAAATGAAGTACAGCACTACACCTCTCACAGGAGGGGGGATCTCGGGGTGGGGATTAATGTGAATACATCCAAAACTACCTCCACACAGGGAGGGGCCTTCATCCGGCCAAGCAAAAGAGGAAAAATCGGGCTAGAAACAAAGAATGGTGGCCGATGTCGATTCTGTCCACTCTCTGTGATTCAGGATAGGCAGTTGGTTCTCCAGACGCTGCGGCCAATCCAGAATTTTGCCGATGATAAAACTAGTTGGAGATTGCTCGTATCTGGGCTGGGATGATTTCTGAATTTTGGTAATTTCGTCGGGCGCCGGCGCTGGTCAGAGTAGGAGCTTGAACAGGGGAACAGGTTGACAGTTCTGACTGCTTTAGGAACTCAGCAGCAGGAAGCATAGGATGCCACGACCGCTCCTAAACTCAGAATGAGGGGCCGCCAGAGTCGAAGGAACCGTATGTGAGTCCTCTTCGTAAAAAGTTTGACGGGGATGCCGTTCGTTGTCGGAGCAGACCGGTAGGCTCGGAACACTAAGGAGGGGTTGGTGCAGACTGAGTGGAGGCAGAACCACGCACCTGGGGAATAAAAATGATAACTCTCAGGTCCGGTCGCCAAACTGGGCTCTGCTTCTTGGGGATGATAGAAGACCCGTAGTAGAAGATTTTTGTGGAAGAACTCTTGATCAGATTCCCAACAGGTTTGTCGTAGTCAAGCTTCCACTCCGGCTCTAGTCTCCTGCCAGGGAGGCTTTACGCAGTCGAGGAAGAAAGGGCCTCCCGATCAGCATGGTGCTCGAATGGGGACGAAACCACCTTTCTTGGAAAGCCTTCTGGACGACCTTTCCAGAGATATATGGTAGACCTCCTGAAGCCTCACTATGATGCCGTGGAACTCTCTGCAATCTGCGGGTGATCTGCTGCTTGCAAACCAGTATAGGGCCTGGTAGGGGGTGGAGGTAAGAGAGTGGAGAATGGGGAGGGAGGGCTGATGGCTGGCTGTGGGTGCGACCCAGGTGGTGGGGGGTGATGGGGAGGGGAGGGGAGCAGTTAGAAAGGGGAGGGAAATTTAAATTTGGCCTAGGGTTTTAGCCCCTTCAGCCTTGGGGAGATGAAAGGGTGCTTAGGAAAGGGTAGTGGGTGGTTGGGGGTTGGAGGGTGGCTTAGAGATTGGTGGGTTCTATCTTGGGGGTTGGGGGGACTTGAATGAGGGTATGGGGAAGGGGGGAATATTAATGAAGAGTGAATGAGAGGAGAGAGAAGGAATTTTGAAATTTGGGGTAGGGAAGAGAGAGAGAGAGGGGGGGACCCCTTAGAGAGAGAGAGAGAGGGGAATCCACCCCTTAGAGAGAGAGATGGAGAGAGAGATGGAGAATCCACTCCAATTACACTAGAACACTCAATTTTTGATTGACCAAAAGATTACATATGAGGGAGTGGGGTGGCCTATTTATAGGCACTCATATTTTCCTAGGACTAAAATGACCCTCACTAAACAACTAATGACCAAAGTAGTCCAAGGGAGGGTGCCCCTGGGCCAAGCCCACTAGTTGGGCCCAAATGACTATCAAACTGACCCATTAACCTATTAACTGACTCAAATAAAGAAAGATTACACATCTATGACTCAAATAAAATGAAAATTACATGCTACTACTCAAAATTAAGTGATGGAGATGATGATGCGCCGATGGCGAGCAACCGAAGTCTCGAAAAAAGATGGAGTCACTGGGGATGTCCCCATCATACCCCCGGGGTGGGGAGAACTCGACCCCGTCGAGTGTGGGTCCACCGGTGTAGCAGCACACCAAAGCGGATCCGGGTGCAGAGCGTCTTCCCAACTCAACCCTGTCTTCGTAGCCGAGGGATGGCCCTTCTGCTTCTCAGGATAGCGCGGGCACACTCTCTTCCTGGCGATGGTACCTTGCTTATCTAGTATTGCCTCCATGTGCTCATGTCGGGCTCTCGGGCTGATATGTGGAGACTCTCCGATGGTGTCACTCACAAAGGTAAGTGTAGGCTCAAGATGCTTACTAGGTTCCACCGCGGGGCCCTTATAGGGTGCTGGATCTGCCACACAAAAAGTCGGGTGTGTCCCAGAATCCTTTGGAAAGTTCATACCAAAAGCATGTTTGCCAATGCCACTTAGAATTCGAGAAGGTCCAAGTCCTTGTGCCCTCGGTTTGGAGTTAGCCCTAGGGTAGAGCCACTTCAATGTCACCATTACCAAGTTGCCTACTTGGAATCCCAAGTGCCACTTACTAGCTATTGCCCGCTCTTTGTGATCCTCACCGCCCGTTGCTAGATGCTTGCGAGAATGCGTATGCCATGCGCTACGATGCGATGTTGGTGTGAAAAGTATGGTGTGCAAAGGTGGACCGGGGCAGCCAAATGTAGACTGATCATACTTTGATGCCATGAAGACTGTGACAGACTTAGGAGGGCCGGGACATCCGTAGATGAATCTTTTATGCATGGATGTGACAAATGTCAGGGGACCCGGACATCCATGTATGCTCCTTTCATGCTTAAGACTCATGATGAATGGAGGTGGACCAATACATCCGAATACGGTCCACTTATGCTTCCTACTTGACATGTGGGTGATGTGAATGAATGTACCCGACTCATGAATCATGCCAAGTGATGTGGTAAGCCTAGACACATGCATGTTTATCCCAAAGGTGACTTCCATGTGCATAGATGTGAGATGGCGTTCGAACTTCCAAGTGAATGGGTCGAAGGGATCTAAGAAGGTGGTTATGGGGTGGGGCATTTCATCAATCCCAAGGTGTATGTTGCCTAAGGTCAAGGCTCTCATGGTGTAACCCGATTCTAGGAAGGGAGGGGTTTGGGTCAACATGGGCGATATGGGTAGGGTAAGGTGGGTGGGGGTGAATAGGGTGAGTGGGTTACATGGAGATCTAGGCTCCCATAGGAAGGGGTTGAAGGGATCATGGGAAGGGTCACCTGGATACAGGTACTCCATGTTTTCAAGGTCCTCAAATGGTGAGTCATCCTCCTCCAAAATAATTAGGCCAAGGTCGCTAATGGGTTGGTCGCTCAAAGCACTTGGGATCTCAATGGTTGGGGAGTAGACTAGGATGGGTTCCTCCTCCATGGGAAGAAAGAGGATGATCTCACTCGTAAATTGGCCATTAGTGTAGATGGAAGTGATGGAGCCAATAGCTGGGTAAGCTAGGCTAATGGTGCTAGGCTCCGATGGCCTCATGGCTAGCATATCGGTCAAGTGGACTTGCCAATGTAGGTAGTCCACTAAGTCTCCCAAATCTTCCACACAATAGGAGGTTTGATAAGTGACATGAGGCTGAGTAGGAATGATTTGGGATTGATGTCCCATGGGTAGAGGGCATGGTTGTAAACTAGGAATGGTGAGGCCTCGCTTGAGCCATTGGAGTACGGACTCTTCTATGGTGACGGTGTCATGGGGAAGGGTGTGTAGCTCTTGAGGAGCTAGGCTAGGAGAGGTGGGTGAGTTGTGTGGCCCTTGGACTTCCTTTATTTTGGGAGGTCGATCCGGATTGGTATCCCTCTCCACTTGGGTGGGTGTGTGAGTTGCAACTCCTAAGGACAATGGGGTAGGAAGGTCTATGGTGGGTGGGTTGTTGATAGTCGATGCATGGCTCACCCGAGGAGGTGAGCAAGGTCGGACGTGGGTTGGAATTGGGAGTGGAAGTAGTGGAGGCCTAAGTTGGGGTAGGATTGGGGTTGGAAGTGGAAGGTGGGTTGGGTGAGGAGATTTGGGTTGATTGGTTTTGGGAGATGTGTCCCTTTTTGGGGATGATGGTGAGGTTGCGGAGGTGGCCAAGGGGGCTTGTGGGGTACGGGTTTGGTGAGGAGATTTGTGTTTGGGGGTGGTGGCCATTATGGGCCTAGGTGGAGGGGTAGACATGGGGTCCAATTGGGTATGTGGACGTATGGTTGTGGTGAGGACTTGGAGGTAGGATGTGGATGTAGTGGTTGGAGTAGGAGAGGTGGGAAATGGTGGGGAATGTGTGATTAGGGTCTCGGGTTGGCTAAGGGGAAATGAAGGAGTTGAAATGCTCTTTGGGCTTTGGTGATCCGAGTAGGAAGGGGACACATATCTAGCCCTAAGTTGTTCCTTCATGTTTCCCCAAGTGGTGATGGGATCTTCCCTTCTAATTATCCTTAGCCCGACAATTTGTAGCCAATAGGTTTGAGCCCGTTTGGTAAGTTGTGATTTGGCACATCGGACTTTCTCATCCTCGGACATGGGATACCAAGTGAAGTAATGGTCCATTGAGACTTCCAAATCTAAATAGTCAATAGGATGAGTTCCATCAAAGATGGGAAGTGGGGGAGGAGCCCTACTATCATCCGCCCTTGGGGCGGGCCCATTTTCTCCTAGTTGGTCGAGTCGGCCCAATAAGTTATCAAGCCACTCATTGGCATAGGTCAAGGACTTCATGAGGTAGTTGACATGGCCAGGGAGGTCATGTGTGTTAGTGGTAGGCATCCCTTGGGGTTTTGGACTCATGGAGAGGGCCGATGGGTAAGTTCGGTAAGAGGTGGCCATGCTAGTAGACAAAAGAGATACAACCGAGGACCATAAATGCATAAACACGCCCTAGGACCAACTTGATAGAGACAAGTTATGAACTTGCTCTGATACCACTTGATGTGACACCACCTTGGGTGGTAATCACAAGGACAAAACACCTTGGACCTATGACTAGCAAGCAAGCAACTTTTGATGATGAAACTACTCGGGCGAGCTCACTCGCTTAGCGGACACTATTGCCCGTGGGCAAATTGGCAATGGTGGGGAGGGTCCAAAGTGGGACCTTGATGTTCTGAGACTAAGCTTCACTTTTGTTGACCCCCTAAGGGGCTGGGATACCCAATTTTGTGGGCAGTCAGCATGCCAAATGCATGGGTTGTAGGGTCGCTCTCACCTCACTCCGCGGTGGCCACTCAATTGGAGGGAAATTTGGATCAAGCACTCACTTACCGTCTGACGGAGCTAAAGATAATACTAAATAAGCATGAATAAACCAGCGAGGGATGTGTCCCGGAGCTCACCTGATCGGTGTGAGAACACCGATCCCGGCTGATAGACGAGGGCGAGCGGGGAGGCGTGGATACGCACCCGCACGCCGCGCCGATGACGCTTGACCTGAAATTTAAATGAAGTACATCACCACACCTCTCACAGGAGGGGGGATCTCGGGGTGGGGATTAATGTGAATACATCAAAAACTACCTCCACACAGGGAGGGGCCTTCATCCGGCCAAGTAAAATAGGAAAAATTGGGCTAGAAACAAAGAATGGTGGCCGATGTCGATTCTGTCCACTCTCTGCGATTCAGGATAGGCAGTTGGTTCTCTGGATGCTGTGGCCACTCCGAAATTTTTCCGATGACAAAACCAGTTTGAGATTGCTTGTATCTGGGCCGGGATAACGCCTGAATTTTGGTAATTTTGTCGGGCACTAGCGTTGGTCGGAGTAGGAGCTTGAACAGGGGAATAGGTTGACAGTTCTGACTGCTTCAGGAACTCAGCAGTAGGAAGCAGAGGATACCACGACCGTTCCTGAACTCAGAATGAGGCGCCACCAGAGTCGACAAAACCGTATGTGAGTCCTCTTCGTAACAAGCTTGACGGGGATACCGTTCGTTGTTGGAGCAGACCGGTAGGCTAGGAACACTGAGGAGGGGTCGGTGCAGACTGAGTGGAGGCAGAACCGCACACCCGGGGAATAAAAATGATAACTCTCAGGTCCGGTCGCAAAACCGGGCTCTGCTTCTGGGGATGATAGAAGACTCGTAGTAGAAGATTTTTTTAGAAGAACTCTTGATCAGATTCCTAACAGGTTCGTCGTAGTTGAGCTTCCACTCCGGCTCTGGTCTCCTGCCAGGGAGGCTTTGCGCAGTCGAGGAAGAAAGGGCCTCCCGATCAGCACGGTGCTCGGATGGAGACGAAACCACCTCGCTTGGAAAGCTCTCTGGACGACATTTCCAGAGATATATGGTAGACCTCCTGAAGCCTCACTATGACGCCGTGGAACTCTCTGCAATCTGCGGGTGGTCTGCTGCTTGCGAACCAGAATAGGGCCTGGTAGGGGGTGGAGGTAAAAGAGGGGAGAATGGGGAAGGAGGGCTGATGGCTGGCTGTGGGTGTGACCCAGGTGGTGGGGGGTGATGGGGAGGGGATGGGAGCAGTTATAAAGGGGAGGGAAATTCAAATTTGGCCTAGGGTTTGAGCCTCTTCAGCCTTGGGGAGATGGAAGGGTGCTTAGGAAAGGGTAGTGGGTGGTTGGGGGTTGGAGGGTGGCTTAGAGATTGGTGAGTTCTATCTTGGGGGTTGGGGGGACTTGAATGAGGGTATGGGGAAGGGGGGAATATTAATGAAGAGTGAATGAGAGGAGAGATAAGGAATTTTGAAATTTGGGGTAGGGAAGAGAGAGAGAGAGAGGGGGGACCCCTTAGAGAGAGAGAGAGAGTGAGAGAGGGGAATCCACCCCTTAGAGAGAGAGAGAGGGAGAGAGAGATGGAGAATCCACTCCAATTACACTAGAACACTCAATTTTTGATTGACCAAAAGATTACATATGAGGGAGTGGGGTGGCCTATTTATAGGCACTCATATTTTCCTAGGACTAAAATGACCCTCACTAAACAACTAATGACCAAAGTAGTCCAAGGGAGGGTGCCCCTGGGCCAAGCCCACTAGTTGGGCCCAAATGACTATCAAACTGACCCATTAACCTATTAACTGACTCAAATAAAGAAAGATTACACATCTATGACTCAAATAAAATGAAAATTACATGCTACTGCTCAAAATTAAGTGATGGAGATGATGATGCGCCGATGGCGAGCAACCGAAGTCTGGAAAAAAGATGGAGTCACTGGGGATGTCACCATCAGGATCAGTTCAGTGTACATCCTCCAAGGACACACACCTACACATATGTGTTGGTGCCCCACACCAATGACCATGAGATTGGTCACTAACATATCATGTGTACTGGTTTAATAGGTAATCAAAGTCCCCGAGTGATTACCCTCCAACCAGGAACAGTTTAAGGTATACGTCCATGTAAAGTCAGCCTCATGTTCGAGATCCCATCTCGAACTGACTTTACAACCACATATCCTAGGGACATCGTAAAGTAATACATAATCGTATATTTACGCTCAAATACCACTTTATTAATAATGAACAAGATCGTACAACTATTGGGCCTACCCGACCCGAAATTGGCCTGTAGCACACCAACACTAACAATCTCCCACTTGAACTACAGCCAATTGCCCACAACTTTAAGGCCCATCTTATCCCGATGGCGCTCAAATACAGTCTATGTCAAAGGCTTAGTCTGTGGATCTGCTATGTTGTCTTCTGACGGTACACGCTCTACCGCCACATCTCCACAGTCAACAATCTCCCGAATAAGGTGGAAGCGCCTCAGAATATGCTTCGACCTTTGGTGAGATCTCGGTTCCTTTGCCTGGGCGATGGCCCCATTATTATCATAAAATAATGGGAAGGGAGCTGATATCTCGGGAACTACGCCAAGTTCCAAGATGAATTTCTTCATCCAGATTACTTCCTTAGCAGCTTCAGCTGCAGCAATATATTCTGCCTCCGTCGTCGAATCTGCAGTCGTATCTTGCTTGGAGCTTCTCCAACTGACTGCCCCTCCATTCAACATGAATACAAACCCTGACTTGGATTTGCAGTCATCTAGATCTGACTGGAAACTAGAATCTATGTAAGCTCTAAGCTGTAGGTCCTCTCCTCCATAAAGCAGAAAAAGATCCTTAGCCCTTCGCAAGTACTTAAGGATGCCCTTTACGGCCGTCCAGTGCTCTTTGCATGGATTTGCCTGATATCTACTAATAATACTCAAAGCATTGGCAACATCAGGCCGTGTACATAGCATTGCATACATGATTGACCCTATCGTCGAAGCATAGGGTACTATATTCATGTGTGCCACCTTCTCAGAAGTTTTAGGACTCATCCCCTTGGATAGATAAATTTCATGTCTCATGGGAATAAGACATCTCTTGAAATTTTCTATCCTAAACTTTTTGAGGATAGTATCTATATACATGGATTGGGATAATCCTAGCATCCTTTTAGATCTATCTCGATAGATCCTTATGTCCAGCACATAGGATGCTTCTCCCAAATCCTTCATGGAGAAGGTCTTGGATAACCAAGACTTAGTTGATGTTAACATCCCTACATCATTCCCAATGAGTAAGATGTCATCAACATAAAGGACCAAGAAGGTCATAGAGCTCCCACTGACGTTCTTGTAAACACAGGGTTCATCTTCATTCTGAATGAAGTTGAAAGATTTGATAGCCTCGTCAAATCTTAAGTTCCAGCTTCTAGATGTCTGCTTTAATCCATAAATGGACCTTTGAAGTTTGCATACCTTATTAGGATGTAGCTTGGAGGTGAATCCTTCAGGCTGTACTATGTACACCTCTTCTAACAGATTTCTATTAAGAAAAGTTGTCTTCACATCCATTTGCCAGATCTCATAATCCAGGTATGCAGCAATGGCAAGGAGGATTCTGATTGACTTAACCATGGCTACCGGTGAAAACGTCTCGTCATAGTCAATGCCTTGCCTTTGACGATATCCTTTCGCCACTAGTCTAGCCTTGTATGTGTCAATCTGTCCATCTGCACCGATTTTCCTTTTGAAAATCTATTTGCAGCCGATAGGGACCTTCCCTTCGGGTACATCAACTAAGTTCCAAACTTTGTTGGTGTACATGAACTGGATTTCTGAATCCATTGCCTCTTGCCATTTCTCGGAGACTACACTACGGATCGCCTCCTGGTACGACTGAGGATCATCATCCTCATCGATACATACCTTAGAGGACCCCTCTGAGACATGTCCAACATATCTGTCAGGTTCTCTCGGTAGTCTACCAGATCTCCGTAGTGTCAGTGTTCCACTTTGAATAGGATCAACCGATACAGTCTCATCTAATGAATTTGTGTTTATGGGTTATGGTTCTTGGACCTCGTCCAATTCTATCTGGCTCTCACTATTTTTCTGGAGTAGATATTCTCTTTCCAGAAATACAGCTCTCTTGGCCACTAAGACCCTTTGCTCAGAAGGGTGATAGAAATAATATCCAAACGTCTCCTTTGGATATCTAACAAACCTACACTTATCGGTCCTCGACTCAAGCTTATCACTCTCGTTCTTCTTTACATGAGCAGGACACCCCCAAATTTTAATGTGATTAAAATTTGATTTCCTACCCTTCCATATCTCATATGGTATAGAAGGAACTGATTTACTTGAGATCCTATTCAATAAATATGCTGCAGTCTCTAATGCATAGCCCCAGAGAGACAAGGGTAGTCCTGACATAGACATCATGGATCGGACCATGTCTAACAAGGTCATGTTTCTCCTTTCAGATACACCATTCTGATGTGGTATATATGGTGGAGTCCACTGAGAAACTATTCCATGGTCTTTAAGATAAGAAGTGAATTCATGGCTCAAGTATTCACCTCCTCGATCCGATCGAAGAGCTTTAATACTTTTGCCAGTATGTTTCTCTACTTCATTCTTATATTCCTTAAACTTCTCAAAGACTTGTGACTTATGTCTAATTAAATACACATAGCCATATCTAGAGAAGTCATCAATAAAAGAAATGAAATAGATGTAACCCCTTTTTGCTTCTATGGACATGGGTCCACATACATCCGAATGTATGAGCACGAGAAGGTTAACAGTCCTCTCACAATGTCCACTAAAGGGAGCCTTGGTCATTTTCCCCATGAGACACGACTCACAGGTATCAAATGGCTTGTATTCGAACGAATTCAAATACCCATTTGAGTGTAAGTGAGAGACTCTTTTCTCACCTACATGACCAAGTCTGCAATGCCATAGATATGCAGAATTCACTTCATCAGCATTGGAAACTTGCATAACATTAGAACGTGTATCTAATACATAAAGACCATTGACTAATGAACCATTGGCTATAATCAAACCATTATTCATTACAGAGCACCCAATACTATTAAAAGCCAATGTATATCCAATGTTATACAAATCAGAGATTGAAATAATGTTCTTAATAATATTAGGAATATAATAACAGTCATTCAGCTCCAGAATGACTCCTAAAGGTAAACTAAGGCGTACAGTCCCGACAGCTTTGGTAGAAACTAAAGCTCCATTTCCCATCCTCAGTTCAATCTCTTTTTTACCCAGCCGCCTTCTATTTACCAGCACCTACACAGAATTACAGATATGAGATGCACATCCAGTATCCAATACCTATGATGTGGATTCCATATATGACAAATTAAGGTCTATGACAAAAATACCTTCATTTAGAATTGCCTTGCAACTCTTTTTTCAATGTCCAGTTTCCCCGCATCGAAAATATTTGTCCTCTTTTTCATTATTCTTGCCCTTCCCTTTGTCAACTTTGGCGAGTTGCTTACCTATGGCCTTCTTCATTCCCTTCCCTTTGTTACTTGTGGTGGATATTTGGGTGGCCTTCCTTTTCTTGTTGGACCGGCCAACAATCATTACAGATGAAGATGGTTTATCTTTCTGCATGGTTCCTTCAGCACTCTTTAACATGTTGAGCAACTCTGGGAGAGTTGCTTCAATCCTATTCATGTTAAAGTTCATGATGAAGGAAGAAAAGGAATCAGGCAATGACTGGAGTATAAGATCAATGCATAGTTCAAGATCCAACTTGAACCCCAATGCATTGAGTCTTTCAATGCACTCCATCATTTTCAGTACATGGGCCTGTACTGAAGAACCCTCTGACATCCGTGTCCTGAAAGCCTTTTTGAGATATCATATCTCTCAATCCTTCCCTGCTCCCCAAAGAGCTGGCGTAGATTGAGAAGTATGCTTCTACAATAAGTCTTTTCAAATTACCTCTGCAGCTCGGGAGCCATAGAGGCCAACATGTAACATTGGACAAGGGAGGAGTCTTCAGACCATTTGGCATAAGCTAATAACTCGCCCTCATCGGCATCAGGAGCTGACTCAGAATGAACCGTGTCCAACACGTAAGCTATCTTTTCGACGGTAAGGACTATGCGTAGATTACGCAGTCAATCCGAGTAGTTCGGTCCCGTTAATCTATTTGCATCCAAGATGCCGCGGAGGGGGTTGGACGATGACATTATAATCTAGATAAGAAATAAAAGACAACTTAGCATGTGTTCAAATTCTAACTTAGATGTGGTTTTCTATCTTAATTAGTCCCACAATTTTTCGATCGAACTATATAACTCTCAGTATATAGAACGGGAGATCAGTGAGATCAACCTAGTGGGTCGGAATCCCAACGAGACTGATGTACGACCTTGTGGAAAGCACAACAAACCATACCCCATCTCAAGGGCAGTCAACAGCCACTTGCATCTAATGCAATATCCGATATTCGGCCCCCGAGAAATCATCCCCTTGTGGAAAGCACAACAAAAGATATTCTCGGTTAGATCTAACCATCATTACTACATAGCAATGAGTTCATGACCCGACCCTTATGGAAAGCACAACAAGGCCGAGTTTAAATCCTCACCCTATTGAGGCCGAGCCTTGGAGTTTAATCCCGCCCCCAAACTCATGGACCTTGTGAAAAACACAACAAATCCATGAAATGAAGACGTTCATTCACTCCATAATGATGGAGGGCCACGACGACTCCTAGAGCCACGCTTACCAGATCTAAAATTTAATCGCGAGGGAATTTAATTTTATCTTGATCTCACCCTAGGTGGTAATATAAATATATCCAATATATTTACCGTACCTAGTAGTTTGCACAAAATAAATGCATCCTATGCAAAATTAAAATACAAGTGATCATGGACTTTAACCCTAATGTAACTAAGGCATCCGGCCCGCTTCCGAAGCAGCTGGATCATCCTCGTCGGGTGTGCTCCGCGCTTTCAAACTCTGACGCTACAGTAATTATAACTTTTACACAACACGCAGGCCGAAAAAATGTAAATTACATATCAATAAAATTCCAGAAGCCCTTAGGGCGAGTACAACAATGGAGGAAGATAGAAGTACATTGGAATTTTAACAGAGAGAGAAAGGAGGTTCGCAGACCCCAATTAATTACATTAATCTAAGTCCATGATCACTTGTCAACCCATTCAAATAAAATCAATCAAGGGTTATTTTTTGAAAATAATCCTTACTTTTGAATTTAAAAATGGGATGTGCAAACAAAAATAGGCTAACTTTGTTTAATTTTAAAAACGTAGCCGGATTAACTGAAATTAAACACATAAGTAAATCATTGCAAGGTAAATAAAGTAAGGTGCCACGTGCGCCCAAATCGGGCCAAAATTTTTTTTTAAAAAAAAAAATTTTGCTCCAGCGATGCCCAGCATCCTGGAAGAAGCGAGATGCCCAGTATCCCCTTCTACAATTTATAATTGAAGGATTTAATGCCCCTAAAACTCGGTTCTAAACGACGATAAAACACCAACTAGAGCGTCAACCTGGCTCTGATACCACTGTAAGGTTTCACACAGCACCATCGGGCAACGCAGCGGATAACACAAAATTTATTTTGCCCGATCCCGGTTGCATGGAAACCTAGATCTGTGCTCTAATCGATGCTTTAATCATGCCAACCCCTAATTACGGGTTACGTATTTCACCTTGCACGGAACGACGCTGTCCGCTAAGCCCGATGCAGAATACCGAGTCGCACAGCTGTACGGCCTCTAGAGATGATCCACACGGATCCTTGCGCAGCAATGGTACCCCCCGACATAGACCTTCCCCGACCCTTTCACCTTCTGGAGAGAGAGAGCAAGAGGGAGGAAAGGGGGGAGGAGCTAATCCTCCTCTCTTAACCCTTAATGCTTGGTTAAGTCAAGAGAGTTCGAATGAGCTCACGTAAGATGCCATATATATAGAGTTTTGGCCATTTCTAAAAGGGCTCCAAAAGATCGAAACTATATATATATCCTTTCTTCTATTATACATATGTATTAAGCTCCATTTATACTCCTTTCCAAAAGGAACTAAAAAGGAAATAATACATACATTTGTATAATAATAATCCGTCACCTAAGAATCTATTATGTGTGATCCTCTAGGCCCATAGTCACTCTAGTTTAAGCCCCATTAACTTCTAATTCCCAATTAGAAGTAAATTAAACGTATTATTCGCTTCTACCAGAGCCGAATAATAGTTTAATTCATTCTGAACCTTCGATCACGTTGGGTCAAGCAAATCCACGTGATCCTAGAGGACGTCGGGTTTAAACCAGCCTGTCTGGTACCTATAAGTCCACAGTTACCTCATCGATATAATCCCTCGCTCCTTCTATGAGTCTGGTACGATCGTGGGTATGATTTCCGTCAAACCCCATGATCGTGCCATTTGACCATGACCTCCTTAAAGTGTATGACGTCCGTTCTAAACGAACTCACATGACCCTGGCCAGGGATTTAACGGAGCGTCAATGTCATGACCCATTAACTGTCTGATATATACCCGACAGTGAGCGATCCCCTCTTGACCATTGATGATCTTCACACGTATCCTGGAGTGGTTAATGACTCGGCAACTCATGACTTATGGTTAAAGTCACTTAGCCAAGTAATTAAACCATTCCAGTCCTCGTGTAAGATCCGATCAATGTATCAGGTCAAAGGACCAACGATGCTACTAAGAGAGTTGGATCTTCAGTTGACATTAGGTATAATCAACCATCTGAAGATCCAATAGCGGATCAGTTCAGTGTACATCCTCCAAGGACACACACCTACACATATGTGTTGGTGCCCCACACCAATGACCATGAGACTGGTCACTAACACATCATGTGCACTGGTTTAATAGGTAATCAAAGTCCCCGAGTGATTACGCTCCAACCAGGAACAGTTTAAGGTATGCGTCCATGTAAAGTCAGCCTCATGTTCGAGATCCCATCTCGAACTGACTTTACAACCACATATCCTAGGGACATCGTAAAGTAATACACAATCGCATATTTATGCTCAAATACCACTTTATTAATAATGAACAAGATCGTACAACTATTGGGCCTACTCGACCCGAAATTGACCTGTAGCACACCAACACTAACACTGCAGCCTTCCCCGGTACGCCTGTTGGGACATCCACCCGGCACACCCTTGTGTGCCCTTGCCCGGCACACCCATAAGCCTCCTCACTGGCACACCACGGCTGCCCCTCACGCTCCCTCCCAGCAGCCCTAGCCCGGCACACCCATCGCCACTGTCGCCGGCACACCCGCACGATGCTTCTCGGCACGCCCCCTTGGGTCCCTTAGCGGCACGCTAGGGCCCCCCGCTTGCCCGGCGCGCCCGGCGTCCCCCTCACCGACACGACTGGCACCTCCAGCCTGCGGCCACCTTCTGGCCCTCCCGCGGAGTCAAAGAAGAGGGAGGAAGAGGAAGGGCAGAGGGAAAGAAGGAGAGGGAGAGAGGAAGAGAGGGGTGGGAAGCCTAGGGCTCCACTGACCCCCCCTGGACGGCGAAGAGGGTGAGGGAGAAGATGGAGGGAGAGTAAGAGAGGAAGAGAGAAGAGGAGAGGGGGAGGCCCTTCGCGGCCGTCTCCTCACCACGACGACGACGATGGTGGTGGAGTTGACGCCCGGCGTCGGAGAGGACGGAGAAGAGGAAGAAGAAGGAGGACGGGGGGTGTCTCGCCCGTTCGGCCACCGAAGAGAGAGAAAGAGAGAGGGAAGAAAGGGAATTCGAAAAGGGGGGTGGCCTGTTCGAGCCACCCCCGCCCTTTTTATATGAGGTTATAAAAAGAAAAAAAAGAGAGAGAGAGAAGGAAAAAATGGGAGAAAAAAATAGAGAGAGAGAGAGAGAGATGGGGGAGGAATTTTGACAAAAAAAAGAAAAGAGAAAAAAAAGGGAAACAAGGGAAAAAAGGGGGAACAAAAAATGGAAAATGGGGGAGAGAAATAACAATGATAATAAATAAATATAAATATGTATACATATATGTGTGCATATGCGCACATACATGTGGAGGTGTACGTAAATAATGCACGATGATAGATGTCTCCGTGGGTATGTCCCGTCCGCACGCCCCTAGGTGTCGACGGGCATCCGCACAGACAAAGATGACTCCACCTCTGCATTGGCATTAGTTCCTTGCCGGCAAATGAGTCCTTTTTCTGGCGCAAGGCTCCGTGCCCTAGCCACCTTCTCTCATGCAAAATCACCATTACGGGCCTTACGCCCGAATCGGTAAAGTCTCCATCCTTACGCTGGCATTAATCCCTTGCCAGCGAATAACCCCCTTTCCGGTGCAAGGCTTCATGCCTTAGCCACCACCCGTTCTCACACAATATTACCGTGACGGACCTTACGTCCGAATCGGCAGAAAATCCCCTGTTGCGTTGGCATTATCCTCTTACCGACGAATGAACCTTATCTTTCGGCGCAAGGCTTTGGGCCCTAGCCAACAATTACATATTGTCCGCTCGTCAAAAAAGAAAAGAAAAGAAGGGGCTTAAAATAGAGATGCCTCGCCGGACTTGTCCCTACTCTGGGACAAGGGCAAAAATGGCAACAATCCAGCTGTGGCGAAAACCCGAAAAGGGTGCTGCAGGCAAAATCGGGTACCCCGCCACGTGAAAACCCGAGAGGGCGCGTGGGCAAAAGCAAGAGGGGGCCGGTGAAAACCCGAAAGGGCACTTGTACCGGTAATGTGGTTAAAAAAGGGGGAGGGAGGGAGAAAAGAGACAAAGAGACCAACAAACCAGGTCAGCTCCCGGCACCCTGTCGGCACTGACGAAGAGACAAAGAGACCAACAAACCATGTTAGCTCCCGACACCCCATCGGCACTGACGAAGAGACAAAGAGACCAACAAACCATGTCAGCTCCCGACACCCCATCGGCACTGACAAAGAGACAAGGGACCAACATATCACGTCAGTCCCCGACACCCCGTCGGCACTGACGAAGAGACAAAGAGACCAACAAATCAGGTCAGCTCCCGGCACCCTGTCGGCACTGACGAAGAGACAAAGAGACCAACAAACCATGTCAGCTCCCGACACCCCGTCGGCACTGACGAAAAGATAAAGAGACCAACAAACCATGTCAGCTCCCGACACCCCGTCGGCACTGACGAAGAGATAAAGGGACCAACATATCACGTCAGTCCCCGACACCCCGTCGGCACTGACGAAGAGACAAAGAGACCAATAAACCAGGTCATCTCCTGGCACCCTGTCGGCACTGACGAAGAGACAAAGAGACTAACATGCTACATCAGTCCCTGACACCCCGTCGGCACTGACGAAGAGACAAAGAAACCAACATATCACGTCAGTTCCCGGCACCCTGTCGACACTGGTAAAGAGACAAAGAGACCAATAAACCAGGTCAGCTCCCGACACCCCGTCGGCACTGACGAAGAGACAAAGTGATCAACATATCACATCAGTCCCCGACACCCTGTCGGCACTGACGAAGAGACAAAGAGACCAACATGTATGTCAGTTCCCTGCACCCCGTCGGCACTGATAAAGAGACAAAGAGACCAATAAACCAGGTCAGCTCCCGACACCCCGTCGGCACTAACGAAGAGACAAAGAGACCAACAAACCAGGTCAGCTCCCGGCACCCTATCGGCACTGACAAAGAGACAAAGAGACCAACAAACCATGTCAGCTCCCGACACCCCGTCGGCACTGACGAAGAGACAAAGGGTCCAACATATCACGTCAGTCCCCGACACCCCGTCGGCACTGATGAAGAGACAAAGATACCAACAAACCAGGTCAGCTCCCGGCACCCTATCGGCACTGACGAAGAGACAAAGAGACCAACATGCTACGTCAGTCCCCGACACCCCGTCGGCACTAACGAAAAGACAAAAAAACCAACATAACATGTCAGGTCCCGACACCCCGTCGGCTGATAAAAGACAAGGAGACCAACACGCTACACCAGTCCCCGACACCCCGTCGACACTGATGAAGATAAGAAGAGACAAATAAACCACGTTAGCGCTCGACACCCCATCGGCACCAACAAAAGGAAAGAAGAGACAAGTACACCCACGTGCACCGCCTGGCTCATCCTTCGCCTGCGCTACCCATGGGTGGGGGGCATTTGTGGGCATGCAAAATTACACTACCGTATGTCCCAACTAGTCCAGCCTCAATGACAACGTCAACTGAAGAAACTGTGGAGAAGGGAGGGCCATCCGGACTCTCTGAGCACACACACATTGCCGTGAAGCAGCTTCCGGAGTCACGGCAGTGAAGAGAAAGCGGCTACCGAGAGCCCCACAATCTATTGGCCTCGGAGAAAATCAAATGGGTCACAACTCATGCTCACAACGTGCTCAAAACTGCCCATTTAGCTCTTCAGCGGCACGCCCTTCAGCGGCACGCCCCTGGAGCCCTTCAGCGGCACGCCCTCTTGGGCCCTTCAACGGCACGCCCTGAGGCCCCTTCAACGGCACGCCCTGAGGCCTCTTCAGCGGCACGCCCCTAGTGGCCTTCAGCGGCATGCACTTGGGCCCTTCAACGGCACGCCCTGAGGCCCCCTTCGGCGGCACGCCCCTAGTGGTCTTCAATGGCACGCCCTCCTGGCCGTTCAACGGCACGCCCTTTGGGCTCTTCAGCGGCAGACTTGCGGTGTCTTCCAGCGGCACGCCCTTTTGGCCCTCTCAGCGATACGCCTGTTTGGCCCGCTAGCGGCACAACGTTCAGGCATTTCAACGGCACGTCCGACAGACCAAATCTCGGGCACATGCCCTACAGATCTTTGGCGCACAGTGGGCTATCCGAGGTGTCAGTCGGAGGTTGGGCCACGTAGGCTACTCCCCTGACATCCAGGACGGGGGAAGTCAAACCCCATCATGACTGGTCGCTTCCCGCTTCCCGCTACCGTGTTCGAATGCTCCCGCTGTAAGGGGTATAAAAACCCCTCTTCTTCGGAGCACAAAGGAGGAGGACGGGGGAAAAAAAAGGAGACAGAGAGACAGAGGGAGAGACGGCTGCAGAGAGCAACAACAACGCTGCCATAGAGGAAGAAGAGGGGAGAAGAGAAAGAGGAAGAAGGGAGCTACGCCGTAGGGTTCCCCTCCGACGACCACCGGGATAAAGAGAGTAAGGAAGAGAGTGAGAGAGAGGGAGTGTGAGCTGTGATGTAGAGGAGGGAGTGGGGAAGGGCAGGGAGTAGTCACCCCTGTTCGGCCCCAGCACTCCCCCCGTTTCTTTCTTCCTCTTTCATTTCCATGGTCTTATCCTTTCTCCTGTCCATGTGCTTTACGATGTATGTGGCCGGTTGTGGTCATTCCTTTTCGTGAATATAAAAAAAAAATCACCCTTCTTGGGTTTCTTGCTGTTTCCGTTGGTTTATGCCAGTGTGCATGGTGTGTTGTTCATTTTCTCCACTTCTCCGGTGTTTTGGAGACTCCATGTCGATGTTGGTCCCCCGTACGATCCCTGGCTTTATGAGCTCATTGCCCCCCCCTATGGTCTCCAACTTCACCCGTCTGCTTGAAGGGAGAGGCCCCTTCTTCTTCTCTTGAACACCTAGCTACCAATAGCCTCCTTGGCCTTACTCCCTTCCTCAACTCCAACCCACCTAGCTAACCCTCAGCCTTCACCCTCTGCCCAGCCCTCCACCGATCCACGGGTACTCCAGTGTAGCCACCCAGCTCCCAGCGGCACCCCCATTACGCCTTCGCCGGTACGTCTTTGGCTTCCCTTCCCCGGCACGGCCTTAGTGGCCTTCGTCGGCACGCCTTCGGCCTCCCTTCCCTGGCACGGCCTTAGCGGCCTTCGCCGGCACTCCTTCGGCCTTCCCTTCCCCGGCACACCCCTGAGCGGCTATACAGGGTTTCTCCCCTTTGCCCATCGCTGTTTTCGGGTTTTCCGAGGATTCATTAAAGGTGCTGCCGCCCTCGGGCGCCCACCTCCCGTTGTCGAGTTCCGCCACTCCATGTGGGCGCGTTCCCTTTATCTCCCTTACGCTCGGGTCAAGGGGAGATGCTGCCGAATTTTCATGAGAAATAGTGATGCACATCAAAAGACAAAAGGATGCAACAAACAAATGGAACAACAACATATTAAAGGGCAAAGTAAAAATAACGAACGAATGGAACGGTCGGCGATAAAACACTCCAACCGAAATGAGGCACTGCGGGCAATATGAGAAGAATTGGATTAAATGACTATGTGGCAAATTAAATGCTCAATCTATAAAGAACAGGTTGCGAGAAGAGGGAGAAAAGATTTGTATGAAACTACATAAAAGCCAAAGGAAAGAAGAAAAGAAAAGCCTTAAAAGAAGTGGAGGGGGAGTGGGCCTTCACCAGGTATGCCCAATCCAGCCCTTCGCCGGTACGCCTCCATCATCCTTCACCGGTACACCCTCCATCATCCTTCACCGGCATGATCTTCGGCCCATTCACCGGTCCACCTTCCCCTCCCTTGGCCGGCACACTCCCTAGCCATCTTCCCTCAGCGGTACACTCACTTCCTTCCTTCGCCGGCATGCTTGGCCAGGCATTCTCCGGCACACCTTCCTTGGTGCCTTCCCCGGTGCGCCTCCAGTGAACCCTTCAGCGGCACACTCCTTCAGCCGTTCAGCAGCGCACTCCTTCAGCCATTCAGCGACACACTCCTTCACCCACCCTTCTTCAGCGGCGCGCTCCCCTTTTGCCTTCGTCGGCACACTACCCCCTTCAGCGGTACACCCCTTTAGCCCTCCAACGGCTCACTCCTCCAAGTGTAAAGCGTGTAAACAAAAATGCAATAGCAACGACGATCAGAATGGAAGAAATAATGATAAAAAAAATTTGCAATAGCAAGGGCAACGGTGATAATGATAGCGAAGGCTATGATAAATGAATAAACAAAAAAAAACGCGGGCAGTAAATAGAAACGAAGTAATAAACCCATCCCAAGAGATGCATAAAAGGAAAATAAATAACAAAATCATGAGAATAACAGTAATAATGAATACAACGTAGCAATAATCCACATTGAAGCCCCGTCTCCCCGTGACCCGGTGCGGAAGGAACAACAAGGTCACCCTTGTAGGCCGAGCCTGAGTCGCGGGGACTGCCTCCATACGGCCATGATCCGACCTCGCCTCGGGCCGACATTCTGATCAGACCGGACCCGTTTCTTTGGACCGGACCCCTTTCGGGCCACTATTAAAATTGCCGCGCGTTTGGCAGACATTCGAACGGATTCATCCCGACTTCCACCGCGTTTTTTACTACGAACCTTTGTCCGAACATGAAAAAGGTCCACGAATGACCAATACAGCCCGTGGCCCGTGTCCCGATGCGGATCTCCATGTGATTTATTCCTGCTTCTTTCACGCACAGTTAGTATTAGTCCTTTCGACCGCAGGGCCCCTAATTTCAGCAATTAATCAAGGGTGTTCCCTCATATGGGGTGTAGCACCCCTGGAAAATTTTAAAAGAATAAAATAGATTCTAAATAAATTTAAAATAGTAAATCTATACATGCTAATGTTGGTCAGGAATTAAATAAAATAAAAATTCGATAAATGGAAAATATCCTAAACTGATAACGGGCCTTACACTTAAAAAGATATAACAAATGGGCCAAAACAAAATAACGTCCTCCCATAAGGCGCCAATTATAGTAATAACGCCCTTATCATGGGCGCTAATTAATACCAAGAAAAATTGGAAATAAAGCGGCGAAATATAGAAAAGTAAAAGACGACCTTGGTTAAGGCGTTATCTAATGAAAACACGCCCTCGAGTAAGGCGCTCTTTAGTGAAAAACACACCCTTGTCTCAGACGTCATTTTCCCTGAGAGTTAAATAAGGAAACCGAGCAACCATTAAGGCATGCTCGGTCGTTGCATGGATAGTGTTAGGGTTTTCCCTATGAAAATGGAAGCATGCGGCTGCTATCTAGGAAGGGAGAGGATCATGCACGGTAGGATTAAAACCTTGCCAATCTTGATCGCAAACCCTTTCTATAACCAAGCATTAGAACCCTCCAGAACGTTGAAAGCCTTATAAAAACCTTTCCCCATCGAACGTAACTCGTTGATGATATTGCGTTCGAGGAGATTTCTTCATCCTGCAGTCATCTTCCTCCTGCGGTCTTGCTGACAGCAAGAAGGAGCCCAGGCGTTCTTCTTCCTCTTCATCATGTTGGCAGACGTGTGAAGGGGGGGAACCATCATCATCCTCTTCTTCCTCCTACTACTGCCGACCGTGGAAGATCTTCTTCCATCTACTTCCTCCTGATTCGTGAAAGTCTTCTTCCTTTCTTCCTCTTCATGTTTATCGTCCAAGCAATTCCAAGAGGTAATTCTTCTTCTTCATCATCTCTTCATCCTGCAACCCAAGCACCCTTACAAGCGACACTCTGTTTCGTACAGGAAAAACAGAGTGCCATTTTCTGAAGCTTCTTAAGTAGTTGAACTGCTCCAGGCTTCGTCCGAAACCCTCCAATCCACTAAAAGGTAGGTTATCTCAAGTGTCGTAGCCCAAACAACCATAAATCATGATTATATTGTTCTCATTAAACCATATGTATATCATGCATATAGTTATCGCTGCGTTTCGGTGAAGTTTTCTAAAATTTTTGTAAATAGCGACCCTCATCAGGGCGCTAATTCTTTTTGACGCCCATCAAAACGGTCGTCAATTCCCATTTGATTTAATAATTACACATGTTAAAAATTTAATATCTATTTAACCAATTTATCTGATTTAATGCATGAATAGAGTTTTGGAATCCTGCTATTTTTCTTGACCTATCCTTATACATATTGTCATAAAAATAATTATATTGAAAAAGTGCTACTGTTCATAGTGGAATTCTGGAAAAAAAATGAAATGACGACTTGAAGTATGGCGTTTCTTTTGAAAATGACGCCACTGTCAAGGGCGCTATCTTCCTAAGAACTGGGCATGTGGCCAGACGTCATTTATATAATACTGGAAATCAATGTATAAAAGTATATAATTAGAAATGTATAACTGTTGAATTAGCGACTCTTGCAGAGTCTTCAATTTGTGAAATAACGCCCCTGACCAGGGCGCTACTTAATGAATTAAAGACATTGGCTAAGGCGCCAATTTCCTGTCTTCTGATTTTTTATGATTTTTCCCGTAACCATGGATTTATATTTATATATATGTATATATGGCACTATATTCCAATCCGTGAGTATAGTCCCACGTTTCTCGGCGTTTTACCAATTACCCCTTCAACTCTCGGTGACATACAAGCCCTCCATTGGACATTCCGTTCCTTTGGACCGGCAAGTTAGTCATTGGGACCTCCGTAAGTCTCCTCGTAGCCTTGGATTCCCTCAAGACCGACTGAGCTGGTTGTACCTTAAACACCTTGTACCTTTGATTGCCACGTCATGTGGTAAACCGGCCCTCTCATGTTGCCATCTTGGTCCATGAGAGAATAATCCTAGTCGGTGGAATGATGATATTTCACTAAGGCAATGTTATGGATTGAGTCCCTTATAGATGGGGTCAATCTCTCAGCTTGATTCATGTACCTTGATTGGTGGCAAGTTTAGTCATTCACTCAAGTGATCACGGCTACCTAAGGTACCGATTCTACCCAGGTTATCGACATGTCATGGTTCTCGTTGGTTTTATCATTATCCATCTAATGTTCTTCCTTGAAGTCCGTGGAACCTATCCACGAATCTACCTTGATATCCTACATGAGTTTGTTCTTGGAATTCCATGGCTATCACTAAAGTGGTTGTCTAGATATTACATGTAACAATGCCTGCGCGTATAGGGCCCGATCTGGTCCTGGGAGGAGCACCCGAAAGTACTTGTGCCCATGGGAGTTATATTGATCACGGTGTGGCATTGCACCGAAGTGCTTGCTTGAATCTACGACATCTCCACTATCTATCTATCTATCTCTCTCTCGCGTGCTTGACTTGATTGACATGACATGACTTGCGTGGCCCGGAATGGGTAAAGTACTTGCTTGCTAATAGCCATTATCTCATGACATGAAAGACTTTATTGATATACTTGGTACTCGTTCAAATACTTGCAAATCTTGAATACTTGAAATCCCCTATCTTGGATCAACAGTACATGTTATTTCCTCTCGTTATCATGTTCAATTCCATAGCGTTTCATTTTACATGATTGACATGCTAGACTTGCATTTTTCATTTGAAAAAGGTAATTACTTAAACCAATTGCTAGTTCTTGAGATATAATTCCTACTGAGCGTTCGCTCATCAAATTCTTTTCCCAAACTTTTCAGGTAATACGGACCCTGACTCGGACTCGGATGGGCAGGAGCAAGAGTGATGAGCGTATAGTCTGTAAGCGTCATGCCACTACGCCTTATCGTGTCAAGTCGTCTTTAGTTCATGGAGTCTTGTCGTCAGAACTTTTATTATTTTCAAATTTGTAATATTTAAAGGCCGTGGGCCTGATTAGACTTGTCAAGTCATGACGTTGTTTAAAGGATTAAGTTGTTATCAATGGTATCAGTATTGATTATGTTTTAACTTCTTGTCTTAATGCCCACTCCGTTATGATGTAGAAATTCTACTTGCTCTGATTGACATGATTGATATAAACTCGTCACGCTCTCCCCGGGTTCCTTCCGCGCTCGGGGCGTGACATAGGGGATGTAAATGACGTCGTGGCCTTTATGGCACGACGGGATCTGGTCCAGACATGAACCACACAATCGTCTGATGAAGTCAGGTCGAGCGCACCGTGGGCTTCCACGAAGCCCAAATAAATTGTCACTTCATGACTGGCACGCCCACGCACGTAATAAACAAACGAACCAAGAGTTAATTAATTAATAAAAATAAGTGCGTCCACACTAGGTACTATGGATTAAGCACCAACTTAATGATTGTCAGATAAACTTGGGATGCATTCCAATTTAATGTAATAACACTAGTGCCATATGCTTGACTAAAAATCCTATTCATCACTCTAGTGTTGTGCCCCTTGTGATTTGATGATAGGGAGTTGTTGTTTGGTTGTTTTGATGATAGCAACTCAATGAGTCTCCACATAAGAATGATGATGAAATGATGTTTTGAATGCATTATTCTGTTTGAATGTTCTGGTATATAGATTGCATTCTTGTTTTCTTTCTCTCACTGCATCGGTTCAATTTCTGTCATATGCATACTATGCATCAGTGCATTAACAGAGTCTATACATCGTCAGGTTGCTTGATCAGTGCATTAACAGAGTCTATACATCATCAGGTTGCTTGCACGTAGAGTCTATACATTCGTTAGAGCTCAGCTCGTGGCTTAGTCTGTTCATCCATGTTCATTTTGCATGTGTACATCCCTCAGCAAAGTCTGTACACTCTACGGTTGGTTTATGCATATTCAATGTCTGCACGCTATAAAGTCTGTATAGAGTTTTTGCCTAGATTGCATCAGACAAGTCTGTACATTCTTCAGCAGCAAGTCTGTACATCATCATGGTGTAGGTGTGGCAAAGTCTGTACATTGCATCGCATGCTCACACACTCGCAGGTCTATACATTGGATGCTGCACTCGCAAGTCTATACATTGGCTGCTGCATGCTCACACAACCATTAAGTCTATACATCGTGCATCCTCAAGTCAGTGCTTGTTAAGATCCGTCTCACTTAGCATCTCACTTAGCGTCTTACAAGTCTGTACATTGTTTTAGCATGATCTGTCTCACTTAGCGTCTTTGTGCATGTATCATTCAAAGTCTGTACAGCCTGTGTTCGCAAGATCAAGTCTGTACATTGTCTTAGCATGCATTCATTACAGCAGAGTCTATACATTCTCTGCTGATATGTTTGTGCATAGTTCGTGCATTGATTTGTCTCGCACACACATTCAAAGTCTGTACAGCCTATGTTCGCAACACTAAGTCTGTACATTGGCTGGCTGCTACAACACTAAGTCTGTACATTGGCTAGTTGCTGCAACACTAAGTCTGTACATTGGCTGGCTGCTGCAACACAAAGTATGTACATTGGCTGGTTGCTGCATTGCACGTGCTCAAAGTCTATACACTACTTGCACGCGTTCAAGTCTATACATTCCTATCTTTACCTACATTACACGAACATCAAGTCTATATATTGTGCATCATTGAAAGCAGAGTCTACACATTACCTACTGTTGTGTTCGTGCATCATTTGAGTGAGTCTGCACATTGCTGCATGCTGAGTCTACACATTCGTTTGGCATGTCAGGGCACTCATCTTCAATGTACTTACTTTGATATATGCATGCTGCATTACACACGCTCAAAGTGTGTACATTCCTCAATGGCTTGTGAAATCCTTCAAAACAAGTCTGTACATCATCCTTTGGTTCAAATCTTGAACTAACTCGATGCATCCATTTTTCACTTCTTTCAGATTGATTCAAGCTGATGAGTGGGCACATGATCCGAGGTTGGCACCTGGCACGTGATCCGAGGTTATCTCTGGACAAAGAGGGCACAAGCCCTATCTCTGAGGCTCTATAAATACGAAGCTTCTTCCTCAGAAGAAGAGATCGTGCTAAGAGATCGTGAGAGAAGTAGAAGAAGAGAGCAGCACAGAGGCAGAGAGTAGCAGAAGAAGGAAAAGAAGAAGAAGAGAAAAGAAGAGACAAAGAGAGCCTGCACGATCCAATGTCAAGAAGAACGAGAGAAAAAGAAAGAGAAGCAGAGAGAAGAAGAAAGAAGAGGAAGAAAGAAAGAGAAAGATAGAGAGCTCGAGGAGAGAAATTGAAGCCTTCATTGAGGATTTGTGTGTCTGGCAATTGGATCAGATCCAAACCAGACTTGCTCCTGCGAGAGCTACATTTTGCATTTCATTTACAGCTTTCAGTTGCTGTGTTTTTATCATTTCTTATTTTTCTTTTTTATCTGATCATTGTTGTTCTTCCGATTCTCTGGTTTGAGGTCGGGTTCCTCCTGTGGACTCAGGAGAAGGGAGACCTGGTGTCTCCGGTTGTAAGTGGCTGGGTGTCACTTGTGGGTTCCCTCTGGTCTCAGAGGAAGGGAGTCTCTGACTCCGGGTTTGCAGGTAGTGGTTGCTACCTGTGGGTTCCCTCCTGGTCTAGAGGAAGAGAGACGTTAGTCTCTGGTTTCTAGTGATTGTGTGTCACTAGGGTTGCCCTCCGGGTTGGAGGAAGAGGGGAGGTTGTTCCCCTGGTCAAGCTGTTAGGCAACATTTATTTGCAGACTGAGTCTGCGGTTCTAGCTGTTGCTAGTGGAAGCCTCACTCCGGTTTGGAGTGAGGGGTGGACGTAGGTCTGTGGACCGAACCACCTAAAAACTCTTCTTGCATCGTGGTTTGAGTGTCTATTCTGATCCGCTAGATGTATGCTTAGGTTCGATCTGAATCGTTTGTCTAGCGAAGAATTTATTTCATATTGTTTATTTGAGATTGGTTCTGGAGAGTGTCAAATTCACTCAAGTCATCTGAGCATCTAAGTTCCATTCGTTCACTTGATTGAGTTCAGTTAATAACGCAAGTTTTCTTAGAAGTCTGCACTCTTGCAGCTCAACTGTTTGTTCAAGACAATCATTGTCCTTCTTATCTTGTATAGCTTAACTAGTCTGGATTCCACTGTCGTATCTGGTTATAGTTTTTAATTGGGTAAATTTCCAAAGGGGAGATTCATTCACCCCCCTCTGAATCCATCGCACCGGTCCCAACAATTGGTATCAGAGCGGGTCTCGGACTGATCAGATCCAACGATCTGCAGAGGATCCTGTCATCTTTGGTGCATTTTTGAACTTACCCTCTGGTGCATTGATCTGTTTGTCGATTTATTCCATGGGTTCTCCACCGGTTTTTAATGGCTCTGATTTTAACTCGTGGGTTAGCAGTCTACATAACTATGTGAAACTGATTGATCCGGATCTGTGGAAGTTAATCTCACACGGTCCTCACAGACTACCAAAGAAAGAATCCAAATGGACAGTGTTGTGCATGTGATTTTGATGATTACAAAATGCCTTTGTTGCTTGGCCGTGTGCGAGAATGGTTGTTCATGTCATCATGTGTATGGAGGTTGAAATGGTTGAGGAAATGATCATAAAGTGTTTCTATTGTGATATCATCATGTGGGTGCATTGTGATTCTATAAGGCTCATACGTTCTTTGAGGTTAGCACAAACATTGCATATACATTGTCTCTACACTTAGTGAGATTGCTTTGTGATGTGTGGGTTGATGAGCTTGGAGATTGAACAAATAGAATATGACTCAATAATGGTTTACGTGCCTTGATTCCCAAGTTGTTCATCATGCAATGGTAAGAATTTATATTGAAATACATGGTGATACTCTTCTAATCTTGAGTTGGAAAAATGGGTTCTCAAGTGCTTTCATACAGATCTTTCATGGGAATTCTTATGAGCCTCATGCTAATAGTTTCATAATCATATTTCATGTCATTTGGGTCTCGGCCTCAAAACGAGCTTCATATGCTAATGCATGACCCATATATTTTGATCTTGATCTAAAATCTTGCTTTATCATATTTTTCAGGATGAAAAATCATGATTGATCTTCATGGGATTATGGTAACATTTAATCAATTGTTTCCCTTTGGTTTGATGGAGGTTTTAGTTATTTTTCAAACTCAAACTGTCTTACAGTCTTCACCATTTTCAATCCAACCGTTAGATCTCCCCTCTAAAAATTATATGTTGTAGCTCTGGGAGTCCTCTTTCCAACGCCTCCAGTCTTGCTTCAATCGGAGTTCGGAGCTAGGAGAATTAATTCCTGTCGCGAAAGTGCGCAGAGCCATTTTTGTGAAGCTGCCTGAAAGGGTCGACCCCTCCAGAAAGGGTCGACCCTTGGGGTCGACCCCTGTAAACCAGAACCAAAGTGTGTTCTGTTTGGGTTCTGGAAACCCAAGGGTCGACCCCTGGGGTCGACCCCTTGAATTCTGGAAACCCGAGGGTCGACCCCAAGGGTCGACCCATGTAAAACAGAACACAAAATCCGTTCTGTTTGGCTTCTGTATGCCCAAGGGTCGACCCCAAGGGTCGACCCCTTCAGTTCCGACCTCCAGCCGCCGTTTTTGACCGCCGTTCTCTTACTCCAAAAGTCTTCCAATCCGAGTCCAACTTCTCCTAATCACTCCATAACTTGTGGGTCTTGTCCAAGGGCTGTCCCTTGACCATTCTAATCATATATATACTTCTCCTTGGGTCACAAACCCTAAGGAGAGAGGTGAGATCCGATTTTTGGGTGTTTTGCTAACCCTTGTGTATGCATGTTCGGAGTTGAAGCTCCCAAGCCCTCTTCCACCTTGTTTTGAGCTTATATGTGAAGGGAAGAACGTGGATTCAAGTCCCTAATCGATCCTCTACTGGAAGCAACGTGGAGAATCAAGATACAAGCATCATCTATGCAAGAATCGATCATTTCTCTTCAAGAATGGTTCCTCATTCTGCAGAAGCTCTTCATCGAAAATCTGAGGGAGTTGTCTTGATCTTTCACTTCTGTGTTTTTATTTGAGATTGCTCAAGGTCTTGAATGATTATCTATGAGGTGCAATATATATATATATATATATATATATATATATATATATATATATACACATGTTCATTTGTTCATCTATTGATTGCTATCTTATTAGTGCTATGTTTTCATCCTAAGCAATAAGATGAACTAATGCTTTCTTTTCTCTTGCAGAAGTAGAAGGAAGAGTGGTACCACAAGGATGAGAGTAGAGAGGTGAAGAAGAAATTAGAAGAAGGTAAAGAAGTGCATCTCGAGGAGACGAAGAAGATGATGTCTAAATCATGATCATCCGTCAACGAGCAAGGAGAGTCAGATTGTGCTGAAGAAGGGGGAGCCTTATACTTGATGCATACTGCTAGTTTTCATCTATAGAATTCGTTGGGAGGTCATAGTATATATATGTTTTAATTCATATACATTTCAGATAATATCTTGTGTGGGTGTTCGGAGAAGGGGATCTCCGAGTGTGTGTGTTGTTATATGTGTGCTGATTGTGCGGTGTATATCCGCGTGTGTGTTGTTGTTGGGAGCTTTCTCCCGTATGGTTGATTAGGCATTGTCCTACGTGTGTGTGGACGGAGTTGTGACTCCGTGTGAGGAATTTGTTTGGGGTGTGTTCCCTAGTGTGTGTGTGTGTGTGCTGCTGTGGCAGCAGGTTGAGGCAAGGCCTCGTGTGTGTGGTTTACTGCGAAAGCAGTGTGTGTGTGTTTGGGTTCATCCCCGTGTTGCTACATTTTGTAGCGTGTAGTGAAGCCTCATCGGTTTGGTGAGGGGTGGACGTAGGGAGCCCGTCGTGGTCCCGAACCACCTTAAAAATCCCCGTGTCTTGTGGTTTGATTCTTGTGATTGTGTGTTCACTATCCCATCTATTTGTGCCATCGTGTGAGCTCGGCGAGATTGAGTGAATCAAGTCTAAACTTGTTTAGATTAATTTCCTCAATCCTATCAATCTTCTATATTCCGCTGTGTGGTAGTTGTGTTTTTAATTGGACATAGTTTTTAGTAGAAGGATCTATTCACCCCCCCTCTAGATCCGTGTTCCTGCACTTCGGGACCCAACAATTGGTATCAGAGCGAGGCTCTGTTGTCCCTAGATCTTACGATCTAAAGAGTTATCCCAGTGCATTCCACAATCATGAATTTTTCTACTGAACATATATCTATGAACGGTTTGCCAATCTTCACTGGTTTGAATTTTAATTCATGACTAGGTAAACTGTGTGTGGTGATCAATTCTATTAATCCTTGTCTTTGGAAATTGATTTGTCATGGTCCACACATATTATCTCTAGATGAGACCAAGTGGTCTAATCAGGATAAAATGATGCATCATGATAATTTACTGCTTTGAGTTTATTGAAAGCTTCCGTAAATACTAACAAGTATGCATTTGTATCTTCTTATAGGACGGCAAAGGAGCTTATGGATCGGTTGATCAAAGCTCAATAAAAGGAAAGATAAAAATGTCTCATGGCCGATGATGCTGATCAACAAAGTGACAAAAGTGCAGAAGAGGTAAATTCAGATTCTGAAGAACTTACTCTTGATGATCTTGTTGATGCTTATGATGAGCTGGAAAAATAATATAAGAAAGTCAAGTCAGAAAATAGAAAATTGAAAAAGAAATCTAAAACTTTATCCATGAAAATGGTTCTTGTGATAAATGTTCTGAGCTTGATAACTTGACTGAAATCTTAGAGCATGATGTTGAATGTCACAAAGAAACCATTGCTTGTTTGAGAAATGAGAATGTTGCCCTAAAGAACAAAATCAATCAATTGGAGAAAATTGAAAAAGATCTAAGAAACAAAATGAAGTCAAACTCTATTGATCATGATATTTGCAATGAATTGATTATGAATGATAAACTTGTAAATGAAAATGAAGAACTTAAAAAGGAGAATAGCGCGATGCTAATTCAGATCTCTATGCTTGAAAGTAGATTGCAAAATCATGAAAAACTTGAAAAAGGGAAATCTGTGATTGTTGATGAATCTGAAAAGATACATGTGCTAGAACAAATTATGGAGAGCTACAAAGCCATCAATGCCCAATTGAATGAAAAAGTCATTTCCTGTGATAATGAGATCATTGCCTATGAATTACATATTTCATCTCTTGAAAAGGAAATTCTTGATCTGAATACTTCTTTGTCTAAGTTTGTGAATGGGGAAGAAAATCTGAACAAGATATTGGGGACTAAAGTGAATTTCCAAAGAGAGGGGCTGGGCTATAATCCTGTGAACAAAAAGAATTTTAAAAACAAAGTCTATACATCTTTTATCCATTCAAACATAGCCAGCACATCTAATGAGTCTCCAAATCAAACTACTGCTCAAACAACAAAGAGATCAAATAAAAATCTGGAAAAGAAACAAAACTTGCATAAAAAGGCTAAAAGTGTTGTTGGTGTCACGATGAATGCTAAGAAAAATCATGTTGCACACACACATGCATCCACAAAGAAAATCTCATATTTTTATTGTGGTGAACTTGGTCATATGATGCATGATTGCTTTTTGATGAAATCTGAAGATTTAGAAGCATGCAAGAAAATGAATGGCTTCATAATGCCAAGAAAGCCTTTGAACACAAAAAGAACTCTTGATAACTCTCATGCTCATGAAAGAAGACCATTTGAGAGATTTGCTACATTGAACTATTTTCATTGTAGAAGGTTTGGTCACATGATGAACAATTGCTTTGGTTTGAAAAATGAGAACATCTCTTCAAACCCACAAACATTTCATGCTCATTCTTACAAGAAAAATCTGAAGTCTCTTGGTTGTTGTCATTATTGTGGTGAGTTTGGGCATACCATGTATGATTGCTCTTTAATACATTTTGATGATATGCATGTCCAAAAACTGTGGAAGGCACCCTCTAGAGGTGCAACTAACCATCCGGGACCCAAGAAGGTTTGGGTACCCAAAACAACTAAATGAGAACTTTGTTGCAGGATTGCCTTGCGGCCAAGGGGAAGGCTCTAAGTCGACGTGGCCAGTTTTTGATGCAATGCTTTGGTAAACATGGGTTTGTCCTTGAATTGGTACTAATTTGATTGTAGAGGCAATCTTATGTGTTTCATATGCCTTATATGCATAGACTTGACTCTTTACACATGTTGGATGATAGCTTCATATTTTCTCATATTATTTCTGTACACTTGAGAGAATATTCTAAGAAAATTGTTGATTATGTGTGAAAATATTCACCAAAATCTATTTTTTGTTAACACTTGAGCTTTCATGAAAAAAATGATGAATTATTGGGAGTAATTAAAACTCGAGTGCATATTTGTGAATAAGATTTACATTGATTAAAACTTTGTGTTACAATCAATATGCACATTTTCTAAATAGCAGGACGTTGCAGTCATCATTTTTACATATGAAGGGTGTTGGTGCTATATGGCTCATGAAGACTTCAACAATAGCACATGGCCGAATGCATGTGTGCATGGTGGCATCACGTAGGTATCCACGTGGTTTTGCATGAAGCACAAGGTGGTGGGGTTCCTTCATGAAGATGGCTAAGTAGGGTGCGATGGCATTATAATAATCAAACAAGCAGCAAGGTGGTGGCATGATATCACGTAAGGACATCACGTGCATGGCCAAGCAAGAGGCATATGCATGCATCGGCAAGACCATTAGTTTATTTTGTACGTGCATGTGGGATGCAGTCAAGGGAGCGTCAGCAAGGATATCATCAGCAAATGCTCAGGTGAGATGGAGAAGATATCGGAGGTAATTCAGCTCCGGGTACAACGTTCGCAGCAGAGGATAAAGATAGCGAAGCTAGCGGAGTCCATCCGCTCGAGTGTAGCTGTGAGGGCCGTTCGCTTCCGTGGGTGGCAGTTCGCGGTAGGGATGAGCTTCAAGACGCATGCCACCAACGAGATAAGGTGGACGCACCGTGAATAGCGGCAACAAGCTTTTCAAAAGGGGGAGCGCCTATAGCTGCCGCGGGAGGATCAAGCTCTCCCCTATAAAAGTGGTACACAGGGAACGGAGGGCAGGGAGTTTTTTTTTGATGCTTTCAGTTCAGCCTGTTGGGTTTTTAGCCCGTTCCTTGAGTTTTCCAGTCCTAGCTTTTGATTTTGGGAGTTCTTGAGAGATCGTGTCTTCTTTTGGGGTTTTTAATTAGACCTCTGGGATTCTGTAATCCTTTTAGCTCTTTTTGGCTTTCAGTCATCCGTTTAGATTTGTAGTGTGTTGTTTAGCGTCCCAGTCTTAGTTTGTTTTGGAATTCTTGGAAGTTGTAATCTTTTGTTTGAAGTTTAATGAAAATCTTTACCCCGTCTACTGGACTGTCATCTTATTGCCGTGGCAAGCTCCTTCTGCAGTATCCGTGGTACCTTTGGTGCATCTGTGCTTCCAGTGGTCTGAACAGAGAGACACGGCAAGAGTCCTTTGTTGCTGTGGCTCTGTGAGCATTCTCCCCTGGGTGCTGGCCAGAGTTTAACCTTCAGGAGTTCATCAAGTGGGCTCGTGCAGCTTCTGTGCACTTCTAGCTCGTGCAGCCAGCAGCTCGTGCAGGCTTGCAGCTCGTGCAGCCAGCAGCTCGTGCAAGAGTTGGTGCAGCCCCGTGCAACCCTGCATCCATGCAAACCAGAACTCGTGTAGATCCTGCCGTCTCCAATCCGTGCAGCCTTGCACCTGTGCAACCCTTGGTTCGTGCGGCGTGTGTTGGTGCAGCTCGTGCAGCCCTGCACCCGTGCAACTCCTACGTTCGTGCAGGCTTGGGTCCTTGCAGATCCTGCCGTCTTCAAGCCCGTTCAAGCTGCAGCTCGTGCATCTTCTGCTGCCCCCAAGCCCGTGCTCTGTTATTTTCTTTTATTTTCAGTCACTTCCATTTAGCTTCAGTATATGTTCATAGCGTTATTTTTCTTCATAGTATAATCTAGTTAGTCCTTTGATTTTATGAATTTTAGACTTTACAGATAAGTCTTAAGCACGCTCTTTCTTTAATGCTAAATAAATCTGTTTAACTTTTTATTCATTATCGTCATCTCTCATTCCCTCTTTTCTACGTGTAGTTTGTTTGATATCTTCTTTACATTTGTTTAATTTGATCGGTATCTTAGTCACTTAAGTTTCTTCATCCAGATTGGTAAACTTTAATTTGTCAACTCTTAATTTTAGTGTCCATTTGTCATGAACTTTTAGTCAAACAAAATACAAGAGTTTCATCTTAAAAATCTGAATTTCCCCGTGGATTCGACTCGGACTCACCGCTTATCTATTTTCCTTTAATTAATTTGTGAGCCGATAATTAAATTTGGTAGTGGATGTATTAACGGCATGTATTTTTAACTATCAATTTTTGGCGCCGTTGCCGGGGAAGTTTATGATTTTTAGGTCGTTAATCTTGTATTTGTGTACATAAATTGACACTAATAAATTCTCTTTTTCTTATTTTTGCAGGAAAAATCAAAAACACAAAAGTGGTAAGTTTTCTTTGTCATTTATTTCAAAAAGAAAAAAAAATGAGGGAACACTTTTCCAAGTAAGTACTCACATCTCCCTCATTCATTTGAGTTTATTTTCTTTATTTTTCATATCTTGTGGTTAGATAGGATCATTAATTAAAAAATAAATAAATAAAAATTTCACTTGAACTTTAATGAAAATCAACATCTCAAGAGTAGCAATCACATTTCTATGCTATAGGTCATGCATCATATAGGTTAGAATTGTTTTTTTTATTTAATTTTGTTAAATGCATCATTGAAGATTGCGGGGGCAAGGTGAGTTCTACTATCTTTTTCTTAATCACATGACATGCATATTTGTATAGAACCCCTTGTTTGATATTGTGGTGTTGCATTTCAGTTCAAATCTATCTTAAGGGCAAAACCCATAATCACATAAGGTGGGGATTTCATCACCCTTCCTTAGCCCACAAACCACAACTCCACATTTTGCATTTCCCAAGCCTAATAAAATCTAGTAGACATTGGCCCTAGGGTTCACTTTGAGATTTGATTTCACTTGGGCCCATTATCAATTTGGAAACTAGTGTCTAGAAAAGAGGTCCGATGGCAAACGCCTTAAGTGGGATTGTGGTTTATTAATTAGGACCCTACATCTGTAGGGGGAGCCTCCCACAACCCCACCTCTTTCCTGACTAGTGGACAAATTTGGTAGTGGACTTGGGCTGGATTCAAGTTGATTTGTGAGAAAGCTAACATTTAAGCCCACTTAGTGGTTGAACCTTAAGGGAAATTGTGCTTGTATCACCATCTAAAGGCTGGTGTCTAGGCAAGAGGTTAAAAGGCTACGCCTAAGTGGATCCGTGGTTCATTAATTAGGAGCTTGCGAAAGCAAGGGGAACCTCCCACGATCCTACCTCTTACCTGGCCAACTTGAAGGTCGGTGTATGCAAGATTGCAATTGAACTTTGGGGAATTCTCACTATTTGTGCTTTTAAGTCTAAGGAGCCCTAGGTTTTGTCGGTTAATTTGTTAAACAAGTGTTTGCTATTACATATAAAAATATAAAAATATAAATAAATAAAAACAAAAAAAAATTGAATTAATTTTTGGAGTTCATGCAAGGTAGAAGATCCCAAGTTCCACATTTAGTTGAACCCATCCAAGAGATTGAAAGAGTGATCCATCAGGCCCAAAATCCAATCCAACCAATGGCCAATCAAGGTGAATTGCCCAAACAGATGAAGGAATATTTCATTCCTTCTAACTATCAACCTTCCACATGTATCCATCTTCCGGAAGTGCCAGCAGCCCAATATGAGATCAAATCTAGCACGATCCAAATGCTCCCTTCATTCCATGGGCTTACAAATGAAGACCCATATAAGCACTTAGATGAGTTCTTGGAAATATGTTCCACTGTGAAAATGCAGAATTTCACAGACGATGCCCTAAAGTTGACTCTATTCCCTTTCTCCTTGAAAGATAAAGCCAAATATTGGTTAGGGACCTTAGGAAGACCCATTCGGTCATGGGAGGAAATGCAAAAGGAATTTTTGAAAAAGTTCTATCCTATAGGTCGGACCAATACAATGAGAAGAGCCATCACGGGCTTTGTTCAAAACCCAGGGGAATTGATTCATGAGTCTTGGGAAAGAATGAAGGAGTTATTGAGAAAATGCCCACATCATGGGCTATCAAAATGGCAGATTGTGCAGGCCTTTTATGAAGGATTGACTGAACCCTATAGGCAAATGGTTGATGCTTCGTGTGGAGGTGCGTTTATGAGTAAAAGTGAAGAAGAAGCTTATGCTCTCTTTGAAATGTTGAGTGAGAACTCCATCAACCATGCCTCTCTTTCTTCATATGAAAAATCAGTGGGGCCATCTAGAAAAGCTGGGATATATGAGGTCAAAGAGAGGGGAGAATTTGAGCCTAGATTAGATGTGAATGCCTTGACCCAAAAATTGGAGAAAGTTGACCTGCTGACTCAACAAGTTAGCGAACTCATTAAATTGAATAAACAATCGCTCAATACTCAATCACAACCATCTTTCTACTCTCGCCAAGGTCCAGTCCAAGAGGCATGTGTTCTTTGTGAAAGCCCAGCCCATCAAGTGGATGAATGCCCAGCGGCAGCCCAGTTACCACCTGCTATCCAGGAGCAAGTTTATGCAGCCCAAGGATTGTCTAAGCCCAACAATGACCCATTTTCAAACACTTACAACCCGGGCTGGAGAAATCACCCAAACTTCTCTTAGAAGCCCCAGCAAAACCAAAATTTTCAACCCAAACCCCAACCTCAGGCCCATTTTCAAAATCAAACTTTCCATAGGGGCCAATTGTCACAACAGTCACCCAATCAACCTCAATTCCCTTATAGCCAGCCATCTTATGGCCAACCCTCATTTGCTCAGCCCGCATATGGGCAATCTTCACATCCTCCTCCAATTTACCAACCACCTATGCAACCTCCACCAATGGCCCAAAATGATGACAAAATCAATCAATTACAACAACTCATTTTGGCCCAAAACCAATCTTTCCAAACCCAAATGGCTGAAATGAAGGCCCAGATTGGCCAACTCTTGGAAACCAATGTAAGGAGAGATCCGGGTCAACTTCCAAGTCAACCCATTCCCAACCCTAGAAATTATCCTCCTGATTTTCAGCAGCCCCTTCCACTCGCCCCTCAAGGGCAATTCCAACAAGGCCCAAATCCTCCAAAGGGCCCACAATTTGAGAATGCTAAGGCCATTTCAGCCTTAAGAAGTGGTAAAACTCTGTCAGATCCTCATCAAACTCAGGAATCCAATCAAGCTTCATCCAGTCAAACCCAAGAAGAAGAAGAACCCATTTCCACTCCTATAGTGGATAGTGAGGCAATCAACAAAGAGAAAGGGAAGGCAAAGATAGATGAATCACCTGAATGCTACAAACCTAAGATTCCCTTCCCTAATGCATTGGACACTAGGAAAGAAAAGAAAAAGAAGAACAATCAAGCTCAGAATGAAGAATTGATGAAATTGTTCAAACAAGTCCACATCAACATCCCCCTCTTAGATGCAATCCAACATGTGCCTGCATATGCCAAATTTCTCAAGGAAATGTGCACTCAAAAGAGGGAACCAAAGGTGAATCTGGAAAGAATTCTATTGTCTGAGGATGTTAGTGCTGTTCTACTAAATCAACTCCCCCAGAAAATGAAAGATCCTGGCACCCCACTCATATCTTGTGTCATTGGGGGGGTCACCTTTGAAAATGCTCTGTTGGACCTAGGAGCAAGTGTCAATCTCCTCCCAACACCTGTGTACCAAAAATTTGGTATGGGAGAACTCAAATCAACTCCTGTCATTCTCCAATTGGCTGATAGATCTGTTAGAACACCTAAGGGGTTGGTAGAAGATGTCCTTGTCAAGATAGACACCTGCTATTTTCCTGTTGACTTTTTAGTCCTTGACATGGAGTCTAAATCAGACCTAGCCCAAAGCCCAATTATATTGGGCCGGCCCTTCTTAGCCACAGCCAATGCCAACATCAATTGTAAGTCTGGGCTTATGGACATCTCTTTTGGAGATCAGAAGATGACACTAAATGTCTTCAAGGCGTCCAAACAAATAAGGGAGGAAGAAGATTGTTACATCATTGATGTGATTGATGAGATGATAGAAGATGACCCTCCCTTGACCAGAATAGAAAACTTTGACAAAACTGAAGACAAAGAGCCCATTTCTGATGTCAATGCTCTTCATCAGTTTGAACATTTATCTGATGTGAAACATGAACCTTCACTTCCCTCCATCCATGCCCCACCACAGCTAGAATTGAAACCCCTACCCGATTCCCAGAAATATGTCTTCTTAGGGGATGAGAGTACTTTGCCTGTCATAATAGCATCTGATCTGACACCCACTCAGGAGGACCAACTGATTGATGTCCTCAAAAGACATAAGGAAGCCATAGGTTGGTCTGTGGCCGATCTTAAAGGAATATGCCCATCAGTATGCATGCATCACATTTATCTGGAAGACAATGCAAAGTCATCTAGGGAGATGCAAAGAAGGCTGAACCCTCACATGAAAGAAGTGGTTAAGAAAGAAGTAGTCAAATGGCTTGATGCAGGAATCATATACCCAATCTCTGACAGCCCATGGGTTAGTCCAACTCAAGTGGTACCTAAGAAAGCTGGGCTCACTGTGGTGAGAAATGACAAAGGAGAATTAGTACCCACTAGATTACCCACAGGGTGGAGGGTATGCATAGATTATAGGAAATTGAATGAGGCCACTAAGAAGGACCATTTTCCCCTACCATTCATTGACCAAATCTTGGAAAAATTAGCTGGCCAACAATATTTCTGTTTCTTGGACGGTTATTCAGGATATAACCAAGTGGCCATTTATCCAGAGGATCAAGAAAAGACCACATTCACATGTCCTTATGGGACATTTGCATTTAGGAGAATGCCCTTTGGGTTATGTAATGCTCCAGCCACTTTTCAGAGATGCATGATGGCCATTTTTTTAGATATGGTGGGGAACTTCTTAGAAATTTTTATGGATGATTTCTCAGTCTTTGGAGATTCTTTTGAAGTGTGCCTAGATAATTTGACAAAAATTTTGGAGAGGTGCATAGAAAAGAGGTTGATTCTAAGCTGGGAGAAGAGTCACTTCATGGTAAAAGAAGGCATAGTATTGGGCCATATAGTTTCTGAGCGGGGTATAGAGGTGGACAAGGCCAAAATTGACCTCATTTCTAATCTTCCCCCACCCACCTCAGTTAAGCAAATTCGGTCTTTCCTTGGCCATGCCGGCTTCTATCGCCGGTTTATCCAAAAATTTTATCAAATTGCCCGACCTTTAACCCTTCTCCTAGCCAAAGATGTCCCTTTTCATTTGGATGAATCATGTTTAAAGGCTTTCAATGTTTTGAAGGAGGCTCTGACCAAAGCTCCAATTCTTCAGCCACCTGATTGGTCTCTTCCCTTCGAGATCATGTGTGATGCATCTGATTTTGCTATAGGTGCAGTCTTAGGGCAGAGGATTGACAAACGCCCTGTGGTGATTTATTATGCTAGTCGCACTATGGGTGATGCTCAACTGAATTACACCACCACTGAAAAAGAACTCTTGGCTGTGGTGTTCGCCCTTGAAAAATTCAGATCATATCTCTTAGGATCCAAGGTCATCATCTACTCTGATCACTCAGCCTTGAGATACCTCATGTCCAAGAAAGAAGCCAAGCCCCGTTTGATTAGATGGATCTTACTCTTACAAGAATTTGATATTGAAATTCGGGATAAAAAGGGGTCTGAGAATGTAGTGGCTGATCATCTCTCTAGAATTCTTATGCAAGAAAAGGAGCCCATAAGAGACTTTTTTCCTGATGAACAACTCTTGTCCATTAGCCACATCCAACCCCCGTGGTATGCCAATATTGTCAATTATCTGGCTGTTGGATTGACCCCTAAAGGTTGGTCTAAGAATGAGAAGGATAGATTCTATGCTCAGATAAGACACTACTTTTGGGAGGATCCAGAATTATTCCGTATCTGTGCGGATAATGTCATTCGAAGGTGTGTCCCTGAAAATGAGCATCAAAGCATTCTCACCTTCTGCCACACTCTTGCTTGCGGAGGTCATTTTTCTGGAAAGAAAACTGCTACGAAAGTCCTCCAATGCGGTTTTTATTGGCCCACTCTCTTTAAGGATGCCCATGCTTTTAGTCACTCTTGCCCAAAATGTCAAACTATGGGGAATATTTCTCGGAGAGACATGATGCCCTTAAACCCCATTCTTGTGGTCGAAATTTTTGATGTTTGGGGAATTGATTTCATGGGACCATTCCCACCATCTTATGGGCATGAGTATATTCTAGTGGCTATTGATTACGTTTCAAAATGGATCGAAGCTGTAGCAACTAGAACCAATGACCACAAAGTGGTCATGAAATTTGTGCAAAAGAACATTTTCTCTAGGTTTGGATTCCCTAGGGCCATAATTAGTGATGGTGGTAGTCACTTCACCAACTACCAATTCAAAAGCTTGCTTAAAAAGTATGGGATCACCCATAAAGTGGCCACACCATATCATCCTCAAACGAGTGGGCAGGTGGAAGTTTCCAACCGAGAAATCAAAAATATTTTGCAAAAGACTGTGAGGACTGATAGGAAAGACTGGGCTGAGAGATTGGATGATGCTTTGTGGGCCTACAGAACGGCCTATAAAACCCCAATTGGAATGTCACCCTTCAGATTGATTTATGGAAAAGCCTGCCACCTCCCAGTGGAGCTAGAACACAAGGCTTATTGGGCAATCAAACAATTTAACCTAGATTTGACCCAAGCTGGATCACACAGGGCCTTGCAATTAAGTGAGTTAGAGGAGCTTCGTGAGGAATCCTATGAGAACTCCAAAATCTATAAGGCCAAGATGAAAACTTTTCATGACAAACACATCTCCAGGAAAACATTTGAACCTAATCAAAAGGTTTGGTTATTCAATTCTAGATTAAAACTTTTCCCTGGGAAGCTTAGATCTAGATGGGATGGGCCATACCTTGTAGTTAATTCATTTCCCCATGGTGCTGTTGAGATCTGTGACCCCAAAAGTGGCAACACTTTCAAAGTCAATGGCCAGAGACTCAAACCCTTCATTGAAGGAATCTCAAATGAACTGATTGTGGAAGAAATTGCATTAATTGAACCAAGTTGAATTCGCTGATGTCTGGCTGAAGACATTAAACTTAGCGCTAATTGGGAGGCAACCCAATTATTTTTTTCATAAATAAAGGAGAATGACTGATTGCTTTTCTTTCTAGAAACATGGAGAATGGGCAGCATCTCTCTCTACAGTAACATTTCATCTTGCTCAGGTTGTACCTTTCCCTCTCAATACATTCACTCTATTTTGTCCCAGTCTTCTATTTTAATCATGTCATTGAGGACAACGTCACCTAAGTTGGGGGGTAGCTTAAGCTTAAATTTTCATCAAAATGATGTAATCTTTCATAATTCCCCTAACAAATGCTTCAGGGTCATTTTTCATGATAAGAAACTTGTCAAAATGATAAGGCTTAGAATATCCACTTGTGACAGCATTGAATTAAAGGGTGAATTAGTCGGTTATGTTTTTAGCATCTTCCTCGGAATACACTCAGATTTTTTTGAACTCACACACATCTGCACACTAATGAGAATAGTAGGTATTAAACACAAGGATGATGAGCTCTTTACTTAAAACTTAGGCAAGGATTGAAAATTCTGCCTAGTCATTGAAGATCTATCGTGAGGAAAAAGCTACCTGCCTGTAAATAAGTGCAAAGCACCAAAAAGAAAGAAAGAAAAAAAATGAATGATAAAAAATAACTCATGGAAAATGCTCCTGATCTTAGTAACCGGGCCTGCTTCTCCTAGCAAGAGTTGAGGTTCGCGTCAAACAGTGAAGGAATGTGCAGCACCATGATGAAAAAAAAATGATGATGATCAGGCAGAGTGAAGCTACCTGTAATTCGAGAGTCTGATTTGTAAAAGGTAGAATTGAAAATCATCGTTAAGTGATAAATAGAAGGCTCATGCATCCGGTTGTCTGATGTCCACTAATCAAATTGGAACACATACACGAAGAGATACAAAAATTTATGAGTGTAACCTGAGGAAGTGCCTAATTACATGGATTGACGAAGTTTATTCTTGACGTTTAGTGCTTGAACTTGCAGTATTCTATAGGGTAAATCACAATGCTCACATTCTTCTCATGAAACGTTATTTATGAACTCTTGTTAGTCCTAATTTATAATTATTTGCATTGCTGAGGGTCTAGCAATGAGTAAGTTGGGGGGTGTGATAGCTTCATATTTTCTCATATTATTTCTGTACACTTGAGAGAATATTCTAAGAAAATTGTTGATTATGTGTGAAAATATTCACCAAAATCTATTTTTTGTTAACACTTGAGCTTTCATGAAAAAAATGATGAATTATTGGGAGTAATTAAAACTCGAGTGCATATTTGTGAATAAGATTTACATTGATTAAAACTTTGTGTTACAATCAATATGCACATTTTCTAAATAGCAGGACGTTGCAGTCATCATTTTTACATATGAAGGGTGTTGGTGCTATATGGCTCATGAAGACTTCAACAATAGCACATGGCCGAATGCATGTGTGCATGGTGGCATCACGTAGGTATCCACGTGGTTTTGCATGAAGCACAAGGTGGTGGGGTTCCTTCATGAAGATGGCTAAGTAGGGTGCGATGGCATTATAATAATCAAACAAGCAGCAAGGTGGTGGCATGATATCACGTAAGGACATCACATGCATGGCCAAGCAAGAGGCATATGCATGCATCGGCAAGACCATTAGTTTATTTTGTACGTGCATGTGGGATGCAGTCAAGGGAGCGTCAGCAAGGATATCGGCAGCAAATGCTCAGGTGAGATGGAGAAGATATCGGAGGTAATTCAGCTCCGGGTACAACGTTCGCAGCAGAGGATAAAGATAGCGAAGCTAGCGGAGTCCATCCGCTCGAGTGTAGCTGTGAGGGCCGTTCGCTTCCGTGGGTGGCAGTTCGCGGTAGGGATGAGCTTCAAGACGCATGCCACCAACGAGATAAGGTGGACGCACCGTGAATAGCGGCAACAAGCTTTTCAAAAGGGGGAGCGCCTATAGATGCCGCGGGAGGATCAGGCTCTCCCCTATAAAAGTGGTACACAGGGAACGGAGGGCAGGGAGTTTTTTTTTGATGCTTTCAGTTCAGCCTGTTGGGTTTTTAGCCCGTTCCTTGAGTTTTCCAGTCCTAGCTTTTGATTTTGGGAGTTCTTGAGAGATCGTGTCTTCTTTTGGGGTTTTTAATTAGACCTCTGGGATTCTGTAATCCTTTTAGCTCTTTTTGGCTTTCAGTCATCCGTTTAGATTTGTAGTGTGTTGTTTAGCGTCCCAGTCTTAGTTTGTTTTGGAATTCTTGGAAGTTGTAATCTTTTGTTTGAAGTTTAATGAAAATCTTTACCCCGTCTACTGGACTGTCATCTTATTGCCGTGGCAAGCTCCTTCTACAGTATCCGTGGTACCTTTGGTGCATCTGTGCTTCCAGTGGTCTGAACAGAGAGACACGGCAAGAGTCCTTTGTTGCTGTGGCTCTGTGAGCATTCTCCCCTAGGTGCTGGCCAGAGTTTAACCTTCAGGAGTTCATCAAGTGGGCTCGTGCAGCTTCTGTGCACTTCTAGCTCGTGCAGCCAGCAGCTCGTGCAGGCTTGCAGCTCGTGCAGCCAGCAGCTCGTGCAAGAGTTGGTGCAGCCCCGTGCAACCCTGCATCCGTGCAAACCAGAATTCGTGTAGATCCTGTCGTCTCCAATCCGTGCAGCCTTGCACCTGTGCAACCCTTGGTTCGTGCGGCGTGTGTTGGTGCAGCTCGTGCAGCCCTGCACCCGTGCAACTCCTACGTTCGTGCAGGCTTGGGTCCTTGCAGATCCTACCGTCTTCAAGCCCGTTCAAGCTGCAGCTCGTGCATCTTCTGCTGCCCCCAAGCCCGTGCTCTGTTATTTTCTTTTATTTTCAGTCACTTCCATTTAGCTTCAGTATATGTTCATAGCGTTATTTTTCTTCATAGTATAATCTAGTTAGTCCTTTGATTTTATGAGTTTTAGACTTTACAGATAAGTCTTAAGCACGCTCTTTCTTTAATGCTAAATAAATCTGTTTAACTTTTTATTCATTATCGTCATCTCTCATTCCCTCTTTTCTACGTGTAGTTTGTTTGATATCTTCTTTACATTTGTTTAATTTGATCGGTATCTTAGTCACTTAAGTTTCTTCATCCAGATTGGTAAACTTTAATTTGTCAACTCTTAAATTTAGTGTCCATTTGTCATGAACTTTTAGTCAAACAAAATACAAGAGTTTCATCTTAAAAATCTGAATTTCCCCGTGGATTCGACTCGGACTCACCGCTTATCTATTTTCCTTTAATTAATTTGTGAGCCGATAATTAAATTTGGTAGTGGATGTATTAACGGCATGCATTTTTAACTATCATTGGACTAAACCTGAAATTTCTGAAATTAGTTTTGAACTCATGACAGCTTAAGTCAATCACTTGTATTGATAGTTGCAATTCATCATACAGACTTGCAGCTCATAAGAGATTGTCTTGTGGAAGAAAAACAGTGAAATTGGTTTGCTCACTTGTATTGAATTGAGATTGACATGAATTGAGCTCTTTACAGTGCATGTTTGATAATGACCATCAACCTTTGAAATCATGGAGAGAAAGAAAGGAGCTCAAGAGGACTTCAATGCAAGATTTGATCTGCTTCCATTTCTTTTGGCTAAAATCATTCTATTTCTTGCAGGAGAGAAAGAAAGGAGCTTAATAAGACTTCAATGCCAAAGTTGTTCTACTTCTATTGAGATTTGGAGCATGTTGATGAAGATAACTCAACCATAAATAAAGCAAAGAATTTGAAGATGTCAATAAAGGTAACACAAGGCAAAGGTGAGAAAATAAAGTGTTTAGCTGAAGTTCTATGGTCTTGATGTTAATGCCATAACTTGACAGACAGTGATTGTGAAGGTTTGGATACCCCTTGGTTCTTCTTGACAATGTAGATAATGAATGCTTGGCTGAATGGTATTGAAACATCTAAGCAGTATATATGAGAGTGTAGCCATTGAATGTCTTTTGCTAAACCCCCAATGTCAAATGAGAATACATTTGTCTCTGATCATCATTTCAAGATTACATGGTATATAAAATGGTGACATGTGGAAGGGCAGGTCAAGTCTGTCTGAAAGCTATCACCATGCGTGAGGATGTGCCTCCGCCTGGTACCATGAATCATCTATGCATATGGCATCCAACTTAAATGAATTTTCTGAAATCATCCATTGATTATGGGGGAGTTTTGCATGCTGAAAATATTGAAAATGATATCTTTCCATTCTCTCAGCATGATGATATTGTGTTTGTGGCTGCACATCTTGAGGACTGAAGTTGATCAATGTTCCATGGTCTTTAGCAATGTGCCACGCATCTTTCTGGATAAAAGCACAACTGTTTTCAAGAAAAGTTCACATGTGATGATTTTGATGCTTTGAATGAATTTTCTGAATTCTCTTTTCAGAATAAAATTGTGTCCTCACATTTGAACAATTGGTAATGTGTATCATACATTAATTGCATTGGGTGCATATAGTGTGTCTTGTTGCATAGTTAGCATTTTCAGCATACATATAGTGCATATTTTGAAATACATCATTTTGCACATTTCATGTTGCATAAATGTCAAAATGAATACTTCCAACAATTATCTCATATCTTTGGAGTCAACATTTCAAGAACTGAAATTGCATATCTTTTCATTTTGCATTGCATATGCATATCTTCATCGTATGCTTGCATATTATTATATGATATTTAACCCCTTCCTTGAAACTTCTAAGACCATATACTTCATTGATAAATAATATTGCATCTGAGTCTTAACAAGTGTGCTTCATGTAAAACTCTTAGGGGGAGCTACACTATCCTGTTCTAAGTTAAATTTTCTCCATACATGTTAAATCAAATTCGTATACTTCATGCACTTTAATGTGAAATTGAGTGTTGTTCATAAGGATATAGGAATTTCATTTCAACACTCTAAAGTAATTCAACTTGATGTATGGATGATAAGAGACAGTTGAGGAAAAAGCTGCCTGCCTCCACATACAAAAAAAAATGGTTGATATGAAAGGCAGAGCAATGCTAAGTCTCACTGAGTAAAATGGGCACATGTCACCTGAGACGTGATGTGGTTCATTTCTGAAAAGTGATGCTTAAGTATCTCTGTTCAAATGAGGTGACAAGGTTCAACATTCTGAGTAACCGGGGATTCTGGCATGAGTTCCATGTGTCTCCTCGCGTAAAAAAGAATTATTTTGAACCTGATCCTTCTTAGAAAAATTCAGATTGTCAGTATGAAAATTTCTGATGATATATTTGATTGAGGTAGAGCGAAGCCTCCAATACGCTGTTCTCTAGATTGAAATGCAGTTTGTACACTTACTATTGTGTTTACTTGAAAATCTGGTTATCCATATGGCTAAACTTCATTCCCATGTTACTCACTTGCACATGGTAATTTGATTTGATATGTATTTTGAAAATTTGATTAACTGCTTGACCTACTATACGTCTTCTCCTATTTATCTGCACAATCCTCTAGGTGTAATCATGAGCATTCTGAACTTAATGACTCACTTGCGCTTTTCCTACACCTATCCCCTCGCTGTAATTCAATTAGTATCACTTCTTGTGAAGGAGTTTTGTTGCATGTATCTATAGATATCTGCTTGATTACATTGTATGCATTTCATGTCTCATCACTTTCATACATCCTGTTTCATGCATTTCACAAGAAAACTAAAAATCAAAAATTTGAAAATCAAAGTCAGTCATCTATTGTGTCCATGTCAAAGGGGGAGCTTTACATGTGATCTTATCTGCCCAACTCATCAGGACTTGCATGAGTCAATACCTTTTTATGGGTGTTTGAGTGTTTGTTTGCTTGTTATACGCCATTTCCAATTGCTGCAACTTGTGAGCATTTGCATATCGTATTGTCATCTTGCATACTACATGACCATATTGTCCACATTTGCATTTCCAATTTCAACAATTGGTATCCAAAAATTTTGCAATTAGTTCATGCATATCATGCATATTGCGCATATTAGTTCATGCCATCTTGCATCCCCCATCATGATCCCCATTTCTGATTATGTCAAAGGGGGGGAGAGAGCTTTATGAGAGAGCATTATAGCATAAATATTTTGTCATCATCAAAATGAGGGAGATTGTTGTGCATGTGATTTTGATGATTATAACATGCCTTTGTTGCTTGGCCGTGTGCGAGAATGGTTGTTCATGTCATCATGTGTATGGAGGTTGAAATGGTTGAGGAAATGATCATAAAGTGTTTCTATTGTGATATCATCATGTGGGTGCATTGTGATTCTATAAGGCTCATACGTTCTTTGAGGTTAGCACAAACATTGCATATACATTGTCTCTACACTTGGTGAGATTGCTTTGTGATGTGTGGGTTGATGAGCTTGGAGATTGAACAAATGGAATATGACTCAATAATGGTTTGCGTGCCTTGATTCTCAAGTTGTTCATCATGCAATGGTAAGAATTTATATTGGAATCCATGGTGATACTCTTCTAATCTTGAGTTGGAAAAATGGGTTCTCAAGTGCTTTCATACAGATCTTTCATGGGAATTCTTATGAGCCTCATGCTAATACTTTCATAATCATATTTCATGTCATTTGGGTCTCGGCCTCAAAACGAGCTTCATATGCTAATGCATGACCCATATATTTTGATCTTGATCTAAAATCTTACTTTATTATATTTTTTAGGATGAAAAATCATGATTGATCTTCATGGGATTATGGTAACATTTAATCAATTGTTTCCCTTTGGTTTGATGGAGGTTTTAGTTATTTTTCAAACTCAAACTGTCTTACAGTCTTCACCATTTTCAATCCAACCGTTGGATCTCCCCTCTAAAAATTATATGTTGTAGCTCTGGGAGTCCTCTTTCCAACGCCTCCAGTCTTGCTTCAATCGGAGTTCGGAGCTAGGAGAATTAATTCATGTCGCCGAAGTGCGCAGAGCCATTTTTGTGAAGCTGCCTGAAAGGGTCGACCCTTGGGGTTGACCCCTGTAAACCAGAACCAAAGTGTGTTCTGTTTAGGTTCTGGAAACCCAAGGGTCGACCCCTGGGGTCGACCCCTTGAATTCTGGAAACCCGAGGGTCGACCCCAAGGGTCGACCCATGTAAAACAGAACATAAAATCCGTTCTGTTTGGCTTCTGTATGCCCAAGCCACCGTTTTTGACCGCCGTTCTCTTGCTCCAAAAGTCTTCCAATCCGAGTCCAACTTCTCCTAATCACTCCATAACTTGTGGGTCTTGTCCAAGGGCTGTCCCTTGACCATTCTAATCATATATATACTTCTCCTTGGGTCACAAACCTTAAGGAGAGGGGTGAGATCTGATTTTTGGGTGTTTTGCTAACCCTTGTGTATGCAGGTTCGGAGTTGAAGCTCCCAAGCCCTCTTCCACCTTGTTTTGAGCTTATATGTGAAGGGAAGAACGTGGATTCAAGTCCCTAATCGATCCTCTCCTGGAAGCAATGTGGAGAATCAAGATACAAGCATCATCTATGCAAGAATCGATCATTTCTCTTCAAGAATGGTTCCTCATTCTGTAGAAGCTCTTCATTGAAAATCTGAGGGAGTTGTCTTGATCTTTCACTTCTGTGTTTTTGTTTGAGATTGCTCAAGGTCTTGAATGATTATCTATGAGGTGCAATATATATATATATATATATATATATATATATACATGTTCATTTGTTCATCTATTGATTGCTATCTTATTAGTGCTATGTTTTTCATCCTAAGCAATAAGATGAACTAATGCTTTCTTTTCTCTTGCAGAAGTAGAAGGAAGAGTGGTACCACAAGGATGAGAGTAGAGAGGTGAAGAAGAAATTAGAAGAAGGTAAAGAAGTGCATCTCGAGGAGACGAAGAAGATGATGTCTAAATCATGATCATCCGTCAACGAGCAAGGAGAGTCAGATTGTGCTGAAGAAGGAGGAGCCTTATACTTGATGCATACTTCTAGTTTTCATCTATAGAATTCGTTGGGAGGTCATAGTATATATATGTTTTGATTCATATACATTTCAGATAATATCTTGTGTGGGTGTTCGGAGAAGGGGATCTCCGAGTGTGTGTGTTGTTATATGTGTGCTGATTGTGCGGTGTATATCCGCGTGCGTGTTGTTGTTGGGAGCTTTCTCCCGTGTGGTTGAGTAGGCATTGTCCTACGTGTGTGTGGACGGAGTTGTGACTCCGTGTGAGGAATTTGTTTGGGGTGTGTTCCCTAGTGTGTGTGTGTGTGTGTGTGTGTGATGCTGTGGCAGCAGGTTGAGGCAAGGCCTCGTGTGCGTGGTTTGCTGCGAAAGCAGTGTGTGTGTGTTGGGGTTCGTCCCCATGTTGCTACATTTTGTAGCGTGTAGTGAAGCCTCACCGGTTTGGTGAGGGGTGGACGTAGGGAGCCCGTCGTGGTCCCGAACAACCTTAAAAATCCCCGTGTCTTGTGGTTTGATTCTTGTGATTGTGTGTTCACTATCCCATCTGTTTGTGCCATCGTGTGAGCTCGGCGAGATTGAGTGAATCAAGTCTAAACTTGTTTAGATTAATTTCCTCAATCCTATCAATCTTCTATATTCCGCTGTGTGGTAGTTGTGTTTTTAATTGGACATAGTTTTTAGTAGAAGGATCTATTCACCCCCCCTCTAGATCCGTGTTCCTAGACTTCGGGACCCAACAGACTGACAGTCACAGATCAAGGCATGGAGAGAATCAGAGAGTTTTGAATCTAATGAAAGAAGCTACTGACAGGGCCCTACATTCTTGTTTTCATGACTGCAGGTCCGCTAAGGACATTCTGGATAACCTAAAGATAGCTCAGAGGAGAAATGAGGACAGCTGCATGATGGCTAACGGAAGAAATCAAAGTGGCAGCCAAAATGAAGAAGAGGGTGATGATGAGGTAAACCTCTTCGAGAATTATACTTTAGATGATTGGCAGGGTGCATATGGTGAGTTACTTGAGTCACATGAGATGTTTAGAAAATAATATAAAAAATTGAAAAAGAAAAATGATCTGAATAGTTCAGAGTCCTCATGTGAAAATTGCTAAAAACGAAAACAGTCCTATGATGCATGCTTGTCTGAAGTCCAAGTGCTTAAGAAACAAATTGGCTTATTTAAAGAAGAAAATCAAGAACTTGTATGTGAAATTTCTGAACTAAAAGAAAAACTTAGCTCGATTGATGATGATCAGGTTCATTTTAATAATTTAGTTCAGAATGAAAAACTGTTGAAAGAATTTGAATGTGTTAGCTCTGAATTGGATGTTCTAAAATCTAAAAATTAATGTCTTAGGAAACAATGTGAAAAACTCCAAGCTCAAACAATCTGTTCTGGCAAATCTGCATGCAATGAGTGTCCATTTCTCAAGGAAATAAATGAAAATCTTCACTCAAATTTAGAATGGCAGAAGGAGTTAATTGTTTTCCTAAAGGAAGAAAACAGAGATCTGTTAAACAAGACTCTGGAGCTTGAACAGATAGAGGAAGAGCTGAATGATAAAATGAGCTCAATGAAAATTGATAAAGGCTTTGTTGAAGAAACTGAAAATCTGAAATCAAAAAATGACAAATTAACTAAAGAGGTTGAATGATTGAAACAGTTGAACACTGCTATGTCAGAGAAACTTACTTTCTTAGAAAAAGGAAAATCTGTTTACATTGAAGAATCTGAAAAATTGAGAAATCTGGAACAAGAAGTTGAGAAATATAAAACTGCAAACAAGGTGCTAAACGAATGTGTAAATTGCAATGAACAAGAGATTGTCAATTATGAAATACACATCGTTTCTCTGGAAAATGAAATTAAGGATTTGAATAATTCCTTGTCAAAATTTGTGGACGGAAAAGATAATCTGGACAAGATTCTAGGAACAAAGGCTAATTTTCAGAAGGAAGGGTTGGGCTATAACCCTTCAAACAAGAAGAGTTTTAAAAATAAAGTTCAAACTTCCTTTGTTTCCAGCTCAACTTTTTACAGCCCTCAGAACCTTCCTAGTTCTCAGTTATCTGCTCAAAAAAAAATAACAGAAAAACAAAAAGTTCATGTCCCCACTTTGCATGTTCTACCCACACACTCACATGCATCTAAAAAGAAAATGATCTGTCATTACTGTCACAAGTTCGGTCATCTGATGCATGAGTGTAATTTGATGAAAAAGGATGACTTAACTACTGAACAAAACAATCAGGTTAGAAAGCATGTCTCTAGGGAAAAGAAAATTCATTGCTATAATTGTGGAAAAATGGGACATGTTGCTGTTCAGTGCTGGTCAGCTGCAGGCAAGAGAAAATTCTATCCTCATGTTAATCATGTCCATCAGAATGTTATCAATAAGAATAAATCTGCTGTCATAAATCAGCGTGGTAGGTGCTTCAATTGTGGGAAGCCAGGCCATAAGGCAAAAGATTGTTGGCATGTTCAGGGAAAGAAATTTAATTCTAAAATTGCCAAATTCCCTGCAAACAGAAATGATTTTGGTAGAAATAAATCTGTTTTCAAAGAAACGATTCCTGTATGTTTTGAATGTAGAAAACTTGGCCACCGAGCTTCAGAATGCTTGTGGGAAGGTTATGGTAAACCAAAATTTCATGTAAGTAACAGAAATTTCCATGTTTATCCACATAGATTCCATGATTATAATTCTGTTCACAAAAAGAACTCAAAGGCTGTTACATCATGTCATTATTGTGGGCAGGTTGGGCATTCTATGTATAATTGTCATATCATATGTTTTGATGATAAACTAGCTAAAAATTTGTTGAGAAAACCTGCTAGGAGTGTCACTGCTAATACAGGACCCAAGACTGCTTGGGTTCCTACAGGATCAAAATGATTAATGTGCTGCAGGTGTGACTTGGAAGCTGATGAATAAAGGGGTTAATAATCCAAGGCACTCACAAGTGAAACCCCCCCAGGAGTGAACTATTCAGGTTAGTTCTGAAAACTCAGTTTAAATTCTATCTTTTGAATTTGTGTGCTCCGGATGCTTGCATATCATGACAACTCCCTTGATAAATGCATTATACATTCTTGCTATGATACATATTTGTCAACTTCCCTGCATAATGATATTGCATATGTTGCATTAAGAAACCTCACTTATTGCATATAGTTAGGGGGAGTTTGGTTATCCGTGCATAATGTTCATGGCATTCATGTTCAGGAAATATCTGAAGGAGAGTCATTGCATAAGCATGCATGTAGAGCAGTGTATTGCAGATCATCAATTTTGAAAAATCTAAAAAGAAATGATCCTCACTGCATATCATTCAGCCATGACTATGTCTAAGCTCTCTCTCCTCTAATTCTTCCCATTCATTTGCAAAACCACATGCATATAGACAGGGGGAGTGTTGTATGTAATTCAGAGAGGTCATCAACTTCATTGAAACTCAAATTCTTTTCTCTCTTGAATTCATTAAAGCCCTTGACCCTGATGAGTTGAGTCTGACAATATGGCAATATGTTAGTCAGTTCTAATTCTTAAGCAATAGAAAACAGACTTCTTCCTTTATAAGAATTTTAATTGCTTAAAGACTGACTTAATGGTTTAAATTTTATAAACTATAGAGTTTAAAGATTGCAATCAGTAAATAAGAGTGTTGATAATTGATAATAACTCTCAACCCTTATTTCATTACATGTCAGACAAAGTTAATTGTGTCTAAAATCTGAAAACTCACCTGAAATCCTATTAGAGAAGGCTAAGTATGTGTATTGTCCTTAAACAAGTCATTCTGAAACAAATAAAGGATAGCTAAGAAAAATATTAAAAAATATTAAAAAATATTTGAAAAATAACATTGGCAGAGCAATGACTGGTAAAGCACTGAGAAACTGAGTGATCCATCAAAGAAATGGACAACACGTATGTCATGATGTGTATCAGTTATCTCTGTATAAAAGATCAAAATAGTAGGGTGGTTTCACTGAGTACCTGGGGGTACCTACGTCTCATAAACGTGTACCTTCACACAAAAAGGTGCAAATCATTCTTGTTGAATTTGATTATAGGCAGAATGGTCCATCATGTTGAGTATCTAGGGGTACTGGCGTCTGATAAACGTGTACCCTTACGCAAAAAGACAAATGGCACCTGAATGCCCTTAATGAAATCAAATTGAAAATGCTGATCCTTTGGTGAGGACACGCGCCGCATCACTCGACAGAGCACACGGAGCACGCCAACATCTCTTTGGCTAGGCGACTACGGCATCTACTAGAGGATCTTTCTTCTCATTTGAGGCCATGATGGGCCTTGGTTTAGTTCCTGCGTGGACACTTTTATTAGTTGTGTGGACCTCTGTAAGTCAATTGGGGACAATTAGGCTTTACTTGAGTCTTTTATGCTTATTAGGTAGTAGATGGGGTTATTGGGCCACTTCCTTGGTTCAAGCCTTGGCCCATTGGGCATGGCTGCCCAACCTTGGCTTGGCCCACCTGGAGATGTGCGCCCCCATCCCTAGGGTTAGGGTTTGGGCGCCCCCTCCCCTCTTTCCCTCCTCTTGGAAGGTGGCAGCCGCCCCTCTCCTAGATTTTAGGAAGAGGGGTGCGGCCCCCCCCTTTCCTTCCCCATTCGGTCACCCCCTCCCTCCTTTGGCCGCCCCCATCCCCCAATCCACTCCTAGATTCTAGGAGTGGTGCGCACCCCCCTTTCCCCCCTAGCCCATTGCGCATTCCCCCTTTCCCTTGTGGCTAGGGTTTCAAACCTAGCATTTCCCCTCCCCATATAAAAGATCTCATGTAATTTTTGGAGGAATTATTGAATGAAATTGAAAAAAAGCTTTTGCTGAAGGTGGCTGCGCCCCATCCTTTGTTCCTCCTTGCTCCTGCGACGGGAGCAAGCTCGGGGTGTGACTCCCCAACCCTCGGTGCGACGCCGAGGGCCCCTTTCTCTTCTATCCCTTCTCAAGTTCTAGTTCGGTGCGCCCGGATTTCTCCTCCAAGAGCAGCGACGACCACCCCATGTTCGTGAGGACCTTGGGCGACCAGCCCATTTTTTTGTGGTTCTGCTACGAGTCGCCGATGCGTGCGAGGTGGTCTCGCCCCATTCAGAGATCGGCACCGCCCGTGGCAATTTTTCTCGTGAGCGCGCGCAGGACCCCTCTCCCTGCGAACCTGGTTCTGTTTGCCCCATTGCAAAAATCCCACAGGATGGACGTCTGCGAGTTTGAGCGTGGGATCTTCACCGGTCGTACCCCTCTCCGTCCTCTGTCCAACGCCGCCGACCTCGCGTCGTTCCGACGTCCGAGCTGCTCGTGGCATCCATTCCCGTGAAGTCACGCAGGTCTGCCCTGCCCAACCGGCGCCAGAACCACCAGAGGATTTCAGAGCCTGCTGCTCTCAGCCACGACCAGATCTGATCGATCCCTTCGGGCGGGACCTGCTGCTCTGCGTCCTCTTCGTCCTCCAACAAGCGGAGCCCTGTTCGTCCTTCGGATCCGATTCTTCTTATTTTCCCCGCTCGAGCACGCAGTTCTGGGAGCAGAAACCAGTCACGACTTGCAGGTGCGCCCCCGGCTTCCACGGATGGAATCTGTGCATGCCCTTTGACCGAGGCTTCCTCCCGTGACCTAGCTGCGCGACATCACTGACGGCGCCTCAATCGGACGTCGGAGCAGGTCGTGGGAGCTTCCACCGCCGAGTCACGCCGTGCTGCGAATCTGCCGACCACCGCACGGAACCTCCTCGCGGCCAGCCCTTCACCGAGTGCTGCCCGTCAGCCCGTGCATCGACAGCCCCGGATCTCTTTGTGTAGCCTGTTATCTCCCTGCGAGGAGTGGGCATTTGTGGTTGAGGTTGTACTATTGCTCGTCTTTGTGTACCGGGGTTGTTGGTCTCGGCCGGGGTTTCTTCCCCACGCCTAGGCGTGGAGGTACGTGCGACGCTCCCGTAGTTGGTATTTGCTTTACTAGTATACTTTCTGATATGCCGCGTGAGTGCTTAGGTTCCTAGCTAGTCTCTTAGTCACCGCGTGACTGCGAATTGAGAGCACCCATCCCGTGGTCCTAGTCGAGCGCCGAGCTCGAGCTAGATTCCCTTAGACGTTCGGCGGCTCCTTAGTCGCTGAGATCCCCGCGCTTCCCTCATCGGGACGGCCGTTGGGCTTGGATTTCTTGTTGAGAGACGCCTCCACTCGGAGGAACGGCACGGAGGTCAGCCGCCCGGCTTACCTTTGGCGTGCGAGTGCTGGCCGCACTTGTTGCATTCGTAGGTCTTAGCCCGTTTCAGTCCCGTCCTGCATCAAAGTGGTATCAGAGCATATAGGTTTGCATCTAGGGTTGAGTCTTGCATTCCATTCAGCATGTGTCCACCCATATAGGTCTTAGTGAGTCTCCATTTAGGTCCCTTTGCATGCCCACTCGGGGTGGTACCCATTACCATCGCCCGGACACCATGGGTGACCCACGTGGTAACACCCAAGGAGGCCCTTCTCTAGAGGATTTCATGGCCGAGATCATGGAGCGCTTGGCTAGTTCTGAACAAGCCACTAAGGACCTGACCAACCGTCTGGAGGGCCGACTCAAGGCCATAGAGGACCGCGCTGAGGTTTCTGACCGATCCATCCAGGGTCTGCTTGGGCGGATAGGGAGGGTAGAGGAAGTGCCCCATCAGGACCCCCCTAGAGTTGATCGTGCCCCACAGGCGGCGGCTGCCCAGGCCCCACCATATCGGGCTGAGGAGCGACGGCCACGAGTCCCCGACTTTGAGGATTACGGCTCCGCCAATGATTATGAGGGGAATGGCCGACGCCACCGTGGTCACCGACCACGGAGGGATGACGAGGACGATCGGGCCCTTAGGACCGTTCGTGCGGACTCTCCCACTTTTGACGGGTCCCTGGACCCGAAGATCTACCTAGATTGGGAGGCTAGCATGGACCGGTATTTTGAGTGGGTCGAGATGTCGGACCACCGGCAAGTTAAGTTTGCCAAAATGAAGTTACTGGGGCGAGCACAGACGTATTGGAGGAATGTGGAGAGTCTGATATTTCAGCGTCAGGACCCCCATATCGAGTCTTGGGGTGAGATGAAAGTCAAACTCCGAGAAAAGTATCTCCCCGCCACTTATCGCCAGAGGCTCATTGACAAATGGCAGAGCCTCACCCAGGGAGATCGGACCGTGTCCGAGTACATCGCAGAGTTTGATGAGTATTTCTTGCGATGCGGAGTCACGGAGGAGAGCGCCATGCCCGTCTCTCGTTTCCGTCATGGTCTATGGCCCCATTACCAGTATGAGTTATTTCACCGTAATGTGACCACCTTAGAGGTCGCGTACCAGGTCGCTATGGAGCTAGAGCAGTTTGAGGCGGAGTTCACTCCTACTCAGCGTCAGGGGACCACCAGTCAGCGGGGGTTCGACCCACTCACCACTCCCAGTTCCTACAGTCGGTTTCCGGCGGCTCGGCCCTTGGACCCACCTCGCTAGGACCCCACTGTTCCTAGGCCTCGCCTTCCCTTGCCGAGGGACACTCTCCCTCCCCCTTGCCAGCAACCTCCTTACCCCACCTCACGCCCTCAGCCCCCCGCGTTCCCTACCCGACCCCAGCTACCACCACCCCCGGCCCGTCATGATGACAAGGGGAAAGGGCCGATGATTGGTGGAGCATCTCCTAGCACAAGGGCGCGTAACAATTGTTATAGGTGTGGTGGAGTCGGCCATTATGCGAACAAATGCCCCACTAGAGAGTCGCTTGTAGTGACGGACCCCTCACCCACTGATCCCACGGCTGAGCTTCTGCCAGTCAGTTATGAGGCCGACCAGGAGTTGGCGGAGGAGTTCTTCGATGAGTTACTTGAGGGAGAGCAGGACGGTGACCCTAGTCAGGGCGATGCGCAGTTAGGGGTAGTCCGGTGTATCCTTACCCAGCCCCAGGTGAGTGACGACTGGCGTCGTACCACCATCTTTCACACCTTTTGTAGGCTTGGAGGGAAGGCCTGCAAGGTGATCATTGACAGTGGGAGCTGCATTAATGCTATATCCACCGGTACGGTTACTCGTCTTGGGTTGACACCTGTGGACCACCCTACTCCATATCAGGTATCCTGGGTAGATTCTACCTCTATCCCGGTTAGGCTTCGTTGTCTAGTGCCATTGTAGTTTCAAACCTACCATGATGAGATTTGGTGTGACGTGCTACCTATGGAGGTGGGTAGTATTATTCTAGGTAGGCCTTGGCTCTTCGATAGGGATGCCACCCTCCATGGTCGGTCGAACACTTGCATCTTCGACCATGCTGGCCATAGGATCACTCTTCACCCCACCCAGCCTAGGGAGCCTGCCGTTCGCGGGCCAGCCGGCCCCAGTGCCACGAACACCCCTCGTCAAGGGAAGGCCGGCCCTCCTACCCCACCCTTGGTGCCTGCTACTGCCACCTCCACTACCCGCACCCTAGGGGAGCCTTCCACTAGGAGGTTGATGGTGATTAGTCCCCGTGAGATGGAGAGAGAGTTCACTAGTGGTAGTCCCCTCTTTGCTGTTGTTGTTCGAGAGGTGAGTGATGTCATCTCAGAGTCCGAGGGTGAGCTAAACCCCGAGTTGGCTGCGATTTTACGCGAGTTCTCTGATATCTTTCCGGAGGACCTCCCTGGAGGCCTTCCACCTATGCGTGACATCCAGCATGAGATCGACCTTGTCCCGGGCTCTTCATTGCCTAACCTCCCTCACTATAGGATGAACCCCGCGGACCATGCCGAGTTGCAGAGGCAGGTCGAGGAGTTGATGAGTAGGGGATCCCTCAGGGACAGCAAAAGCCCTTGCGCTGTCCCCGCTTTGCTAGCCCCGAAGAAAGATGGCACATGGAGGATGTGCATCGATAGCCGTGCGATCAATAAGATCACGGTGAAATATCATTTTCCTATTCCCCGACTGGATGATTTGCTAGATATGATGTCGGGAGCCACTATTTTTTCTAAAATTGATCTTCGAAGTGGCTATCACCAGGTTAGGATCAGACCTGGAGATGAGTGGAAGACTGCATTCAAGACCAAGGATGGTCTGTATGAGTGGTTAGTGATGCCTTTTGGGCTATCTAATGCCCCTAGTACATTCATGCGGTTGATGACCCAGGTCTTGCGCCCTATGATAGGGGTCTTTTTGGTCGTCTACTTCGATGACATCCTTATTTATAGCCGCACTAGGGAGCACCGCTTAGACCACCTCAGGCAGGTCTGCATTGTTCTGAGGCGAGAGAGCTTATTTGCCAACCCGAAGAAGTGTGCTTTCATGACCGATCAGGTTTCCTTCCTTGGGTTCATAGTGTCTCGCGATGGGGTCTCCGCTGATCCGGAGAAGATACGTGCCATTCAGGAATGGCCGGAGCCCCGCACCCTCCACGATGTTCGGAGCTTCCATGGCCTAGCGACGTTCTATCGTCGCTTCATTCGTGGCTTCAGTTCCATCACTGCCCCGATCACGGATTGCATTAGGAAGGGGGCATTCACATGGACTAAGGCTGCAGCCACGGCCTTTCAGAGCATCAAGGAGCGCATGACCCAGGCACCTGTTCTTACCTTACCTGATTTTTCTAAGGTGTTTGAGGTCACCTGTGACGCTTCTGGAGTGGGTATAGGGGGAGTCTTGAGTCAGGAGTCTCATCCCATTGCCTTTTTCAGCGAGAAGCTGAACGATGCCAAACTGCGGTATTCCACGTATGACAAGGAGTTTTATGCAGTCGTCCAGGCATTGAGATATTGGCGGCACGATCTCCTACACCAGGAGTTTGTGCTCTTTTCTGATCACGAGGCTTTGAGGTTTCTCCACACTCAGAAGAAGCTGAATGCGCGTCATAGTCGGTGGGTGGAGTACCTTCAGGAGTATACCTTTGTGCTTAGGCACAAGGCAGGGGCCGAGAATAAGGTGGCCGATGCGCTGAGTCGGCGGATGATGATGTTGTCCACCATGGGAGTAGAGGTGGTGGGATTGGAAAGGCTGAGAGAGGCTTATGTCGATTGCCCGGACTTCGGTCCGATCCATGCTGCCCTTCAGTCAGGCCCCTCCCGTGACTATAGTGAGTTTGTCCTTCAGGAGGGTTATTTATTCCAGGGTGGTAGGTTGTGCATCCCACGGACGTCTGTTCGTGATTTTCTCACTTGGGAGTTACATGTAGGGGGTCTTGCTGGCCATTTCGGCCGGAACAAGACCATTGAGGCCGTTGAGCATAGGTTCTATTGGCCTAGTTTGAAGAGGGATGTTGCTCGCATTGTGGCTCAGTGCCGCACTTGCGCTAGGGCCAAGCAGAGGAAGCAGAACACCGGCCTTTATACTCCCCTCCCTGTCCCGGACAGTCCATGGCAGGACATTAGCATGGACTTCGTGTTAGGTTTGCCGCGTACCCTCCGTCAGCATGACTCCATTTTTGTGGTGGTAGACAGGTTCTCTAAGATGGCTTTGTTCATTCCTTGTTCCAAGACTTCAGACGCCTCTAGAGTTGCCCGTCTGTTCTTTACTCACTGTGTCTCCAGGTTTGGGCTTCCACGTACTATAGTGTCTGATAGGGATGTGCGCTTTACCAGCTATTTCTAGAAAACCCTGTGGCACATGATGGGCACCCAGTTGAAGTTCTCTACCGCCTATCACCCCCAGACCGATGGTCAGACGGAGGTAGTCAATAGGAGTCTAGGGGATCTTCTTAGGTGCTTAGTGCGTGACCGTGTCGGGGATTGGGACTTGGTTCTACCTCTAGCAGAGTTTGCATATAATGACTCGGTCAATAGGTCTACAGGTCTGAGTCCCTTTGAGATTGTTACTGGTCGTAGACCTAGGAAGCCGATAGACTTGGTTCCATCTCCCATCCAGGCCCGTGTTTCTGAGTCAGCTGAGTCCTTTGCAGAGCATATTAGGCAGTTGCATGAGCATGTACGTCGTCATATAGAGGCCAGCAACGCACGTTATAAGGAGTTAGCTGATGCGCATCGACGCACCCGTGAGTTCCGAGAGGGAGAGTACGTCATGATCAGGGTCAGACCTGAACGGTTTCCTTCGGGGGCCGTGAAGAAACTCCAGGCCCGCGGTGCTGGACCCTTTCGAGTCTTGAAGCGAATCGGGTCAAATGCGTATGAGATTGAGCTGCCAGACGACTATGGGATCTGTTTGACGTTCAATGTCTCAGATCTGGTGGCATATCGGGATCCCGCGGTGATTCCCAGTGAGCTTTTTGGGCCTTCCCCTCCTGTTGAGAGTATTACACCTTTTGAGCGTCCACCTCTTCCAGCCCCATTACAGACACGCGAGCATATAGATTGTATACTGGATGAGCAGGTGACCACGACCAGGAGTGGAGCATACCAACGCTTCCTAGTGCGTTGGAGAGGGCGCCCTGCCACAGACGACGCCTGGATCACACGTGGAGAGCTGGAGAGGATCGACCCGGACCTGCTGGAGCGCTACTTGAGCGACCGTGACCCTTACTCGACGGGGTCGAGTTCTTCCCACCCGGGGAGAATTGGTGAGGACACGCGCCGCATCACTCGACAGAGCACACGGAGCACGCCAGCATCTCTTTGGCTAGGCGACTACGGCATCTACTAGAGGATCTTTCTTCTCATTTGAGGCCATGATGGGCCTTGGTTTAGTCCCTGCGTGGACACTTTGATTAGTTGTGTGGACCTCTGTAAGCCAATTGGGGCCAATTAGGCTTTACTTGAGTCTTTTATGCTTATTAGGTAGTAGATGGGGTTATTGGGCCACTTCCTTGGTTCAAGCCTTGGCCCATTGGGCATGGCTGTCCAACCTTGGCTTGGCCCACCTGGAGATGTGCGCCCCCATCCCTAGGGTTAGGGTTTGGGCGCCCCCTCCCCACTTTCCCTCCTCTTGGAAGGTGGCAGCCGCCCCTCTCCTAGATTTTAGGAAGAGGGGTGCGCCCCCCCCCCCTTTCCTTCCCCATTCGGTCACCCCCTCCCTCCTTTGGCCGCCCCCATCCCCCAATCCACTCCTAGAATCTAGGAGTGGTGCGCACCCCCCTTTCCCCCCTAGCCCATTGCGCATTCCCCCTTTCCCTTGTGGCTAGGGTTTCAAACCTAGCATTTCCCCTCCCCATATAAAAGATCTCATGTAATTTTTGGAGGAATTATTGAATGAAATTGAAAAAAAGCTTTTGCTGAAGGTGGCTGCGCCCCATCCTTTGTTCCTCCTTGCTCCTGCGATGGGAGCAAGCTCGGGGTGTGACTCCCCAACCCTCGGTGCGACGCCGAGGGCCCCTTTCTCTTCTATCCCTTCTCAAGTTCTAGTTCGGTGCGCCCGGATTTCTCCTCCAAGAGCAGCGACGACCACCCCCTGTTCGTGAGGACCTTGGGCGACCAGCCCATTTTTGTGTGGTTCTGCTACGAGTCGCCGACGCGTGCGAGGTGGTCTCGCCCCATTCAGAGATCGGCACCGCCCGTGGCAATTTTTCTCGTGAGCGCGCGCAGGACCCCTCTCCCTGCGAACCTGGTTCTGTTCGCCCCATTGCAAAAATCCCACAGGATGGACGTCTGCGAGTTTGAGCGCGGGATCTTCACCGGTCGTACCCCTCTCCGTCCTCTGTCCAACGCCGCCGACCTCGCGTCGTTCCGACGTCCGAGCTGCTCGTGGCATCCATTCCCGTGAAGTCACGCAGGTCTGCCCTGCCCAACTGGCGCCAGAACCACCAGCGGATTTCAGAGCCTGCTGCTCTCAGCCACGACCAGATCTGATCGATCCCTTCGGGCGGGACCTGCTGCTCTGCGTCCTCTTCGTCCTCCAACAAGCGGAGCCCCGTTCGCCCTTCGGATCCATTTCTTCTTATTTTCCCCGCTCGAGCATGCAGTTCTGGGAGCAGAAACCAGTCCCGACTTGCAGGTGCGCCCCCGGCTTCCACGGATGGAATCTGTGCATGCCCTTTGACCGAGGCTTCCTCCCGTGACCTAGCTGCGCGCCATCACTGACGGCGCCTCAATCGGACGTCGGAGCAGGTCGTGGGAGCTTCCACCGCCGAGTCACGCCGTGCTGCGAATCTGCCGACCACCGCACGGAACCTCCTCGCGGCCAGCCCTTCACCGAGTGCTGCCCATCAGCCCGTGCATCGACAGCCCCGGATCTCTTTGTGTAGCCTGTTATCTCCCTGCGAGGAGTGGGCATTTGTGGTTGAGGTTGTACTATTGCTCGTCTTTGTGTACCGGGGTTGTTGGTCTCGGCCGGGGTTTCTTCCCCACGCCTAGGCGTGGAGGTACGTGCGACGCTCCCGTAGTTGGTATTTGCTTTACTAGTATACTTTCTGATATACCGCGTGAGTGCTTAGGTTCCTAGCTAGTCTCTTAGTCACCGCGTGACTGCGAGTTGAGAGCACCCATCCCATGGTCCTAGTCGAGCGCCGAGCTTGAGCTAGATTCCCTTAGACGTTCGACGGCTCCTTAGTCGCTGAGATCCCCGCGCTTCCCTCATCGGGACGGCCGTTGGGCTTGGATTTCTTGTTGAGAGACGCCTCCACTCGGAGGAACGGCACGGAGGTCAGCCGCCCGACTTACCTTTGGCGTGCGAGTGCTGGCCGCACTTGTTGCATTCGTAGGTCTTAGCCCGTTTCAGTCCCGTCCCGCATCATCCTTCTAAGAGAAAATTCAGGTATGTCAAATTGTTTAATTTCAATACATGACCTGGTATCTCTTAACAAATTTTACTAAGTCTAAGAAAGTAAGATGCTTTGAAACTGAATCTCTCATGCTCAAATGTGATTCTGGTTTATTGTTATTATCATGCATAGCAAACTCATTCAATGATTGTAGTGCATGAACTCTAACTTTTATAACCTTCAAACCAGAATTCTATCTCTAAGCAGTTTCTAAATTCATCTGACTGAAGACTCTGTGCTTTAGAATGCTTAATTCCTGAACTACTTGCTCAGAATGCCAGTCAGATGTCCTTCTTCCCTTATTTTTTTTACCTCCTCTTTGTTGATGGCAAAGGGGGAGAATAATTGTCTGTTTGATAGCATCCCAGGGGGTGAACATTTACTATGCAAAGGGGGAGAGTTGTCAAACTTTCATGTTGATAGGGGGAGCTCTTATATTCAGTACTCTCTTTGCATGTTTCTATGGGGGAGAATTGGTATCAGACTTCATTCATGTCTTTCATTCCACTCACAAACCTTTTTGATTGTGTCAAAGGGGGAGAATTGTTTGCTGAGTCTGTGTAACTCATTGTATTGACATCATCAAAAAGGGGGAGATTGTTGTGCCCCTTGTGATTTGATGATAGGGAGTTGTTGTTTGGTTGTTTTGATGATAGCAACTCAATGAGTCTCCACATAAGAATGATGATGAAATGATGTTTTGAATGCATTATTATGTTTGAATGTTCTGGTATATAGATTGCATTCTTGTTTTCTTTCTCTCACTGCATCAGTTCAATTTCTATCATATGCATACTATGCATCAGTGCATTAACAGAGTCTATACATCGTCAGGTTTCTTGATCAGTGCATTAACAGAGTCTATACAACGTCAGGTTGCTTACACGTAGAGTCTATACATTCGTTAGAGCTCAGCTCGTGGCTTAGTCTGTTCATCCATGTTCATTTTGCATGTGTGCATCCCTCAGCAAAGTCTGTACACTCTACGGTTGGTTTATGCATATTCAATGTCTGCACGCTATTAAGTCTGTATAGAGTTTTTGCTTAGATTGCATCAGACAAGTCTGTACATTCTTCAGCAGCAAGTCTGTACATCGTCCTGGTGTAAGCATGGCAAAGTCTGTACATTGCATCGCATGCTCACACACTCGCAGGTCTATACATTGGCTGCTGCACTCGCAAGTCTATACATTGGCTGATGCATGCTCACACAACCATTAAGTCTATACATCGTGCATCCTCAAGTCAGTGCTTGTTAAGATCCGTCTCACTTAGTATCTCACTTAGCGTCTTACAAGTCTGTACATTGTTTTAGCATGATCCATCTCACTTAGCGTCTTTGTGCATGCATCATTCAAAGTCTGTACAGCCTGTGTTTGCAAGATCAAGTCTGTACATTGTCTTAGCATGCATTCATTACAGCAGAGTCTATACATTCTCTACTGATATGTTTGTGCATAGTTCGTGCATTGATTTGTCTCGCACACACATTCAAAGTCTGTACAGCCTGTGTTCGCAACACTAAGTCTGTACATTGGCTGGCTGCTGCAACACTAAGTCTGTACAATGGCTAGTTGCAGCAACACTAAGTTTATACATTGGCTGGCTGCTGCAACACAAAGTCTGTACATTTGTTGGTTGCTACATTGCACGCGCTCAAAGTCTATACACTGCTTGCACGCGTTCAAGTCTATACATTCCTATCTTTACCTACGTTGCACGAACATTAAGTCTATATATTGTGCATCGTTCAAAGCAGAGTCTACACATTACCTGCTGTTGTGTTCGTGCATCATTTGAGTGAGTCTGCACATTGCTGCATGCTGAGTCTACACATTCGTTTAGCATGTCAGGGCACTCATCTTCAATGTACTTACTTTGATATATGCATGCTGCATTACACACGCTCAAAGTATGTACATTCCTCAATGGCTTGTGCAATCCTTCAAAATAAGTCTGTACATCATCCTTTGGTTCAAATCTTGAACTAACTCGATGCATCCATTTTTCTCTTCTTTCAGATTGATTCAAGCTGATGAGTGGGCATGTGATCCGCGGTTGGCACCTGGCACGTGATCCGAGGTTATCTCTGGACAAAGAGGGCACAAGCCCTGCACACGCCCTATCTCTGAGGCTCTATAAATACGAAGCTTCTTCCTCAGAAGAAGAGATCATGCTAAGAGATCGTGAGAGAAGTAGAAGAAGAGAGCAGCAGAGAGGCAGATAGTAGCAGAAGAAGGAAAAGAAGAAGAAGAGAAAAGAAGAGACAGAGAGTGCCTGCACGATCTAGTGTCAATAAGAACAAGAGAAAACGAAAGAGAAGCAGAGAGAAGAAGAAAGAAAGAGAAAGATAGAGAGCTCGAGGAGAGAAACAGAAGCCTTCATTGAGGATTTGTGTGTCTGGCAATTGGATCAGATCCAAACCAGACTTGCTCCTGCGAGAGCTACATTTTGCATTTCATTTACAGCTTTCAGTCGCTATGATTTTATCATTTCTTATTTTTCTTTTTTATCTGATCATCGTTGTTCTTCCGTTTCTTTGGTTTGAGGTCGGGTTCCTCCTGTGGACTCAGGAGAAGGGAGACCTGGTGTCTCCGGTTGCAAGTGGCTAGGTGTCACTTGTGGGTTCCCTCTGGTCTCAGAGGAAGGGAGTCTCTGACTCCGGGTTTGCAGGTAGTGGTTGCTACCTGTGGGTTCCCTCCTGGTCTAGAGGAAGAGAGACGTTAGTCTCTGGTTTCTAGTGATTGTGTGTCACTAGGGTTGCCCTCCGGGTTGGAGGACGAGGGGAGGTTGTTCCCCTGGTCAAGCTGTTAGGCAGCATTTGTTTGCAGACTAAGTCTGCGGTTCTAGTTGTTGCTAGTGGAAGCCTCACTCCGATTTGGAGTGAGGGGTGGACGTAGGTCTGTGGACCGAACCACCTAAAAACTCTTCTTGCATCGTGGTTTGAGTGTCTATTCTGATCCGCTAGATGTATGCTTAGGTTCGATCTGAATCGTTTGTCTAGCGAAGAATTTATTTCATATTGTTTATTTGAGATTGGTTCTGGAGAGTGTCAAATTCACTCAAGTCATCTGAGCATCTAAGTTCCATTCGTTCACTTGATTGAGTTCAGTTAATAACGCAAGTTTGCTTAGAAGTCTGCACTCTTGCAGCTCAACTATTTGTTCAAGACAATCATTGTCCTTCTTATCTTGTATAGCTTAACTAGTCTGGATTCCACTGTCGTATCTGGTTATAGTTTTTAATTGGGCAAATTTCTAAAGGGGAGATTCATTCACCCCCCCTCTGAATCCATCGCACCGGTCCCAACATCTAGGACTAAGCATATTGAAATAAAACATCACTTTCTTAGAGATGTAGTAAGCAAGAATGAAATTGAATTGAATTTTGTTGAAACAGAAAAATAAATTGCTGATATTTTTACAAAACCGCTTGGAAATGAAAGATTTAAATTCCTAAGAAGAGAATTGGGGCTATGTAAATTTCAGCATGAAAATGACCTCTGATTTACTGATTTCATTTTTGAATTGGTTTTTAACTTGGTCTAAAAATAAATATGTGTCTACTGCCTCTGAATAAATAATTCCTGAATTTTTTGAATAATTGTTGTGCATTGATGCATTGTTAAATAAAAAGGCATATAGATAGGGGGAGCTTTGGATAGAACATATGTCAGTGCATGTCTTGCACTTAGTCGATGCACAATGTGAGTATTCTGCATACACGGTCAGTGCACCTTGTGTCTAAGCAGCATGTAAGTCGGTGCACCTTATGTCTTACACATACACAGGGTCGGTGCACCTGCATTCCACATGCATGCATAGTCGATGCATTGCTTGCTTTATGCATGTTAAGGTCGGTGCATTGCTTGCTTTATGCATGTTAAGGTCGGTGCATGATGATGTCAGGAGGAGTTTAATTCCTCTGGTTTTGGTGTAACCTTCTCAAACTCTCTCTTCACACTCAGAAGTTATCATTCCTTGGAATCAATTGCATCAATTGACCTCGTTCAGATCTACCTTTGTCACATTGTATCTTGGTCACTCTTCTTGATACTTCCTATGAGTTGTTTCTGTGCTTTATCGTCTATTCCCTAATTCTGAATGGATGACAGCCTTGTAATTGGTTCATTATTTTGAGCTGCAATTATTACTAGTCTTCTCTTATAAGAATCACAGTTGCTTCTTGATGAACTGAAGGTTTAATTTTAATAGACTGAAGAGTTTCAAGACTGTATTTCAGAGAATAAGGTGGTAGAAAACCTTTATAGCTCTCAACCTCTCTTTCATAACTATGACAGATAAGATATTCACAGTATCTGAAAATGACAGGCTTAGTGAGGTCTAGGCTGAGAAACTCAGAAAGTGTATTGTCTTTAAACAAGTCACTTTGAATGTTAAAAAGGGCAGCAACAATAAAATAATATGTAAAAGAAATGGATAAAGTGGCAGAGCAATGACTAAATTACATTGAGAAACTGAACCCTTCATCAAAGAAGTAGAGAGGAATTCATGTCATGAAGTGCTTCGTGTTACCTCTGTTCATATGGTCAAATCTATAGGGGTGGTCTTGCTGAGTAACTGGGGGTACATGCGTTTGATAAACGTGTACCCTTAATGTCAAAAGTGTAAATCACCTATGTAGTTTTTGATCAGAGACAGATATAGTAGTTTATGCCTAGTAACTGAGGGTACTGGCGTCTAACCTACGTGTGCCCTTAATCTCAATGGTATAAATGACACCTGTCTGTTCACTAAGTTCAGATTCAAAATTAGAAATGAAAAGGTTTTGTTGTAACCCTTGAAATTCAAATCTCCTAAGTGTCAACTGTTTAACTTCAATACATATTCAAGTCACTCTCCAGGACACTCACTGATTCTACAATCAGTAGGATACAGTCTTAATCTAGTCTATCATTATTATGTGATTTAGGTTTATTGCTATAAACAGATTCTATAACCCTATTTCAGAAAGTCAGTGAATTCGCTCTACCTTATATAACTATTAAACCTGATATCTATCAAGATTGAACAATGAGTGATTCTGATATCTAAAGAATTATCCAATAATTTGCTTATATTCTGAACCATTGCATAGAGTGTTATCCTACCTCTTCCTACATCCCTTCTTATCTTCCTCTGTCTCCCTTACTTCTTATTTGCTGATGGCAAAGGGGGAGAGATTATATTCTTATCTTATCCTTCTCTAGACGTGTTTATAGGGGAGAGATTTTGTTGGTAAAGGGGGAGAGAAGGGGAGAGAAAGGTGCAATGCTATTTTGATTAAGGGGGAGGAGTCACTTAGTCAAGGGGGAGCTCGGCCTTTGTTAATATATGATTGTGCTTCATGTCTCATCAAAATACAACACTTCTCTTGCACTCTGGAGTTGCCAGTAATTTTTTTTTGGGGGTTGCCATCATCAAAAAGGGAGAGAATGTTGGGTCTCCTCTGAAACTGAATGTTGGGGGAGAATGTTGGGTCTCCTCTGATTTGATGAGCAGTTGTGTACTGATTTGTGTTGAATTGTTTTGAATGATTGGCAACAGTTTTGTTTGACTTCGTTGACTGAAGACTTGACTCTGCCAACTTTGTCTTGATATGATGATGTGTGTATTTTTATGAATTTCATATGTCAGATTATCACTACATCTTCATACTTAGTTTGCCCAGAATGGAGTCGGTGCAACACTTAGTTCATTCGGTATTGAGTCCGTGCATATGCTGCATTTCAACTGAATAAGGTTTGTGCACGCATACATCAAGTCAGTGCTATTCCCTGTTTATACCATGTTGTGTCCACGCATATGTTGCACTTCAAGCAAATAAAGTATGTGCATGCTTACATCATGTCGGTGCAATCTTCGTTGCTGCACGCGACCAAGTCGGTGCATGCGAGATCTAGGCTCACGTAGTCAGTGCAACAGCTATTGTTACATGCGATCAAGTCGGTGCAACTCTCGCACCGTCCACATAAAGTCTATGCACTCTTTTTAGGCAAGTCTCGCATGCTCATAACTGAGTCTGGGTAACTCTCATCTTTTGCACGCACAAAGTCTGTGCAAGGTTGCTCACGGCACATTGGGTCAGTGCAACGTTCGCTCTTGATTATACATACTCAGTGCATTCCTTGCTAGTACACACCATGTCAGTGCAACATTTGCATCTCGCATATATAATGTATGTGCACTTGTTAGTCTTATAGACAAATCAAGTCTGTGCATTTCTATTTTGAGAATATATATATCAACTATGTGCAACTCTTTACTTTCTGTTTAACCGTCATAAGCTGATATTGAGTCTGACACTTTGACAGGATGCCTGTTCGTGGAGGTTAAGAAAGGCACGTGATCCAAGAATGGAGGACGAACCCTGATAGTGACACGTGGAAAGTAGCCAAGCTAGGATGCTGCCACGTGGCTGTACAACTCCAGATCTGGATAAGGCGATTGGGCGAGAAACGTGGTTTCCACACGCCCATCTCTCAGAAGCCTCCATATACGTAGATGCAGTGAAAGAGAGCAAAGATTGATGAGAAATTGACGAAAGAAGAGCCTTCGCAGAGATATACAAGAGAGAGAGAGAAGCTATATCTAAAAAGAAAAAGTGAGAGAGTTTTGAGAGAACTGTTTTGAGAGAGTTATGTTGTCAGTTTCCATGTTCAGAACCGGAGCTGATCTGCTCATTGTTGAGCTACATTCTGTTTACTTTTTGAGTTTCTATTGTCTTCGTTTGTTTTGAAACTCTTATTACTCAAGCTGTGTCAGCGTTGCAGAGAAGGATTTCTCTGGATAGGTAAAGCTGTAATCCTCAGCGGCAGAGGTGGATTCCTCTGGATAGCGAAGCTGTAAAGCTCAGTAGATTGTAGGGAAGGAATTCCCCGAAGCTGTGGATCAGCGGCAAGCTGTTAGTCAGCAGTGAAGCCACACTCAATTGAGTGTGGGGTGGACGTAGCTTTCTGGATTGAGGTTGAACCACCTAAAAAACCTTTATCTACTGTGTGATTGCATTGTGATTTGTTTTCATCGCTGCATTCGGTCCATTGTTCAGTAGATGAATGATTAAGATCGCTTGAGCATCGATCTTCTACATTTGGTCTATTCTGACGCGGCGGCGACGTGGAAGACGGATCGACGGGACTCCGGGACACGAACAGGACGGATAGGTTGCTACCTCACGCAGCTCGGCCTCATGCCGGACGGTCTCACACTGGGTGACGCTCAATCCTCACAAAAGAGAAAAGAGAGAAGGGAGAAATCACAAGGCAAAACACCTTAGCTATCAAACTTTCATTCATAAGATTCATCATACGTAACACACCATTGGGCTCCTTATATAGGAAAGACCCTATTACATGAATACCTTCACACTTTACTTATTTGCCTATATATCCTAGCCTAATAAAACAAGAACCTCACCCACCATCCAACAACCTTTGTTGACTTGGGGTTTATAGCAATTTAAAATATAATACTTTGACTCAAATAAAATATTATGGTGGTTAAAATACAAATACCACCAAATACACACAAAATACACACATACACACATATGTACGGATACGTACTCAGGACGTCGCGTCTTCTCCGAGCCATAAACTCAGTGCAATCGGGGCGGTGTGGCGTCGGCGCTGAGTAGTGGGCCCGGTAGTGGGCCCGGTGTCCCCACCAACCCTCCCGGGGCGGTTGGAACTCGACTCCGGCGAGTAAGGGGGAACACTGCTGTGGTAGTGCTCCAGCAGATCTGGATCGAGGCGCTGGAGATCTTCCCGATTGATTCAGGAATCATCAGAAGGCGGTCGGTCCCGCCAGCGGACAAGGTAGCGCTGGTACATCCTGCTCCGTGTAGTGGTCACCTGCTCATCCAGTATCCTCTCAATGTGCTCGCGCGGTACTCTCGAGGCTGTGGCACGCACAGGGGTGGGCTCACTCTCAATGGGAGGAGAAGGCTCGAAAGGGTCACTAGGAATCGCTGTGGGTTCCTTGTAGGCCACTAGGTCTGCCACATTAAAGGTCGAGCTAATCCCATATGCGGGAGATAAGTCCACAACATAAGCATTGGAGCCAATCTTCCGCAGAATTGGGAAGGGTCCATCACTACGGGCTTGCAACTTTTTAACGGCTCCCGAGGGGAGTCGTTCGGGTCGGACCCGTACTATAACCAAGTCACCTTCTTGAAATTCATGGTGACGCTTATGCGAATCAGTCAATTTTTTATAAGTCTCATTACTGAGGTTTATTTGCTTGCTAATTGACTCATGCAGAGTTTTGACATGCTGTGCAAACTCCTCAGCTGACTTGGACGATCTAGACTCGAGGGGAAGGGGAATGAGATCCACAGGTTTTCTAGGTTTGTATCCATGCACAACCTCAAATGGACTCATACCGATGGACCTATTGACCGAGCTATTATATGCAAACTCGGCCCTGGGCAAAAGAAGGTCCCAAGTGCCAGAATGATCCCCTACGAGACACCTCAAGAGATTCCCTAAACTCCTATTGACGACCTCGGTTTGCCCATCAGTTTGAGGGTGATAGGCAGTGGAAAATTTCAGCTTAGTGCCAACGAGGTGCCAAAGTGTCTTCCAGAAATAACTAGTGAACCGGACATCCCGGTCAGACACTATGGTTTGGGGAAGACCATGCAGACGGACGACTTCATCGAAGAATAAGTGGGCTACTCTAGATGCATCAGATGTTTTGGAACATGCAATGAAGTGGGCCATCTTAGAGAATCGATCAACTACCATAAAGATGGAGTCATGTTTATGAGCAGTACGAGGTAGCCCAAGGATAAAATCCATGCTCACATCAACCCATGGTCGATCAGGAATGGGGAGAGGAGTGTAGAGACTAGTGTTCTGTTTGACCTGTTTGGCCATCGTACATGTCTTACACTGGGCTACAATCTTGGCCGCATCTTTCTTCAGGCCAGGCCAATAGAAGTGCTCCTCTACAGAATGGATGGTCTTGTTGCGGCCAAAATGACCAGCAAGACCACCAGCATGCATTTCCCAGACTAGAAAGTCCCGAACAGAAGTCCTTGGGACACAGAGTTGCTGCCCTCGAAATAAAAAACCATCCTGGAATAGATAGTCAGAAAAGGCTGCCGAGGGTCCAGCAGATAAGGCAGAGTGGGCAGGGCCAAAATCAGGACACTCTCCATAGAGCTCCTTCATGCGATCGAATCCAGTGACCTCTACTCGAACAGTGGAAAGAAGGGAGACCCTTCGACTCAAGGCGTCGGCCACCTTATTTTCTTTTCCAGCCTTATGTTTGAGGACAAATGTGAAAGACTGGAGAAATTCTACCCACCGACCATGCCTTGGGTTTAAGCTCTTCTGAGAGCTAAGGAATTTCAGAGCCTCGTGGTCCGAATATAAGACAAACTCTTGAGGTAAGAGATAGTGTCTCCAGTGTTTGAGGGCTTGGACCACGGCATAGAACTCCTTATCATATGTGGAGTATCGAAGCTTTGCATCAGAAAGCTTCTCACTGAAATAAGCCACTGGGTGGCTTTCCTGGCTAAGTACTCATCCTATTCCCACGCCAGATGCATCACAGGATATCTCGAAGACTTTGGAAAAGTCTGGCAGGCGGAGGACAGGGGCTTTGGTCATAAGCTCCTTTATGACAAGAAAAGCATGTGAGGCGGCTTGGGTCCAATCAAAGTTCCCTTTACAGATGCAGTCTGTAATGGGTGCCATAATGGTGCTAAAACTCTTTATGAAGCGTCTGTAAAAGGTGGCTAGCCCATGAAAACTTCGAACGTCGTGGACGTTTTGGGGCTCAGGCCAATCGACCATAGCTTGGACCTTGGATTGGTCCATAGATACTCCGTGACTCAAAACCACAAATCCGAGAAAACTAACTCGGTCAGTCAGGAATTCACATTTTCTAAGGTTGACATACAGGGTTTCTCTCCTCAAAGTTTGGCAGACTTCCCTCAAATGATGGATGTGGTCCTGAGGGTTGTGGCTATAGATGAGAATGTCGTCAAAGTAGACGACAACAAAGCGACCAATAAGGGGACAAAGGGCTTCTGTCATAAGTCTCATGAAAGTGCTGGGGGCATTGGATAGCCCGAACGGCATGACGAGCCATTCATACAGACCTTCTTTTGTTTTGAAGGCCGTCTTCCACTCATCCCCTGGTCGGATTCGGACCTGGTGGTAGCCACTTTTCAAGTCAATCTTGAAAAAGATGGTGGCCCCACTCATCATGTCAAGCATGTCATCTAGGCGAGGAATGGGAAACCTATACTTGACAGTGATCTTGTTGATGGCGCGGCTGTCAACACACATCCGCCGGGTGCCATCTTTCTTGGGTGTGAGCAAAGCAGGGACAGCACACGGGCTCTTGTCACCCTGAGGAAACCTTTTTGGATAAGGTCCTCGACAATCCTTTGGAGCTCAGCATGCTCCCTGGGGTTCAACCGGTAATGGGGGAGGTTGGGGAGGGTGGACCCGGGGACAAGGTCGATAGCGTGTTGTACATCACGCATGGGTGGGAGTTTAGAGGGCAAGTCCTCGGGGAAAATATCTTCGAAGTCCTGCAAGACTGTCTGGACTTCGGGTGGAACTGAGACTCGGGACTCCTCAGGTGTGATGGTGATGACAACAGCCCAAACAGGGGCACCCTCGGCAACCTCTCTATTCAGCTCACGGACACCTATGAAGCTAAGGCGCCTAACAGGGTCATGACTAACCTTGGGGGCCTTAGGAACGGGCGTGATAGGTGTAGGGGAATAGGGAATGAGAAGTTTCCCTTCATTGGGAGTTTGGGGACTCTCCGGAACCTTGGGGGTCCCGGTGGGGGTGGAGGAGGTGGAGCTCTTACCCGGAGTAGAAGTGGGACTCTTACCCGAGGTCACCTTTGGGGGTGTCGGGTACAACTGGATCTTCTTCCCATTGTGGGAGAAGGAACATTGGTTGGATCGACCGAAAGTTGTGAGGTCTACATCATAGATCCATGGTCGTCCTAGGATGATGCTTACGACCTTCATAGGCACTACATCGCACAAAATCTGTCCTTGGTAGGACTGAAATTGTATGGGAATGACACATGTAGTGGTGACTGGGATCGAAGTGTCGTCAACCCACGCCACGTTGTAGGGCCTAGGATGAGGGTGTGTAGGTAGACCTAGACGGGAGACAAAGTCTGAAGAGACCGCATTGATACAACTCCCATTGTCAAAGATCACCTTGCAGGGTTGGGTTTTCACCATGATGTAGGTTTGGAAGATGGAGCTTCGACGCCAGTCGTCCTCCTGGGGGTGTGTTAGGATACAGCGAACTACACCTAGTCTACCCTGGCTAGAGCTCTCGGCAATATCTCCCACTTGCATGTATTCGACATGCGTTTCATCAAACCCTGCATCCATTTCCTCAAACTGGGCTATGAGGTCAGGATCGGCCATATATCTCTCAGTGTCTTCTCCTTCCTGAGGTGGAGGCTCCATAGGCTGAGGGTCGGTGATGACCAAGGCTCGGGTGGGACAGTTGCTGGCAATGTGCCCTAGGTTGTGACACCTAAAGCAACGGACTCCTGAGATAGGGGCTGGTTGGGAAGTGCCAGGGGCGGGTCCCTTTCCTTTGTCATCCCTTTTATCAATCGGTGGAGTATACTCCAGCCTGGGCAATGCAGCGGGTGCAGGTAAGGGGTTCCTTGTGAAAGGAACGGTAGGGGCAACGACCCGTAGCGGGGTAGCCGCAGGGGCATAAGAAGTGGAGGGGCCAACTCTCTCGGTGTAACAGACCATGGGGTTCCGAGACTCAGGTTGGCGGTAGGTGGGAACCCGAGGTGGGGCCACTCTTTGAAATCGCTCAACATCTCGGGCAACCTGGTAGGCGTGTTCGAGGGTGTTGACCTCTCGCAAGAAAAGCTCCCGTTGGATGCTCTCGTGTAGGCCAGCCCTAAATCGAGAGAGGGTTACAGAGGCGTCTTCTATGACTTGGCTCCGAAGGAAGAAGTCATCGAATTTGGCAATGTATTCGTCCACGGACTTTCCATCTTGGGTGAGTTTCTGCCACTGGTCTAGAAGACGCTGATGGTAGGAGGGTGGCAGATATTTCTCTCTCAGTTTCTCCTTCATTTCTTCCCATGTATTTATGGGCTCCTCTCGTCTCCTGGCTAGGAGATTCTCCACATTACACCAGTAGGTTTTGGCTTGACCCAAGAGTTTCATTTTGGCAAACCTAACCCTAGTGGCAGGGGCCATGCGGTGATGCCAATCAAAATATTGATCCATCCCGGCCTCCCACTCAAGGTATTTGGCTGGAGTGAGGGACCCATCGAAACTGGGAGCGTCAATTTTGACGTTCTGTAGGATGATCTCCTCATCATCGTAGTCCCTCCTTTGAGGTGTACGATCCTCTTGTTCTCTACCTTGGGGAGCCTGATTCGGGCGGGCTTGCTCTCTATCCTCCCTAGAATTGGCTACGGGATTGCCGCGGCCATTCACTCGTCCTTCCTCTCCCTTTAGTCGATCCTCTAAGGCTCGGATCCTCTCATCTAGCTCTGCTCGTAGTTGGCCTATGGATTCTTCAAAATGGGTCAGAAGGTTATGCTCGAGCTGAGCCAACATAGCACTCACGCTCTTCTGATCCATCGTTGGTTGTAGTGTTGAAGGGCGCTCTAGACGGCCAGATGAATTTCTAGACCAACGTGGCATGCACGACCTCGGACCTAGATGATGTAGTCCTAGGACCGAAAATTAGCAAGTTATAGATTTGAATTTTGTTGGCCAATTGGCAAAGGGCCAAGTTTGAAGGGACTGGTCAGGGAGAGTTGCTCACCCGTAGGTGAAGTAGTTGTGAAACTACCTCCTGACAATTAGGGTGGCCTAATGTGACAGTCTAGGGCCTAAAGGATAGGTGCAAGCAAGCACTCTCTCACCGTCCACAGCGATGCACTCAAAAGACTGGCTGCATGGATCGGGCTCTCTCTTACTTCGTCGCGCGGCAATTGAAAAGATACTAAATGAGTAAGTTTGGAGCACGTACCTAGCTGACTGAAAAGTCTAGCTCCGACCGGAGACGAGGGCGAGCGGGGACGTGCGGGCCCGCACGGCGTCGACGAAGCTTGAGCAGTTACAAAGCATTCACTCCACGCAGGGAGGATTGAATTATTACAAATTGCTTAAATTTCCCGCGTAGGGGAACAAATCAGTCAAAATTCTCCGCGCAGGGAGACTCAGAGGTACGCACGTTCCGTGATCTTCGGATCTTCTGTCGTCATCCGGACGACTCAGATACGGGCCGAGCCGTAATAGCGGACTCGAGTGCCACAAGAGATAAGTTAAATAGATATATAATAATATATATATTCAACTCTTTTTTTAATCAAATAATATATATAGATAACAATATATATATTCTATATATATATTATATATATTTAACACTTTTTTTTTCAATCTCCCCTGTTTGACTTTTCTTTCTCTTTTCAAATTTCACCTAATTTTTTTTGACTTTTCATACTCTCTTTTTTTGTTTTTCAACTCTTTTTTTTTCTTTCTTTTTCAAATCTTCACCTACTCTTTTTCAGACCGTCAATTCTTCTCTTTTCAACCTTGGCTGCGTTCCTCGCGCGTTTGGCAGGTGGAGGCAGGCGGTCAATGCGGGCGCGGCTTGGTTGGCGGGCTCGGGCGCGGGCAACGGTGGCCGTGTGCTAGGGCGCTTCGTGCGGCCGGGGCCACGGTGGGTGGCACGCGGCTGGGCGCCTGCGGTGGGTGCAGACCGGGCGCGACGGAGGGGGGGGGCGCAGGCAGCTGGCGGAGAGCGGCGGCAGACGCGGCCGGTAGGGGCGGCGGCGGGGCACTGCGGATGCGGCGATGGAGGCGGAGGGCGCGGTGGTAGGGGCGGGTGGCCGGGACGGGCACGGGGGTGCCGCGGCGTGGAGGCCGACTGGTGGTCGGAGGCGGGGCGCTCGCGTCGACTGCGGCCGCGGTCGGACGGAGGGCCGGCTCTAGCGGCGGCGAGGATGCGGCAGTGGGGCGGTGGCCGGAGTTGGGGAAGACGGGGGGGGCGCTGTCCGCCGCGAGTGCAGAGAGAGTGAGAGAGAGAGAGAGAGAGAGAGAGAGAGAGAGAGAGAGTACGGGAGAGAGAGAGAGAACAGAGAGAGAAAGGGAGAGAGAGAGAGAGAGAGAAAAAAATGGAGAGAGAAAGAAAAGTGTTGTTTTTTTTCTTTTTCTGTCTCAATTTTTTTTTCTCAAAATTTTTTTTTCCTCTCAAACCTTTATCTCTCAACCGAATGATAGCATCTCTGAATGTTTTTTTTCTCTTTTTTTTCACTTCTAGCAATCTAGAGAGAGAAAGGGAGAGACGTCGGGGACGTCGGACTCGTCGGAGACGCCGTGTTGGGCTCTGATACCAATTTGACGCTGCGGCGACGTGGAAGACGGATCGACGGGACTCCGGGACACGAACAGGACGGATAGGTTGCTACCTCACGCAGCTCGGCCTCACGCCGGACGGTCTCACACCGGGCGACGCTCAATCCTCACAAAAGAGAAAAGAGAGAATGGAGAAATCACAAGGCAAAACACCTTAGCTATCAAACTTTCATTCATAAGTTCATCATACATAACACACCATTGGGCTCCTTATATAGGAAAGACCCTATTACATGAATACCTTCACACTTTACTTATTTGCCTATATATCCTAGCCTAATAAAACAAGAACCTCACCCACCATCCAACAACCTTTGTTGACTTGGGGTTTATAGCAATTTAAAATATAATACTTTGACTCAAATAAAATATTATGGTGGTTAAAATACAAATACCACCAAATACACACAAAATACACACATACACACATACGTACGGATACGTACTCAGGACGTCGCGTCTTCTCCGAGCCATAAACTCAGTGCAGTCGGGGCGGTGTGGCGTCGGCGCTGAGTAGTGGGCCCGGTAGTGGGCCCGGTGTCCCCACCATATTCTGGTTGAAATTCAATGATTCCTGACAGCCCTACAGTAGTTTGTTTTAATTGCACAATAGAAGCTGCTGTAGTAGTATTAATTGGGTGATTGATCTATTCACCCCCCTCTAGATCCCTCATCACAACAAGCCACCCAACACGCGCTTAGATGCTCGCGTCCTTGCCAGAAGCCTTGGGACTTTAGTCCTTGAGTGCTTGTAGCTGAGTGCCCTTATGCATGCATGTCCATAGGTGTTATGCATTATGCCCCTTGAGCTTCTAAGGGGGGAATTTATAAGGGAATATGAAGGGTCATGGGGGATTTACGCGGACCAGACTGGGATTTTCCCCCCCCAGGGAGGGTTTACGCGGACTGGAAGGGGGGTTTTTTCCCCACCCCCCAGGAGGGGTTTACACAGACTAGAATGGGGGTTTTTTTCCCACCCCACCCCATGGGGGGTTTACACGGACTAGAATGGGGTTTTTTCCCCACCCCCCAGGGGGGGTTTACGCGGGGTGGAATGGGGGTTTTTCCCCACCCCCCAAGGGGGGGTTTACGCGGGGTGGAATGGGGGTTTTTTCCCCTGAGTCTATAAAACCCCTATTTTTTCTATTTTGGGCCCACCTTGACCAAGTGTTAACACAAGACAAAGACAAGAAAGGATATGGTGGCTGGTAGCTGGTCGTATGCCCAGAACAAGACCGTTGACTCGGGCTTTGCACGATCTCTAATCTTCTTCTCCACGAGCACCCCCGAGTTGGTACGCGGATCATTTCTACGCCACACATGGGTTGGGATGGGATGGTAGCGGGACCCACAGGACTGAGTGGAGGGCACCGCCCCCAAGGGTAGTTCACCCCCACTCAGGCGCGGCCGTGCCTGGGGCGAACTCCCCCCGGGCGGGGTGGCTGCCTCGTGGGGTTGGCCCGGGTGGCCTTCTGTGGTTGTTTGGCGATGTCCTTTGAAGGACTTGGGCCGAAGAAGTGATGGGATTGACCCGTGGGGGTCCGTTGTTGTCGTGTCGTGGCTACTGCTCGCAAGGTGTTCGGAGAAATTCCCGATACATCATGGGTTGCCGAACGACTTAGGTAGTGGGGTGGCGGGCCTCGGGTTTGGCCCGAGGACGGGTAGTATAGCTCGTGGGAGACATGGGAAGGCATCTTGGGCGTATGGGCCCAGCCTTTGTGATATGTGCCGCGTTGCATGGCGGGTTGATAGGAAAGCCCCGAGTTGGCCCGGGTGCTGAAAGTAAACGGCTCAACACCGTGCGTTTGATGGTCGGGGGTGGCCCCGACTTGCTGGAGGGTTGCCATAGGATACGTCTAGTGTGTTTGAGCCGTGGTTGGGCCCCAGGATTGCTATAGAACAGCTGGGATATAAGCGCCCGTAAGGTGCTCAGGAAAATTCTTGATATGCGAGCACGGGCCGTATAGGCATTGTAAGGGCTATCGAAGCCCATGGTTGAGTGGAAAAAGTCTTCCTTGGACTTTTGAAGGCTAGAGGGAGGCATCTTCGGGAGAACCCCGGCCTCGTTGTTGGTTGCCACATGTCGTGGCCTGTGGTCAGGGCGCCCCCAGGTTGGCCCGGTTGGCTAAGTTGAAGGCGGGTAAACCAGCAAGCTGGGTGATCGGGGATGGCCCCAATCAATTATTGACGTCGATGTGGGTCACGGCTAGCTGGTTAGGACCCTTGGGTGGGCCCGGGGTGATGTAGAAAGGGTTATGTAAACAATGCCCTAAAGGTGTTCGGTGAAATTCCTGAGCCCTTATTTCTTGTTATTTTTGCTAGGAAAATGTATGGGTACAATAAATGCCCCCCACGGGGCATGCGTCAGAGGCGGAGATGAGGGCGGATGGCCCGTGAGCTCATCATTTTGTTCCGTTGTAGTTGTCTGTGGGTCTTCATATGCATTTTGTGTACATGTTTTTTTTTCATGTGCTAACTTTTCATGTATCGCCAACACTGTGTGTTTACCCTTCCCTTGTGCTCTTGTCTTGTAGCCATGGCGAGGTTTGGAAGAGATGACCGGGCTCAGAGGTGTGCTGCCCGTGAGGAGGATCACTAGGTGAGAAGGATCGGGCGGCCCTTGCCTCCTTTGGGCCCGCCCGTCATCACCGTGGCCAGCATTGGCCAGCTTGACCTGGGACGTTCATTAGTTGTTGAGGGTCCCGTTGGAGAGGGGCCGAGTGGAGCTGGAGCCGTGGAGCTGGCTAAGATCGCTGAGACGGTTGGCATTTATACATATGACCGCTCGAGAGGCTACCCGAGGGAGTTCCCTTTGGACAGACATCTATTTGAGTTTATGAAGAGCTTTGTCCCTGCTGGTATGGAGGACGAAGACCCTTCTATAGCTGGAGAGAGACGCCAGTTGGAGCGGGCTGTTTTGCTAGGTAGGGACAGCCTGTACGGGGTTGCATTCTACGGCTTCCCGAGCTTCTCGACAGATTTCTGGAGACAGCGGTAGTTTCCCAGTGTAGATTGCCTGGGTTTTTTCAGCAGGGCGGACCAGTTCGGTGTCCGTGTCGGGGCACTGGGTCCAGCTTCATGGCCATCACCGAGTAGAGACTGAGGGGTTGATGGGGCCGGTGCTAGAGCCATCAAGGCTGCAGTTTGCGAGTGAGGGATATGATGATCACAGCCTCCTGGACGGGATACTTCGGTAGCAGTTACGAGCTGGTACTACCGTTGGTCAGTGATCTCTTCGCACAGGTACCACCAGGGTGCGACAGAGTGGTTGATGGGCATAGTGCACCACTACAGGATGCTTCTGGACCGAGTAGGGATCCGTTACGTAGTGACGGCGGCACTATATGGGTACGCCTGCTACACGGGGCTGATTTAGGCACTAGCGGAACGCTTCAACAGTCGGTGGAACACCGTGGCGATGGTAGAGGGGGAGACCTCACTCGACTTGTGGTCTCTATTCCAGATTTCGGGCTTGCCGATCAGCGGAGAGGGCTATGAGGAAGTGGTGTTGGACGACCTTCACAGCAGTCACACTGACGGGCTGGGATGGTACTGGGTGTCTCACATCTACCAGTATTTGCTGAAGACTTGGAGAGACTTAGCTCTGGCAGGGAGAGAAAAGGCCACACATACTCCGAGAGTGCCCCTGAAGGCATGGGTCTGTCATTTCGACAACGGGCCATTTTGCTTCTACCACGAGTTTGCATAGGACCAGACCCCATGGGAGGAGTACACAGAGGTGGAGTTGCAATTCCGGACTTACTCCTGGTACATCTACGCACCGAGAGAGGGGTGGAATCCCCATGGGCTGCCGGACGTGACTCATTTGGCTTGGTATTTGGCATATTGGTTGCGACTTTCGTGGTCCCCCATGGGGAGGACAGTCTTCTGCGGGCAGAGTTGCTATGGCCCGCGTGCTTGCTGGCAGAGGGACGGAGGTTTGTGTTGGCTCTTGCAGTGTTGTCCAACATATATCACGGGATGGGGGCATTGTTGGTACACCCGGTGCCTCGGGAGAGGACTTTGCTTCTGCCGACCCACTACCTTAGTGCGTGGGCGGGTCTTCTTTTCCCGGGGCTGGTGACGAGGGCGACGGTGGAGAACCCGACGGCCCCCTTACTGTTTAGCTTCACTGGTCAGCCAGACGGGGACGCAGTAGAGCAGTTGTAGGGAGCCAGGAGGGCCCTATCTTACATTCCGAGCAGATGGGAGGACGGGCTACCGTTTGACTGTGGGTCGAGGGACTTTCGACTCATTCTGGTGCCATCGAGTGACGGGGCAACCTGCGCCCTACCACATCAGCGAGAGTCGGACACTCCAGTGTACACAGAGTGGGTGATTAACACCCGACCACCTGTGTTAGTGCTGCACCGGTCCGCTACGAGCGTCCTGGAGCCTTACTACCTGCACCGATTTTCCCAGAACTTCGGATATGACCAGGCGATCTCGCCAAACCAGGAGTTCCCTTTGGCGGGCCGATTATACAAGAGCCGGGATAGCCATCTAGTAGCAGCTGCTTGGTGGGACTTCTACTACCGTGGGGAGCCAGAGAAGTTACCGACACCAGGGTTAGATCGTCGCAAGATGTTCGACGTCCACTACGCCCGGTGGTGGTTCGGGCATAGCCATCTATATCACCAGAAGGCTTCGGTGATTCAGAAGGCTGAGGAGGGTCAGCTTCTACGGGAGGATCAACCTCCCATTTCACTGGACGCCGAGTACCTGAGGACCCACTTTTCCAGGATCCGCCGGGATGTGGAGCGGCTCGCACAGCAGTGGCCCCGAGACGGTCGAGCTTGCTCGTCGTCGAGGCGAGGCAATAGTGGGGCTGATGGGAATCAGCTCCAGACACTAGTATTTTTATTTGCATTTATATCCTTTAGTTTGCATTTATATCCTTGGGAAAACATGTTTGCAATTATAAAGCTGTATAAGCCAATTTGTCATTCCCTATGGATCTTTGGGTTTTTGTGTAAAAGTCCAGTAGGACCAACAAGGGGGCCCCGTCTCCTTCCTCATTGGTCCAAGTGGCATTTTGGCGTCTATGTGGGGCCGGTCAAAGGTCCAAGGTGGGCTTCTAGAAGACTTGGACCAAGGGGGGGGGGACAAGGTGAAGAAAAATTCAAAAATGGTGGCATCAAAGTCAAGGGGGCGCCCCCATTTAAGCATATTAAAATAGGTGTTGAATTTTTATTTTATTTGGGTCCAAAACACATGGGAGAATTAATTCTCTCATTCCCTTAATGTCTCTCCCAAACCATAGATCTAAGGGTAGGAGTGGTCATTAGTATTTCCAAATTTAAGGCTTGTATTTTCCATTTGATAGAAGTTAATGAAGAAAAATTATTGAAATTTACCAAGAGAGCCTTGTGCGACCCCCCCCTCTCTCTCCTACTGTTCTTCTTCCTTCCAGGATGTGAAGTCCTCTATCTGAGCTCTATCTCTACCACCGCCGCCGCCGTTCGTGCCGCCGACGAGCCACCGTGACCTTTCTTCCGAAGTGCTGTCCAGGGTGCTATTCTACTAGACAGAGACTTACTCCGAGATTTTTAGCTCCCAACTCCCAAATGTTTTGGATCTGAGATTTTCAGGGTAGGTTCCCCACATGATTCTCCACCTCCAGTAAATTTTCCTCGAAATTAGAACATCATCCAACTTTCTTTTTCATTTATGTTCCCCAACTTTCCAGATCTGCCTGTGTTCTGTCTTCTATCACAGCAACCTAGTAGTTCATCCATGAAACCACCTTCCTCATGTCTGAACGAGCTATAATTTTTATTGGGGATTCTGTCCACCCAAGCCCTCTTCCATGCAGTTTTTGGAGATTTATAGATTATGTTTACATTTTCTTAAAATCTCTGTCAAATCCCAAATCTGTTCTATCTGCCACTGTCCAGATCCAACCACCCAGTGTTAGAGAATTAGTTTTCCCAGCCAAACCTCCACCATAATTCACACAAAAAATATCCATGTCTTCCTCTTTTTCCCCTCTACAACTTTCATGAAGAACTCAGCACCCAGATCCAAAGTTTGAGTCATGGTCAACGCCGACTCTCAGAAAAAACTCAATTATGTCCTGCCAGATCTGGTTCTGCCAACCAGCAACTTATAAATTCGACCAAGGCCAGCTCCGGGATAGTCAAATTTCTTTCTCTGGCCATAGATCAAAGTACTTCAATTCAGCTTTCTAATGGTATCACTTTCGCGTTGATTGGACGTCAGGAGTGATCGCAGCAGCTGATCTCGCTGGGTCGCACGCTGTAAAAATAGAACTTCAGATCCGTGGGCAGCAAGGTCAACAAGTGAAGACTAGAGTCGACCCGCCTTTCACAAGGTGAACCAGCGTGCCGCCATCCCAGGGAGCGCCTCTCTAGGAGCCAGTGTCACAGCGGTGCCACTCCGGGCCCACTCGGCCCCACCGACCAGCACGTGGGGCCCCATGTTCGTGAGTACGTGTACCGCCGAAGCTACACAAAACGCTGCCCGTCAACCCGAACCCGCTACTCCCGGGTCCCACTATGTAGCCCTTTACCTCCTTGCGTGGAGTGGGCAGTAATATTTATTGCTGTAATTTAATTATTTATTTTTCCGGGAGTACAAGTTCGGCCAGGATCGTCTTCCCCACGCCCGGCACGTGGAGGTATCGTGTTCGCTCCTTTACTCGGCATCTTGCTTTATTTCGTATATATTTCTGTATGCCGCTGCTAAAGAGCATGATAGGATAATTAGCTCACCAAATATTCTTAATCACAATTGCGAGAGAGAGCGAGACCATCCCGTGACCCGATCTGGGCACGAAATTGTGAGTTGACCATCCTAGCTCTTTGCCGGTTTCTTAACCGCGTACGTCCGAACGCTTCCCTCTCTAGGGACGATCACGAGTTTGCATAGAGTCCAAGGATTGCACATCAATTGGTCTCGAGTCACGTGTCCGTCCCGCATCAATTTGGTATCAGAGCGAGTTGAGTCTAGGGTAGTCTTCATAGCACGGTCTAAGCCTAGGGTGTTGTCCTAGGTGTGCATTTCATCCCGATAACCCGGTATATCAAAAGGTGTTGTTCGAACGGTAGGTTACGCCTATTGGGAAGGCCGCACACTTGCGAGAGAGGATTTTCGGATCCCGCAACTCTGCCACGTACTGAAAGTTGGGTTAAGTCTAAGGGTCTTGAGTCAAGGAGTGTCTTGTCCTAGTCGTCATTTGCATGCACACTCGTAGAGGTACACAGTACTCACCACCACCACCACCCATGGCCGAATCCTGAGTCCATAGTCTCGATGAAGTGGCCGCAATGTTCCAAGCCATTATGGGAGAAATGAAAGGGTTGAGTACACGCATGGATGTGTTGACTACACGGGTAGATCGGATGGAAGGGTTGAGTACGCTAGTGGATGATCTAGGCACACGCTTAGAAGAGAGGATGAAGGCCTTAGAGGATAGGGCCGAAGGGTCGGACCAATCCATTCAGGGCCTGGTCGGGAGGGTTGCCACATTAGAGAGAGCCCCAACCGAGGCACCCCCGAGAGCCCCAGTCGAGGCACCCCCCCCCCCACCTACACATGGTCAACAGGGATCGGTTCAGCAACCTACTGCTCCAGGGGTTCAAGGGATAGATGTTAGGAGACGTCAATTCCCCGAGGTGCATGACTATGAGTCCGAGAACGAAAATGGGGGATATGGTCGTGACCGTCGTGTTCAACGACGGAACCGTGAGTTGGATGAGGACAAGCGAACCCTTAGGACTGTCCGTGTAGACCCTCCCACTTTTGACGGGTCCTTAGACCCAAAAGTCTATCTTGATTGGGAGGCCGGCATGGATCGATATTTTGAGTGGTTCGAGATGTCGGACAATTGGGAGATAAAGTTCACCAAAATGAAACTTTTAGGGCAGGCACAAACTTTTTGGAGGAACATGGAAAACCTACTGTTTCACCGTCAGGAACCCCAGGTAGAGACGTGGGAAGAGATGAGGTCCAAACATTGGAAGAAGTACCTCCCTGCCACTTACCGCCAGCGTCTCATAGATAGGTGGTAGAGTCTCACCAAAGGAGATCGGTCCGTCTCCGATTACATCGCCGAGTTTGATGAATACTTTCTACGATGTGATGCCATGGAGGAGAGCTCGCTGACCGTTTCCCGATTTCGGCGTGGTTTACGACCACACCTATAGTATGAGCTTTTCCGCCGTGAAGAGGCGTGATCTCGTGTTGATCCTGAGCTGAGAGGATGATCACCGGATAGTGAACTGTAAAGAATGGAAACGGATCAGGGGGCCCAGGGATGGTTCCCTGGGGAAAACCCTCCGATGCTTAAGTCAGTAGAGCAATGGTGGAAGCCATGAAGGGAGGAAGAAAGAGATGCATGAGATCCCGCTACACCAAGGTGGTGAAGTGGTTCCTGCTCAGGGAGTTTAGGTGTGTGTTTGCCCTTACCTTTCGTTGGAGGGAGTCCCAGGTTTAAATAGTGCACTGGCCTCATGAGTCCCGTAAACTGAGGGGTTTCAGGCGGGAGTTACGTCCTCAACGTGGACTCTTTACGTCCTCATCGTTGGATCTTTATAGCCTTGAGAGATCATGAGTCCCTTATCCTCATAAACTTCTGCTCATAAAGGGTTCTCAACGGCAGCGTGGATAAGCAATCGTTGGTCGACCCAAGCATGAAAGCTGCCGACCCTATCCGGACGATAGGCATAGCTCGGATGAAGATAGGTCGGAGTGGGCGCTGAGCACCTGCCCTTATTCCCGGCGAGGGGATAGATCTGGCTTGGGTCTTTCTCTGACCTGACCGACGCTCGGGCCTTCTGAGCCTAAGGGCTACCGAGGAAGGGTGTGATCCCGAGTGATCTTATTGGGCTTTTTAGCCTAAGTGGGCCCTGCGGGGCTGTCACTTGGATGAGCTGGGTCTCGTTTGGTCCTGATGGACCTAATTTGGTTGCTCTTTAGATAGGCTACAGAAATCCCCCTCTCCACTTGTCCCCCTCCTACTCCCGAGCCTTGGTAGGCTCGGAAGAGTAGCCGTTAGGGTTTTGGACCAGCGTGGCTCAATTGGGAGGAGATCTGGCGGTGTTAAGAAGCCACGTGTCGTGGTCACCTGGGCCCGTAATAATAATAATCCTGACGGATTTGAAGTGAAGGGGCCCCTTTTTCTCAGAGGTCGGAACGGCATGCCGCCTTCCACGTGGGGATATAGGCGTTGGGCGCTTGTTGTTATTCCAGACTCCCTCCATCTTTAGGGTTTGGCCCGCCTTCGTGCTTGCTTTTGGGCTCTTTGATGCGTCGTGAGGACACGATGGAAGAGCAGAGACTTGCAGCGGCGTTCTCGGAGTTGGCAGAGATAACTGCAGAGGCATTCGGTAGTTTCCTCTTCCTCCGGAGTCTTCAGGGTCTCGAGAGCGTCTTTCTTCAAGTTCTTCTCCAGATTCCATGGCGGATCAGCGCCCGGATGGCAAAGAGTGGGAGGATGAGCCTGTGGTGAAGGCGACGGTTCCAAACCGCAGTGAATTGGGGGAGGTGGAGGTGAGAAGGCAGGAGCACCAGTTTCGCCTACCCCACAAGTTTTACTTTGCAGCGGCTGCTCCACACGAGACGAGCTTGGACTCTCGTACATGCCATATCTGTACCTTCCTTCTGTCGTGGAAGGGCGGGTTCCACCTTCCCTTCGATCCTTTCATTCTTAAGCTTCTCAATTTTTTTCAGTTGACGCCCATTCAGTTGGTAGCCAAGTCCTATCTCCTTCTTTCCTCCTTTCGCATCCTCTGCCGCCAATGCGGGGTTCCTCCTTCCTTGGACCTCTTTCACTATTTTTCCGAGTTGAAGGCGCATCCCTCGGCCGGGAAGGGTTTCTATTTCATTCAAGCGAGGCGGAATAGGAGCTGCATCTCTCTGGATGCGAAGGATTCTTCGCATAAGGGATGTAAAACTCAGTTCTTCTGGGTGGGGATCTGCTCGGTGGAGGAGACCTGGAGGTGTCCCGTAATCCCCAATTTCCATCCGAATATCCCTCCCAGACAGGATAAGTTCCCTCCACACGTGGAGGAGTATGCGGCTATCTTGCTGAAGCACCGCCAGTCCACAGAAGAGCTGGTTACTCTAGAGAATGTCGAGCAGTGCCTTCTTTCGCGGCTGCATCCGTCGGGCTCAGGTGCCACAAATTAGACTCTTCTTCGGATGTTGAGACCATTTTTCTTTTTTTGACTATGTCATTTTTCTGTTCAGACACTAGGCGACCGGCTTTGGAGGTGACCGCAAAGGTGATTGATCTTGGCAATGACTCGATCACCGACGAGTCATGATCTCCAGAGGGGCGTGCCCGAGCCCGAGGTAAGGGCAACAGGACGGCCCAGGAGGGATCTTCCAAGCCGCGGGGGGCCAAGCGCAAGGATCCCATGGAGGGCATGATACGGGATGCCGTAAAGGCCAAGAAGCGGGCCAGGAAGGCCGGATCCATCTCCGTCGTCGAGGGCGGCTCTAGCTCGGTGGCTCTCCCTTCTTCCGAACGAGACAGGGCCGACCTTGTTAGGCCGGCTCTCCCATCTGTCGAGCAAGAGGGGGCCGAGGAGATTGGAGCTGCCCCTGCGGTCGGTGATGATGCTGGCTCGGCTCTCCCCTCGGTCGGAGCCGAGGGGGCCGAGGCTGCTTCTGTGATTGGCAGCGGCTGGCTCGGCTCTCCCCTCGGCCAAAGCAGAGGGGGCCGTGGATGAGGCAGGTGACGCTGGGGCCGCGGCCGAGATTGGGGCGGGTGACGCTTCAGGTGGCGATGTAGGTGCCGAACCGGTCTAGGTCGGAGGGTCGCAAGAAAATTCGACCGAGGCACGAGAGGTGACCGAAGCCGCGACTCGGTCTGGGCCGCTCGATGGGACACCGACCGAAGGGGGGATCTCCATTCCGGCGGCCTTGGAGAGGCTTGTGTAAGGTTTCGTACAGCACCTACGGGCGACGCAGCGGATAACAAAAAATTCATTTACCCGATCCCCGTGTTATAGAAAGGTTAATATGTGCTCTAATCGGTGTTTCTAAGACCCTAATTACGGGTTGCGTGTTTCACCTTGCGCGGAATGACGCTGTCCGCGATGCCCGATGCAGAATATCGAGCCGCACAGCTGTACGGCCTCTAGAGCAGATCCACACGGACCCTTGCGACGACGGTAACCCCTCCGGAACGACCTTCCCCGGCCCTTTTCACCTTCTGTAGAAAGGGAGCAAGAGGGAGGAAGAGGGGAGGAGCTAATCCTCCTCTCTTAAGCTTATGTGCTAGCTTAAGCCTAAGAGGTTGGAAGAGTTCGAATGAACTCACGTAGGAAGCATATATATAGAGTTTAGGCTTATTAGAAAATGGCTCCAAAAGACCGAAACTATATATATGTCTTATCTCATATTATACATATGTATTAAGCTCCATTTACACTCCTTTCGAAAAGGAATTAAATAGAAATAATACATACATTTGTATAATAATAATCCGTCACCCAAGAATCCATTGTGTGTGATCCTCTAGGCCCATAGTCACTCTAGTTTAAGGCCCATTAACTTCTAATTCCTAATTAGAAGTAAATTAAATGTATTCTTCGCTTCTACTAGAGCCGAAGAATAGTTTAATTTATTCCGAACCTTTTATCACGTTGGGTCAAGCAAATCCGCGTGATCCTAGAGGACGCCGGGTTTAAACCAGCCTGTCTGGTACCTGTAAGTCCACAGTTACCGCATCGATATAATCCCTCGCTCCTTCTATGAGTCTAGTACGATCGAGGGTATGGTTCCTGTCAAACCCCATGATCGTGCCATTTGACTATGACCTCCTTAAAGTGTATGACGTCCATTCTAAACGAGCTCACATGACCCTGGCCAGGGATTTAACGGAGCATCAATGTCATGACCCATTAACTGTCTGACATATACCCGACAGTGAGCGATCCCCTCTTGACCATTGATGATCTTCACACGTATCCTGGAGTGGTTAATGACTCGACAACTCATGACTTATGGTTAAAGTCACTTAGCCAAGTAATTAAACCATTCCAGTCCTCGTGTAAGATCCGATCAATGTCTCAGGTCAAAGGACCAACAATGCTACTGAGACAGTTAGATCTTCAGTTGACATTAGGTATAATCAATCATCTGAAGATCTAATAGTTGATCAGTTCAGTGTACATCCTCCAAGGACATACACCTACACGTGTGTTGGTGCCCCGCACCAATGACCATGAGACTGGTCACTGACACATCATGTGTACTGGTTTAATAGGTAATCAAAGTCCCCGAGTGATTACCCTCCAACGAGGAACAGTTTAAGGTATGTGTACATGTAAAGTCAATCTCATGTTCGAGATCCCATCTCGAGCTGACTTTACAACCACATATCCTAGGGACAACGTAAAGTAACACAATCGCATATTTACGCTCAAACACCACTTTATTAATAATGAACAAGATTGTACAACTATTGGGTCTACCCGACCCGAAATTGGCCTGTAGCACACCAACACTAACAATCTCTCACTTGAACTATAGCCAATTACCCACAACTTTAAGGCCCATCTTATCCCGATGACGCTCAAACACAGTCTGTGTCAAAGGCTTAGTTAGTGGATCTGCTATGTTGTCTTCTGACGGTACACGCTCTACCGCCACATCTCCACGATCAACAATCTTCCGAATAAGGTGAAAGCGCCTGAGAATATGCTTTGACCTTTGGTGAGATCTCGATTCTTTCACCTGGGCGATGGCCCCATTATTATCACAAAATAATGGGATGGGAGCTATTATCTCGGGAACTATGCCAAGTTCCAAGATGAATTTCTTCATCCAGACGGCTTCTCCAACTGACTGCCCCTCCATTCAACATGAATATAAATTCAGACATGGATTTGTAGTTATCTGTATCTGACTGGAAACTAGTATCTGTGTAAGCTCTAAGCTATAGGTCCTCTCCTCCATAAAGTAGAAAAAGATCCTTAGCACTTCGCAGGTACTTAAGGATGCCCTTTACTGTCTTCCAGTGCTCTTCGCCTGGATTTTCCTGATATCTACTGACAATGCTTAAAGTATTGGTAACATCAGGCCGTGTACATAGCATTGCATACATGATTGACCCTATCACCGAAGCATAGGGTACATTATTCATGTGTGCCACATCCTCAGAAGTTTTAGGACTCATCCCTTTAGATAGGCAAATTCCATGTCTCATGGGAATGAGACATCTCTTGAATTTTTCATCCTAAACCTTTTGAGGATAGTGTCTATGTACATGGATTGGGATAATCCTAACATCCTTTTAGATCTATCTCGATAGATCCTTATGCCCAACACATAGGATGCTTCTCTCAAATCCTTCATGGAGAAAGTCTAAGACAACCAAGACTTGGTTGATGTCAACATCTCTACATCATTCCCAATGAGTAAGATGTCATCAACATAAAGGACCAAGAAGGTCACAGAACTCCCACTGACCTTATAAACACAGGGTTCATCTTCATTCCGAATGAAGTTGAAAGATTTGACAGCCTCGTCAAATCTTAAGTTCCAGCTTCTAGATGCCTGCTTTAATCCATAAATGGACCTTTGAAATTTGCATACCTTATTAGGATGTAGCTTGGAGGTGAATCCTTCAGGCTGTACCATGTACACCTCTTCTGACAGATTTTCATTAAGAAAAGCTGTCTTCACATCTATTTGTCAGATCTCATAATCCAGGTATGCAGCAATGGCAAGGAGGATTCTGATTGACTTAACCATGGCTACCGGTGAAAACGTCTCGTCATAGTCAATGCCTTGCCTTTGACGATATCCTTTCGCCACTAGTCTAGCCTTGTATGTGTCAATCTGTCCATCTGCACCGATTTTCCTTTTGAAAATCTATTTGCAGCCGATAGGGACCTTCCCTTCGGGTACATCAACTAAGTTCCAAACTTTGTTGGTGTACATGGACTGGATTTCTGAATCCATTGCCTCTTGCCATTTCTCGGAGACTACACTACGGATCGCCTCCTGGTACGACTGAGGATCATCATCCTCATCGATACATACCTTAGAGGACCCCTCTGAGACATGTCCAACATATCTGTCAGGTTCTCTCGGTAGTCTACCAGATCTCCGTAGTGTCAGTGTTCCACTTTGAATAGGATCAACCGATACAGTCTCATCTAATGAATTTGTGTTTATGGGTTATGGTTCTTGGACCTCATCCAATTCTATCTGGCTCTCACTATTTTTCTGGAGTAGATATTCTCTTTCCAGAAATACAGCTCTCTTGGCCACTAAGACCCTTTGCTCAGAAGGGTGATAGAAATAATATTCAAACGTCTCCTTTGGATATCTAACAAACCTACACTTATCGGTCCTCGACTCAAGCTTATCACTCTCGTTCTTCTTTACATGAGCAGGACACCCCCAAATTTTAATGTGATTAAAATTTGATTTCCTACCCTTCCATATCTCATATGGTATAGAAGGAACTGATTTACTTGAGATCCTATTCAATAAATATGCTGCAGTCTCTAATGCATAGCCCCAGAGAGACAAGGGTAGTCCTGACATAGACATCATGGATCGGACCATGTCTAACAAGGTCCTGTTTCTCCTCTCGGATACACCATTGTGCTGTGGTACATACGGTGGAGTCCATTGAGAAACTATTCCATGGTCTTTAAGATAAGAAGTGAATTCATGGCTTAAGTATTCACCTCCTCGATCCGATCGAAGAGCCTTAATACTTTTACTTGTCTGTTTCTCTACTTCATTCTTGTATTCTTTAAACTTCTCAAAGGCTTGTGACTTATGTCTCATTAAATACACATAGCCATATCTAGAGAAGTCATCAATAAAAGAAATGAAATAGAGATAACCTCCTTTTACTTCTATGGACATGGGTCCACACACATCCGAGTGTATGAGCTCGAGAAGGTCAACAGCCCTCTCACCATGTCCACCAAAGGGAGCCTTGGTCAATTTCCCCATGAGACATGACTCACAGGTATCAAATGGCTTGTATTCGAACGAATTCAAATACCCATTTGAGTGTAAGTAAGATACTCTTTTCTCACCTACATGACCAAGTCTGCAATGCCATAGATATGTAGAATTCACTTCATCAGCATTGGAAACTTGCATAGCATCAGAACGTGTATCTAATACATAAAGACCATTGACTAATGAACCATTGGCTATAATCAAACCATTATTCATTATAGAGCACCTAGTGCTATTGAAAGTCAACGTATATCCAATGTTATATAAGCCAGAGATTGAAATAATATTCTTAATAATATTAGGAACATAATAACAGTCATTCAACTCCAGAATGACTCCTGAAGGTAAACTGAGTCGTGCAGTCCCGACAGCTTTGGCAGCAACTAAAGCTCCATTGCCCATCCTCAGTTCAATCTCTCTTTTACCTAGTCGCCTTCTATTTGCCAACACCTACACAGAATTACAGATATGAGATGCACATCCAGTATCCAATACCCATGATGTGGATTCCATATATGACAAATTAAGGTCTATGATAAAAATACCTTCATTTAGAATTACCTTGTAATTCCTTTTCCAATGCCCAGTTTCCCCGCATCGAAAACATTTATCTTCCTTTTCATTCTTCTTGCCCTTCCCTTTGTCAACTTTGGCGATTTGCTTACCCGTGGCCTTTTTCTTTCCCTTCCCTTTGTTACTTGTGGTGGATATTTAAGAGGCCTTCCTTTTCTTGTTGGTCCGGCCAACAATCATTATAGACGAAGATGGTTTATCTTTCTGCATGGTTCCTTCAGCACTTTTTAACATATTGAGCAGCTCTGGGAGAGTTGCTTCAATCTTGTTCGTGTTAAAGTTCATGATGAAGGAAGAAAAGGAATCGGGCAATGACTGGAGTATAAGATCAATGCATGGTTCAAGATCCAACATGAACCCCAATGCAAGGAGTCTTTCAATCCACTCCATCATTTTCAGTACATGGGTCTGTACTGATGAACCCTCAGACATCCGTGTCCTGAAAAGCCTTTTGGAGATGTCATACCTCTCAATCCTACCCTGCTCCCCGAAGAGCTGACGTAGATTGAGAAGTATACTTCTACAATCAGTCTTTTCGAATTGCCTCTGCAGCTCGAGAGCCATAGAGGCCAATATGTAACATTGGGCAAGGGAGGAGTCCTCAGACCACTTGGCATAAGTCAGTAACTCGCCCTCGTCGGCATCAGGAGCTGGCTCAAAATGAACCGTGTCCAACACGTACAGAATCTTTTCGACGGTAAGGACTATGCATAGATTACGCAGCCAATCCGAGTAGTTCAGTCTAGTTAAGCGATTTGCATCCAAGATGCCGCGGAGGGGGTTGGACGACGACATTGTAATCTGGATAAGAAATAAAAGATAACTTAACATGTGTTCAAATTCTAACTTAGATGTGATTTTCTATCTTAGTTAGTCCCACTATTTTTCGATCGAACTATATAACCCTCAGTATATAGAACGGGAGATCAGCGAGATCAACCTAGTGGGTCGGAATCCTAACGAGACTAATGTACGACCTTGTGGAAAGCACAACAAGCCATACACCATCTCAAGGACAGTCAACAGGCACTTGCATCTAATGCAATATCCGATATTCGGCCCCCGAGAAATCATCCCCTTGTGGAAAGCACAACAAAGGATATTCTCGGTTAGATCTAACCATCATTACTACATAGCAATGAGTTCATGACCCGACCCTTGTGGAAAACACAACAAAGTCGAGTTCAATTCCTCACCCCATTGAGGTCGAGCCTTGGAGTTTAATCCCGCCCCCAAACTCATGGACCTTGTGAAAAGCACAACAAATCCATGAAATGAAGACGTTCATTCACTCCATAATGATGGAAGGCCACGACGACTCCTAGAGCCACGCTTACCAGATCTAAAATTTAAGCGCGAGGGAATTTAATTTTATCTTGATCTCACCCAAGGTGGTAATATAAATATATCCAATATATTTACCGTACCTAGTAGTTTGCACAAAATAAATGCATCCAATGCAAAAATAAAACGCAAGTGATCATGGACTTAATTCCTAATGTAACTAAGGCATCCGGCCCGCTTCCGAAGTAGCTGGATCGTCCTCGTCGGGTGTGCTCCGCGCTTTCAAACTCCAACACCGCAGTAATTACAACTTTTACACAGCTCGCAGGCCGGAAAAAAGTAAATTACATATCAATGAAATTCCAGAAGTCCTTAGGGCGAGTACAACAACGGAGGAAGATAGAAGTAAATTGAAATTTTAACAGAGAGAGAAAGGAGGTTCGCAGACCCCAATTAATTACATTAATCCAAGTCCATGATCACTTGCCAAGCCATTCAAATAAAATCAATCAAGGGTTATTTTCTGAAAATAATCCTTACTTTTGAATTTAAAATGGGATGTGCAAACAAAAACAGGCCAACTTTATTTAATTTTAAAAATCGAAGCATGATTAACTAAAATTAAACAGACAAGCAGGCCAATACAAGGTAAATAAAGTAGAGCACGTAAAGAACCATCATTTTCTACAGGGACATGTAATTGAGATAATTAATTAAATTTAAATTTAAATTTAATTATCTAATAATCAAATTTAAATTTAAAATTTAAACATGTCAATAATTTAAATTTAAATTCAAACTAATTATCCAATAATTTTGTTTGAAAGTAAATTTAAAATAATGCAATTATCCTCAATTAGTAATTTTCTAAAATTTAAAATTTAAATTTAACAATTATCTAATAATTAAAAATTCAATTATCTAATAATTAAAATTCAAATAATTGAATTTTTCAAATTTAACTTCAATAAATTTTAAAATTTTAATTTTCTAATTATCTAATAATTAAAAAATCAAAAATTCAAATTTACTGAAGTAATTTCAATTATTACCATTTTATCTCAAGGTAAATAGTAATTATCTCACCTCGGTAAATTCAAATTGGTTAAATAAAATTTATCATTCGACATTTACTATTGAGATAACACTTTTTAACTTATTCAATAAAATTTTATTTAATTTACTATGCATTTTGATATATATATCCTATATATATACACATAATAAATTAAATAAGGTTAAAAACGTAAATTTTTTTATTTTAAAAATAAAAAAAATAACGGCGCGGGCCGCCCCGCTTGCGTGGGCGACGCCCATCCGCACGGGAGCTGACCCCGCGTGCGGGTCCCCGCCACGCGGGCGGCGCCCGCCCCGCGGGGCGCCCGCCACGCGAGCGGCGCCCGCCCCGCGGGGCGCCAACGTGCGCCTCGCGACGCACGCGTGCGGGCGCACTGCGCCCAGAGCGGCGCAGTGCGCCCACCATATTTTTTTTTAAATTTTTTTTATTTTTTAAAAAAATTACTGCTTGAATGCCTAGCATCTAGGAAGAACAGAGATGCCCAGATCTCTTTCTACAAATAATAATTGAAGATTTTGATTACCCCTAAAACATGGTTCTAAACGGCGATAAAAATACCGACCAGAGCGCGAACCTGGCTCTGATACCACTGTAAGGTTTCGCACAGCACCTACGGGCGACGCAGCGGATAACAAAAAATTTATTTACCCGATCCCGGTGTTATGGAAAGCGTAATATGTGCTCTAATCGTTGTTTCTAAGACCTTAATTACGGGTTGCGTGTTTCACCTTGCGCGGAACGACGCTGTCCGCGATGCCCGATGCAGAATATCGAGCCGCACAGCTGTACGACCTCTAGAGCAGATCCACACTGACCCTTGCGGCGACGGTAACCCCCTCCCCCCGCCCGGAACGACCTTCCCCGGCCTTTTTCACCTTCTGTAGAAAGGAAGCAAGAGGGAGGAAGAGGGAAGGAGCTAATCCTCCTCTCTTAACCTTATGTGATTGCTTAAGCCTAAGAGGTTGGAAGAGTTCGAATGAACTCACGTAGGAAGCATATATATAGAGTTTAGGCTTATTACAAAAGGACTCCAAAAGATCGAAACTGTATATATGTCCTATCTCATATTATACATATGTATTAAGATCCATTTACACTCCTTTCCAAAAGGAATTAAATAGAAATAATACATACATTTGTATAATAATAATCCGTCACCCAAGAATCCATTGTGTGTGATCCTCTAAGTCCATAGTCACTCTAGTTTAAGGTCCATTAACTTCTAATTCCCAATTAGAAGTAAATTAAACGTATTCTTCGCTTCTACTAGAGTCGAAGAATAGTTTAATTTATTCCGAACCTTTGATCACGTTGGGTCAAGTAAATCCGTGTGATCCTAGAGGATGCCAGGTTTAAACCAGCCTGTCTGGTACCTGTAAGTCCACAGTTACCGCATCGATATAATCCCTCGCTCCTTCTATGAGTCTGGTACGATCGAGGGTATGGTTCCTGTCAAACCCCATGATCGTGCCATTTGACTATGACCTCCTTAAAGTGTATGACGTCTGTTCTAAACGAGCTCACACGACCCTGGCCAGGGATTTAACGAAGCGTCAATGTCATGACCCATTAACTATCTGATATATACCCGACAGTGAGCGATCCCCTCTTGACCATTGATGATCTTCACACGTATCCTGGAGTGGTTAATGACTCGGCAACTCATGACTTATGGTTAAAGTCACTTAGCCAAGTAATTAAACCATTCCAGTCCTCGTGTAAGATCCGATCAATGTCTCAGGTCAAAGGACCAACGATGCTACTGAGACAGTTAGATCTTCAGTTGACATTAGGTATAATCAACCATCTGAAGATCCAATAGCGGATCAGTTCTGTGTACATCCTCCAAGGACATACACCTACACATGTGTTGGTGCCCCGCACCAATGACCATGAGACTGGTCACTGACACATCATGTGTACTGGTTTAATAGGTAATCAAAGTCCCCGAGTGATTACCCTCCAACTAGGAACAGTTTAAGGTATGTGTACATGTAAAGTCAATCTCATATTCGAGATCCCATCTCGAGCTGACTTTACAACCACATATCCTAGGGACAACGTAAAGTAACACAATCGCATATTTACGCTCAAACACCACTTTATTAATAATGAACAAGATCGTACAACTATTGGGCCTACCCGACCCGAAATTGGCCTGTAGCACACCAACACTAACAGCTTGGTATCCAGGGCCCTCTGTATCAGGTATGCCGTGGCATAGCTGCGAAGGTGAGGGTGGGAGGCAGGCAGCACTGTCCGTCCGTGGCCCTCGAGGCGGTCATGGAGGGCGGCCTGGTCCTGGCCCAGATGGGGGCCACTCTGGCAGAAGCATACGCTCGGTTGGAGTCAGAGCGGTCGACCCTTGCCTAGACCCTTGGTGGGTCTGACAGGAAGCTGGCTCGGCTTGCCAAGGAGCGCGATGGGCTTCGGCGGGAGCTTTCCTCAGTTGGGGATCTGGCGCGGGCGAACCAGGTGGAGACCCGGGCGCTAACCGAGCAGCTAGCTAAGGCCCGCGACTCACTTGAGAGGAAGAGCAGGCTTCTTAAAGAGGAGCGCCTTGTTCGCGTCGAGCTAGATGGCCGGTGGGAGGCCGAGCGTTCCGAGCTGGTGGACCGGGCGGAGGAAGCTGAGCGCCTTCGGGGGGAGACCGAGGTCGATCGAGCCAAGGCGGAGAAGCGGGCAGTGGAGGCCGAGGAGCGGACGGCTGAGGCCGAACGGAGATTAGTCGAGGCGGAGCAGGAGAAGGCCGAGCTCTCTGGTAGGGTGGGATTGGCCGGGGCGGAGGCGCTCGAGTAGTACAAATGCTCGGAGGCCTACCGGGTCGACCTTAAGGAGGCTACCCTCCCCTACTACGAGGCAGCGCTTCGCCGAGGCATCCGCAAGGGGTTCAAGCAGGGCTACGACCAGGCCGTATCTTATGCCGAGGAGCTGGCGTCCGGGATAATTGAATTCCCATCCGGGTAATGCTATGACTCAGATCTGTCATCCTCTGACTCCTCTGCTTCGGCGTCGAAAGAAGAAGATCTGGAATGTTCATTGTCCGAGGGGTCGCCAACTTCGGATGCCTCGGGAGGGCATACAACCGAGACAGTTCCCACGCCAGTGGGGTCAGTGGCAGGGTCGACTGTCGCCGAGGGTGCCGGCGGCAAACCGCCTGAGCCTTCCACTTTCGAGCTTCAGGGTGGGCCAGAGGCCTAATGTATCTGCTTTGCTTCCTCTTTTTGTGTGTCTTTTTCCTTTTGAAGAAAAAACTTTCTCTGTTGTGTGAGAAAATAGATAAGACAATATCATTATGATGAAGACTTAACTGTTCCGTATCGCCATTGCCGTATTTTGTTCAGCGTATCTACAGTAGTTGGAAAGTGCCGATACTTTCTACGTGGTTCTCGCGTGATAATTGGGCGAGCCTCTGACAGGGTGTCTTTCCGTTTTCTCATGCTTTGAATATTTGGCCGCTTCATGTGTCCCACTGGGGCGGAAACAAGGAGTTTGAGGTGACCGTTCGTAGGGAGAGCTCCCTTTGGCGTGTTTTCAAGGGGAGAATCATTTAAGGTAAATAGCCTCCCTTCGCCTATAAAAGGTCTGAAGGGCGTCCCTTCCTCTCCACAGCTTAGGGTTTTCCTCAACAGTCTTTCCTCATTCCTTCTCCACGTAGCGCTGTGCCAATATATTCGAAACATGGAAGATGCTCTGGAAGATGAGGTTGTCGATGATGGTGGGCAGAGAGTCCTTGCTGCTTCGGGTTTAAAGAGGGCTCGACGGCCGGCGGGCAAGGTTAAAGAGGGCTCGACGTGAGAAGGCACGTCGTCCTCTTTTATCAGTTCCGGCGGCGCTTGCAGGGGTGGGGCGTGATGGCAGACGGATGGGGGCATCAGACGTGCATGTCGCCCGTCCCTTCCTGCTCGCCCCCTGGAGGGGATCTCTCTCAAGATTCCTCTCCACTTCCTGCTTCTCCTCTCTTCCGCAGCCTCTTTCTCCCTCTTCTGCCTTCCTCATCTTTTCTTTTACTCTTCGGAGGGTGCCTGCACTCTCTGCCTTCCAAAGAGTTGGCATATTGGTGGAGAGGAGGCCTTCATTCGCATTCCCTCTTCCCCTTCCTCCATCTCTATCAACTTGGAAGGTAGCCTTCCTCTTCCTAGTCCCCCTGTCACCTTTGTTCCGAGCTACTCGAGTCAGCGGGGTCGACTACCTTTTATCCGAGCCAGTTTCTACACGAGGCAGAGTCAGTGACTAGACGTAGGAAAGTTAACCGAGTTAGCCGAGCGATGGGCTCCTACGGGGGCGCCAAATGGAATTTTTTTTGCTTTTTTGACATGTATTTTCTTGGCTTCGGCCTTTCTGATGTACAAGCGATTTGTTCGAATGAAGGAAAAGAAAACTTTTTATTCCATGTTGCTTACACAATGTTCGATGTTCAGAAGTAGAACTTACATAGTGTAGTTGCGTTCCAGGTCCGAGGGATGGGCTCTCCTTCCATCGTAGATAACCGGTATGCTCCTTTCCCGAGCATCTCGACCACTCGGTAGGCGCCTTCCCAATTAGGGGATAGCTTGCCCGCCTCCTCAAGTGGTCGAGAGGCTTCGGCTTTTCTGAGAACAAAATCTCCCGTTGAAAGTGTCTATCTCGGACTTTGGTGTTGTAGTATCGAGTGAGATGGCGCTGGTATTCCATTGCTCGGATGCCGACAATCTCTCGGAGTTCATTTGTTAGGTCGAGATTTTCGAGCAGTTTCTGATCATTTGCCTCGGGCGAAAAACAGATGACTCGAAGAGAGGGATTGGCAATCTCCAACGGGATGACGGCCTCGGCATCGTACACCAACTGAAAAGGACTCTCACCGGTTGCCGTTCTGGGAGTCGTTCTGTGTGACCAAAGTACGTTCGGAAATTCCTCAATCCAGCTGCCCTTGGCTTTGCTAAGCCTTGTCTTGATGCCATTTGAGATAGTCGTATTGGCATTTTTGACCAGGCTGTTAGCTTGAGGGTGGGCGACCGAGGTGAAGTGATTGCGAATGCCCAGGTCGGCACATCTGTCTCGGAAATAGCGAGAATCAAATTATCGACCGTTATCGCTTACTATCACCCAGGGGGATGCCGTAACGACAGATGACCGACTTCCATATGAAATTCCAGATGACTGTCTTGGTGATCCTTGCTGTGGCTTCGGCCTCGATCCATTTGGTGAAGTAGTCGATGGCGACGATGATGAACTTCTTCTAGGCCTGGGCCGTGGGGAATGGCCCGAGGATGTCGATTCCCCAGCGAGCGAAGGGATATGGATCGGCTAAGGTGATGAGCTCCGTTGCTGGCTGATGGACCAAGTGGTCAAATCACTGGCATCGGTCATAGTGTTGTGTGTAAGTCAAGCAGTCGCGCTGCAGAGTGGGCCTCTAATAACCTTGCCGTAGCAAGATCCTGGCGAGCGACCTTCCTCCTAAATGCGCTCCGCACAGACCTTCGTGAACTTCTTGAATCGCCCAGTTGGCTTCATCAGTATTGAGGCACTTCAGGAGGAGACCGGAGAAGGATCTCCGGTAAAGAGTGCCGTCCTGGGTGACGAATCGCCGAGCTTGGTATTTCAATTTGCGGGTTTCCCGAGGGTCGGGAGGCTCTTGAGAATCTTGGAGCCACGACAGGTATGGGGTACGCCAGTCACTTGGGGAGGCCGAGTCAACAGCTAGGAGCTCGGAGTCGATGCTCGGGCGCTCTAGCTCTTCGAGAAGGACCGATCGAGTAGCCTCGGGGTCAAGAGAGGAGGCCAGCCGAGAGAGGGCATCCGCTCGGGAGTTTTCCTCTCGAGCTATTCGGACTACCTCAAATCTCTCGAACTGTTGTGCCACGGCTCTGACTAGCTGGAGGTATTTGACCATCGGTGCTTCTCGAGCTTCGTAATCACCGTTGACCTGGCTAGCGACCAGTTGGGAGTCAGTGTGAATTTTGACTCGCTCAGCTCCCAGCCGTCGGGCCATGCGGGCTCCCGAGATAAGGGCCTCGTACTCGGAAGCGTTGTTGGATGCTTGGAAGTTGAACTTCAAGGCGTATTGTAGCTCTGCTCCTTCGGGGGAATTCAGGAGGATTCTAGCGCCGCTTTCGGTTGAGTTGGAGGATCCGTCGACGAGCAGTTCCCATGTTGGCCCGGGCGCGGACGGAGATCTTTCTTCAGTCGGGATGGTGCTCTCGGTGATGAAGTCAGCGTGCGCCTGGCCTTTGATAGCTGAGCGAGGCCGATATGATATATTGTAGGCCCCCAACATGATGGCCCACTTGATGAGGCGTCCCGAGGCTTCAGGATGAGCGAGGATCCTCTTCAATGGTTCGTCGGTCATCACGGTGATGGAGTGCCCTTGGAAATAGGGTCGGAGGCGCTTGGCCGAGGTAACCAACGCTAGCACGAGTCTCTCGGTTGTGGGATACCTTCTTTCAGCCTCGTTGAGCACCTTGCTGGTGTAGTAGACCGGTCTCTCGACTCCCAAGTCATTTCTGACCAGGACCGAGCTAACTGTAGATGGGGTCGCCGAGAGATAGAGATGCAGGGCTTCACCTGAGACAGGCTTGGAAACCACCAGGGGTGAAGCCAAGAACTCCTTAAGCTCGGCGAACGCTCTTTGGCATTCCTCGTCCAATGCGAACGTAGCAGATGCCATTTTGGGCCCCCTCAATAGTTTGAAGAAGGGTAGGCATCGTTCGGCCGCACGGGACAGGAATCTGCTGAGAGCGATAATGCGCCCGGTCAGGCGTTGAACGTCTTTGATGCAGGTGGGTGGGGGCATGTCCAGGATGGCCTGGACCTTGTCGGGGTTGGCCTCGATCCCACGTTGGGTGACTAAGAAGCCCAAGAATTTCCTGGACCTTCGAAGGCGCACTTGGTAGGATTGAGCTTCATATTGTACCTCAGGAGGGTGTCGAAGGTCTCAGCTAGGTCGGCGAAGTGGTTCTCGGCCTTGGGGGTCTTGACGAGCATGTCGTCAATATAGGCCTCGACGTTCCGGCCGAGCTTTCCCTCGAACATATGATTGACCAACCTCTGATACGTTGCTCCAGCGTTCTTCAACCCGAAAGGCATCCGGGTGTAGCAGTATACGCCGAAGTCAGTGATAAAGGCAGTCTTCTCGATGTCTTCTGGATTCATTCTGATCTGATGGTAACCTGAATAGGCATCCAGGAAACTGAGTATCTCGTTGCCCGAGGTTGAGTCAACCAGCTGGTCGATGCTCGACAGCGGATAGCAGTCTTTAGGGGTGGCCTTATTCAAGTCGGTGAAGTCCACGCACATCCGCCACTTTCCTGAAGCTTTCTGCACCAGGACGACGTTGGCCAGCCACGACGGGTACAAGACCGGTTTAAAAAGACCAGTCTTTTGCCCCTTGGTGACTTGCTTCTTGATGATCACCTGCTTCTCTAGCGCGTGCTTCCTTCTCCGTTGTTGTATGAGTTTGATGGCTGGGTCGAGGTTGAGCTTATGCATCACCGTCTCCTCTGGTATCCCGGGGAGCTGATCATCATACCATGCAAAGACTCGGATGTACGTGAAAAGAAACTCTTTGTATTGCTGTTGGACCTCAGACGGTAGGTCGACTCCAATCTTTACTCCTAGGGTCGGGTTGTCGTTTAGGAAAAACGCTAGCAATTTGCCTCCAGGTTCGGCGGTTGCAGATTTTTCCTCGACTTCCCAGGGGCCCTTGTTCTTCCCGCCAGCTTTATGGCTTCAACCGAGATATTATAGCACCTTCTGACCGTCACCTGGTTACCTTGGACTTCCCCCAACCCATTTTTGGTGGGGAACTTCATCTTTTGGTGATAGGTAGAAGGCACCGCTTTCGTTCGGCTAAGGATTCCTCAGCCGAAGATTACGTTGTATGCTATCATACCCTTGATCACTATAAAGTCCACCATGACCGTAACAGTTTTGGGTGGGGTGCCGAGAGTAACCGGCAGGCTTAGGGCTCCCTCGGGATAAGTGGCCTGGCCATTGAACCCGCAAAGGGGGGTTCGAATCGAGCGGAGTTTAGACGGATTCTCCCCCATCTTAAGGAAACATTCATAGGATAATACATCAGGGGCACTTCCATTGTCAACTAGAATCCTATCTACGTTACAATGGTTTATCGTGGCCGATATGACTAGGGCATTGTCATGAGGGGTGGTTAGCCCTTCCAGGTCTTGGTCAGAGAAAACTATGACCTGGAGCTCACTTGGTGGGGTCCTGGGAGGCTCGATGGCTCGGCTCGCCCACTCAGCATGACGCTTCCTTCCTCGGCCATTGTCTCCTCCTGATGTAGCTCCTCCAGTGATGACGTTGATGTGGACCCCGCGAGGGGCGTTGTCGATTTCCTCTGGGGCGCCTCAGTCTTCCTTGTGCCCGGCCACGAACCGGGATAGGTGTCCTTGACGGACGAGGCGCTCAATCTCATCCTGGAGCTGGTGGTAGTCGCCGGTGTGATGCCCGTGATCACTGTGGAATAGGCAATGCTTGCTACGATTGTGATTTTTCGACTTCATTGGCTCGGGTTGGCGGAGGAGGCCCGAGTCTTTGATGTCCTTGTAAATCTCGTAAATCGGAGTGGTTAGGGGAGTATACCGCCCGTACTTCCGTGACGGTTCCTTGTGCTCCCCGTCTCGGTTCCGCCTTTTTCCTGGACCCGAACTTGGCTCGGATGCCCGCTTCTTGTCCCCCTCCCGACCCGAGCCGGTTGCGTCTCGGCATGCGCTGAGCACTTCTTCGCACTCGGTGTGGCGCAAGGCCAGAGCCACTAGCTCGGCAAGGGTCGAGGGAGGGTGGAGGACAAGCTCGCGGTGGAGGTTCTCGTCGCGGGTGCCCCCGGTCAGCGCGGTTATGGCCGAGGTGACGTCCAGGTGGAGGATCCTCAAGGCTTCCGATTTAAATCAGGTGATGTAAGCCCGAAGTTTCTCCCCTTGCGCCTGTTTGAGGGCCAATAGCCCCGCTACTGACCTTGGGGGATCGCTGCCGGTGAAACTCTCCTTTAATACTCGCCCGAATTGCTTGAAGTCCCGGATGGATCCGGGGGCAAGGGCCCAAAACTATGTTTGGGCGCCTTGGACCATAGTGGTCACAAAGGCTCGGCATTTGATGGCGTTCTCCATGAAGGGTCATTAGAGCGTCGAAGCTGTCGAAGTGATCGGCCGGGTCGCCCTGGCCATCAAAAAGCTTGAAGGTCGGCATGGAGGTTCTGGGACATACCTCTGCCTTCAAGATATAGTCGGAGAATGGGGATTTCTCCTCGTCCTCCGTGGAAGAGACTTTCTGCAGGGCGCGTAGGGCGCGCCCCTATTCTGCAAAACGCCTCTCGAATTCCCACAGTTGGGGGGATAGCTCCGGCTGTCGCTGCGCCGTGGGGCTGGGGGGGCAGTCTTGGCATTCCTCAGGGAATTTGGTCTCTAGGTTCAGACGACGTACCCCAGGTTTTCCTCTTTTCGGCGTGGAGGAGGCCTCTTGCTCCGGAGGATGGGCCTGTGAAGGTCCTCCTGACCTGTTACAGATGATCTGTCGGCCCCGGAGGGTGAAACGACCTCCGGCGGTGTGCTGGGACACGTTCTCGCGTGGAGGGCTCTCCGGAGGGGCGCGTGACCTTCCATCCCTGGCCGCCTGGGTCCTCATGAGGTCCACGAGGACATCCAGTTTTACGTTGAGGGCTTGGAAGGCGTCAGTGCAGCCATTGAGTGGTAGCCCTACCACCGTGGGGGGAGGGGGCGGGAGCCCTACTGCCGTGGAGGGAGGGGGGGTCCGTCGGCGGGGGTGCTGGCATTGGAGGGGGGATTTTGTGAGGCTTGAGAGGGGCGTTCTCCCGATGTTACCATGGCCTTTCCTCTGTCGCCGGCGGACATCCTCCTTGAACTCCTTCGCACCATACTGGCTCTTTGATCGCTTCCCATAGACGGCGCCAGATGAAGAGGCGTGATCTCGTGCTGATCCTGAGCTGGGAGGATGATCACCGGATAGTGAACTGTAAAGAAGGGAAACAGATCAGGGGGCCCAGGGAGGGTTCCCTGGGGAAAACTCTCCGATGCTTAAGTCAGTAGAGCAATGGTGGAAGCTATGAAGGGAGGAACAAAGAGATGCACGAGATCCCTCTACACCAAGGTGGTGAAGTGGTTCCTGCTCAGGGAGTTTAGGCATGTGTTTGCCCTTACCTTTCGTTGGAGGGAGTCCCAGGTTTAAATAGTGCGCTGGCCTCATGAGTCCCGTAAGCTGAGGGGATTCAGGTGGGAGTTACGTCCTCAATGTGGACTCTTTACGTCCTCATCGTGGGATCTTTATAGCCTTGAGGGATCATGGGTCCCTTATCCTCATAAACTCCTGCTCATAAAGGGTTCTCAACGGCAGCGTGGATAAGCAATCATCGGTCGACCCAAGCATGAAAGGTGTCGTCCCTGTCCGAGCGATAGGCATAGCTCGGATGAAGATAGGTCGGAGTGGGCGCTGAGCACCTGCCCTTATTCCCGGCGAGGGGATAGATCTGGCGTGGGTCTTTCTCTGACCTGACCGACGCTCGGGCCTTCCAAGCCTAAGGGCTGCCGAGGAAGGGTGTGATCTCGAGTGATCTTATTGGGCTTTTTAGCCTAAGTGGGCCCTGCGGGGCTGTCACTTGGATGAGCGGGGCCTCGTTTGGTCTTGATGGACCTAGTTTGGCTGCTCTTTAGATGGGCTACAGAAATCCCCCTCTCCACGCCGCAAGGTGGATAAGTTGGAGGATGCATACCAGATTACTCTTGAGATGGAGCAGTTCGAGGGAGAGTTTGAGTCTACCCAATGGTTGGGCCCCGCCCCTCTCCGTAGTGTCGAGCCCCGTAGCTCTTTAGGTCCATACCCGAGGGCCCCCATGGCTCGACCTCAAGAGCCCGCCCGTCAGGAGCACTTCGCTGCCAGGCCACGTCTTCCCCCGCCACGGGAGCCACCTACATCCCAACCACCGGCACCCATTGCCCGCCCCCTGGGACCTATTGCCCGTCCTCTAGCACCCACACCTCCTCCCTTGTTACCTACACCCACTACACCCCCTGTCTGTCGGGAGGATAAGGGTAAGGGACCACTCATCGGAGAGAGTAGTTGGTATCGAATGCAGTGTTATCACTGTCAGGGGTTTGGCCACTTTGCCAACCAATGCCCCTCTCGTAACTCACTAGCCATAGGGGACAAGAGGGTTGGAGAAGACCCACCTTCTGGGATTGTGTCTGTCAGCTATGAGGCCGATCCGGCACTAGCTGATGAGTTCTATGAGATGGACCCGGAAGACCCCACCGACACCCAAGATGCAGCACTCGGATGATGACCACCTAGTGGGGTGATGTCACCGCATTAAGTCTAGGGTCCTTCATGAGTTTGTCTTCTTCTTTGTGTGGTTTGTTTGGGTGGTTTATTTGTGTGGTTTGTTAGGAGTCAATGCATACATTTGTCAGTGCATGATGCATCTGCATGTGTGTTGTGCAAGCTCATAGATGTCAGTCCCTCGCGCGTGTGAGGCAAGTCGGCTCTATTACGTGCGTCATAGCCTTACCTAAGTATGGGATCAGCTCTACATCCATGTCCCTGATCTAGTCACCTATAGGGACCCAGCGGTGATTCCTAGTGAGTCTTCGAGCCGCCTCCTCCCCTTTGAGAGTGACCCCACCCCGGAGTGTCCACCACTAGCCTCGTTCTCACAGCAGCTTGTGCATATCGAGTATATACAGATTGAGCAGGTGACGATTACTTGGAGTGGAGCGTGCCCGTGCTACTTGGTACGGTGACGGATGCACCGGAGCTACTCGAGCAGCCGCACCCCTTACTCGACGGGGTCGAGTTCTTCCCACCCGGGGAAAATTGATGGGAATCAGCTCCAGACACTAGTATTTTTATTTACATTTATGTCCTTTAGTTTGCATTTATATCCTTGGGAAAACATGTTTGTAATTGTAAGGCTGTATAAGCCAATTTGTCATTCCCTAAGGATCTTTGGGTTTTTGTGTAAAAGTCCAGTAGGACCAGTAAGGGGGTCCCGTCTCCTTCCTCATTGGTCCAAGTGGCATCTTGGGGTCCGTGTGGGGCCGGTCAAAGGTCCAAGGTGGGCTTCTAGAAGGCTTGGACCAAGGGGGGGACAAGGTGAAGAAAAATTCAAAAATGGTGGCATCAAAGTCAAGGGGGCGCCCCCATTTAAGCATATTAAAATAGGTGTTGAATTTTTATTTTATTTGGGTCCAAACAACATGGGAGAATTAATTCTCTCATTCCCTTAATGTCCCTCCCAAACCATAGATCTAAGGGTAGGAGTGGTCATTTGTATTTCCAAATTTAAGGCTTGTATTTTCCATTTGATAGAAGTTAATGAAGAAAAATTATTGAAATTTGCCAAGAGAGCCTTGTGCGACCCCCCCTCTCTCTCCTACTGTTCTTCTTCCTTCTAGGGTGTGAGGCCCTCTATCTGAGCTCTATCTCTGCCACTGCCGTCGCCATTCGTGTCGCCGACGAGCCACCGTGACCTTTCTTCCGAAGTGCTGTCGAGGGTGCTGTTCTGCTGGACAAAGGCTTACTCCGAGATTTTTAGCTCCCAACTCCCAAATCTTTTGGATTTGAGATTTTTAGGGTAGGTTTCCCACGTGATTCCCCACCTCCAGTAAATTTCCCTCGAAATTAGAACATCATCCAATTTTCTTTTTCATTTACGTTCCCCAACTTTCCAAATCTGCCTGTGTTCTATCTTTTGTCACAACAACCTGGTAGTTCATCCATGAAACCACCTTCCTCAAGTCTGAACGAGCTATAATTTTTATGGGGGATTTTGTCCACCCAAGTCCTCTTCCATGAATTTTTTGGAGATTTATAGATCACGTTTACATTTTCTTAAAATCTCTGTCAAATCCCAAATCTATTGTGTCTGCCACTGTCTAGATACGACCACCCAGTGTTAGAAAATCCGTTTTCCCAGCCAAACCTTCACCATAATTCACACAAAAAATATCCCCGTCTTCCTCTCTTTCCCCTCTACAACGTTCATGAAGAACGCAGCACCCAGATCCGAAGTTTGAGTCGTGGTCAACGCCGACTCTTAGGAAAACTCAGTTCTGTCCTGCCATATCTGGTTATGCCAACCAGCAACGTATAAATTCGACCAAGGCCAGCTCCGGGATAGTCAAATTTCTTTCTCTGGCCATAGATCGAAGTACTTCAAGTCAGCTTTCCAATGGTACAACTTTCGCGTCGATCCGACGTTGGGAGTGATCGTAGCAGCTGATCTCGCCGGGTCGCGTGCTGTAAAAATAGAACTTCAGATCCGTGGGCAGCAAGGTCAACAAGTGAAGACCAGAGCCCACTCGGCCCCACCGACCAACACGTGGGCCCCACGTTCGTGAGTACGCGTGCCGCCGAAGCTACATAAAACGCTACCCGTCAACCCAAACCCGCTACTCCCGGGTCCCACCGTGTAGCCCTTTACCTCCCTGCGTGGAGTGGGCAGTAATATTCATTGCTGTAATTTAATTATTTACTGTTCCGAGAATACATGTTCGGCCGGGATCGTCTTCCCCACGCCCGGCGCGTGGAGGTATCGTGTTCGCTCCTTTACTCGGCATCTTGCTTTATTTCATATATATTTCTGTATGCCGCTGCTAGAGAGCATGATAGGATAATTAGCTCGTCAAATATTGTTAATCACTGTTGCGAGAGAGAGCGAGACCGTCCCATGACCCGATCCGGGCACGAAATTGTGAGTTGACCACCCTATCTCTTTATCGGTTTCTTAATCGCGCATGTCCGAACGCTTCCCTCGCTAGGGACGATCGCGAGTTTGCATAGAGTCCAAGGATTGCATATCAATTGGTCTCGAGTCACGTGTCCGTCCCGCATCAGGGGCCATCAAGCCCCTGAGGCTGGCGCAGGCCGGGACTATAGTTTCTGTAGGAGCTGGGACATCGAGGCCAAGGCAGCAAACGACTTGGTGGGCCCAGTTTTGGGACGACTGTGGCTTCAAAAAGAGTACCACCTTGGACGGCGTGCTCCCGGAGGGGAGTTTTGCCGACACTACTGTTAGCAACTAGAGACGTCATATAGCCCACGCTATCGGATCAACCGGGCCAGTGGAGTTTGTCTCCCATATCGAGCGGGCATACACACTGAGGGATATCAAGGAAGCAGTTGCGAAGGCCGCCCGCATGTTAGGATTGAAGTTGGAGCAGCTGGTTCCTCTGCCGTTCACTCGGGGCTTCAGGTAAGACACACTTTTTATTTTGTTGCCTTAGCCTTGTTTCATTGTCTATTTGACTGGGATACCGTTTATCGGTGTGTTTCTTTGACAGGTTCCTGTGGACGCACTAAAATTTGAAAAGAATCGGTTCGTTCATTGATCGCGGTTAATTCGTTTATTTAGTGCGAGGGCGTGCCAATCACAAAGTGACGATTTATTCGGGCTTCGATGAAGCCCATGGTGTGCTAGATCTGACTAATCAGATGATTGTGCGGTATCGTGTCGGGATAAAAACATGCCGTGCCATTGAGGCCACGGAATTATTTACATCCCCCATACGGGGGAACACCCTTGATTGATTGCCAGGAAAAGGGGCCCAATGGCCTGAAATTTATAATAATGGAAGCGAGAGCAAAATCTCAGACTGCGTTTATATGAACCCCGCATCAGGGTGTAAACGTTCACAGATATGCATATGTCGGTCACTTGCGGATCATTTCTTATTCGGACCGAAGTCCGCATTTGTATTGTGGAAGACGACGATAAAACCGCACGAATGTCTGCCGTGAGTACGGCAAGTTTAATGCAAGTGCGGGATTAGATCCCGGTATATATATGTCGGTCACTAACGGACCATTCATTGTTCGGACGAGAGTCCGCATCTGAAGCATCGAAGACAACGACAAAGACATATGGATGTCTGCCGTACATATGGCAAGTTTAATGTGGGTGCGGGATTGGATCCCGATAGAGGTGGGTCAAGCTGATGAACTATCGGCCCAAGATGAGTTCGGATCATGGCCATATCAGGGATTCCGAGGTCCACGTCTGATACCATGCGGCATCATTGCTTTTCTCTTCACGCACAGTCCGGGGAAGCGAATTGTTCAGTGTGAAGCCCGAACTCGCCAACGTGCGCCCTTGCACGCGAAGCCCCCGGAAGGAAAGTTTGATTATAACAGGGGGCGATATTGTCTTTTGTACCATGACTTGGGGTGCGTTGGCTGGAGAGGTCCAAGGGAAGATCGGGTCCCGAGGTATACGCGGTTATAACATCTTTTATCGTTATCATTGTTTTAATTGTTAAACTATGTGGTTTGTTCTGACAAGAGTGATTCATGTTCTTTCATTTTCATTTATTAGTTTTGGTTCCTTCTTTTGTTTTATTCATTAGTTTCAACCCTTTTCTTCTATTTAGCTAATTTATGTTTTCTTTTATGAGGCACGCCGGTTTAAGGAAGCAAATGGGCACGCCGATAAGGGGATGCCCAGGGGTGCGTCGGTAAAGGGGATGCCAAGGGGAGAGGGCGCACGCGCTGGTTTAATGGGTGCAATAGGGCGCGCCGGTTAAGGATGTTAAGGAGGGCGCGTCGGTTACATGGCAAGAAGGAAGAGGGGCGCGCCGGATAGATGTCAAGAAAATAAAGGGGGTTTTGAGTGTGGGGTTAAACCGGCGCTTGGGGGTACCACGCCGGATTAGCCTGCGCCAGATTAAGAGCGGGCCAGAATAGTTCTTAGAGGGTTTTTTTCATTCTTTTTGACTCTGTTTCTTATTTCCTTCCACCTGTAAGTTAATCGGATGGTTAAGTTGCTCATTCAGCTGGTGAATTAGATTGGTAAAGAGGAGGTTTAAGTGTTTTGTTGGAAGAGTTTATTATGCAAGGCTTTAGAGGTTAGTTCAGTGCCTTACTCAGGGAAGCATTTTGTTCTGAGGGAACTTCATTTATGCTCTGTTTTGTGCCCTCGCTCCTTGTTCTTTTTGTTTATGTTCCTGGCGAAAATTGGACAGCATCTCCCCCAGACTGAGGCTTGCCAGAGAAAAATAGAGGGATACCAAACGGATTGCTCCGGGGTGAACCTCAAAATGCAGACCTCACGGCGGTCCGTTAACCCACATGTGAGTGCGGAGGCTCGAGGACTAGCCTTCAAGAGTTCCAACGGCTCACGGGTGATGGTTTCATGAATGAACGAATGTACACCATGAGAGGCTATAGATGTTCATCCCTTCGACGGGTTACTTAGAAGGTCATGCTATAGAGAAGTAGGCTTCGAAACACCCTGGGTGAGCATGAGACAAGAAAAGGAAGGCGGAGGCTAAACAAAACACCGTGCTTGCCAAAAAGACTCTCTTTTTATTCATCCGCCGAAAGGGGGAAAACCAAAATACAAGAAAAGGGGGGACTACCCCGTGATACAGAAGAGCAAAAATCGAAAGGAAATAGATACAGTAGTGGGAAGAGAGCAAAGACCCAATCCCCTTCCCAAACTAGACTCCTTCTCTCTGACACACTCTCTCTTTTTCTTCACCTTCAGGTGTGCGTGGATGGAGCCTCTTCTTCTCTTCGGACATCAGAGACCCCAGCCGAACCGCCTTCTCTCTTTTTCTTCCCTCAGCTGAACCCCTTTCAGAGAGAGCCAGCCAGAGAGTCGCCCGCCGAGAGAGTCTGCTAGTGGGGTGTTCGTTGCATATATATATATCAGTGGAGCTGGGAGGAAGAAGCCTCTGAAGCCAGTGACATGTGTCTTCTCTTTCTCCCCAACCGAAGGCAATCGAGTGGCCTTCAGATGTGTAGGGCGGTAGAGTAGGGAAAGTGCTCTTCAGGGATTGGCCGACGGCGTCCGGTGGAGACGGGCGGCCGGTGCGGAGCTCAAAGATTTCCATTCCAGGGAGCTTGAGTGGTTCAGGCAGTTGCACACTGGTCATGTGTAGGAGACCTGGCTATTTCAGGGAAATCCACGGCGTTCTATTTGAAAAAAATAGGGGACCGCAGGTACGATGGGATGCCTTGGGGTTAAACTGGCGCGGGGTTGTGCGCGTCGGATTAGCAGCATGAATGGGGCATGTCGGTTACAGGCCAATGAATGGGGCGGGCCAGTTTAAGGCTCTTGCAAGGGGGCTCGCCGGTTACAAGCTCTTGCAAGGGGGCGCACCGGTTTAAGGCTGTATAGGTATAGCTGCGCCGATTTAAGAACCATTAGATTTCTTCCCGGCTTAACGGTGATTCGGATGGGCGTCTGCCCTCCCGTGTTGCTTTGGTTGTGGCGCCAAGCCCCCAGGGTTTTTGTTCAGAGCCTCCGAGTCTCGGTTCAGGACTTTGAGTGATTTCTAGCACGTGCCGAACATGTGTTTGCATTCCTAAGTTTCTTCTTATTCGGCCTTCGGCAATGCCGACTGGAGAGCCGGGGCCATCTCTTCTACCCGAAGGGCTTCTCGTTGGGTGGCGGAGCACCGAGAATATAATTTATCCAGCTTGGAGGAGGTATGGAGTTTATTCGGCCTTCCCATATTCAACTTGCTCTTGAGATGTCGAGACGTCCGTGGCGCAGGAATGTTCCTTTTCTTCTCTATTTTTCGACGTCCACAGTTCCCCGCCAGCGGAAGATCACTTCTCACCGAGGGCGTCCACAGGGAGTGGTAACGGGGACATTCAGCCTAGGCGGAAGCACCCCCGTGTGGATGCTAGAGCAGCAAAAGTCAGGGAGTCCTCTCGCGGACCCGAGGTAGACGAACATATTGAGGCGGAGCCAGCTCTAAGTAAGTGCCACGCTCAACCCTTCATCTTTTGTCGGTTTAGTCATTATGGTTGACTAACCTTATGTTGCTTGAATGGTATTATAGCTTCGCTGGAGACTGGGGAGGAGGTGGCTTTCCCGCCACGCCAGGAGACCGACCCTTTGCTGGACGACGAGATCCAGTATGACGTCGACGTTGATGAGGTTCTCGGATCATGGACGAGACTGGCCCCAATATCGATGCATTCTCCCACTTTGAGTCATGGAAGACTCTCAAGGGCGTCCAGCCTGGTAAGTCCTCTGGGACTAGTAATGCTCTGTTCATAACAATGTTTTCTTCTAGAGACTGACATTGCCATGTATTCCCATGCAGAGACGGTAGAGACGTCAGATGCTTTCATCTCTTCCAGAACTAGAGACGAAGTGCCCACTTCCGCTGGTAGGCAGGAGCCTGGGGGACCCCAGGATGGCTCAAGTAAGTGTTGAGTCATTGCAGGAAAGGTTACCTTCTTCTCTCCTTGCTCTTGTTATACTGGGGTTGTTGACTGGATTTGTTGTTTTGCCTACCAGCTGATGAGCAGGCTGCAGCCCTAGAGATGGTCTAGGAGCTGGTTAGGACTGGACCGTCATTGGAGCTTCCCTCTTTCGAGGCTGAGTCCCTTGTTGATGGAGCCCTAGTCGTTCCGTCGTCATAGCCAACATCGGTGTTGCCTCTTCTTCCCTTCTCGGAGGTGGTTTCGGCCTGTACTGTGGGGCTGGTCGGGTCTTCCGTCATGGGACCCTCTGGTATGTGACTGGCAACTGAGATGATTATGGTGGCCTTTCTTGTTATTTGTCAACCCTAAACTTTTTCGGGTATCGGTTACAGGTACCTCACCTCCCTTGGAGGAGGGTGAGCTTCCTCCCGATACTACTGGAGCTGCAGGTGGGGAGCCTATAGCTGTGGCTCTGGCTGGAGAAGATGAGGAGATCATTGACATAGAGGGGATCTCCGACAGAGGTGCCTCGACTGGTGAGCTTTTGTTTAAAGCCCTTAGGCTGGCCAATTTCCTTTTCACTGGGTCAGATTGTGTGTTGACCTTGTGCTTTCATTGGTTCGCAGGGGCTTCTAGTTCTGCCACATTCGAAGACTTCTTCAGGCTCCTCAGGCTGTGGTAGTCTTGCCATGGAGACAGAGGAGAGTTCAGAATCCTCCTCCTCTGGGGCCTCATCCGCTGAGGGGGCAGAGACGGAGGCTACTTCTACAGGTGCATGGGGCTCTCTCCCTCCCGCTTAGCACTTACTTATGCTTTCTGGCAGAATGCTGACGCTTCTGTTTTGTTTGTAGCACTGGCATCGGAGGAGGAGCGTGTGCCGACTCCTGTTGCAGATGACCAAGAGGAGCTTCCCGCCCTCCCCGTGGCTACCGGAGGAGACAGGGCTATGGCAGAGGGCTGCCCAGTCGTTGAGGAGTCGTTGCCTTCCCCGACACCGGCGAGTGATGCCGCAGATGCAGAAGGGCTTATTCCAGGTAAAGGTTGGAAGTTTTCTTAGGTTTTCCACCTTATTTATCATGGAAAGTTCCACATGTATTTCTCACTTTCCATTCATTCTTCTAGTGCCATGTAGTCCCGACTGATGTGCTGATGGAGACGGGTGACTCCTGTCTGAGCCTGGGGGTCGAGTGGCCCACCTCCACCCCACCACCGGAACTGTTGGTGGACGGGAGTGTGGGTGCCTCCTTGCTTCAGCGAGCACGAGGGTACCTTCAGGGTGACCCTCTCCTTTCTCTAGATGACTTGAGGCAGTGTCTGACGGAGTGTACCCATGGTTACCATATCCTCAGCTTTCCACAAGCGCCTTGGGTGCCAGGGCTGGCCGGGATATGGGCAGAGTAACCTGCGACTTCATCATACACGGGACAGAAGAGCTCAGAGGCAGGCCGCCATCTAGAAGGACCAGGAGCGGCTAGGTCAGCTTGCGAAGGCCGTAGCCGAGTAGAGGGGCCATGTCGAGGTGGCCCAGACACTCTTCCGAGACTGAGCTCTTCAGCTGGAGGAGGCCAAGAGCAGGACTGAGGCCTTGAGGAAGGCCCTAGAGGAGCAGCAGTCGGCCACGGAGTGCGTCAGTGCTGGGTGGCGAGAGGCTAGGAGCACGGTCGAGGCCAGTACTCAGCTCTTGTCCACTCTTGAGGCAGAGCTTGTGGCTGCTCAATCTCGCCTGTCGACATTGGAGGGGAGCGAGTCGTGACCCAGTTGTATCTTCCTTTTCGTATGCTATGTGCCTGGTTGTACAGACTTTTGTTACCCCAAGGGCAAGTCTTGGGCTTCTCTTATAGAGTATGAATGACAAAATCCTAGATTTCTTTTGTCATTTCTTGTGTCGTCCCACCTTTTTCTCTTGTGGAATAATGCTGGGTGCATGAGCTGCCGACCACATACTGCTTGTCGTGGTTGATTCCACTACTCTGTGCTGATGCTGGTGACAGGGAACTGGGTACCCAAACTCGGGTGCTAGAACCGGGGGCTGAGTATTGGATGGTAGAGGTTGGATACTGGGTGCACTGGAGGCTGAGCACAGGGTACTGGGTACGAGGAACTGAGCATCGAGGACTGGGAGTTGAGTACTGGGTACTGGGAGCTAAGTGTTGCGAACCGGATATTGGGTACTGGGGGTTTACCCAAGTAGGGTATGTTGACTGGGGCTGGCTGGGAACTGGGGTACTGGGAGATGATATGCGTAGGTTCAATAATTCGGAGGACTGGGAACTGGAAACTGGCGGTTGGAGGCTGACCCCTAAGGGGGTGTTGGCCTATGTTTCTGGGGACTGGGGGGCCAGGGGCCAACCCGTAAGGGTGTGGTGGCCCGTATCCCGGGTAGTTACTGGTTGGCTCTGGGGCGTGTCTGCCAAAGGCTGGTTGCTGGCAAGCTGGCCATCGACATGTTGTTAGCCGAAAATGTAGTTCACATTGGTCTGGGGAACTGGAGCTGGGACCGACCGGCTGACCATGGAAGGCATTGTAGCTGGAAGCTAGAAGCTGGAACTGGAACTGGGACTAGAACTGGGTCTAGAGCTGGGACTGGAGCTGGGTGGCTAACTGCAGATGTATAGTAGCCGGAAGACTGGGGCTGGAACTTGGACTAGAACTGGAGCTAGGACTGGAATTGGGACTGGAACTGGAGCTGGGACTGGAGCTGGCTGGCTAACTGCTGATGTGTAGTAGCCAAAAGATTGGAGTTGGGACTGGAGCTGGCCGGCTAACTGCTGATGTGTAGTAGTCGGAAGACTGGGGCTGGGACTGGTCGGCTGACCACTGAGGTGTGTAGCCGAAGACTGGGACTGGAATTGGAACTGGAGCTGGCCGGTTGACCACTAAGGTGTTGTAGCGAGAGACTGGGACTGGAGCTGGCCGGCTGACCGCTGAGGTGTTGTAGCCAGAGACTAGATCTAGAATTGGCGAAGACCGACCCTCAGGGGTGTAATAGCCACCATTGATGTGGAGTGATGTTGAGCTCGCCATCGGCGGGATGTCGCAGTTGATGGATTTCATCAGTGCGGAGTAGAGAGGAAGAGAGGGTTTTTTTTTATTCCCTTTACCAGCTCTATCGCCTTTTTACTTTTTTTGGTGTGCCCTTGCAGATTTTCACATCGAGGGGTCACCCGATTTTGCTTGAGGCGCCCTCGCGGTTTTCACCTCAGCCGGGTTGGTGGTAATTTTTGCCCTCAGTAATCCCGTGGAGGGTGTTGACTGAGGCCACCGGGGTATCTCTATTTTTAACCCCATTTTGTTATCTTTCTTGTGTTTTTTTTATTATTTACCTGGGAGTCCGAGGGCTATATTACTGCTGGTGCTAGGCGTCCTCGCTCCTGCGGTCGCGAGAATGATGTTGGTGTAGGCGCCGGATGAGGTAGGTGAACGCGATATGCGTGCGATTTGCCTCCCTCCGAACTATGCTGCTACTACCTACAGTGCACGGGTTAGAAAGAAAGCAATGGTGTGATCGCCAGAGACTTATACCTGAGCCTCACAGGGGTAGGATGATCGTGAACGCCTTAGGAATGGAAGAATATGGGTTCTTCCTATCCTCGCTCTCGGCCGGCTGAGAACAAGGAGCTCTGCGAGTCGATGATGAAGTTCCTGCACATTAACCAGCAAATAACGAAAACAAACCGATTAGACTATGATAGTGTAGTATATGCTCAAATCAAAGAGAAAGGTATGCAAATGGGGGTGATCGCACCGGGAAGGGGGTGGAAAGGGGGATGGCCGAGACTTTCGACCATCCGCATTTCCTATGTTTTGGATTGGAAAACCTCTTTAAAGGAAGGATCTAGGAAAATCTAGCATGCATGAATGCAATAGAATGAGCTAAAACATAGCAATATATGGGAACGAAGGGAGGAAGACGGGGTTTGCATGTAGACCAACAGAAGGTGGCCAACTATGTGGCCGTTCAAAAGGGTGGGCGGCCATGTTGATGGCGGCCTTCAACGTGGATGAAGTTCTCTCCCACGGAGCTCTTTGACTTTGAATTAGGCTTCTCGGGGAAGGTGCTCTCGTACTCATAGCTCTCTCTCTCTGTGCTCCCGAACTACTAGAACCTCTCCTTCTCCAGAAATGTCCCACCGCCCCGTGAGATGGTTCGGAATGGGGTTTTGTATGTGGGGGCCATCCCTCCCATTCAACGATAGATTCAAACTCATTTCCCTTCATTTCGAGATGAGGACGTGTGAGATTACATGCGCCTCGACCCTTCAAGGTGGGAACGATTGCGGAGGACGTGCCCGGAGTGGGCGGATCGTGGAGTTGACGGGTGGTTGATAGGAGGCGGCCAAGGTTCTGGTCATCCAAAGGAGTTGGGTGGCCAGGACGATGGCCTTCTTGAGGGACTGGGCGGCCAACATGGTGGCCTTCCAGGTGGGTGCGGGCGGCCATCCTAGTGGCCTTCTAGGGAGTTGGGCGGCCATCCTAGTGGCTTTCTAGAGAGCTGAGGGCGGCCAGCACCCTGAGGTGTGGGCGGCCAACTATGTGGCCTTCTAAGGGATGAGGGCGGCCAGGCATGTAGCCTTCTAGATATCAGTGCATGGAATGTATATAGAACCTCAAAAAATTCACCTCGGGGGCTCACGCCCCCGAACCCCGACCTTACAGGCAAGGGGGCGTTGCTCCCCTGCAACCCCCCGCCAACTTATCGCGAAGTTAGATCCGCAAAGGGACAGGGTGGAGTCTACCTAGACAAGGATGAGACTCCACATTCTCAATCAACAAATAAAAGGTATCACTTCTATGATGGCTAGACAAGGTCCGCGGGAAGTCCAAAATCAGGCGTCTATAGCTGGGAGATTAATCGTCACAAGTATATGGCGGTGACGTCGGGAGGGCCAGACTGGCCATGTTGCTTCATCAGGGAGAAAGAGTGGAAGAAGTGACTGGCCCCACCCTTTGGGGGTGGTTACGGGGTTACTGGTGACGTGTAGCACCCCGAAAATTTAATGTATAAGTGATAAAAACTATACAATATTAACAAAGAACTAGAATCGAGAATAATTCTGATAAATGAAAAATAGAAATAGATAAAATAAATCTATGGATCCCTAAATCTAATCAGGCGTTACGAATACCAAGGTCAACACATATATATATATATATATATATATCATGACCCACCTACAATATAAGCTATAGGAAACATGCCTTAGCTTGAGACTAATGGGCCTTACATGCATACATATAATGACCAATGTGTCTAGTTATATATGTCCTTAAACACGAAGCTCTAGCTTACATCATAAAACCCTAGAATAACTACATGGTTTATATTAACCTGGGTATATGTACGAACTAAATAGATCTTCACGTAAATGTATATTTATGCAAAACTATATATGTGATTTAGTAAATAACAAATGGGTAGTTATATATATATATATATATATATATATATTAACAAGGGCCTTTTGATAAGTCATGAATATAAGAAATTTAAATAGTTAAATAGGCCTTATGGCATGACTTTATATAATATAGCACACGACCATCCCAGTCGATGGGCTCAGACCCATACACCGTAGATAGGTCTATACACGATATATATTTATGTGTACACGTATAAAGGAGTCTTAACAATACAACCCATATGTATATATGTATACATATCTTAACAAGGGCCTTCTATATATATAATCCATAAATATGAGGAACTTCATTAGTTAAATGACCTAAAACCCATGCAGGCAAGAACCCACAGCCCATACTCATTGGGCTTTTCTCCAACGAATAACCACGTACATGGACCCTAAACCCATAACCATAAAAGAAACCACCACCAATTAACCACCCATGAAACCCAGTACACAGGAGGCCCAAATAATAGGGAGCCATAGCCTATGGCAACCCACGTGCACATACAGCCTTAAAGCCAAAAAGATAAAACCCATACAAACACAACCAACCCAAAGCCCATACGTAGTGGCCCAACCCATGTGCATGAGGAAAAACCACCCTTAGGGTTTTACCAAGAGAAATACAGTAGGCGGCCGTATGAATGGAAGGTTGCGTAACCCCCGATCGACGCATGGCAAGTCCTTAAAACCTTTGCCCCTCTGAGGCCTCGATCCCTCCTTAGAATTATTTTTCCCTATAGAACCCAACCCCCGTCGGACGTAAATGGGTTGTTGATGCTCTTGCGATCGAAGGGTGGCCGTCACCATCGTGCTTCCTCCTGCAACGTGAAGGATTGTTCCTCCTTCGTTTGAGGCCGTGACGTTGTCGCTGCTGTTGTTTCCTCCGTCCTCTGTTCCTCGTTCTTTATCAAAAAGATAGGTTATCTCTATATCTCTGGCAAAAATAATGTAATTTTTATGTAGGTCTTCTCTCCCCAGATAAAAACGGTTAACATCATGCTTAGTTAAATAGTTAGATTTTCTTGGTTTATGCTTCCCCCCGATGATTTGCATGGTTTATGTTAATTAATTTAATAAAGATAACATGCTAACATGAATTTTTAATCATGTAATCACGTACTTAAAATTTACAAATTTTATATTGTTAGAATCTTCACGATTTTATCTAAATTTCCACGTATTATTATTGTGCATTGATCAGTTAATAATTAAATTTATGAAATAAGTGAATTATAGGATTAACATGGCGAATTAACATTGTTACTGTTCGCAGTAGATATAAGTTTTTCACTTTCATAGTCTTTTCATGGGCGTCGGAGCGTCTATTGACCATGAAATTTTATGGACGTATTATTGGGGTGGAGACCGAGGTAATGAGGGTGATATCTCCGTTTTTCGTGCCCCCTATCTCAAAATCATCCGTCTCTCAACGAATTTTTTTTTTGAACAACTGGTTAGGAAGGATTTTTCGAGCCCTTCATTTCAATATATAGAACGCACGATTCCGACGTAGTTACGTCTAGAAACGAGAGGTTTAAAGACATTGACACTTTGACTAATTTTCATTATATATATATAACTTTTATATCTTTCTTATACATTCACGTGCCAACCCGATATAGTATATTATTAGACTCGAAGTCCATTACTCTTCAAAGTACTTCGGTATAGCATATTATTAAAAGTTATTTTCAGTATAATTCAAGTGACTATATACTATATTAATAACTTTATACTATATACTTTATTAATAACGATGCAGTTATTAATTATATAAGTAACCTGGAGTTATTAATAACCGTTAATTCAAGTGAACCCAATATAGTATATTTATTATGAATATAATTTCACTATTATTAACTTGGAGAAAATTCCCATTTTCTGAATTATATTATTAGACTTTTATATATGTAACTTTTAACTATATCTTTAAAAATCTATATTTACCAAACTATGTAAAATAAAATTATAAAAATTATATATTTGGAATCCTTGAATTTTTCTTCTAATTATCATATGTTTTATTTTTAAAAAAAATTATTAAATAATATGTGTCCTTTTAAAGGAATGTTCTTTTCTAAACTTATTAAAGTGAAATAACGTTTTTTAAAATAGACGTAAATTTTTGTTTAATTAAAAACATGAGAAATTAATGTCCACCTATATGGACGCTATATTCTGGGAAATAATTTTAACAATTCTGGATAAATGAAATGAACTAATGAGCGTCTTCCATGATAGACGCCAATTTAAATAGCGCCTGCCAGGAAGGACGCCAATTATTCATGATCGCTTAATTTCCCCGAGTTTCCAACCCCACCGTGGGGCACCGCTTGGCACTCTCAACCCATTCCGTGGATGAGATCCCTATTTTTTTTTTATTTCCATCGTTAACCCCTAACTCTCCGTGATGTTTGAGCTCTCCGCGAAACATTTCGTTTCTTCGGACTAGCGATTTCATCATAGAGACCTCTGTAAGTCTACGCTAGCCTTGGATTCCCTCAAGAAAGTCGTGCAGGTTGTATCCTAAAAATCCATTACACAGTTTTATAGTCATGTCCCTCTGAAGAAACATGACAAACTAGCCCTCAATTAATGCTGTTTCTGGCATTTTTGAGAAAATGTCACTTTCTGGAATCTGCGTCCAGAAGAGTGAACGCCAATTACAAATAGCGCCCTGTGTGGCGGACGCTATTTACTCGTGCCTAATTATCTTATTTCCAGAATTTACGCCCATCCCTATGGACGCCAATTCTCATCAGCGGCTCCCATAGAGGACGCCTTTTACCCAGTTTTCTGTACACCATGACTTGATTATTTATTAATTTCCTTCAAACTGGGTCGCTAAATAACATCTAGTAAATATTGGGCCTTCGGCTGCATGAATGCTATTGTCTAGTAGGATGGAAGTCCTAAACTAATGATGAACTCATGAGACCACTGACTCATGAGGAAACACGACCTAATGATGAACCCATGAGACCACTGACTCTTGAGGAAACACGAACTAATGATAAATCCATGAGGAAAGACCACTGGCTCATGCGGTATATTGAAACAAACTATAAATAAGCCCATGAGGGAAGACCACTGGCTCATGCGGCACACTGAATGAATAATAAATAAACCCATGAGGAAGACCACTAGCTCATGAGGTTAAAGATATCATGACAACCTATGAGTAAAGACCACTAGCTCGTTAGGTGATTCTAAACTGACTTGAGTGCTTGAAAATTATGAACCTTTACCCAAGAAAGGGTATTTACTTGATGATCAATTGTCTAATACCTCGTGATACGATATGGAAACTTCTTGCTCGATATATCATGCAACTTAGTTTTTGTGCTAGATATTTCATACATATCTCATTGCTATATTTTCTATATTTTCTCGTATTCACTCATGCAAGATCATAGTATATTGCATAAGATGTTAATTACTTTAAGCAAGTCTGGATTGTAGAGATGTAATTTCTACTGAGCGTTCGCTCATTCAATTTTATTCCAACATTTTTCAGGTAATCAAATCGCTAGCGAGACCGAGACTTACACGGGAGGGACAAGTATACAAGCGAGCTCTGGAAATTAGTGAACCCGTGTCTTTTACTTCTCTTGAGTCTATCATGGTGTCTCTTATTGAGATATCTTATCTAAGTCTGTTAGTGCGTCATCCCCTTTTCTTTCAATGTGATGTAGTTGAGTCTTCAAGTTTTTGAATTTAAATTGTAAGAGACTTATATTTGAAATAAAATTTTATTATTACTCCAAATTATTTGGTCTTATGCGATTGCTCTTGATTATTCACGATTGTTTAACTGCCACGTTCTGAGCAAACGACACGTTCCACTGCTATCGGTTCGGGGCGTGACAGAGGTGGTATCAGAGCATCGACTTTCAATTCCTTAGGGCATTAAGTCCAAGGGATTGGTTGAGTATCCTTGTGGTCATCCTATAGGAATTTCGTGAGAATCGGGTAGAGCCACGGGTTAAGTGTTAAAATATATTCACTCTCCAATTTAAAATGTGCTAATCCTAAAATATATAAGAAATTAATTCTTGTCTTGTTTTGTAGAAATTTAACTCTCTAGCTAGATGGCAGCTGAGCAAAATCAATGGCGTGAGATGGTCCAAGGTTTGACTCAAGCCCTCCAACATGTGGCTCATGGTGTAGCGGATCGTGATGCGGGAGAATTACACAAAAATTTTCAAGGACTGAATCCCCCTAGGTTTGATGGATCCACCGACCCTGACAAGGCGGAACATTGGGTAAAGAAGATTGAGAGAATATTTCGGATAATGTAATATTCGGACCAAGATAAGGTTCTATTGGCTACATTTCAGCTAGAAAAGGATGCTAGGGCATGGTGGGAGTCCGTAAAAGCAACATTGCCGGATAATCAAGTATCATGGGTAGAATTCTTAACATATTTTAATGATAAATATTTTTTCGAGAGAATTAAAGAAAGGAAGGCCACAGAATTTGCATCGTTGAAAGAAAGGAGTATGTCCGTGGCTGAGTATGAGGCCCAATTCTCAAGGTTGTCTCGTTATGCACCTCATCTGATTATGACTGAAAGAATGAAGGCTAAAAGATTTATGAATGGGTTAAGACTTCAGCTCATTCTCCAGTTGACGCCAATGAATATACAATCTTATCCGGAGATGGTTAAAAGAGCTCAATTGCTAGAGGATGTCTTGGAGATGATGGAAAGAGTCAAGGCTCAGAGAGAAAAGAAGGAGTTAGCTAGGAGAATCGAGACTAGTAAGAAGAGACCTAATGATAGCAATGGATCTTCTAACGGTAAGAAGTTAAAAGGAGCTGATATACAGAATGGAGTGCCACAAAAGAGATGTAAACATTGTGGGAAAAGAAATCATCGATCGGAGGAATGTTGGTGGAAGTTAGGTGTATGTCTTCGTTGTGGAAGCAAGGATCACAAGGTAGCAAAGGATCAACCTTCGAAGGTTAAAAACCTCGATGGGGCACGACATCAAGGAAGGCTTCAACCTTTGAACGAACTAACTGATGGAGTAATGAGAGGTACCCCTTAACTTTAAGCTAGTCCTATTTGTTTCTATTAGGAGAATTGATTCCATTCATTACCCTTTTTAGCATATTGTTGGTAATTAAGGTAATGCTGTAATAATTTTAAGCTATTTTGGAAGAAAAATACTATGTGAATTTGGGGACCAAATTTTTTAAGTGGGAGAGGATGTAGTACCCCGAAAATTTAATGTATACGTGATAACAACTATACAATATTAACAAAGAACTAGAAACGAGAATAATTCTAATAAATGAAAAATAGAAATAGATAAAATAAATCTATGGATCCCTAAATCTAATCAGGCGACGAATACCAAGGTCAACATATATATATATTTTCAACCTATGTATATATATATATATGAAGAGGCGGAATCTCGCGCTGTGTCCTGAGCGGGCTGTAGATCACCAGAAGATGTTTCTGCAGGGGATCTCCCTGGGGTAAAACCCTCCGATGGCTAAGTCAGTAGAGCGATGGTGGAAGCGATAATGGGGGGAGGAGAGAGCTGATGCGCGAGAATCCTCTCCACCAAGGGTGAAGCAAATCGTGCTCAGGAGCTTAGGGTGTGTGAAATCCTTCCTTTTCTTCTCCGGAGGGCATTCCTTGCTTAAATAGTGCGCTGCTTTCAAGAGTCTGGTGAGCTGAGGGCTTCCCGGCGAGAGTTACGTCTTCAGCGGGGGCTTTCATGGCGGGATCGTGGGAGCGTTACCCCTTGGAATTCGGCAGCACCCCTGACTCTCCCATTGGCGGAGGACTCCGAACGGTCGCACCTGTGGGTAATCAAGCGGTCTTACCGAGCTACGGGGATGCCGGCTCGTGTCCGAGCGGTAGGCATAGCCCGGCGAAGGTGGGGTCGGATAGGTCGGCTGGAGCCTCTTTCTCTCGGTCGGAGAGTGGGTTTTAGACCGGACCTTCCATGCGACCTGACCGTTGTCTCGGGCCCTCCGAGCCTAGAAGGCCGCCGGGGAGAGTTGGTTCCTCGAGTCTTTATTTATTGGGCTTTTCTTCCCTGAGTGGGCCCAGTGGGCTATCACTCGGGTGGGCTCGCCTAGTTGGACCGCGTGGGTCTTGTTGGGCTGCCTTGGTGGTGGGCTGCGGAAATCCCCCTCTCCACTTGTCTCCCTCCTACTCCCGAGCCAAAGAGGCTCGGATGAGTCGTTTTTCGAGGCTTTGGACCGGCATGGCTCAGGTGGGTGGAATTCCGTTGGCGTTATGTAGCCGCTTATAGCGGTCGCCGAGGCCCGTAATGATGATCCTGACGGATTTGAAACGAAGGGGCCCCCCTTTTTCTCAGAGCACGGAACGGCGCACCGCCACCCTCAGGGGTTTATAGGGGGCGTTGTTCATCGTTCTAGGCTTCCAGGGTTTTAGGCTTTCCTTGCTTCTTGATGCGCCGTGAGAGCACAGCGGAGACGCGGAGCCTTGCAGCGGCGTTTGAGGAGTTGGCGAGGATAACCGCAGAGGCGGTCCAGCAGCTCCCCTCTCCCCCGGAATCTTCAAGCTCGTACGAGGGATCTTCTCCCGATCCGATGGCGGATCAGAGTCCGGAGCTTGTGCCCGTGAGGCGCGATCCCGTCCCCAACTGTAGCGAGTTGGGAGAAGCGGAGGTGCGAAGGCTGGAGCACCGTTTCCGTCTGCCTTTCAAATACAGTTTCGCGGCTGCCACTCCGTATGAGACGAGTCTGGATGACCGCGATGGGCACATTTGCACCTTCCTTCTGGCCTGGAAGAGTGGATTTCGGCTTCCTTTTGATCCTTACGTACTGCAGCTTCTTAATTTTTTCCGGTTGGCGCCTATCCACTTGGTAGCCAACTCCTATCTTCTTCTTTCGGCCTTCGGGATTTTGTGCCACCAGCGCGGCATCTTCCCTTCTCTGGACCTCTTCCATTTCTTCTTCGAGTTGAAGGCACATCCATCGGCTGGGAAAGGTTTTTACTTCATCCAGGCGCGAAGGAACAGGAGATGCATCTCGCTCGCGGTGAAGGATTCTTCGCACAAGGGGTGGAAGACTCAATTCTTCTGGGTGAAGGCGGTGGCGACGGACGAGATCTGGAGATGCCGGACCTCGCCCAATTTTCACCCGAATCTGCCCCCTCGCCAGGAGGAGTTCCCTCCCCACGTGGAGCAGCAGGCTGCCCGTCTGCTGAAGAATCGCCAATCGACCGAGGAGCTGGTGACGCCGGAGAACATCGAACGGTGTCTTCTCTCGCGGTTGACGTCGTCAGGTACGGCTCTTGAGGCTCTTCTTCCGGGGTGGTAACTCTTTTTCCTCCTCCTGACCGGGGCTTCTTCTTGTTGCAGATGTGAGGCGGGAGCCTCTGGAGGAGGCGGCCGAGGTCATCGATCTGGGAGAAGACTCGGCAGCCGACGAACCTGAGGTCTCGGCGGGTCGCGCTCATGCCCGAGATAAGGGCAAGGGGGCGGCCCCCGAGGGGACTTCTCGATCGACCGGCCTGAAGCGCAAGGATCCCCTGGTGGGGAAATTGTGGGAGGCCGCGAAGGCCAGGAAGAGGGCCAGGAAAGCCGGTCTTCCTACCGCCGTCGGGGGTGACTCTGGCTCGGTGGCGCTCCCCTCTCGGGGGCAGGATGAGGCCGACCATTCTGGGCTGGCTCTCCCATCTGCCGAGCGAGAGGGGGCCGAGGAGACCAGGGGCCCCGCAGAGGGTGGTGATGGGTCGGCTCTCCCCTCTGTAGGGACAGAAGGGGCCGATGCCGGCGTGGCCGGCGCTGGGACCGAGAGTTCGGTCAGTGCAGATGGGGGTCTGCCCGCGGGGGCGTCGCAACCCCAAGTGCCGGCAGTTTCTGGTACCGTTGATCCCGCGGCGCCGGTCGAGGGTGGGGGTTCGCCCGTGGAGGCGTTGCAACCCCAACCGACCGTGGTGCGCGGGGCGGTTAGTTTCGCCGCCACAACAGGGCCTTCTGGCGGGGTGCCCAGGGTGGAGCGGTCCCCTTTGCCGGAAGCTCTGGTCAGGCTTGGTGTCTCGGGTGATCTGTACCGGATCTGCCGATCGATTGCCGATAGGACGAGGGGAGGAGAAAAGCACAGCACTCCTGCCGGGGTCCTTGACATCCTGATGGAGGGCGGCCTGGTTATAGCTCGGACAGCGGCCGTGATGGCAGAGGCGCACGCCCGGACGGAGGCAGAGCGGTTGAAGCTCGCCTGGACCCTTGGTGGATGCGAGGGGAAACTGGCCCGGCTCGAGGGGGAGCACGAGGGGCTCCGGCGGGAGTTCCTTGCATTCTAGGAGTTGGCGCGGTCGAGCCGACGGGAAGCCGAGGTACTGGCCGAGCAGCTGACAAGGGCTCAAGAATCGCTCGAGAGGAAGAGCAAACATCTAGAAGACGAGCGTCAACGTCACATCGAGCTGGATGGCCTCTGGGAGCTTGAGCGCGGCGAGCTGCAGGATCGGGCGGAGGACGCGGAGCGCCTTCGCGCCGAGGCCGAGGCGGACCGAGCCCGGGCGGAGGGTCGGATGACCGAGGCCGAGCGGAGGATGACCGAGCTGGAGGAGCGTCTGGCGAGGGCGGAAGAGCGTGCGGCCGAGGCGGAGCGGGCTCGGGACGGGCAGGTCGAGGCGGAGGTGATCGAGCGCTATAAAGGCTCGGAAGCTTACTCGGCCGACCTGATTGCAGCCGCCCTACCCTACTACGAGGTAGCGCTCCGCCGGGGTGCTCGAAAGGGGTTCAGGCAGGGCTATCACCGGGCGATGAACTATGCTAATGAGCACCTGGCCGGAGGTGATTTTCCTTATGGCCAGCGTTATGACTCGGACGAGTCAGATTCCAGCTCCTCATCTTCGGCCGGGGAGGAACCGGAGGAATCGCCTTCAGCGGGGTCACCGGCTCCGGAAGCCTCGGGAGGGCCCACGACCGGGACAGTTCTCGCACAGGCGAGGTCAGTGTCCGGGCCGGCCGTCGCCGAGGGTACCGGGGGTGACGCGTCCCCTACTGCTATTCCCGAGCTTCAAAGTGGGCCCGAGGCCTGATGTAACTTTATTTTGCCCCTTCCCCTTTTTGTCCGTCTTCCTTGTTGTAAGAGGCTTTTTTGGGAGGCAATAAATAACTTACTTTATTTGATCGCTATCTTTGCTGTGATTTGGTTGGCGTATCGGGGCAGTTGGAAAGTGCCGATATTTTTTGCGCCGTTTTCGCACGTCGATTCGGTAGACTTCTGGCGGGCGTCCTTCCGTGTTACCATGCTTTGAAAGTCGAGGTGCTTCGCGAATCCCGCTAGGGCGGGGGGCAAGGATTTTGAGGTGACCTTCCCAGGGAGGTCATGTAGCGTGTTTTCGAGGGGGGAGTCATTTAAGGCGCGAGGCCTCCCTTGGCCTATAAAAAGGACCGAAGGGTGCTCCTTCTCTCTTAACACTTAGGACTTTCGCCGGCGGTCTGCTCTTATTCCCTCGTCTTCGCTTTGCGTTGCGCCGCCGCGATCAGAGCATGGAGGACCCTTCAGAAGGTGATGCTGCAGACGACGGGGAGCGGCCAGTTCCAGCTGTCCTGGAATATCGGTCGGGTCCCACGGTCGCCGCGCGTGCATGAGACGGGTCCGACGGTTGCCGCGCGGATCTGGAGAGGGCTTCGACGTGCGGGGGCACGCCGTTTGCCTCCTCTTGGCTCCGGCGAGGCTTCCGAGCGGACGCCGAGATGGGGGGCGGATGGGGGAGTTAGGGATGCCGGCCGCCATTCCCCTCCGCGGGAGGGGAGGAGGCGGCTCTAGTCCCTTCCTTATCCCTGTCCGCAGCCTCTTTCTCTCTCTTTTGTTCTTCATTTCTTTCACTCTTCGGGGGCTGCTTGCTTTCTGTTCGCCTCCAAAGAGTTGGCAGTTTGGAAGAAAGGGGACCTTCGCGGCGTGCCCTTTTTCCAAGTTGTTGCCAACTTGGAAGGTAGCCTTCCTTGCGTGAAAGGTGGCCTTCTCCTTGCCGTCCCTCTGTCACCTTTGTCACGGACCACCCGAGCCAACTGGGTCGACCATCTCTTGTCCGAGCCAGTTTCTACGCGAGGCAGAGTCAGTGGCTGGATGCGAGAAGGACAAGACCGGGTCGACCGGGCGATGGCCGTTTGCTGTGGTGCCAGATGGATTTTCGCTTTTTGTTATGTAATGTATTGGCAGTTGCCTTTCTGATGTACCAACAGTTATCTTGAATGAATGCGAAAGATAAGGGGGTTTATTTTACCCAATTTGTTGATACAGTATTCAGAAATAAAATCTGCGTAGTGTGGTTGCGTTCCATGTCCGGGGGATGGGTTCCCCTTCCATTGTGGCTAACCTGTACGCACCTTTCCCGAGCGTCTTGATTACTCGGTAGGGGCCTTCCCAATTGGGGGATAGCTTGCCCGCCGCCTCTAGTGGTCGAGAGGCTTCTGCCTTCCTGAGGATGAAGTCCCCTGGTCGGAATTGTCTGCCTCGGACCCTGGCGTTGTAGTACTGAGTGAGGCAGCGCTGGTACTCCGTAGCTCGGACATTCGCGATCTCTCGGAGTTCGTCTGCCAGGTCGAGGTTCTCGAGCAGCTTCTGCTCGTTTGCCTCGGGCAAAAAGCTGATCACTCGGAGAGACGGATTGGCGATTTCTAATGGAACGACGGCTTCGGTGCCATATACCAGTTGAAAAGGGGTCTCACCGGTTGCCGTTCTGGGGGTCGTTCGGTGCGACCATAGTATGCTAGGCAGTTCCTCGAGCCAGCTACCCTTAGCCTTGCCGAGTCTGGTTTTTATGCCCTTTAAGATGGTCTTGTTGGCATTTTCAACCAGCCCGTTGGCCTGAGGGTGGGCGACCGAAGTGAAGTGGTTGCGGATATTTAGGTCGGCACATCTATCTCGGAAGTATCGAGAGTCGAATTGCCGCCCGTTATCGCTCACTATCACTCGGGGGATGCCAAAGCGACAAATGATCGATTTCCATACGAAACCCCAGACGACTGTCTCGGTGATCCTCGCTGTTGCTTCAGCCTCGATCCACTTGGTGAAGTAGTCGATGGCGACGATGATGAACTTCTTCTGGGATTGAGCCGTTGGGAATGGCCCAAGGATGTCGATCCCCCACCGAGCGAAAGGGTAGGGCTCGGTAAGGGTGACAAGTTCCGTGGCCGGCTGGTGGACCAAATGGTCGAACCGCTGGCAACGGTCGCAATGTTGGACGTAAGCCGTGCAGTCGCGCTGGAGGGTCGGCCACCAGTATCCTTGCCTTAGCAAGATTCTGGCCAGCGACCGACCTCCTGAATGTGCTCCGCACAGGCCTCGATGAATCTCCTCAATAGCTTGGCTCGCTTCGTCGGGGCCGAGGCACTTCAGAAGGGGCCCGGAGAACGATCTTCGGTAGAGGGCGTTGTCGAGGATGACGAAGCACCGAGCTTGGTACTTCATCCGGCGGGCTTCTCGAGAGTCGGAGGGTTCCTAGGAGTCTCGTAGCCAGGATAGGTAGGGGGAGCGCCAGTCGTCGGGAGTGGCCGAGTCAATGGCGAGGAGCTCCGAGTCTATGCTCGGGCGCTCTAGCTCTTCTAGGAGGACCGATCGTGTACCTTCCGGGTCTAGGGAGGAGGCCAGTTGGGAGAGGGCGTCCGCCCAAGAGTTTTGCTCCCGAGCTATTCGGACTACCTCGAACTCCTCGAACTGCTGGGCCAGGCTCCGGACCAGCTGGAGGTATTTGATCATAGGTGCCTCCCGAGCTTCGTACTCGCCACTGACCTGGCTTGCGACCAGCTGGGAGTCGGTGTGGATCCTGACTCGCTCAGCCCCCAACCGTCGGGCCATGCGGGCCCCCGAGATAAGGGCCTCGTACTCGGAAGCATTGTTGGACGCCGGAAAGTTGAACTTTAGGGCGTACTGCAACTCTATTCCTTCGGGGGACCTTAGGAGGATCCCTGCGCCGCTGCCGACCGAGTTGGACGATCCATCGACGAACAGCTCCCAGGTTGGCCCGGTTGCTGTCGGAGGCCTGTCCTCGACCGGAACGGTGCTCTCGGCGATGAAGTCGGCGAGCGCTTGCCCCTTGATAGCTGATCGTGGCCGATACGAGATGTCGTATGCCCCGAGCATGATGGCCCATTTGACAAGTCGCCCCGAGGCCTCGGGGTGGGCCAGAATCTTCTTCAGTGGCTCGCCGGTTAGCACGGTGATGGGATGCCCCTGGAAGTAGGGTCGGAGGCGCTTTGCGGAGGTAACCAACGCTAGCACGAGTTTCTCGGTTGCGGGGTACCTCCGCTCGGCCTCGCCGAGCACCTTGCTGGTGTAGTAGACCAGCCTCTCGACTCCCGAGTCATTTCTGACTAGGACCGAGCTGACCGTTGATGGCGTCGCCGAGAGATAGAGCAGCAAAACCTCGCCCGCAACGGGCTTGGAAAGCACCGGGGGTGAAGCTAGGAGCTCTTTGAGCTCGGCGAACGCCGTCTGGCATTCCCCGTCCCATGCGAACGTAGCAGACGCTATTTTAGGCCCCCTCATTAGCTTGAAGAAGGGCAAGCATCGTTCGGCCGCACGGGACAGGAAACGACTGAGAGCGGCGACACGCCCCGTCAGACGCTAGACGTCTTTAATGCACGTGGGCGGGCGCATGTCCAGGATGGCCTGGACCTTGTCAGGGTTTGCTTTGATCCCCCGCTGAGTGACCAGGAAACCCAGGAACTTCCCGGATCTTACTCCAAAGGCACACTTGGCGGGGTTGAGCTTCATGCTGTACTTCATGAGGGTGCCGAAAGTCTCGGTCAGGTCGGTGAGGTGATCGTGAGCCCTCGGGGTCTTGACGAGCATGTCGTCGATGTAGGCCTCGACGTTCCGACCCAACTGTCCCTCGAACATATGGTTGACCAGTCGCTGGTATGTGGCTCCAGCATTCTTCAATCCGAAGGGCATCCGGGTGTAGCAGTACACGCCGTAGTCGGTGATGAAGGCGGTCTTCTCGACATCTTCAGGGTTCATTCGGATCTGATGATAACCCGAATAGGCATCCAGGAAACTGAGTATCTCGTTGCCCGAGGTTGAGTCAACCAGTTGGTCGATGCTCGGTAGCGGATAGCAGTCCTTGGGGGTGGCCTTGTTCAGATCGGTGAAGTCTACGCACATTCGCCACTTGCCGGTGGTCTTCGGCACCAGGACGACGTTGGCTAGCCACGTTGGGTACAGGACCGGTCTGAAAAGACCAGTCTCTTGTCCCTTGGTGACCTGCGCCTTGATGATCGCCTGTTTCTCGGGCGCATGCTTCCTCCTCCGCTGCTGTACGGGTCTCATGGTGGCATCGAGGTTAAGCTTGTGCATCACAGTTTCCTCTGGTATACCAGGGAGTTGATCGTCGGACCAAGCGAAGACCCGGACGTACCCAGAAAGAATCTCCTTGTATTGCTGATGTTCCTTCGGTGGTAGGTCGGAACCGATCCTCACTCCAAGGGCCGGGTCGTCGTTCAGGAATACCGTTAATAATTCGCCACCGGGCTCGGTGGTCACGGTTTTTCCTTCGACTCCCCTGGGGCCCTTATCCTTCCCGTCCGGCCTTGAGGCTTCCACCGAGATATTGTAGCACCTTCTAGCCGTGGCCTGGTTACCTCGGACTTCCCCCAACCCGTTTTTGGTGGGAAACTTCATTTTTTGGTGATAGGTAGATGGTACGGCCTTTATTCGGCTGAGAATTTTTCTGCCGAAAATGGCGTTGTACGCTATCATACCTTTAATCACTATGAAGTCCACTATGACCGTAACGGTTTTGGGTGGGATGCCGATAGTGACCGACAGGCTTAGGGCTCCCTCGGGGTAGGTGGCCAGGCCATTAAACCCGCACAGGGGTGTTCGGATCGGGCGGAGCTTGGATGGGTCTTCCCCCATCTTGAGAAAACAGTCATAAGATAATACATCGGGGGCGCTCCCATTATCAACCAAAATCCTGTCTACATTGCAGTGATTTATCGTGGCCGAGATAACGAGGGCATCGTCATGCGGGGTGCTCAGCCCTTCCAGGTCTTGGTCGAAGAAGACTATGACCTGGGGCTCCATTGGCGGGCCTTTGGAGGGCTCTAAGGCTCGGCTGGCCCGCTCGGCATGACGTTTCCTTCCTCGGCTGGTGTCGCCTCCCGATGCCGCTCCTCCGGAGATGACGTTGATGTGGACCCCTCGGGGGGCGTTGTCGATCTCCTCTGCGGCGTCTCGGTCTTCTTTGTGCCCGGTTGTGAACCGGGCTAGATGCCCCAGACGGATGAGGCGCTCGATCTCGTCTTGGAGCTGATGGCAATCTCCGGTGTGGTGCCCGTGGTCGCCGTGGAACAGGCAATGCCTGTCCCGCTTGCGGTTCTTCGACCTCATCGGCTCGGGCTGGCGGAGAAGTCCCGAGTCTTTGATGTCTTCATAGATCTCGTAGACTGGTGCGGTCAAGGGGGTATACCGCTCGTACTTTCTCTTGCGCTCTCCTTCTCGATCGCGCTTCTTACTCGAGCCAGGGTTTGGCTCGGAGGTCCGCTTTTTGTCCCCCTCCCGACCCGAGCCGGTTGTGTCTCGGCAGGCGCTGAGTACTTCTTCGCACTCGGCGTGGCGCAGTGCCAGAGTCACTAGCTCGGCAAGGGTCGAGGGAGGGTGGAGGACAAGCTCGCGGCGGAGATTCTCGTCCCGGGTGCCCCCGGTCAGTGCGGTTGTGGCTGAGGCCACATCCAGGCGGGGGATCCTAAGGGCTTCCGATTTAAATCGGTGGACGTAAGTCCGGAGCCTCTCCCCTTGCGCCTGTTTGAGAGCCAGGAGCCCCGCTACTGACCTTGGGGGGGCGCTACCGGCGAAGCTCTCCTTGAAAATTCGCCCGAATTGCCTGAAGTCTCGGATGGACCCCGGGGCGAGGGCTCGGAACCATGCCTGAGCGCCCTGGACCAGGGTTGCCGCGAAGACTCGGCATTTGATGGGATCCGGCGTTCCATACAGGGTCACCAGGGCGTCGAAGCTGTCGTAGTGGTCGGCTGGGTCGCCCTGGCCGTCGTAGAGCTTGAAGGTTGGGATGGAGGCTCTAGGAGAGACCTCTGCCTTCAAGATGTACTCGCAGAAAGGGGATTTCTCCTCGTCCTCCGGGAAAGAGGTCTTCTGCAGGGCGCGGAGAGCGCGCTCTTGCTCTGCGAACCGTCTTTCAAAATCTCGTAGCCGGAGGGACAGTTCCGGCTGTGGCCGCGCCGTGGGGCTGGGGGGGGGGGCGTCGTGGCGATCTCCCGGAGCACTGGTGCCCGGGCGCGGCGGCCTCGCCCCCTGCTTCCCTCTCCTCGGCGTGGAGGAAGCCTCTTGCTCCGCAGGCGGAGCTTGCGAGGGTCCTCCGACGTCGTTGCGGAGGAGCTGTCGGCCGCGGAGGGTGAAGCGGCCTCCGGCGGTGTGCTGCGTTGCACTCCTTCGAGGGGGACTTCCTGACGGGGCGCGGGACCTCGCGTCCCGGGCCGCCTGGGCCCTCATGAGCTCCACGAGGACGTCCATCTTCTCGTTGAGGGCTTGGAAGGCGTTGGCGCCACCGTCGAGGGGTGTCCCTGTCTCCGCCGGGGGGGGTGGTGGTCCGTTAGTGGGGACGCTGGCGTTGGAGGGGGGGCTCTGCGAGACCCTAGGGGGGACGCTCCCGCCGCTGCCACAGCCTTACCTGCCCCGCCGGCGGATCTCCTCCCTGAGCTTTTTCTCACCATCTTGACTCTTCGTGCGTTTCCCACAGACGGCGCCAGATGAAGAGGCGGAATCTCGCGCTGTGTCCTGAGCGGGCTGTAGATCACCAGAAGATGTTTCTGCAAGAGAAGGGAAACGTATCAGAGGGCCCAGGGGATCTCCCTGGGGTAAAACCCTCCGATGGCTAAGTCAGTAGAGCGATGGTGGAAGCGATAATGGGGGGAGGAGAGAGCTGATGCGCGAGAATCCTCTCCACCAAGGGTGAAGCGAATCGTGCTCAGGAGCTTAGGGTGTGTGAAATCCTTCCTTCTCTTCTCCGGAGGGCATTCCTTGCTTAAATAGTGCGCTGCTTTCAAGAGTCCGGTGAGCTGAGGGCTTCCCGGCGAGAGTTACGTCTTCAGCGGGGGCTTTCATGGCCGGATCGTGGGAGCGTTACCCCTTGGAATTCGGCGGCACCCCTGACTCTCCCGTTGGCGGAGGACTCCGAACGGTCGCACCTGTGGGTAATCAAGCGGTCTTACCGAGCTACGGGGATGCCGGCTCGTGTCCGAGCGGTAGGCATGGCCCGGCGAAGGTGGGGTCGGATAGGTCGGCTGGAGCCTCTTTCTCTCGGTCGGAGAGTGGGTTTTAGACCGGACCTTCCATGCGACCTGACCGTTGTCTCGGGCCCTCCGAGCCTAGAAGGCCGCCGGGGAGAGTTGGTTCCTCGAGTCTTTATTTATTGGGCTTTTCTTCCCTGAGTGGGCCCAGTGGGCTATCACTCGGGTGGGCTCGCCTAGTTGGACCGCGTGGGTCTTGTTGGGCTGCCTTGGTGGTGGGCTGCGGAAATCCCCCTCTCCAATATATATATATCATGACCCACCTACAATATAAGCTATAGGAAACATGCCTTAGCTTGAGACTAATGAGCCTTACATGCATACATATAATGACCAATGTGTCTAGTTATATATGTCCTTAAACACGAAGCTCTAGCTTACATCATAAAACCCTAGAATAACTACATGGTTTATATTAACCTGGGTATATGTACAAACTAAATAGATCTTCGCGTAAATATATATTTATGCAAAACTATATATGTGATTTAGTAAATAACAAATGGGTAGTTATAGATATATATATATATATATATGAAAATATGAATGAGAAATCAAACCCAACCCACATATATATATATATATATATATATATATATATATATATATATATATATATATATATATATTAACAAGGGCCTTTTGATAAGTCATGAATATGAGAAATTTAAATAGTTAAATAGGCCTTATGGCATGACTTTATATAATATAGCCCACGACCATCCCAGCCGATGGGCTCAGACCCATACACCGTAGATAGGACTATACACGATATATATTTATGTGTACATGTATAAAGGAGCCTTAACAATACAACCCATATGCATATATGTATACATATCTTAACAAGGGCCTTATGTATAATCCATAAATATGAGGAACTTCATTAGTTAAATGACCTAAAACCCATGCAGGTAAGAACCCACAGCCCATACTCATTGGGCTTTTCTCCAACGAATAACCACGTACATGGACCCTAAACCCATAACCATAAAAGAAACCACCACCAATTAACCACCCATGAAATCCAATACACAGGAGGCCCAAATAATAAGGAGCCATGCCCATAGCTTATCACAACTCACGTGCACGTACAACCTTAAAGCCAAAAAGACAAAACCCATGCAAACACAACCAACCCAAAGCCCATACGTAGTGGCCCAACCCGCGTGCATGGGGAAAAATCACCCTTAGGGTTTTACCAAGAGAAATACAACATAAGGATGTATGAATGGAAGGTTGCGTAACCCCCGATCGACGCATGGCAAGTCCTTGAAACCTTTGCCCCTCTGAGGCCTTGATCCCTCCTTAGAATTATTTTTCCCTATAAAACCCAACCCCCGTCAGACGTAAATGGGTTGTTGATGCTCTTGCGATCGAAGGGTGGCCGTCACCATCGTGCTTCCTCCTGCAACGTGAAGGATTGTTCCTCCTCCGTTTGAGGCCGTGGCGTTGTCGCTGCTGTTGTTTCCTTCGTCCTCTGTTCCTCGTTCTTTATCAAAAAGATAGGTTATCTCTATATCTCAGGCAAAAATAATGTAATTTTCATGTAGGTCTTCTCTCCCAGATAAAAACTGTTAACATCGTGCTTAGTTAAATAGTTAGATTTTCTTGGTTTATGCTTGCCCCCGGTGATTTGCATGGTTTATGTTAATTAATTTAATAAGGATAACATGCTAACATGAATTTTTAATCATGTAATCACGTACTTAAAATTTACAAATTTTATATTGTTAGAATCTTCACGATTTTCTCTAAATTTCCACGTATTGTTATGGTGCATTGATCAGTTAATAATTAAATTTATGAAATATGTAAATTATAGGATTAACACGGCGAATTAACATTGTTACTATTCGCAGTAGATATAAGTTTTTCACTTTCATAGTCTTTTCATGGGCATCGGAGCGTCGTTTGACCATGAAATTTTATGGACGTATTATTGGGGTGGAGACCGAGGTAGTGAGGGTGATACCTCCATTTTTCGTGCCCCCTATCTCAAAATCCTCCGTCTCTCAACGAAATTTTTTTTTTGAATAATCGGTTAGGTAGGATTTTTCGAGCCCTTCATTTTGATATATAGAACGCACGGTTCCGACGTAGTTACGTCGAGAAACGAGAGATTTAAAGAAATTGACACTTTGACTGATTTTCATTATATATATATATATAACTATTATATCTTTCTTATACATTCACGTGCCAACCCGATATAGTATATTATTAGACTCGAAGTCCATTACTCTTCAAAGTACTTCGGTATAGCATATTATTAAAAGTTATTTTCAGTATAATTCAAGTGACTATATACTATATTAATAACTTTATACTATATACTATATTAATAATGATGCAGTTATTAATTATATAAGTAACCTGGAGTTATTAATAACCGTTAATTCAAGTGAACCGAATATAGTATATTTATTACGAATATAATTTCACTATTATTAGCTTGGAGAAAATTCCCATTTTTTGAATTATATTATTAGACTTTTATATATGTAACTTTTAACTATATCTTTAAAAATCTATATTTACCAAACTATGTAAAATAAAATTATAAAAATTATATATTTGGAATCCTTGAATTTTTCTTCTAATTATCATATATTTTATTTTTTAAAAAAAATTATTAAATAATATGTGTCCTTTTAAAGGAATGTTCTTTTCTAAACTTATTAAAGTGAAATAACGTTTTTTAAAATAGACTTAAATTTATGTTTAATTAAAAGCATGAGAAATTAACGTCCACCTATATAGACGCTATATTCTGGGAAATAATTTTTATAATTCTGGATAAAATGAAATGAACTAATGAGCGTCTTCCATGATAGACGTCAATTTAAATAGCGCCTGCCAGGAAGGACGTCAATTGTTCCTGATCGCTTAATTTCCCCGAGTTTCCAACCCCACCATGGGGCACCGCTTGGCACTCTCATCCCATTCCGTGGATGAGGTCCCTATTTTTTTTTTCTATCATTCACCCCTAACTCTCCGTGATGTTTGAGCTCTCCGCGGGATATTCTGTTCCTTCGGACTAGCGATTTCATCATAGAGACCTCCGTAAGTCTACGCTAGCCTTGGATTCCCTCAAGGCAGCCGAGCAGGTTGTACCCTAAAAATCTATTACACAGTTTTACAGTCATGTCCCTCTGAAGAAATATGACAAACTATCCCTCAATTAATGCTGTTTCAGGCATTTTTGAGAAAATGTCACTTTCTGGAATCTGTGTCCAGAAGAGTGAACGCCAATTACAAATAGCGTCCTGTGTGGCGGACGCTATTTACTCGTGCCTAATTATCTTATTTCCAGAATTTATGCCCATCCCTATGGACGCCAATTCTCATCAGTGGCTCCTATAGAGGACGCCTTTTACCCAGTTTTTTGTACACCATGACTTGATTATTTATTAATTTTCTTCAAACTGGGTCGCTAAATAACAGCTAGTAAATATTGGGCCTTCGGCTGCATGAATGCTATTGTCTAGTAGGATGGAAGTCCTAAACTAATGATGAACCCATGAGACCACTGACTCATGAGGAAACACGACCTAATGATGAACCCATGAGACCACTGACTCTTGAGGAAACACGAACTAATGATAAATCCATGAGACCACTGACTCATGAGGAGAAACGAACTAATGATAAACCCATGAGGAAAGACCACTGGCTCATGCGGTATACTGAAACAAACTATAAACAAACCCATGAGGGAAGACCACTGGCTCATGCAGCACACTGAATGAATAATAAGTAAACCCATGAGGAAGACCACTGGCTCATGAGGTTAAAGATATCATGACAACCTACGAGTAAAGTCCACTAGCCCATTAGGTGATTCTAAACTGACTTGAGTGCTTGAAAATTATGAACCTTTACCCAAGAAAGGGTATTTACTTGATGATCAATTATCTAATACCTCGTGATATGATATGGAAACTTCTTGCTCGATATATCATGCAACTTAGTTTTTTTGCTAGAAATTTCATGCCTATCTCATTGCTATATTTTCTATATTTTCTCGCATTCACTCATGCAAGATCATAGTACATTGCATAAGATGTTAATTACTTTAAGCAAGTCTGGATCGTAGAGATGTAATTCCTACTGAGCGTTCGCTCATCCAGTTTTATTCCAACATTTTTCAAGTAATCGGTGGCTAGCGAGACCGAGACTCACACTGGAGGGACAAGTGTACAAGCGAGCTCTGGAAATTAGTGAACCCGTGTCTTTTACTTCTCTTGAGTCTAGCATGATGTCTCTTATTGAGATATCTTGTCTAAGTCTGTTAGTGCGTCATCCCCTTTTCTTTCAATGTGATGTAGTTGAGTCTTCAAGTTTATGAATTTAAATTGTAACAGACTTATATTTGAAAAAAAAAATTATTATTACTCCAAATTATTTGGTCTTATGCGACTGCTCTTGATTATTCACGACTGCTTAACTGTCACGTTCCGAGCAAACCACACGTTCCGCTGCTATCGGTTTGGGGCGTGACATGACGGCTGGAGCATGTGCCTTAGTCAGGGTGGCGCGCGAACTCATGCTCTGGAACTTGGTACAGCTTCATGTGCTTACCGTTGAGAGGTGGGTTGTGCTTGGATATGAGCTCAACCCGATGGGACAGGAGGTAATGCCGTAGCTTCTTGACGGCAAACACTAGTGCTAAGCAAACTTTCTCCCTAGGGGAGTAGCGGTACTCAGCACCAATCAGTTTTCGGCTGAGGTAGTAGAGCGACTGCTCTTTGCCCTCCTCATTGATTTGCGCCAACAGGGCTCCTAGCGAAGCGTCCATGGCGGTGACGTAGAGTATAAGGGATTTGCTCTTGACTGGTGCCCCCAGGACTGGAGGAGTGAGGAGATACTCCTTGATCTGCTCGAAAGCAGTCTGGCATTCTGGGTCCCATACAAATGGGGCGTCTTTCTTCATAAGCTTGCTGAAAGGCGCGCATTGGCCAGAGAGGTTGGAGATGAACCTCCGAATGTAGGCCAGTCTTCCTTGGAAGGACCTGAGCTCGGTGAACTTTTTAGGCAGTGGAAGCTCTCGGATAGCCTTAATCTTGTTGGGGTCCACCTCAATTCCTTGGTATCTGACGATGAAGCCAAGGAACTTGTCGCTGGATACGCCAAAGGCGTATTTCATGGGGTTCATCTTGAGCCCATATTGTCGGAGTCGGTTGAAGACTTGGCGCAGATCGTGTAAATGCTCTTCTCGCCTTTTTGTTTTGACGACCAGGTCGTCGACATAACATTCGACGGTGTTGTGCAGCATCTCGTCGAATATTTTGGTCATGGCCCTCTGGTAAGTGGCATCGGCATTCTTCAAACCAAAGGGGATGCGATTGTAGTTGAAAATCCCTTTAGGGGACCAAAAAGCTGTGTGATTTTTATCTTTGAGGGACATCCGGATCTGGTTATAACCGGACAATCCATCCATGGAAGACAAGGCTTCATGTCCGGTGGTCATGTCGACCACAGTTTCTATGATTAGTACTGGGAAGTCGTCCTTGGGACATGCCTTGTTGAGGTCTTGGAAGTCGACGCAAATGTAGACTTGGCCATTTTTCTTCTTTACTGGGGCGATGTTGGTGAGCCATATCGGGTAGGTACACGGCTCGATGAAGTTGACCTCCGCCATTTTATTGACTTCGGTCGAAACTTGGAGTTCCAGCTCATGACGCATACGCCGCTGTGGCTGTTTAACTAGAGTTGCTGAGGGAAAAGTGGCTACCTCGTGCTCTGCTACGGAGGGGTCTAGCCCTGGCATCTCTTTGTACGTCCAGGTGAAGTAGTCTTTGTATTCAAGCAAGAGTTGCCTGTAGTCATACTTTTCTGCTTCGGTGAGAAGAGTGCTGACGAATGTTGGCTGGTGGGCTTCATCTTCACCCAAGTTGATTTCAACGAGTTCGTCAACGGTTGCTTGGCCACCGTCCTCCAGCTCGGGCGGAGCGGGTTGGAAGTCGATGAAGTCTTCATTATCAATGCTAGCTTCGTGTACTTCTTGGTTTTCGAAGTCACTGGTCGATGCTGATGGAGTTGGGGAAGTGATGTTACTGGGCTCTGGGAAGGATTGTTCTGAACTGCTAGCACCTGGCTGGCAGTTGCCGACTGGTGCCATTGAAGCTTCCTTGGGGTTGCCTGCTAAAGCTGACAACACTACATGGCTAGTGCTCTAGACACCTTCCTCATCAGAAAGTTTGTCGAGTTGGATTCTTTAACAAGCTGGGAGGTAGGGGGAGCTTCTTCAGCCCTAAGGTCTTCGTAGGAGGGCGGCGAAGACTGATTGATTGCTTGAACTGGGGTGCTGGCCTTGGCGGGGAGCGAGATCAGGATCTCCTCTTCCTCGTCCCCTGAGTTGTCGAATTTTGTGTCGACACTAGCTTGGTTGTCAACTGGCTGTGCCAGGCCTACGACGTTGACTGCGTAGTAGACACGGAAGTCCGGGTCTTCGTCATATCCGAGTCCCTTGGTGTCTTTGTAGGAGAATGGGGGTTGCCCCCGAACCTGGGAAGGGGTCCACAACTGGCGGAAGTATCTTCGCCGTGTGGAGCCTTGCCATTGGGGAACGTGTTGCTTTAGGCACATTTCCTGAATATGCTGCGGCAACTCGTCCATTACTTGGACTACTTCAGGGGTATTATCGGCTCTTTTAGACCAACCGAAGTCATCTTATGGTGGGGCTTGGGGGGCCATGTCTCCCTTGTAGAAGACAATAAGCTTATCCCTGTTAGCCTTCTTCTTATTTCGGAGTTGCCGTTTAAAGGTAACGACGAACGTTGCAAGTGGTTCAACCTGGTGCTTCTCTGATGCACAGATGAGTTGTATGCAATCTGGCGGCAAACATATGCTCTTGTCGATGGCTCAGCTAATAAGATTATCCTCGAAATCGATTTTACGCCTCTCGGGGCGATCTGGTGTTGACTTGGAGCTGAGGCGTAACCGATGAAGCTTGGCCTTTTCTTCGTCAACGGAGAAGAGATCATCCTTACCTTCCTCTGAGAGCCAGCCATTAATTTTACTTTTGATTACGGGGTATGCACTGGGTCCCCCGAAATAAAGTGCAGCATCAGCAAGATTGCACTCCACTGGGGTGAATGGCGGCAGGTCTGCAAAGACCATGTGCTATTCTCCATCCTTTGCATATTTGATGCACTAATGGAGAGTTGACGGGACGACCTGATTTTCATGCAACCAGGGTCTGCCCAGTAGTACCTTGTAGGAAGTGTTGGCATAGATGATGTAGAATGTCGCTTTAGTGGCAAAATCTTCGAGCACGAGATCCACATCTACTTAGCCGAGGACGTCCTCGGTGTCTTGGTTGAAGCTGGATATCTTGACCGCTTGGACCTTCTGGAGGTACGGGGTCAGATATAGGGTCTTGAATGTTTTCAGCGGCATGATGTTGATAGCAGCACCAGCGTCCACCAGGATCCGGTTCACCTCATGCCCATTGATTTTCCCCTTCATATAGAGAGGGCGATTGTGACACGGAGGGGATAGTAACATGTCTTTTCCATGAAGGTGATAGTGGCCGTGAAGGCTTCGTGTGTCGATGCCTTTATTTCGGCCACATGTGCTTCATAGACTTCCGGCTCTTGGAGTATTTTAATAAGAGCTTCTCTTAGCTCCTTACTCCAAGCAATAACTTCCCAGATTGTAATGCTGGTGGGAAACTGCTTCATCTGGTGGAGGACCTTCCAATCGGCTTGAGCACGAGCATCCTCCAATGATGGTAGTATGTCGAGTTGGGTCTTGTGTGAGGCATCATGCTGCTCCCCATCGGGGAGTTACACTGCCTTGCCTTTGCCACTGGGATCGGACTGACTCTGATCACCTTTGGGCTCTTGGAATAGGGGTGCCAAGGATGGCTCTTCTGGGAGTAGCTAGCGACCTAGCTCGACCTTGCTGGACGGGCCTGCTTGTCCTTCAAAAATGACCGGCGCTGGAGCAGGGACTGGAACACGGGTGACGACCTCCTCCGTGTCGGAGGGATCAAAGATACTAGGCCCTTTCTGGATTTCTATCTCTGGAGTAAGGGCAGGTTCTTCTCCTCGGAAGAGGATAATTCACTCCGGATCGAAGGTGGACGGGTGAAGGGATAGCTCGGCAATCCTGCCGCGGCCTCTACCACGCCCTCAGCCACGACCTCGGCAGCGGCCTATATTTTTTGGAGTTGGTTGTAGCCCGAGCGGGGCGGTGGTTCTTTGTCTAGTCTGGGAGGCCACTGGCTCGCCTCACCGAGAAGCGTTGATGTTATCAGGGGGTGGAATGGCCACCATATTGCAGGTGAAGCCCCGAAGTATTTCTTCCAGCTACTCTGTGGTAATCTCCTTATCTTTGTAGAACAAGGAGAGCTCTTCTGGGATGAGGAGCCTTTCACCATTCTTGATCTTCTTGATCATTTCTTGGACCCAGCTTCTTAGGCGAGCTTGCTTTTGCATCTCTTCCCACGGGATGTAGCTATGGAGTGGGAGAGCGCCAGAGGGACGAGGAGGGATGTATTCCTCCAGGTCGTCGATGAGTCGTTATAGCCTTCGTAGAGGCGTTTGTAGACACGCCAAAATTGACATCATCATGAGTATATTTTATTTTGCTTTATAATGCCCCAATTTGACCCTCAAATCGACTTATTTGAGTGATTTTTCTCTATTTTTTAGAATTTTACCATTTTCCTATTTTATGGATTTTTTCATGATTTTTCTGTGATTTTTCTAATTTTTCATTTTTTTTCAAATTGGTGTCTGCCTAGAGTGACGCCAATTCTTATTATTATTTTTTATTATTTTTTAATTTTTAATTTTTTTAATTTTTAATTACATATAAATTTAATTGGCACCTGCCTGGTATGACGCCAACTCTTTTTTTAATATTTTTAATTAATAAATTTGGGTGATTTTTAATTGGTGTCGCCCCTGGACGACGCCCATTCTTAAATGGGCGTCCGGAACCCATGACGCGAATTCTATCGGTCATATTTAATCAAATTATTTTTTGAATTTACGTCTGTTTTGAAGGTCGCCCATTCTTTAATGAGCGTACAGAACCCTAGATGCCAATTCTTTTCCAATTTTGGAAGATTTTAAACTTTCCATATTTTAACGTCAATAAACGTCCAGAGGAGTGGACGCCCATTTAATGGGCGACCATGGGGTCTGACGCCATTTCCCTGAAAACTTCTGTGTTCGAGTGTGGCTCCTTCCTTCCTCGTTTTGAGGTCCGTTTCAACTGGGTAAGGTTCTCGGGTGGCTTTCCGAGTTGGGGAGGACTCTTCCTAAATTTATCTCCTTCCGTGGATGATTATCCTAATTATACTCAGATTAAACCTTCATGTTTCTCCCTATAAATAACCCCTGCGGCTTCATGCAAAAAGGCAGTGTTGACACCCGTTTTGTGAGCAATGAGTTGGGTCATCTCCTTATCTTTTTTTATGATGTCCCGAGTTATTCACCGCTTATTGGGCCATTTTTGGTCATTGATTGGGCCTAATTTTATGGGCCATTCTCCTTGGTTGGACCTAGCTCTATTGATTTCTCGTCACTTCACCTTATTGGGCCTAGATAAGGGCTAATGAGGATTATTTTGTGGATTAAGTTGTGGATTTATTAGCCTTTATCTCTTTTGCCACGTCCTCTCCCCTAGCGGTCTATCGCACGATCGCTAGATGGGCGTTGGCGGTCCATCTCTAGACCGCTAATGGGTGGAGAGTCCTGCTAGGTCTCTTTGATCTTATCTTCTTCTGGACGCATGTGCCTAGCGGTCTGTCGCACGACCGTTTATTGGGTATAGCGGTCTATCGCAAGACCGCTAGTGAAACAGAGAGTCCTGCTCTGCTGTTCTTCCTTTGCTCGGCCGTGGACGAACTAGAGTCCTTCATCCTTTGATTTCTCTTTCACCAGAGGCTCCCAGAACTTTCTGTTTGTTTCTGTGGACTCTTGGGAGTATTATCTTCAAGGATTATCTAGTTTCAGGCCTAATTTCGAGTCATTATCCCTCCAACTCGAACCTAGGGTTTGAGGGCCTATAAATAGGACTCTTGAGTTCATGGCTTGAAGAGGAGATTTTTGGAGATTGCGTCGAAGTGCTGCTACGTTCTGGAGTCATTTCCAACCAAGGAGAAGCTACTTCCACGTCCACCAAGCTTCCAGTCCAGGGAGTACAAAGTTTCTTTGGTCTAGTTTGTGTCTTTTGGTCTTTAGTTTGGCTTATTGTTCCCTTGCATCCATAGCATCTTCCCTCTTCTTTTCTCTATGTTCTCTGCATTCTATCATTTTTTAAAACATCCTCCCATCTTTTTCACGCCCCCACAGGGGTTAAAAACCAAAACCTCCCAGGTATTCACCCTTCTTTTTTGCATATTAGCTTAGTTGGTTTATAGATACTACACTTGCCCAAGGGCTAATTGGGTTGTTTTTTTTGTTATCTACACTTCCTCGCAGGTTTACAGGACTCACTGCACGAGGTCCAACCTTTCTAGCCGGCCAGGAGGGGTGGAGATTAAGTTCCAAATCACTGTTCTGGGTGCGCTAGTGGTTATCTGGAAGCCCATTTTCAGGTATAAGGCGGTTTATCACAAGACCGTTTTCTGCTGGATTACGGTCTTCTGAAAGACCGCTATTCGTGTGTGCGCCTGGTTTTCTCTCTCCCGCGGGCGGGTGTCTTCAACCGGCTCTTTCCAACGTATTATTGTGGTTTTACTACTTTAATTACTTTGGTGGCGATCACACATCTTATTTGGGTATTTGATCATCATTGTCATCATCTTGCTTGCTTCTCTCTTTACTTTACTTGCTCCACACCTACGGTGTGTGTTTTTATTTTATTCCTTTGCTCCACGCCTCGACGTGTGTTTTTATTTTTCCTCCTTATAAGCATTGATGACATGCCCATGCTCCTGATTTTATGATTGTTTGAGTTAGGTCATTACTTGCTCACACACTTTCACACTTTCACATCATACTACTATATTCACATTCACATATATCATTACATCACATCACAAAAGAAACATCAACACCTCCATTTTTTGGCGATCACGGTGGGACATCTAGTGCCAATCGTGTTGAGTTCTTGTTTCACCTGCTGTCTTTAGTTCATCTCAGTAGCCCTTGTGTTTTTCTCGATTTTCCCATTTTATTTCTTGTTGTTTCTGCTCCCTGGTCCTTGGCGGTCTTTTGTCTGGCCGTTTTCGGCTTATAAGCGGTCTCGCGATAGACCGTCTTATCTTATAGTGGTCTCCTGGATGACCGTTTCTCCAGAACAGGTACGCACACCGAGGTTGCTTATATTTCTGCAATTTTTTACTCTGATTTTTATCTTTGGTGCTATCTGGTCTCCTCCTTTGTTGTTATTCATTTATACATCATTGTTTGCACATTGATTGTTAGTTTTAGGCTAGAAATTGCATACATTCTGGTGCACATATAGTCATTCATATTTCATATCATAGTTGCATTTCCTACCTTGGTGTGTGAATCTCTCGTCTCCATATTTCTTGGGGCCGACTAGGTGATCACATCAAGGACCTCCATAAGTCCCCGCGAGCCGTGGATTCCCACATGGACACCGGGCCGATTGTACCTTTACCACATCGTGTCTAGGTTGAATAAGTGAGGGAGAGTTCACACCTAGAGTTAACCAAGTCCCAGACACCTTTCCTATTAGGAACCTTGTTGGAAAGAATATTTAGGGTTTTTTGCATGAAAACCATTGTTAAAAGTGAATTTGAAAAAAAACCATTCCTAAAAATACATTAGCAGGTATATCACTGAGTTAATTCAAATAGTGCATAAATGCCATTTAAGCGTGGTTTTCTTACAAGTTGTTGGTAAAAAGAAGTGATATGCATGCAAATAAATATGACATTTTCGCACAATTCAGATTACACAGTGATATACCTGCTAATGCATTTTTAGGTATGGTTTTTTTACAAATTCACTTTTAACAATGGTTTCCATGCAAAAAATCCTATTTAAATTCAAAGCATTAAAGGTTCTAAAAGAGGAAACAAATAAAAATTGGTGCATCATTATAACTTGGTTGACTTTGAGTGCCTCTCATCCCTTTCTTTGTCTTCAAAAATTTAGAGTCTTTGTTTTAGTGTCTCATTTGTGTTTGTTTATTTGTGTTGTTTGTTTTGTGTCAATGTGTTCCATTGCATGTGGAGTTGCTTCCGGTCCTTAGAATCATCTTCTAGGAGCAATTTCTTTTTCACCTCTTATTCCAATCCTCTCTTTGAATCCGCCATGTCTTCTTATGATCTTCCCCGTTCTCATGAGGAATCCCTTCCTCAAGGTCTCTTGGAGGACCCGCCTAGGGTCACCCAATTTCAATCAGGAGAAGGGATCATCCCTCCTCCATCTACCATCTCCATGGAGGGCGCCCAGCCCTCCCCTGCTTCGAACAATCCTACGGGCCAGATCTTGCAGATGATGGCCCAACTGGATCCGGCCCAACTTCAGGCCCTCTACCAGACCTTGCAGGGGTCCAATGCCCCATCTCCCACGATTATACAAGGTCTGTCCAATATCTCTATCTCTGGACCTGGGATTCCACCCACTCCAATCGATCTTACCCTGGTCCAGCCCAGGACCCGCCAATTCTCCAATATAGAAGCGGGCCAATCATCTGGATCGACCCATCAAACTCTTGATAAAGGGAAGTCTGTTCTTCCCTCATTTATTCGGGCCGAGTCTCATAGGCCCATCCCTTCAGTGCCACAAGTTCTTGTCAGCCCATCCGACTTTTCTTGCCCTCAGCAAGGGGCGGACCAAGTCCATGCCAATCTGGATCATCCTTCGGCCCAATATCCTTCTTATGGGCCTCCCACTCCTTCGGTCTATCCTTCAGCTCCCCACTTTGAGCCCACTCCTCTTGCTTTGCCCGCACCATCTCGGGAACAAGAGCTCCTTGATAAATGGGCCGCCATGCAGTAACAACTCGACTTTCTTCAAAAGCGGGTTGGCCCATAATCTTTGGCGGATGTTCCGGTTCCCTCCCCAATCCGAGCTCCCCACATACCGCAAATACGACAGGAATAGCAATCCCTTCATTCATGTGAGGGACTTTATGTATGAATCGACGCAATTCCAATATGATGATCGCCTTATGGTGTATTTATTTCGCCGGTCATTAGATGGAGTGGCTTTGGAGTGGTTCTATGCTTTACCACTCGAGGATGCCGAGAGTTTTAAAGTTGTGAAAGAAAAGTTCATTAAGCGGTTTCAAGATCGTGTTGGCCCGGAGTATTCTTTTACGGACCTAGTGGCCGAGAAGATGAAAACAGATGAAGATTTCGCCACCTATGTTGACAGGTGGAGATAGATGGCCGCCCACATGCCGGGTCACATTCCGGAGGAAGAAAAAGTCAAGTTGCTCATATCAAATGTTGCCATCACCTTCCGCAACATCCTAGCTATGAATGGCATCTCAAACATGCACCAACTATACAGCCGGGCGAGATTCATACAAACGCGATTCAAGGACTCCCCCATCCACTCTCTTTTTGAAGCCCAAAAGCCCAAATATCATAAGAAGCCTCAGGGGCCTGTCGCTGAGGGGGTCCAAACAAATGAGCAGGGGCAAGCCGTTGCATTCCCTTTCCAATCCGCGCCATTCCGCTTTCCACAAAACCCCCGAAATCCCCAATTCTTCACGCCACAAAACGCTCAACCCACTTTCTCCACTCCACAAAACCCTCACCCTACCTTCGCCACTCCGCAAAACACGTTCCCTGCTCTGCAACAACCTCCGCAACCCCCGCAATACCACAATGTCCCTCCCCCCAACGGCTACACCGACAACAACAAGTGCCCGGGTCCGAAGAGAACCCAATATCCTCCTTTGCCCGAGTCTCCCATGGACATATTTTCGGCTCTCATGTCCATTAATGCAATTCAACTTCCTCCGAAACGGCCTAATTGGAACCCGGCCGTTGATCAGACAAAATATTGCATGTTCCACAGGCAGCTTGGCCATACTATTGAGAGCTGTTTTCAATTTAGGGATTTAGTATATGACCTTCACGAAGGGCAGCGTATAGATTGGGCCGAGATGCATAAGGCCATCATTAAAATTAAAGAAAAGAGAAGGCAGCCGCCAAGGCAGCAAGTGCAGCAGCAACAAGCACCGCCACCACAGCAGCAGCCGCAGTAGCAACCGTAGCCTATTCAAGACTTGAGGATCCATCAAAACCCCATGCCGAATCATCCTCCCGCTCCGCAGCCACAACCGCCAGCACCAGCCCAAGTTAACCTCGTCCAACCCCCGGCTCCCGACACCAGGTGGTCTTATGATGACGACGCATCAGTACAACGGCTCATGGCCCTCCACCACAACCACCGTAGCCTTTCTTCCCCCGTCATCCTCCCACTTAACCATCAATCCCCACCATCCTCTGCATCCACCAAACCCCTCATCCTACCATCCACATTCCCCATAAACCTGTCTCTCCCCACTCTACCACCGTCTACCACCACACCTTGAGCCAACCATTCACCACTCATCCTCCTTCCATCTACCTCTACCCTATCACCGACATCTGCACCAATCATCATCTCGCCTCCACCAAACCCCTTGCCTATCATCTCCACTACGCCTTCCTCCGTGCCACTCATCCACTCCAATGGGCCAGTTAAGCCGCTTATTTCAAGCCCATCCGATGTCACGCCGGCCCACAACATTGCCCTGCGGAGCGGGCGTTTGTTTCACAGAAATTATCCCTCCACTGGTGCACCCACACCCAATCCCCAGTCCTCTCAACAGGCTGTTGATCAGGAGGAGGCAGATCCGCTGCCGGGGACGCAATATGATCTACTACATCATCTGGACAGAGTACCCGCCAAGATCTCCCTGCTGTAGTTGATAAAGAGATCCACCCTTCATCAAGATGCACTCAGAAATTTTCTATAGAAGGTGATTGTTAATGAAGATATGGCAGTAGATAGCCTGCCGACAGCTCTGGCTACAATCTCAAAGGGGCCGACAATCACTTTTTTGGAAACTGAACTGGCGCCCCCGGAAGTAAGACAAATACCGCTATGCATTTCTATAACTCTGAACAAGGTCAGCATAGATGCGGCGCTGGTAGACACAGGGGCATCTATTAATGTCTGCCCACTCAGCACCCTAAGAGCCTACAATTTATCAGAAGATTTGTTGAGGCCAACCCCAAAAACCATAGCAGCATATGACAACTCCCGAAGGGCATGTCATGGGGTAGTCACTATTCAGGCCGAGCTTGGGCCTCTCACTATGCCGATTGAATTCTATGTTCTGGACATCGACCCTATGTTCAAGGCTATTTTGGGTCGTCCGTGGATTGACAATCTCAACGTCGTACCATCGACTGCCCACCAATGTCTCAAATTCCCTTTCCAAGGGAGGGTGGTTAAGGTGAAAAGCATGTCCACGGTCCAGTCTGTTAAGGCCGTTTCGAGAAAATTTTGCCAACACTATGGCCCAGCACGCGGCCTATTATTTCAGTGCTAAATCTGGATTTCCCTTGGGCATATGCACCACGCAAGCCTATCTCTGCAGTAGTAAATATTAAAGTGAAGCCCCAGATTCGAGATTCCAAGGGCTGGAACATTATATTGAAATTGGGCTATCAGCCAAGGAGGGGCCTCGGCGCGCAACTACAAGGGCGGACCAAGCCTCCCTAAAGGAAGAAAAATGAATAGGAGGGGCCTCGGCTATCGAGAGTCTTCATTCTCTATTTTGGGTGATTCTGGGCCCTTGACCTGGGACTACCGCCAACATTTTATTAAAGGCCCTCTCCAGCCCGGCACGTTAAAAGCACAGCCGAGTCAGCCTAAAGAAGATGCAGCTCATGTCTTTACCGGTCCACCACTGCTGCCTAAGGGGCTGGTCGATGATATGATTGATTGTAGCCACATATTTGAAAGGTTATTTTATGAAGATGACCAGGAAGGTCAAGAGGTACGGCTTGCATGTTATCAGCCGAAGAAGCCAGCTTACTGTCCACGGGAAAGGGCGAGCTCACCCATCGTCTTTACTTGCTCTCCCTCCCATCTTGTGTCCCTCTTCCAACAGCTGGAATCTATACCCCGTCCACCTCCTATCATGATCAATCCATTTTTCACGGAAATACCATTCGAGGTATTATTTGTGCCATGTGCATGTGGGTAATGCCCGCCTATTGATCTCTCCACCATGTGGTCCTCCTCATCCGATCTCTCGACCAGGTGGTTTTCTTCTTCCGATCCTTTCTTTGATGTTTTGTTCCCATCTCTCTTCCCCCCTACACTCCCGCCTCCACCTTCCTCTCCCTCTTGCTACATGATCTCCACTGACTCTCTCCAAAAAAAAATGTCAAATTTGAAACGGAGATTTCAGTGGAAGATTACGCTATCTTTTCTCCATCCTCCTTCTAGGGGCATGAGGTCCATGCTACCTCCTTCCCAATAGATTTCCTTTCTCCCAGGTTAGACGTAGGGTCCGTCGAGTCTAGGGAAGTAGAGTCTGTTAGGTCTAGAGAACTAGGGTCTTGTTAAAGGTCGTGCAACCCTTCCTCACTTGAGCCTCACCCGCTTGTGCGTCATTCCAAATTCGTTCTTGATAGGTTCTTGCAGGATCTAGCTCAGCGATGTCATGCTCTTCTAAAGTGCCCGGAGTTTATCGCTACAGCGATTGTGATAGAAGAAGATGAGGAGCAAGAAGGGGTGTGGAGCGACGACGGACTAGGTGTTTATGAAATCATGGATGAAAAAGACCTGGTTGATGATGAGGACAGCAACGTAGATGACACCGCCGATCTGTATGCGCAAGGATTAAAGAGATTCGATGAGCCATCATCGACGGTGGATGAACCTACAAGGAGAATAAATTTGGGAACTGATGAGGACCCCAGGCCCATTATCATTGTCGCTAATCTCCCTCCAGAAGTAGAAGAATATCTAATCAAGGTTCTAAGGGAGTATAGCGATTCTTTCGCCTGGTCTTACGAGGACATGTCGGGTCTTGACCCCTCTTTAGTGGAACATCGACTCGTACTTAAACCAGGGGTAACACCCGTGAAATAAAGATCAAGAAGATTTCACCCCCACATGGCCTTAAGGATTAAGGAAGAGGTCGATAAATTGTACAAGGCCAAGTTTATCAGAGTTGTCTTATATCCTCAGTGGGTGGCGAATATAGTCCATGTTATCAAGAAGGATGGAAAAGTGCGCATTTGCATTGATTTTAGGGATCTTAACAAAGCATGTTCTAAAGATGATTTCCCGCTGCCTCACATAGATGTATTGGTGGACAACACCGCCGGGTACAAAGCATTGTCATTCATGGATGGCTATTCAGGATACAACCAAATCCATCTCGTTCTCGAAGATCAAAAGAAAACCTCCTTCACCACGCCCTGAGGTACATATTGCTATGTGGTTATGCCGTTCGGATTGAAGAACGCGGGCGCCACCTATCAAAGGGCGATGATGGCTATATTCCACGACATGATGCATGTCTATATGGAAGCTTACATGGATGATATTTTGGTGAAATCGAGGACTAAAGAAGAACACCCTGCTATTTTGGCTAAGGTGCTCCAGAGAGCTAGGGAGTACCAATTGAAAATGAATCCAAAGAAGTGTGTTTTTGGAGTCTCTTCAGGGAAGTTGCTAGGCTTCATAGTTAGCAAACGGGGGATTCAGATCGATCGTAACAAAGCAAAGGCCGTCATGGAGATGCCTCCGCCTAAGAATATCACGGAACTTCGGGGACTGATTGGTAGATTACAATTCATTAGAAGATTCATATCCCAACATTCTCAGAGGTGCCGCCCGTTTTATGAATTGCTAAAGACGGGGGTCAAATTTGAATGGAATCAAGATTGTCAAAAGGCCTATGAAGATTTAAAGGAATATTTGACCAATCCTCCGGTTTTGAAACCTCCTGTCCCTGGGAAACCCCTAATCTTATACATTTCTATCATTGAGGACTCCTTAAGGGCAGTCTTAGCACAAGTAGATGACGAAGGTAAAGAGCAGGCAGCTTGTTACCTCTCCAGGTTATTTAACCTAGTAGAGGCCAAATACACTGCCATTGGAAAGACTTATGCCGCCTTAGTGTGGGTAGCTCAAAAATTGAAACACTATTTTCTAGTCCATCCAGTTAGGTTGATCTCTAGAATGGACCCGATCCGCTATCTCTTAGAAAAGCCCGTCCTTTCTAGTATGTTAACTCGCTGGCAGAGCTTCCTCTTTCAATTCGATATCACATTTGTTGTTCAGAAGACAATCAAAGGATATGCCATCGCTGAGCATCTTGCCCATCTTCCTATCCCCTGCACAGACTCTATTCAAGATGATTTCCCTGATCAGTATCTCTCTATTCTTACCCATCATCCCTTTTGGTCTCTGCACTTGGATGGTGCGCTCAACTCCCAAGGCCGAGGGATAGGTGCCGTTCTGCTCACTCCGGAAGGGGTAGCAATTCCTTTTGCTTATCAGCTCCATTTTCTTGCCACCAACAACATCGCCGAGTATGAGGCCCTCCTGGCCAGATTCAAGCACGCCGACCTCTTAGGCGCGCGTTATTTAAACATCATAGGAGACTCTCAGCTTGTCCTGCGGCAAGTTCTGTCCACTTACCGCACCCGTGCCCCAAAGCTCAAGCCGTATCAGGATTTAGTCACTCTCTTGGCTAGGCAATTTCGTAAGCTGATCTACATCCATACTCCTCGATCTCAGAACATTCTCGCCGATGCATTGGCATCACTCACATCCTACCTATCTTTCCCTCTTAGTCAGAGCACTGAGACTATCATCGTTTAGAGATTAAATGCTCCCTCTCTTCAGGATCCTTGGTTCGCCAACCTTAGGAAGACCGTAGAGGCTAGGGCTGAGAAGGAAGATTTGAAGGAAGTGTCTTTAACAGAGTTAGAGGAGATTCTGGAAGAATAAGAATTGCCCTAGTATCATGAAATCGAGATGTATTGCAAAGATGGATCGTTCCCTGAAGGGGCAAACGCTGAGCAACGTAAGACTATTAGAAGAGCCGCCTCGAGATACACTATCATTGTTGAAGAATTGTATAGGAGCACTCTCAATGGAATGCTCATGAGATGCCTAGATGATGATGAAGCTTGGAAAGTGGCCGAAGCAGCCCATTCTAGTGAGTGTGAAGGTCATGTTAATGGCCAGGCTCTAGCAAAGAAGATCTTAGGCATGGTTATTATTGGCCCACTCTAGAGGAAGATTGCTCCCTCTATGTCTGGAGGTGTCTTAAATGCCAACTCCACGCTGATAAAATCCATACTCCAGCTTCATCTCTTCATCCCCTCTCTGCTCCTTGGCCATTCTCTATGTGGACTTTCGACATTGTTGACCCGCTCGGTGATCCCAATTTTTAGACCAAGCAAAAATCCTTTATCCTTACCGCCACTGAGTACTTCACCAAATGGGCCGAAGCGGAGGCATACGCAGAGATTAAAGCAACCACGGTGTGCCGCTTCATCATGAAGAATATCATCTCGCGGTTCGGAGTGCCAAGCAGCATCGTCACCGATAATGGACCACAGTTTATCTCTCAGGAGCTCCAGGACCTATGTAAGAAGTTCGATATTGTATTGCATCATTCATCTCCATATTATCTCAAGGTAACAATCAAGCCGAGGCCACTAATAAAACCCTCCTTAAAATCATAAAGAAAACATACGAATCTCACAAATTTTCTGATTGGCCTAAACGATTAGTGGAAGCTCTATGGGCTTGCCGCACCTCCGTCCGTACTCCTACGGGGCAAACCCCCTATACTCTTACCTACGGGATGGAGGTGGTGCTCCCATATGAGATCTTGATCCCTTCCCTAAGGGTATAGCTCAATAAGGAACTTAATCTCGATGAACGTCGAGAGGCGTTACTGGTCCAGCTGGAACTCTTGGATGAAAAGAGGATGAATGCGGCCGATCACGTGTCTGTTTATCAAAAGAGAGTTTCGCGTTATTTTCAAAAGAAGGTAATTGAGCGCAAATTTCAAGTAGGTGATATGGTTTTGAAACGCAAATTTATTAGGTCCGGAGGTCCTAGGTCTAAATTACAACTCAACTGGGAAGGTCCCTTTGTCGTTAGAGAGGCTTATCCAGGGAACGCATATCGCTTAGTTAACGCAGAAGGTGAGGAGGTGTCTCACGCTTGGAATGGGTTGTATCTTAAGCGTTTCTTTCCTTAGAGTCAGGCTAATGAAAACTCGGTAACAAACTGTCCCTTTCCTCGAGCATGACGGAGGATCCCGAGTTTGGCAAAACACACACTTCACGACATCCCTGGTCGGGTTCCCCAGTCATGTAAACACCGTTTCTTTTTGGCCATGCCAGGGGGAAGTCGAGGTCCCTGTCCATTTCTCTCCTCGGCTAAATCTAGGGGCAAGAGGCGAATAAGGGGGTGATGATTGATCTAGACACTCTGACGAGAGGAGGTCTCAAAAAGGAGCAGTCCGTTATAACCTGATTCCACGGCAGAAAAGAAAAGAAAAGGAGCAAATCAAAGCAAAATTAAAAGCGCATCTTAAAAGCTCGAAGTTTTAAAATCAAAGCTCTGCAAGTATAAAACTAGGTATGGCAAGAGTGGTAGTACAGTTTCCCCGCGGGACATTATGAGCCTCGTCGTACGCATGCCTAGGGTGGATAAAGGTTCGATGACGGACATAAAGCCCCGGCGCAACAGACCAAATTTCTGAAAGGGTTGTCATGAGAAGGACTTAAGCCCTGAAAACCTCTATACCTGGCCTAAGCTTACCTTCTGAATTCTATTTTTCTTTTAGGACCAGACAGTACCCTGAGTATGGCCTCGGTAAAAGTACCGTTAAACAAATTGGCCCCGGTCGGGGATTGTCGTCTCAAAAAGTACGCCGACCTCAGGAGATTCCTAGTGGGACAGGTAGGGCTCTCGTTGCCGGGAGGAATTAGCCTTCAAAATCCAAAAAATCATATACTTCAAAATCCAAAAAAACATATACTTCAAAATCCAAAAAAAAATCATATACTTCAAAATCTAAAAAAATCAGATATTTTAAAATCAAAAAAATCATATATTTTAAAATCTAAAAAAGATCAGATATTTCAAAAATCTAAAAAAATCAATCAAATATTTTAAAACCCATAAAAATTAAATATTTTTAAAATTCTAAAAATACCATCATCATTACATAGCATGCATTTGCATTTATATTACTATATTTTTTGCCTATTTAATAAGGCTCCACCCCTTGACCAAATATCAAGAATTGGTTATTCTCTAACTTGTTGCAAGTAAAGGGTTGAGCCTAAGAGCAGATCTAACTTGTTTCGTGTTCTAAGTATGTGCAAATACATGTTTAATTCCCCAAGATTCGAAGCTCTCAAGTTTCTCCATCTCTAGTCCCTTGTGGTCCTTTGTTAGACCGCTAACCACTCACTCGCGGTCATGGAGAAGACCGCTAGTCTCACCCGAAGACCAATTTCTCAGGTTTCTCTGTTTCTGTTCCCTAGCGGTCCTTCGATAGACCATTTATCATTTCTTGGCGGTCTAATGGCGACCGCTAGCCGTTCCCGAGAATCAAAAAAAATTGAGTTTTTCTGAGCCCTGTCTTTAGCAGTCTATCGCTAGACCGTTTTCTTAATATAACGGTCGTTTGCAGACAGAAAACTCTGCTTCATTCAATTAATCAAACCAAACCATGAGTCCATTGCACATTATTTTAAACCAGTTATTCATTTATTCATCCAAGGTTCATCATACATCATGCTATCAATAAAAATGCAAAGTTCACATCAAAAAAAATCAAAATACATTCAATTTCTTGTCCGCACAAGGCCGGATCTTGCGTAGCTCCTTCACATAAGTACGATACTCCTCTTCATCCTCCGCTACTTCCGCTTGCAGGGTACGGATCCGGCTGATCTCCCACATAGTCAGAGCACTCCGGATCGCTTGTTCATCCTCCTCGGTCCCGATCTTCCTAGCTTGAAGGGGAGGGTAGTGTGATAGTGCTGGAACCTTTGTGCGAGGTAGCCCGATCTGCAAGTAGCATCGGTGTGGGTTGTAGATTGCCAAGGTAGTGTTCCCCACTAGTTGTAGGTCTAGGCCCAATCATCGGGGTGATCTCAGAGTAGTGCCTTGAAGAAGCCGTGGTCGCATCATGAACTTATCAATTGGCAATGTATTGAGGAAGAGGCGCCATTCATCCCTTATTTTCTTGTCCGCCGTCCGGCACTCAACCTGTGAAGAGAACCCAAAAGTGCCTCCTATGTAGTGGAGTGGGTGGCTCCCAAATATGCGGCTTGCCGAAGAAACATCCTCCTTGGGTAGAAAATTAAGTCTCACTCCCATCCAACACTCAAGGACAATCATGGACCCGAAGAGAGGCCCTCCTAAACAAGATGAGCTAAGGCCCTCAAAAAGGTATGAAATGTTATGCCCCTTAGGCACAAGCATGTGCTATGTTAATTTGATGATAGCAATGCTATTTTGTTTTGATGATTGCAACACAATGAGTGCTTTGGATATTGTTTAGACAGTGTCATGAAATGTTCTTTATATGATGATGGCATGTTATGATGATGGCATGTTGATTTGTATGCATATATCTGATATATTTCGTGAAGATTGCTTAGCTGAAGTGTGTACATTGCATTGCATTGGAAGTATGTACAACGGACTGCGTTAGGCAAAGTCTGTACATCACTGTAGCTGCATCGTCTCATGCAGCGTCTCAGTCAAGTATATACAGCCAGTGCATTACATCAAGTCTATACATTTGCACTGTAGATACACGCACTCAAAGTGCATACGTCTATACACTGCACTGTTCATGCACAATGTATGTGTCTCATGCATCGTCTATGTAATGTCCATACATTACATTGGCTAAGTGTGTACATTGGTCCGTCTTGATTAGCGTCTCATATGCATAATTGAGTCAAAGTTTGTACACCACTGTTCAGTGCATCGTCTCATTCATCGTCTCACTTGACGTTCAAGTCTGTATAGCCGTTTGCATTAGATCTCAAGTCCATACATTGGTCTACAACGGCTAAGTCTGTACACTAGATTCGTATTCACAACGTTCATTCAGCAAAGTCTGTACATTGAAGTCACGCTTCACAAAGTCTGTACAGACTTTCTCATTTGCACAATGCATTTCATTCATAAAGTCTGTACACTATCCATGTTTTATGAAGCGTCAACTCAGTGTGTCTTGTAGCGTCAACTCAGCAAGTGTGTACATTGCTTGGTTAAGTCTATACGCTGCTTCATATGTAGTGAAGTCTGCACATTGCTGAATGCTCTTCAAAGTCTGCACACTGGTAAAGTCAATACAGACTGTGTTTGCCCAAGTATGTACATCGCACAGCACTGCATATAGGAACTCTATACATTGGGCAGAGTCTATACAGCATGTGTCGTCTCATTCAGCGTCTTATTTGAAGTATGCTCATTGGTGTTTTTCCCTACGTTCTGGCCAAGTCTATACAGCCATATCTTTTACCTACGTTCTGGCCAAGTCTACACATCCGTTTGCCTGACTTCTGTCTCAAGTCTACACATTCATTGTTAAGGCAAAGTCTATACAATGGCTTTGGGTCTCCAAGTCTATACAGCCTTTTGCTTCGCCAAAGTCTGTACATTGGTCTGCATTGCCCTTGGACATTAAAGTCTGTACAGCCTTGTCTTTTGGCAAAGTATGCACATCGCATGCATAAGTTGAATTAAGTCTGTACAGCGTTGTTCATATGCAAAGTCCATGTCTGTACAGTGGACCGTCTCAATTAGCGTCTTACGCATTGAGCAAAGTCTATACAGACTTCAGCGTCTCATGCAGCGTCTTATGCAAAGTCCATACATTGCTGAACGCTCATCAAGTCTATACATTGGCTTTAAGATGAAGTCTACACATCAGAGTGCATTGCATTTGTTCATGGCTGCAAGTCTATACATTGTGTGTCTTGTTCAGCTAAGTATATACATTGGACGAGTCTGCATCGTGCATATGTTCTGAAGTCTATACACTGTGTCGTTCACATCTGCAAGTCTAGACATTCGTAAAGTCTATACATCAGACGAGTCTGCATAGGCCAAGTCCATACATCGGACTGTTCATGACTTCATTGGTAGAGTCTGTACATCAGACGCGCATGCTCGCCTGTCCCCCTGGATGCTCTCCTAGGACCAAGTATGCCCTCCAGTGACTGCTAATGCCTCCCTAACTTTGAGGATGCTCCCCTGGAGCAGCGATTACTCCCCAGAGACAGCATGTGCTCCACATGCACCCCTGACGCTGGTGATGCTGTCCAGAGGCCATAGATGCTCCCCTGAGACTTCATATGCTCCCGTGCGAGAACACACTAGTCTCTGGGTATTTAAAAGAATTGTATTACATGCATTCCCTTTCACTAAGTCTGTACAATGCATGCTGCTTTTAAAGTCTATACAATGCATTTCATCTTCAAAGTGTGTACAGAGCTTACACTTGAACTGATACGCTTATTTCGACTGACTGACAGGGATTTGGTACTGGGATTGCTGACATGGCTCGTGAACCAAGGAAGGACGAGGCTCCCTGATCGTGACATGTGGAAGCACTGTGCTGAAATGTTGCCACGTGGACTGAGGTTTCTTGGCGGGAGATGTGGAGAGCACACGACTGCCCTAATCTGCTGATGCTATATAAGGGAGTCTCCTTTGTCTGAAGGAGACCGATCGTGATCGACTGAAGCCGAGGCAGAGTGAGAGCTTCCACGATCCAGACAGAAAGAAGAACAAAAGAAAAGAGCAGAGTGTGAAGAGAAGAGAGAAACGAGAGACAGAGAGCTATCGAGAGAAGAAGAAGAGAAAGAAGTAGAGGAGAGATAGTGAGATCGAGAGAGATCTGCATTCACTGGACCGTGGATCAAATCCAGGCCAGCCAGCTCTTAGGAGCCACATTTGTGCTTTCATTATTTACAGCTTTCAGTTGCTGTAGCTACTTATTTTTCGTTTTCCATTTTATCCTTTCTTCAAGCTGTTAGTCGGCGTTTGCAGAGGTGCTGCCTCTGGACGGGTAAGCTGTAATCCCCAACGGTTGCAGTGGTGGATTCCACTGGACAGCAAGCTGTGTTGCTTAGCGGGCGAGGAGGATTCCTCGGACGGTAAGCTGTGATGCCCAGCTGTTCAAGCTGTGAGTCAGCAGGAAGCCACACTCGGGTTGAGTGTGGGGTGGATGTAGGTCTGCTGGACCGAACCACCTAAAAACCCCTTGTGCAGTGGTTTGATGTTTCTATCTGTTTGCTTCCGCTAGATGATTGCATAGGGGCGCTCCATGTGTTTGATCATAGGTTCAGTAGATGAATGTCTAATTTGTCTTGTTAGTATTCCAGTTATCAAGTGAGCGAAATCTTAGTTGATTGCACACTGAGTGTTTGTTTATTTCTGCCATCGCTTATTAGACTTCAAGTTTGTCTAGTTAAGCGAACTGTGCCCATTATATGCTTAAGTGTGATATTGAGATTTCATACTTTTCTGCTTAGTTGATTATAAGAGAATTCAATTAGATCTTCAGAGTGTCTAAATCTGTCTTGTGAGCATAAGTTTTTTTTTATTTGGGCGAATTTCTTTAAAAGGGCTATATTCATTCACCCCCCCCTCTGAATACCTGCACCGAACCCAACACTTGGTATCAGAGCGGGTCTCTGATCTATCAGATCTAACAATCTACAGAGGATCCTGCTAGTCTTTGGTGCATTTCAGAGTGGGTCTCTTGAAATCGTGTTTTGCTTCATTGACTTGTGCTTTATTTTGATTATCTGGTTTCAGTGCATTTCGTGTCATTTGTTTTACTTCGCTAAATCTATCTGCCACTTGTTCAAATGGGTCGTCCTCCGGTTTATGATGGTTCTAACTTTGAAAGTTGGCTAGGAGGCCTAGCTGTGTACATAGACTCAATTGGTCCACATTTGTGGAGTCTTATATCTAAAGGCCCACACCGTTTACCTAAAGATCAGACCAATTGGTCTAGTGAGGACAGCTCTAAGAATCACGATAATACCATAGTTCTTAATATCTTGAGAGCTGTAGTTAATACTGATATGTATCCTTTTGTTCTCAGGTGTAATTCTGGAAAAGAGATATATGACAAAGTTATCTCTGCGCATAATCAACAGAATGATAGCTGTTTGATGGCCAACCAGGAAAATGAAGATTCTTCATCCGAGGTAAGCTCTGAATCTGGAGAACTTTCAATTGATGACCTATGGAATATAAATGAGGAACTTAATAATAGATCTGAACAATTGAAATCTGAGAATAAAAGATTGAAAAAGAAATGTGATCAGATAACTTTGAAAGTTCCTTGTAAAAATTATCCAGATCTGAAACAATCTTATGATGCATGTATGTTAGATGTTCAGAATTTTCAGGAACAAAATGGTTCTCTAAAAATTGAAAATCAAACATGTCTGGACAAGATATCAGAACTTGAGAATCAGCTGAATGAGAAGAAAAATGAACATCTAAAAAGCATGCAAGAACTGACTCAAGTTAATTCTGAATTGGATAAACTGAAACTTGAGAATGAAGAATTTCAAAAGAAAATTGAAAATCTTATGGATAGAATAAATGAAATCAATGGGAAGGCTTCACATTCTTCTTCTGCTGAATTAAACTGTGATATGTGCTCAGCTCTAAGAGAACGAAATGAGGATCTTTATAGTGAGAATGAATGGCTGAACAAACAAATAGTCTCACTTAAAGAGGATCACAAAAACTTGGTTGCTGAGAAAATTAATGTGGAAGGAAGAGAAGAGGAACTAATTGAAATATTGGAGCAAATGTCTGGAAGAGAGAGATGTGCTAATAATGAAATTCAGGATACAAATCTTGAGGAAGAAAACACTGAATTAAAAGCTGAAGTTGAAAAATTGAAATGGTTAAATACTGGCTTATCTGAAAGACTTCTCACCATAGAAAAAGGAAAAGGTGTCCATGATGAAGAATCACAAACTTTGATCAATCTGGAACAAGAAGTTGAGAAGTATAAAATTATAAATAAAGTCTTAAGTGAATGTGTAAATTGCAGTGAACAGGAGATAGCCAGTTATGAGCTTCATATAGCATCCTTGGAAAATAAAATTCATGACCTGGAAAACTCAGCATCCAAGCTTGCAAAAATTGAAAGAAAAATAAAAACTGTTGTGAAAAGTGAGGATAAGGATTTAAAGGGGGGAACAAATTACACTTCTGATGTCAAGAACATCACTAAAAGCCAGCTATACAACACCTTTGTGCAAGGTTCAAATGTAGCTAGTACTTCAATGCAATCCCCAAAACTAAATGAAAATCTGAAATCATCTTCATCTGTATTTCAGTTCAAAGCCCAGAAAAATGAAAAGCAAACAAAAATTGTGAAAGGGGGCAATAAATTGAAAAGGAATGGTCAATTGAATAAAGTCAAAATTGTCCCTGCATGTGATGTGAATTCTGCTAGCAGTGTGGAGTCTGATAGACTGACACATGTCACTCACTATTCATCCACTCACTCACATACATCAGAGAAGAAATTATCATGCTATTATTGTGTCAAGAAAGGGCATATCATGGATGATTGCAGAATACTGAAAGAAGATGAGCATGCTAGTAAAACAGTGCATTCAAGGAAGTCTTTTGATAGAAACCATGCCACTAAGAAATCTAATGCATCCTGTTATTATTGTGGTAGGTGTGGTCATTTAATGAATGCATGTTTTAAACTGAAAGAAGATAACAATGTGAATTCTAGATCTTTTGCACATGCTCATGACCCACATAGACACAGATCTACTTCAGGCCAGCATACTATCTGTTTCACTTGCAATAAGCCTGAGCATAAGGCAAATGAATGCTGGTCAGGATATCATTGGGGGGACAACAACTCGAGAAGTAAGCACCTGAGGTGCTATGAGTGTGGGAAGCATGGCCATACAGTCAAGAACTGTTGGCATGCTCAAGTAAGTCATGTTAATGACAAAGCCTTTAAATTCTCTGCAAAACGACCTGTGAATTTTTCATGCTTTAACTGTGATAAAACAGGTCACAAATCTGCTGAATGTTGGGTTAAGAAGAATAAGAAACAGAATGTCCATGTAAACAACAGAACAACTCATGCTCAATCTCATAGGTCTCATGCTACTTTTGATAAGCATCATAGGACTAGAAAATCTGTTGGTTCATGTCATTATTATGGAAATTTTGGACATTCTATGTCTGATTGCTCTCTAATGGAATTTGATGACAATATTGCTGAGAAATTATTTAGAACACCTGATAGGGGTAATTCAGGACCCAAGACCTCTTGGGTTCCTGCAGGATCAACTTGATTTTATCTTGCAGGTGTGCCTTGGTGGGAGAAATAAAAGGGGTTAACCAAGGCACTCAATAGAAAACCCCAGGATTCTACATTTCAGGTTAGTTCTGAACTTTGCTTTAAATTCATTAACTGAAATTGTTGAACTGTCTGCTTGATTTATGATGATCTCTTCATGTCTAGCTGATCAGTCTGCATTCCAGACTCAGCTATTGAATTCAATTCTGAATATCTGATGTTCTTCTCTTTCTATATGTTGAACTGAATTTGAATGCTTCTTTAGTGTATTCAGTTGATGCACTATATAGACTTTGTGTCAATGCATGTGTTATGTGTTAATGCATTGCATGCTTACTGTTAAATGCATAACTTGCTAATTGTGAATGGTTCATTTAGTGTACACAGTCAATGCATGTGTCTTATGTCTGCATACATCATTTGCATGACTGTCAATGATGCTGTTCAATGCATGTAGGACTGTCTTATGTTGCATTATCTTGCATAACCCTGGTATATCAAATGGTATGTTACTAAAAGGCAGGGAAATCTGCCCGGAGGTTTCTACCATGTGTGAGATGGTCTTTGAGACCAGATTCTCTGCCTAGTACCATGGGTCAAGTCTTCATGTAGAACAGTGCATTGCATCATACCTTGCAAAATCTGAAAAAGGATAAAAATGTTCGTGACTTGGATGCATAAACCTGAATTGATTGCATACTTGCCTCATGTCTCATTGTTGCATAGTTTTCATATAGAGCAGTGTGCTCCATAGCATATCTTTTGCATCATGGTGTCAGGGGGGAGCTGTGAGTTAGTTCAATTCTTGAATCCTATTTACTCCTCATTGTCCCCACTCAATTGATTCATATCTTTTGACATCAGATGCTATTGGACCATAATGCTTATTGCTATCTTTTCCCCATCAGTTTCACTGAACAACAGCAACTGTTTCTGGTTTAGTATATTGAGTTGTGATTATTGCAATTGTTCACTTATAAGAATCACTCTTACAAATTGAAAGGAACTAAAGGTTTAACCTTTATAAATTGAAGAGTTAAGTGTCTGCCTTCAGAATTTGAGATAAAGGAAAACTTTTATAGCTCTTAATCTTTGTCTCATGGCTAAAATAGAAAAAGCTTTTTGTAATGCCTAAATGTGTTGAACTGGAAATGTCTAGAACAGGTGAATAAGAGTATGTATTGATTTTTTAAACAATCACTCTAAAAGAAATAAGGGCAGCAGTAAATAAAATCTTCAAGTAAAGAACTGAATATTGTGACAGAGCAATGGCTGATTGCACTGAGAAACTATGAACTCCTCCAAAGAAGCAGGAGAATTCGTATGTCATGAGGTGCTTCAGAATATCTCTGTTCATAGGGTCAAATCTATAGGGGGAGTCCTCACCAAGTAACTGGGGGTACTGGCCTCTGATCAAGGTGTGCTCTTGATGTCAAAAGTGAAGACTATTCCTTGTAGGTCTTGATCTGAAATAGGTCTTGTAGTTTATGCCTAGTAACTAGGGGTACCTGCCTCTGATCAAGGTGTACACCTAATGTCAACAGCATAAATGCCGCAGGTCTATTCACTTAGTTCAGGTTCACAAATTGAAATGAAAATCAAACTGCTGTAACCCTTTGAAATCAAAAGTCATTGAGTGAAAATTATTTTTCTCAATACATATTCAAGTTGCCTTTCTTGAACTTCCATGTTTAAACACAAAAGGGTATTATTTCAAACTTATCTATTAATACCATGTGCCCTAGATTCATTGCTATAAACGGAGTCTATAAACTCTTTTTCAAGGGTCAGGTGTTTTACTCTAGATTTATCACTGTTAAACCTGAATTTTTGTCAAAATTGTATGTTGCTGATTCTTATACTTTAACTACTGTTTATAATCATGCTCCCTTTCTGAACCTATGCTTATGTTGTTGTCAAGTGACCCTCCTACCTTCTCAACCTTGTGCTTATCTGTCCAAATTCCTTCTCAAAGGGGGAGCAATTATTTAGGGGAAGAAATAATTCAGGGGGAGTCATACCTTCAGGGGGAGTTTATTGCATGCATACTGCCATGTTGCACTCTTGTTTATACTGTTTTTCTCTTTTTGATTATGTCAAAGGGGGAGAAAATTTTATGTGTGACTCACTGTCACAGTGTGTTGCCATCATCAATGCTGTTTTGTTTTGATGATTGCAACACAATGAGTGCTTGGGATATTATTTAGACAGTGTCATGAAATGTTCTTTATATGATGATGGCATGTTATGATGATGGCATGTTGATTTGTATGCATATATCTGATATATTTCGTGAAGATTGCTTAGCTGAAGTGTGTAGATTGCATTGCATTGGAAGTATGTACAACGGACTGCGTTAGGCAAAGTTTGTACATCACTATAGCTGCATCGTCTCATGCAGTGTCCCAGTCAAGTATGTACAACAAGTGCATTACATTAAGTCTATATATTTGCACTATAGATGCACGCACTCAAAGTGCATAAGTCTATACACTGCACTATTCATGCACAGTGTCTGTGTCTCAGGCATCGTCTATGCAATGTCTATACATTGCATTGGCTAAGTGTGTACATTGGTCCGTCTTGATTAGCGTCTCATATGCATAATTGAGTCAAAGTCTGTACACCACTGTTCAGTGCATCGTCTCATTCATCATCTCACTTGACGTTCAAGTCTGTACAGCCGTTTGCATTAGATCTCAAGTCCATACATTGGTCTGCAACGGCTAAGTCTGTACACTGGATTCACAACGTTCATTCAGCAAAGTCTGTACATTGAAGTCACGCTTCACAAAGTCTGTACAGACTTTCTCATTTGCACAATGCATTTCATTCATAAAGTCTGTACACTGTCCATGTTTTATGAAGCGTCAACTCAGTGTGTCTTGTAGCGTCAACTTAGCAAGTGTGTACATTGCTTGGTTAAGTCTATACGCTGCTTCATATGTAGTGAAGTCTGCACATTGCTGAATGCTCTTCAAAGTCTGCACACTGGTAAAGTCAATACAGACTGTGTTTGCCCAAGTATGTACATCGCACAGTACTGCATATAGGAACTCTATACATTGGGCAGAGTCTATACAGCATGTGTCGTCTCATTCAGCGTCTTATTTGAAGTATGCTCATTGGTGTTTTTCCCTACGTTCTGGCCAAGTCTATACAGCCATATCTTTTACCTACGTTCTGGCCAAGTCTACACATCCATTTACCTGACTTCTATCTCAAGTCTACACATTCATTGTTAAGGCAAAGTCTATACAATGGCTTTGGGTCTCCAAGTCTATACAGCCTTTTGCTTCGCCAAAGTCTGTACATTGGTCTGCATTGCCCTTGTACATCAAAGTCTGTACAGCCTTGTCTTTTGGCAAAGTCTGCACATCGCATGCATCAGTTGAATTAAGTCTATACAGCGTTGTTCATATGCAAAGTCCAAGTCTGTATAGTGGACCGTCTCAATTAGCGTCTTACGCATTGAGTAAAGTCTATATAGACTTCAGCGTCTCATGCAGCGTCTTATGCAAAGTCCATACATTGCTGAACGCTCATCAAGTCTATACATTGGCTTTAAGATGAAGTCTACACATCAGAGTGCATTGCATTTGTTCATGGCTGCAAGTCTATACATTGTGTGTCTTGTTCAGCTAAGTATATACATTGGACGAGTCTGCATCGTGCATATGTTCTGAAGTCTATACACTGTGTCGTTCACATCTGCAAGTCTAGACATTCGCAAAGTCTATACATCAGACGAGTCTGCATAGGCCAAGTCCATACATCGGACTGTTCATGACTTCATTGGTAGAGTCTGTACATCAGACGCGCATACTCGCCTGTCCCCCTGGATGCTCTCCTAGGACCAAGTATGCCCTCCAGTGACTGCTAATGCCTCCCTAACTTTGAGGATGCTCCCCTGGAGCAGCGATTACTCCCCAGAGACAGCATGTGCTCCACATGCTCCCCTGACACTGGTGATACTGTCCAGAGGCCATAGATGCTCCCTTGAGACTTCATATGCTCCCGTGCGAGAACGCACTAGTCTCTGGGTATTTAAAAGAATTGTATTACATGCATTCCCTTTCACTAAGTCTGTACAATGCATGCTGATTTTAAAGTCTATACAATGCATTTCATCTTCAAAGTGTGTACAGAGCTTACACTTGAACTGATACGCTTATTTCGACTGACTGACAGGGATTTGGTACTGGGATTGTTGACATGGCTCGTGAACCAATGAAGGACGAGGCTCCCTGATCGTGACATGTGGAAGCACTGTGCTGAAATGCTGCCACGTGGACTGAGGTTTCTTGGCGGGAGATGTGGAGAGCACACAACCGCCCTAATCTGCTGATGCTATATAAGGGAGTCTCCTTTGTCTAAAGGAGACCGATCATGATCGACTGAAGCCGAGGCAGAGTGAGAGCTTCCACGATCCAGACAGAAAGAAGAACAAAAGAAAAGAGCAGAGTGTGAAGAGAAGAGAGAAACGAGAGACAGAGAGCTATCGAGAGAAGAAGAAGAGAAAGAAGTAGAGGAGAGATAGTGAGATCGAGAGAGATCTGCATTCACTGGACCATGGATCAAATCCAGGCCAGCCAGCTCTTAGGAGTCACATTTGTACTTTCATTATTTACAGATTTCAGTTGCTGTAGCTACTTGTTTTTCATTTTCCATTTTATGCTTTCTTCAAGCTGTTAGTCAGCGTTTGCAGAGGTGCTCCCTCTGGACGGGTAAGCTATAATCCCCAGCGGTTGCAGTGGTGGATTCCACTAGACAGTAAGCTGTGTTGCTCAGCGGGCGAGGAGGATTCCTCGGACGGCAAGCTGTGTTGCCCAGCGGTTGTATGGCAAGCTGTGATGCCCAGCTGTTCAAGCTGTGAGTCAGCAGGAAGCCACACTCGGGTTGAGTGTGGGGTGGATGTAGGTCTGCTGGACCGAACCACCTAAAAACCCCTTGTGCAGTGGTTTGATGTTTCTATCTGTTTGCTTCCGCTAGATGATTGCATAGGGGCGCTCCATGTGTTTGATCATAGGTTCAGTAGATAAATGTCTAATTTGTCTTGTTAGTATTCCAGTTATCAAGTGAGCGAAATCTTAGTTGATTGCACACTGAGTGTTTGTTTATTTCTGCCATCGCTTATTAGACTTCAAGTTTGTCTAGTTAAGCGAACTGTGCCCATTATATGCTTAAGTGTGATATTGAGATTCCATACTTTTCTGCTTAGTTGATTATAAGAGAATTCAATTAGATCTTCAGAGTGTCTAAATCTATCTTGTGAGCATAAGTTTTTTTTTATTTGGGCGAATTTCTTTAAAATGGCTATATTCATTGACCCCCCCCCTCTGAATACCTGCATCGAACCCAACATGAAAGAATGGCCTGGGAAATGGACAAACCCCGCCACAAGCCGCTAATGATGCTAAGGTTTTTGATATCTAAGAGGTGGTCAGTGGTGGTGAAGAAGAAAACCCCACATAAGCAAACCGAGGTAGCTTTGGCTATGGCTTCAAATCTCCTACTCTTGTTCTTGCAATAAGCGGTGATCCATTGGGCTATGGGGATCAAATGATTGTGGCATGGGCTAATCATTGTCCTAACATCCTTTGGGTTACGAATGAAATCCCCTAGAATTAGAGAAGGGTCTATTGGCTCAACCGTATGACACACTAAGTCTTCATCCCCCACCTTAGTCTTAGGAAGCGCTAGATAGGTCTCTACCTCTTCTAGAAGGATGGTGGCTTCAAAGGATGGGAAGATTAATGTATGTGTTTGGGGGTGCCACAACTCTACAAGGGCTGAGATGCTAGGCCAATAATATGAAATTTTTTGGAAGTTCTTGGCCAAGACTAATAAGGGTTGTAGATGCCATGCCCTAAGGATGGAAGTGACTTCTTAATGGAGTTCCTTGATCATGGGAGCCACCCACTTTAGGATAGAGTAACACCTTGGGCCAAAGAAGGAGCTAAGAAAAAATGAGAGAAGAAAGGTCATGCGAAGAAGAAAGTTCAGAAAATTCAGAATTTGGAAGATTAACTTGAACTTACCTCTCTTGAGGAACTTGTGCTCAAGTGTTTGGGGATGGATGTATGCCTTTGCAGCTCCCCATGTTCCCTCCTAGCTGGCTTTGGCCCGGTGTAGGCCACCTCTCCCATAGTGATAGCCTCAAAGCTTCTCTTCATGGTGATTTGAATGACTTTGAGGGAGTTTTCAAGATTTTCTTGAGTAGAAATCTGTGAGCTACGAATTCTAGGTGTATTCCTACTTATAATGCTTTAATTTTAGTCTTAACACATTAGGATTGAGGCTAGTTAGCTTCAGGTTAAGTTAGGATAAGCCTTAGAGCAGATTAGGTGTCTTTTGCCCCGGATTGGGACGCTCACGGAGAGTCCCGTTCGGACTTCACTGAGCATTCTCCTTAGCGGTCTATCGCACAACTGCTAATCGCCCGTAAGCGGTTGACAGGCGACCGTTTTTCATCTCCTTCCACCGCCTTGTTCACCAATCCCCAGACGGTCATGTCTTGACCGTTTATTCTTCCTAGCGATCGTTCAGACGACCATTTTTTCACCTTTTCCCTATTTTGTCTAAAACTTTCTCTCTCTCTCTCTCTCTCTCTCTCTCTCTCTCTCTCTCTCTCTCTCTCTCTCTCTCTCTCTCTCTCTCTCTCTCTCCCAATTTCCCTGTCAGTCCTAGGAAGTTAGCATCCACACATTCCACACATTGCATCAGAAAAGACAAAAAAAAGAACTCATATATATCACTAACAAAAGAGTCATGTACATGTGCCCAAAAGAAAAAACAAAAGAAGAAAAAGTACAACTCATGCCCCGGTGGGTCCCTCTCATGGACCCTCGCTATCGTCGGTACCCTCAGGTCTCTTCGCCAGTGCCGCCATGGAGGTGCTCCCCTCCTCTCGGTGTCGTCATCTCCGCTCATCCTTCTCATTCCTCCGCTGGCCGGAGGAACCCGTAAGGTAGTCCCGGTGTCCACTACGCGCGACACTTTGTGACGCACTGTGGGATGACCGTCCACTCACTAGCCAAAGTGCCCTCTCCAGCGCTCAGACCTCAACTCTTAGCTCTCTCGCCTCGGTCCGGTACCGCTCAACGTCTATTGATCCAACTCTAAGTCGCTCCACCTCTGCATGGAGATGGGCTGCCTCAGCCGCCTCTACACGGAGACGGGCTATCTTAGCTACCTCTGCACGGAGACGGGCCACCTCGGTCGCCTCTCCTCGGAGACGCTCCGCCTCTGCTCAGGCTCGCTCAGCCTCAGCCAGCGTCGTGGTCAACTCCCTGGCCTGCATAAGCATTCATTCATTCATTCATAATTGGTCACTTGCATATCATAAGCATTCAATAAAAAGGAGCCTGCTAGTTTTGCTTACCCTCTCTGCAAGCGCGGCCTCAGCCTCCTCGGCCCGAGCAACTGCCCGTGCAAAGTCGGCATCTCTCTCGGCCCGGTCTACCGCTGGCTGCGAGGATGAGGATGGAGCATCTGGTCCTGCCCGTTGCGCTCTCTCAGCTCTTTGCATTTAAAAAGTTATAGTCAGTCGCATTCATAATCATTTGCATAATTAAGTCTAAGGTTTCGAACTCACCAGTAGCTCCAGCGCATGCTGAAACTCGTCCCTCTGCTGGACAGTGGAGTGGAGGAGACCCTGGAGCTTGGCTATGCGCCCTTGCGGGTCTAGCTGCATATAGAAAGTCCATGAGTCAGTGCATTTAGAATTAATTAAAGAAGCATGGTTTAGGGAGTCTTACCAGTCGTCGAGTACCACGGAACACCTGATCTCCATACCTTCGGGCATAGGCCCTCAGGTACGCCTCGTCGCTTGTCGCCTGGGCTCGGACCACTCTGCCTTGGTGGGTAAAATCTCTGACCTGGTCCATCGCTCTCGTCACCCAATCGATGTCGCTGCTCATACCTCGAGAGGATCGCCCAATCCGCTCATCATCTCTGGCCGAAAACTCTACCTCAGGCTGGTGAACCCCGCACGTCCTCATGATCAATCGGAAGTGCAGAGGCTCGACTATGTTGAAGTAGTGCAGCCAGATCTCTCGGCCTCCATACGCTAAGGCCACCTCTACCCAAGGCTGTCCGTCATGGCCCTCATCCCGGTACGGTGTCAAGCGCACCTAAAAGTCAACATTCAAATATCAGCATTCATAAGCATATAAGGATCATTTAAGAGCATTTAATTGCATTTAGAAGGGTTTTAAGTATAGAACTTACCGATGCATATGGGAAGGTGTCCATGTCATCCTGAATCGCCCGCACTAGGCGCCGTAGCGATCCTATGTCCCGCACTGTCATCCACCGCCTCGCGATGGGTACCCGGTCCGGATGTACCTCCTTGCCCCGCCCTAGGCCCGGAAGGTACAGGTAACTCCAAACATGCATAAGTTAGATGTCAGCATATTCATAAGCATAAGCATATTCGTAAGCATAAGTATTTAGAGTCAAAGCATTCACCTGGAGAAGAGGTGTGAACCTGCCTAGCATGGTCTGTCGGTCGGTCGTGCTGAGGGAGTCGAACAAGAACGCCAACACTGCAGCTCCCCATGCATATCCACCAGCTCCGTCCTGGTCTCTCAAAAGTGGGAGGAGTCTGACACTCGCTCCATCTGCCCTTGTCACAAAAAGTAACTTCCCGAACAGTAGTATCAGGAAGCAGCGAAGGGTGATGTCCCCCTCTGGCCCCGGTCCCGCGGACACTCTCTCTTGTGCCCGATTAGTCAATCTGCCCAAATGCTCCTCTGACAGCTCGCCAACGGTGATCCCTGCTCCTCTCAGTCCAAGACTCTCTTGGAGAGTCGCCCGTGCCAGCATCGAGGAGTGTCGACCCGGCCTCATCAACTCCAGTCCCAAGAGCTCCTCTGCCTACGCACGGTAATCTGCATATGTCCATCCGGTCACTGGTGCCCCGTGCACTCTCAAACCCATGATCCGGGCGACATCCTCTAAAGTCGGGATCATATGGCCCCATGGGAATAAGAACGCCCTGCTAATCGGATCCCATCTATCGTGGAGTGCATACAGCAGCGCCGTATCGATCCTCATCACTTCTATGCCAAGGAGTTCCCCGAACTCCATTGCTACTAATCTTTCCCTCTGGCAATCCGGTAAGGCCAAATAAACTGCCCGGACTTGCAGCCATGAGATGCGGGTCTTCCTCTTCCCCTACATTCATTTAAACAAGTTTGAGTCAGTCATCCATAAAATTCATCCATGAAAGCATTGCATTGCATTATAAAAACTAAAATCAGAAATCTCTCTATTTCCTTAACTGTCATCCACAGACCGTTTCTTTCCCATTAGCGGTCCTCCCTAGACCGCCACATCCCCTAGCGGTCACTGAAACGACCGCTAGGAACCCAGAGAACGGGCAATGTTCGCCTCGTTTCCCCAGTTCGTGGAAATGGCCCAAATTGCCTACAATTTATCCCAATGGGTCCCCAAACCCATTTCCCTTCCATTCCATACACATGCATGCATTCAAAATTAGAAAAATGAAAAAAATGGTTTTTTGGGCTCACGGCATACCTCCGATGGTCGACCGGCCGTTGCCGCCGTCGACGCCTCCCCGGCCGTCGTAGCTTCCTCATCTTCCTCCTGTACATCCGTGGGGCCCTCCTCCGCCGTGGGAGCTTCTTCTCCCTCCGGTTGGGCCGTCGGCCTTTCCTCCTCCGTCGGTGGGTTCACCACCGCCGCCAGCGATGGTTCCTCCTCTGCTATCCACCTTTGGCGGCGTTTTACGGCCCTCTTCTTCACCATTGTGGATGGTGGAAGCTCGGATGCGGTGGTCGCCGGTGAGGGTCTCGCCGGAGGATGCGGTGTGGGATGGTTGGGAGAATGGAACGGAGTGGGAGATCGAACGGGCGTTTCTGGTTTTTAAAATCTCTCAGTAATTAGTGATCTATCGCTAAAGCACTACTTGGTCCTTAGCGGTCGTTTCCTAGACAGTCTTTTATCTGGGCCAATTTCATCGAAGAATGTGAACCGCCTTGGTTAGCGGTCATTTCATGACCGTTATTTGGTTGCTCGTAGACTTTGCCTAGGCCATTTTTGGCTGATGATTGGTAATGATTTACTCTTAAAATGGTTCATATCTTGATTATGCTTAATGTTTATTTTATATATGATTATTGATGGCTAATCTTTTCATTTGTCAAAATCTTGAATGCCATCGCATGTCACGTCATTATCTTGCAAAGCAGATAAGTCAGGTAAGTATCTCGATCCCTAGTCCCTTAATGCATTCTATATGGTATCTATGATATATTACCTCAAGAATCGGCTGGTCATTCGTCTGTTCTAGGATCTGATGTTCCCCTCTAACAAAAACGATGATGATCTAGGTGCACATGTTTAATCGTTGGATAGGCCGTTAGGTTGGAAGAGTTAGGGGACGATGGTTCTATCTCGCACGTCGTAGTTGTAGATAGTGTCTTAACCCTGATTTTTCCGGTCTAGCAATACTATTCCTGGGTATCTTTCTATTTTATACTTTCTTTGCATTCGTTTTGATGATTTCTTTTGCTTTAGCCCAGCATGCATCATGTGCATCTTTGAGCATTCATGTGCCCTCATCTGTCCGAAGTGTCTTAGTAATGGTGGATAATTGTGTGTCCAAGGTCTTGAGTAAGGAGAGTCATTCCGCTCTGAGTTGGAAGGTTTCCTTCGGTCTATTTGCTCGGTCTGGTTACCTGAGGATTCCTATCTGGAGTTTAGTTACTCGTCTCTTTACTTTTCCGTTCGCTCCGACCGACTATCAGCTGTGCGTTTCAGTGAGGAGGTTGGTCATGTTTTTCTTTTCCTTTAGTTGTTAGTTCCTCCAGACTTGTGTCGTTCGGTTTCGCCGTTCCTTGTGATTGATCCGAAGTTTTCCGGAAGATTCCTATCGCTCATTGGTTGAGGACGGGTGTCGGTTTACCTTAACGCCCGCTTTTCAGTCCACTCCGCTTCATTTCTGCTTCTCCTCCATGTTCCATGTCGCATTCGCTTCACCTCCGCCCGTTCCCCTGCAAAGAGGACGTTAAGGAGGGGCATCTGTTGACACCCGTTTTGTGACCAATGAGTTGGGTCATCTCCTTATCTTTTTTTATGATGTCCCGAGTTATTCACCGCTTATTGGGCCATTTTTGGTCATTTTTTGGGCCTAATTTTATGGGCCGTTCTCCTTGGTTGGACCTAGCTCTATTGATTTCTCGTCACTTCACCTTATTGGGCCTAGATAAGGGCTAATAAGGATTATTTTGTGGATTAAGTTGTGGATTTATTAGCCTTTATCTCTTTTGCCACGTCCTCTCCCCTAGCGGTCTATCGCACGATCGCTAGATGGGCGTTGGCGGTCCATCTCTAGACCGCTAATGGGTGGAGAGTCCTGCTAGGTCTCTTTGATCTTATCTTCTTCTGGACGCATGTGCCTAGCGGTCTATCGCACGAACGTTTATTGGGGATAGCGGTCTATCGCAAGACCGCTAGTGGAACAGAGAGTCTTGCTCTGCTGTTCTTCCTCTGCTCGGCCGTGGATGACCTAGAGTCCTTCATCCTTTGATTTCTCTCTCACCAGAGGCTCCCAGAACCTTCTGTTTGTTTCTGTGGACTCTTGGGAGTATTATCTTCAAGGATTATTTAGTTTCAGGCCTAATTTTGAGTCATTATCCCTCCAACTCAAACCTAGGGTTTGAGGGCCTATAAATAGGACTCTTGAGTTCATGGCTTGAAGAGGAGATTTTTGGAGATTGCGTCGAAGTGCTGCTGCATTCTGGAGTCATTTCCAACCAAGGAGAAGCTACTTCCACGTCCACCAAGCTTCTAGTCCAGGGAGTACAAAGTTTATTTGGTCTAGTTTGTGTCTTTTTGTCTTTAGTTTGGTTTATTGTTCCCTTGCATCCATAGCATCTTCCCTCTTCTTTTCTCTACGTTCTCTGCATTCTATCATCTTTTTAAAATATCCTCCCATCTTTTTCACGCTCCCACAGGGGTTAAAAATCCAAACCTCCCAGGTATTCACCCTTCTTTTATGCATATTAGCTTAGTTGGTTTATAGATACTACACTTGCCCAAGGGCTAATTGGGTTATTTTTTTTGTTATCTACACTTCCTCGCAGGTTTACAGGACTCATTGAACGAGGCCCAACCTTTCTGGCCCGCCAGGAGGGGTGCAGATTAAGTTCCAAATCATTATTCTGGGTGCGCTAGCGGTTATCTAGAAGCCCGTTTTCAGGTATAAGACGGTTTATCGCAAGACCATTTTCTCCTGGATTGCGATCGTCTGAAGGATCGCTATTCGTCCATGCGCCTAGTTTTCTCTCTCCCACGGGCGGGTGTCTTCAACCGGCTCTTTCCGAGGTATTATTGTGGTTTTACTGCTTTAATTACTTTGGTGGCGATCACACATCTTATTTTGGTATTTGATCATCATTGTCATCATCTTGCTTACTTCTCTCTTTACTTTACTTGCTCCACACCTATGGCGTGTTTTTATTTTATTCCTTTGCTCCACACCTACGGTGTGTGTTTTTATTTTATTCTTTTGCTCCACGCCTCGGCGTGTGTTTTTATTTTTCCTCCTTATAAGCATTGATGATATGCCCATGCTTCTAATTTTATGATTGTTTGAGTTAGGTCATTACTTGCTCACACACTTTCACATCACACTACTATATTCACATTCACATACATCATCACATCACATCACATCACAAAAGAAACATCAACAGGCGGGACTTCATACATAGAGGGGAGGTGCTGCCCGACTGCTGGCTGAAGGAAGGAGCTCTCTGTGTCAAAGGCTTCATCCCTTCTGAGACTCCTTCCCGAGCGTTCAATCTAAAGCCACGTCCAGCCAAAGCACAGGAGAAACGATCTCTCAGGCTTTTCTTCCCTTTCTCTGTCTTTTATCTTTCTTTTCTGAGCATTGCATGCATGCATCATATCTCTTTTATTTTAATCACTTTTTCTCTCAACCGTGTTGAGAGCCTCCCCACAGTGCAACGCTTGCACATTTTATATCATTCATACTTTCACTCCCACCCTTTGCATAGGGGTTAAAGGGGCAACAATAGGTGTGTTCATTCACATGTTTTCATGTCATATTATAAATTTGGATTTGATACTACACTTGGTTTGCTAATCCATATTATTTTGTTGGTGTTGTCTATTTTTTGCAAGGGTAATCTAAGAGACTCTCTCCATCGGCCGGCTGATAGGAAGAGAAGGAAGGCACTCACATCTCCCCACGCTTCAAAGGTAACTATCGCGATTCCTCGTTTATTCATTGTTTATTCCTTTTGAGGCCCGTGTGTCCTCTGGCGATCACCCTCCTATTAGCATCCCACGCATGCTCCCTTTCCTTTTTTCCCCATTCCCATTCTTAGCTTATTCTTATTCTTTTTATTTTAATTTTAGTGGATTTTAAATAGATGTACAACATTAGCTCGGCTGGAAATTGTAAGGCGGCTGCTTGCTCAACTTGCTTCTTGATCCGTCTTTTGAGGTTCTTCCTCTTATTCCTCTCCTTTTTCTTGGCAATGGCCGCCTCCAGGGTAGTTGGAGGGAGAGGTACTGGAGCCGGAGTTCACAAATCCCCATGAGGATATCTCTGAGCTAATGTCTTGGCAGAGTGAGGATGATGACTTTTCTTTGCCCAGATTTCAATCCAGGCACCTTTCGCTTGTTGTATTTGGAATGTGGCGTTGATCGCCTTCTCGATGACCTCAGGTGGTAGCTCCTGGTATGCTGGGATGTTGGGACTGGCGTCCAAAGACGTATGGGTGGTTTGATGCCTTACCTGCAGTGGCGATATTCTTTGTTGGAATGTGGGCTGGGAGACTTGCTTGGAGTCCTTCTCTGGAACTTTGCCTTTGTTATCTGGCTTGGAGCAGTGTCTGTTGATAATTGGGGATGTAGTGGGGTGCCGTCGCTCCTGGCGGTTACCCTGACTTTGCATATTAATCGGGCCTGGCTGTGAAGGGCCCGACTGGCTTGCCAGAGTCGCTGAAGACTCCGAAGATGTCTCTTTCACAATCTGGCCTGGGCTGCGGGGTGTAGGAAGGGCACCCGAAGGCTCGCCGGATAGAGAGACATGATGTTACCGTGCCACAGCCTCACCCTGCTTTTGCTTCCCCTTCCTATCCCTTGGTATATAAGGTGGAGGCGAAGCAGGACGGTAGCGAAAGGAGCTGGGAACGCCCCTCGTCGTCTCGCTCACCAGGACATCCTCTCGGCCGAGCAGGACTTAGAGTAGCCTGGCAGTATCCTCCTTGGAGAATGGAAGAGACTCCAGCTCCTGCCATGGTCGCCAATTCAAGGCCGAAGTAATGGGAGCTAACTAGCTAGTACTTGGTGCCTGGGCATCTAGAGGAGCTAGGGTGGCAGGAGGGAGGATGACGTTGACTGAGACATTGCTCACCTCAGTCTCCTGACTGGCGTCCCACCTCCTACGACTCCACAGTCGCTCGAGAGCTTCTCGATTGTCAGTTCAAAACTTGAGCCACTCCGGGACATGTTGATAAGGCAACTTGTGCCCATTTGCTTGAGGAGGATCTGGGTGGTCTGGTGCATTTTTGGCAATGCACAGAGTTTCTTCAACGGCTTCTCAGAGTCACCATAAAGTTCCCTTCAGCATTGATTTACTCCCATTGGATCTGTTCCTGGATCAAGTGTTGAACTTCCTCGCAGGACTCGATCGCGTGGCAGATTCTGGCATGAAAGGGGCAGTACTGGGGATGACTAAAGTCCCATTGTGTGTAGTCTTCTGGCGGCTCACGGGCCATGATTTTCCCCCTTTGAACGAGGACATCAAAGAGCCGCCTGGTCCTTTCTCTGGGAAAGGAAAGAGGCGTACAGTCATGCTAGGGTCTTCACCCCGAATACCACAATGAATGCTCGCCTTGGTTGGTGCTAGGCCCCTCTATTTTGACATCGGAGAGGGAGAATGCAGCCATCATGTGAATTACACTAGTTGAGTAGTGAATCACACGCGCTGTCTTAGCGGGTCTGGACCACGGGTGTGGCCGTGGGGGGTCGACGAGGCCGCTCTTCATTTTGATGAGGCCGTCTCGGATCAGCTTTTGTGCCTGAGTCTTGAAGACGTAGCAATCTTCAAGTGAGTGCCCTAACATGCAATGATATGGACAGTAGTTAGGGTCATCGACTTTCTGGGCATCATCTGGCTTGCGAACTTTCGGCAGCTTGATGATCTTTTGAGCCATGCAGAGGTCGAAGAGCATCTTCGTGTGTTCCTTCTTGAAGGAGAAGGGTGTCTTCATACGCTCTGAAAAGGAAGGGGCGGCTACTTTGTCGGCTGGCTTCTTGTCGGAGCCACTTAACTTGCCCTCCTTACTGGCTTTGGTGGTGGGGGTGAACTCGATGATGTTCACCTCTTTACCGGGTTGGTGTTCTTGCGTCTGTTTACCCTTCGCAGAAGTATAGCTCAGATTATCGGCAAAGAACATCTCTATTTTGGCGACTGTTGTGTTGAGCTGGTCAAAGCCTTTAATATTGGTGCCGAGAAGCTTTTCGCTGACCTCGGCTGCCAAGCCTTTGCGGCATAAAGTAATGTCGCCCTCCTGGACTGGCGGGTTGACACACCTCATACTGAGGTCTCGCCATCCCTTGATAAAGTCGAGGGCATTCTCGCCCTTCTTCTACCGGAGAGAGCAGAGCTCGGCCAGGGAGATCTTACGCTCGACCGTCTGGAAACGGTCGAGGAATTTATTCTGGAGATCTACCCAGTCGACTGGGCTTCAGGCGGGAATACCACTGAAAGGCCACTCCCGTGAGTGAGGTGGCAAAGTAGCGGAGGAGATATGACTCGTCCAATGCTAACTTGCCCATGGCTATGATGTAATAGGCCCAGTGCTCGTGTGGACACCCTTGCCCATCGAACTTTTGCAGCTTCGGGGGTTTGGCGTACTCCGGAGGAAGCTTTTTCAGCTGGTGATGTAGTGTGTAGGGTACACTGTAGAGGACTATGGTGGTAACCCCTTCCCCATACTGGGCGAGCTTCGTCTCGACGATCCGCTCGATCATCTGTCGTTGCGCCACAAGATGTTCTGGCATCGGCGTGTTGGATGCCCGTGTATGTGCTTCCACTAGAGGCGTGCCGAACCCTACTACTGTCGGGGTTCGAGTAGCTACTGATGAGGCGTTAGCACCATTGTGCCCGACTGGTGGTGCCGGTGCTTCGGCCAAAGGCCTAGCAAGTTGCTGTGAGTGGAGTTCTCGCTCCTGAATAAGGTCTTGTAGGAGAGCCTTCAAGTGTTGATTCTCCGTCATGAGAGTTTTGAGATTCACCTCTTGGACCTCATTTGTCGGCGGATCATTGTTGACTTGATCCGCGTTAACTGGAGCGCCACGATCCTCGTCTGGGGCCTTTTCGGTGCGTTCCGATGCTTGTGGTCCGGCGGAAGTGCCGATCTGGCCTGGCGGCACCGGGGGTTGAGTTTGAGGGCGAGGCCTCCTGAGCTAGGCCAGAGACTGGTTCAGGTCATCGGATTGAGTATCGGGCTGGTGTCCGATGGCATAACACGCGAACACCCGAACCGCGTCATGGATGAGCCGAACCGTCTGCTTCTTCTGGGAATGCTTCTAAGAGCGGACCGGTGCCCCCAGTCCGTTGAAGACTGAAGTCCATTGAAGTGGAGACTCTGTTGTGGGGGGTCGACCCGAGGAGAGCTTGAGGCTGTATGCTGGTGGGGCCCGGCACGAGCCCATCTATGCTTTGGCCTATTTAGGCTAGGGAGGCTAAGTGACTGGGTGCCGTCGGACTGTGCCGACGAAGATTCAGTGAAATTCTGAGCGACACCGCGCCCGGGCGATCGAAGAGAGTTCTTAGTACGTGCCCTTCGAACAGCTTGAGCCTCCTCCGGGGTAACCCAGATTCTTCTCAGGTTAAGTTGTTGTCCTCCCTTGTCATTATTCTTTCGACTAGACTTGGGAGTCGGGGTGCTGGACTAGTGTAGATGCCCCTGGTTAATTGCTAAGGCACCAACTTCTCTGAGTTCCACTTTATCCTCTTGCGTTCGTTGCAAGAGGCTGAAGCAGTTGGTAGTGGGGATTGTAGGCACAGTCTGATCCCGGGATACGATCGGTTCGCCTCCATTGAGACGAATCCTCAATTCGCCGACAAGAATGGTCTTACCGGAGTTGCTAGTTGCAGCAATAGGTCGCCTACCTCGGCGGCCGCTACGGTGCTTCCTCTGGGAAGCCGAGGAGGACCTTGCTCCAAGGTGGTAGGCAGAGAAGACCTGGTCTATCGTTCTCGATATCGTAAAGCTGTTGGTGAAAAGTGCTGGGATTGGCCTTCAGGGCATAGAGCCTATATCAAGAGCCAATGGCTGAGTGACCCGGGCATAGGCTTTTGCCCGGGTTGATAGAAGGGTTGTCGGAGCTCAAGACGCCGCTCTTGCACCAAGAATCGATGTTACGGAGAATGTTGGGGTGTCGAAAACTCGAGGTTGTGAACCTATGTGGAGCGTCGGCGTTGTTGACGTTTGGGGCCAATGGCCCATGCTGGGTACTGAGGTTGCCGTATCCCGAGGCAGAAAGCTTGTGCTAGGAGTTGGCATCACTAGATCATAGGGGTAGCAACCCCGTTGTAGAGCTGGGAGGCCAGAAGCCCAAGGCGGAGAGTCCCCGTCGGGGATCGACCTTGATGAGACCTGGGCTGTGTGCCCGAGCCAGGTGTTGAGGAGTCTCGAACTTTGGGTTGAGAACCCATATTGAGTGTTGGCTCGATCGAGGCTCAGGTCAAAAAGCCCGAGTAAAATGCTGGGGAGCCTTGAACCCGAGGCAAGGAACCCGTGTCTGGAGTAGGCTTGGCTGGGACTCAGGGTTGGAGACCCGAGTGAAGTGCTATAGAGTCGGGGACCTGGGGCAGGGAGCCCGTGCCGGGTGCCGACTTGGCTGGGACTCAGGATTGGGGACCCTAGTAGGATGCTGAGGAGCCGTAGACTAGGGGCAGGGAGCCCGTATTGAGAGTCGGCTCGGTTGGGACTCGGGATCGGAGACCAGAGTAAAGTGCTGCGAAGCTGGGGACCCGAGGCAGGAAGCCCGTGTCAGGTGTCGGCTTGGCTGGGACACGATGTTGGGGACCCGATTGAAGTGCTGAGGAGCCGCGGACCCGGGGTAGGGAGCCCGTGTAGGGTGTCGGGTGTCGGGTGTCGGATTGGCTAGGACTCGGGGTTGGGGACCCGAGTAGGATGCGGAGGTAGTAGCCGATGTCTGGGGCTTAGAGCCCGTGTTGAAGATCGGCCGATACTGAACCCGAGAGCTGACACCTGTCTGGGCGAGAGACGATCTGGGACCCCTGCGGGGGCGGTAGTGGAGACCTCGAGTTTGACACTCGGACGGGCCACCGATGCTGGGGTGACGCGCGGTGAGTCGCCCGCACGACCAAGAACAGGAACTAGGATCGGCTACGGAATAGCCACAAGGACCACACCCAAGAAATAGGGTGATCTGATAACATGGGCGAAGTCACCGAAAGTGATCGGCGTCGCCAAGTAGCCCACCCATGCATGGGTGGCGATGACGATGGGGCCGTAGGTTACGGCCGCCATAGCTGCTGGACTACTGGTTACTGGAGAGAGCGACGGTCGAAGACCATCTCCGAGCGCGGTCCGACTGTTGGAACGCGGACTGGAAGCTGCAGGGAAATGTGTGTCCCTCCTCTACCTCTCCTGCAAGGATAGGAAAAGGCCACCACGACTTCATGGCTGGCATAGGCTTCTCTCTAGCAGAAAGAAGAAAGGCGGGAGACGTCCCACCGAGCGTGTAATACCCTAGATTTTTCGGATTGGAATCGGAGAGCTTTCGGAGCACTTTCGTGGGTCCTGATAAGTGTTTTACGATCCACTCGAGTTTTTTCCTTGTATGAATCCCGTGGAGAGTGAACCGTTGAGTTTTGAGACTCTGAGATGCTATAGGTGCATTGTGCTCTTTCCGAGGATCGCGGAGACTATTTTTTCGTATTTTTTTGAGTTTACAAAATTTCGTGAAAAAAAAAATCAGATTTTAGGAAAATTGCTAATTTCCTATTTTTCTTTTCTTTTTAACCCTTCCTCTCTCCTCTCTCCTCCCTCACGATCTATCACTTTCTCTCCCTCCGTTCTCTCTCCTCTCTTCCCCTCTCCCCTGGGCGCGCGGCCGTGGCGGAGCTGGACGAGGTGGTGACGGCATGGAGATGACCTGGGACGTGATGGCGTTAGTATCGGAGCGTGGCGTAGGCGCGATCCCATTCGTGGATTCGAAGCCGGTGTGGGTTATTCGTGTGATGATTTTCGGCGTGGTGTGGTCGTTTCGGCGCGGGAGGTCTTCGGTGGAGGTAGGGGGATGGATACCCTACTCTTTTCTTGCATTCCTTCGCTGTTTGGAGCCGAACGGTGTGAGTTTGAGTGGGTTTTCTAGCTTTAAGGGCAAAATCATGTTTCGGGGGTGTGAGCCGTGTTTGCCGTTCCAGGCGATGGTTTTCACATTAAATTGTAAAATATGAACTCCTGGCATGTTGGGATTTGTTTCCCGCCAGTTTAACTCCATTTGGTTGTGAATTGGGGCCGGAATGAGCCTGTTTGTCCATGTGACTCGGTTTGGGTCGATTCGTGGGAATCGCCCGTTTCTTGCCGTTTTATGGGTGGTTTGATCCCTTCCGATTTGTGGAAGGTTGATATCGACTCTAGGGATGTTTTCCCGTCGTTTAGTAGCGATTGGGGCGTGGAAAGATTGGGTTTTGGGTGGTCCTATAGGTTTCACATCGGAGCGAAGTAGCGGTCCTACCAGTGACTGCCATTTGTATAGGCGGCTCTCTGGAGACCGCTATTCGAGTTCCATTATCAGTTTTGTGTACTCTGAAGTAGCGGCCCTTTGGCGACCACTATTTGGCATTTTAAGTCGGTTATTTGGTTTTAAGTCGGTTCGGGGTAGCAGTCTAGCTCCTGACCGCAAGTTGGATTGGCAGCCCTAGGGTGACCGCTAATTCCTGGAAACGGTCCCAGGAAGACCGTTATTCGTTTAAGCCGGTTCCTAGTGACGGCCATGCGTCTGACCGTCTTTTGAAGTAACGGTCAGGAAAAGGACCGCCAGTAGGATGGCTTTTCATGTTTTCGACGCGGTTTGGAGATAGCAGTCTGGTCACGACCGCTACTTTTGAGAGGTGGCCATAGGATGACCGTCAATTCTAAGAGATGGCCCTGTGCAGACCGTTTCCTGCCTATTTTGTTCGGAGAGTAGCGGCCAATTCTATGACCGCCATTCCTTGGTAGCGGCCATAGGGCTGACTGCCACTTTCATTTAGCGGCCAAGGTTAAGACCGCTATTTTCTAGGCTTTCTAGTAGCGGCCAGAGAGATGACCGCCATTTTTCCCAGAGTGTTATTTCATGTTGGTTTGGTTTCCGGTCAACCCGGTTGTGACCAGTGGTTGACACGTGACCTCGTGAGTGTGTCGTCTATCCCGTGAGGATCAAGACATGGTTTGGACGCTTGGAGGTATTATCTTATCTCGATTTGCATGTCCATGTGGTTTGAGGGCTTTAATAATCTCTCATATTCCATGTTTCGTGTTATGCAGAATTATGAGTCCGTTGTGTGGCCTTGGGACTGAGGACTTATTATTGATGTTGTGGATTTGGTTGTTCTATGCCATTTTCCATGGTATGTTTCCCGTGATTTTTGGCTTAGGGATTAGGCTGATTAATGGTGTGTTGCTGTGGTGTGCGATGATCTTGACTCGAGTCTTGTGACTCAAGGATCGTTGTGTTAGCGGGTCTAGTTGGCTGTCCTGAGTCTGGCGGCAGTTCTGTGTACTACCTTGTACTTCGTGGTACGTGCAACGGGTACGTGCGTGACCTGTCCATACTTCGCTATTTTGAGTCTTTCTGTCTTGTGAGCCTCCACTAGTCGTGGCCTGACGACACTTTCCTGTGTGTCGGCCCACCTGGGAGTGGTGGCGGGTTGAGTTTTCACTTGAGACGGTTTGTAGGATGGTTGTCGTGGGCCCCTTTGTCTTGCCGTGAGAGTCCTACGGGAGGGAAAAATCAGCTAGAGGCCTAGCTCACGACATTGAGCTTGTGTGTGCGCACGTGGTCAGGGGCGTTAGACGAGCACCGATGGGCGTGACCCTGACTAGTCACTCGTTACTTGGTACTTTGTTCATGTTGAGTGTCTCAGTTACTGCCGTTCTAGGCAGGTGGGAGATGCTTGAGGCGTAGTGTAAGACGTCAGTGGACGCATCTGGCTGTTCTTCTAGTGAGGAGGTGCTTCTGTCACATGACATGATGACTTGTGAATTTCGTGACTATTTTTCGTCACTATTGACGTGACCTGTCGGGTAGTCTGTGTCCAGCTTAACCCGAGGTTATGGTCAGTGTAGCGTACACGATGATGAGATCGTGTATGTATTGGTGCCTTCATACCATGTAGGTCTTCGTAGGACCTTTGCCTATTTCTATAGGCTTTCACGATAAGAGTTTCATGGTTTGTCGATGGATCGGCAACTCCCGACTTTGTGAGATCGGGGTTCACCTTTCTGTTACTATTTGGAGTAGCTTAGAGGCCCGAGGTTCGATCGGCTGCCGTGTTTCTGTTCAGTACGGCTTTCCTCTTTACTTTTGTTATTACTCCTGCTCCTGCTTTACTTTTGTAGTTTAGCACTGTTGTTACTGCGTTTGTTTCGTGGTAGGGATCTGTGGGACCCCTACTGAGCCAGTGAGACGAGGCTCACCCCTAACTTTTCAAGTGTTGTTGTTCTTCCTCGTGCTTTGGAGGTGCGGTGTGGTGGTTCTTTGTGCCAGTGTCATGCTTCTCCCGACTTGAGAGTACGTTCTCTTTCCTGTTGTATTGTACGTTAGTTGGACTGGACTCTGTTAGCTCTGTTAGTTTTAATTGTAATAGAAAATGTAATTTTATTTCTGCTATTTTAGCAATCTTGATCATAGTACTTAATTTTTTACTGCTTTATCTGGAAGCTCAATATACTTCACACACTCCTTTTATCCCTTCGGAGCTTTTTCGCTCTTAGGAGGCCTCTCAGAATCTAAGTGATATCGAGTTTACCCGGTATCCGGGGTCTGGGTCATCACAGGGCATGCCAACTTCTGTTTGTTGTTTTTACAACATTGGCGTCGGTGACCACGGAGAGAAGGGGAATAAAGCGATAAAGGAAAATAAGGGAGTTTATGTTATCTCGGGGATATTTTTCTTCGTAGCCGTATGCCTCTCACGGTAGTACCGTACACTCGTCTTTTACGGAAAGTCAGGAAGGCTCAACTTGCACGAGAAGTTTTCGGGAGGACCGGGTGACCGGACAGGGTGCAGACGTGCCAATCGATTTCTTGACAGTCACCTACGAAACCAAATTTTGACTGGGGAAGCGTCGCCAGGATGCGGCACATGGCCACGGGGTATCAGGCGACACGTGGAGAGAAGGGAGGTTCCACAGGTGCGAGTGTGCAGGCGATTGCGGGGATTCGTGTATGGGACGTCTTTTCCCACCGACCGCAAGCAGCCAGTGTTTATTTACATCGGATTAAACCCGAACACCTTTATTCTGTGCTGAAGAAGAGCCTAGATATTTTTGAAGCCAAGGACAGGGGGCCCGGTGCACCCTACAGCTGTGGGGTGACAATTGTGCTGAACTGGAGGGGTTACTAGGCTGGGGCCTGGGAGACTGGTTGCATACTGGCTGGCGCGGGTAAGAAACTGGGACCCTAGTATGGGTAAGCATATTCAACTAGTTTTATGCTTTATAGGTGCCACGTGGGCTTTACAAGTGGGTCGAAAGGGCCAAAGTACATCTGGTGCAAGCCGCGGGATAATTCTGACACGTGGGTCGGTCACCAGGTCATTGCAGGATAAAGTGGATTATCCGCGTGTTTTTATAGGGGCTCTCCCCAAGGAGCTGGGGACGTGCCCTTATCATAGAGGGAGGGCTAGACTGGATGGCAGGTGCGAACACTGGCTAGCGCCTGAGGGAGGTCGGATGGGGCTCGAGAGGAGCGGTCGGGTACGATTCCCGGAAGGCGAGTGTCTTCATGCCAGGGAGTTAGGGCCGGTCCCGGGAATGTTACTTCTGGGCCAGGGTCCGGCTAACTCAGGTCAGCAGTCGGGACCGTCAGTGGTTGGCTCGAGGCGAGCCGCAGGCACATGGTCCGATGGCGGGAGCAAATCCGGCATTATGGCATGCGCGTCGTTATCATAACGCGCCATACGCGGGCGGAACCGATGTTCGGGTGTGTTCACCGTTGTCATAACCCCTCATATGCGGGAGATGGACTTGAGTGAGACGGCTAGACGTCATGTGAGGGGAGTACGTTTGACATACCCTCGGCATATAAGAGCTGATCAACAAGCCCCCGAACACGTGCTTAGCTCCTCGCATCCTTGCCGGAAGCCTTGGGGCTTTAGTCCTTGAGTGCTTGTAGTTGAGTGCCCTTATGCCTGCATGTCCATAGGTATTATGCATTATGCCCCTTGAGCTTCTATGGGGGAAATTTATAGGGGAATATGAAGGGTCATGGTGGGTTTACGCGGACCAGACTGAGATTGTTTCCCCACCCCCCAGGGGGGTTTACGCGGACTGGAATGGGGGTTTTTTCCCCACCCCCCCCCCCCCCAGGGGGGGTTTACACGGATTGGAATGGGGTTTTTTCCCCAGTCCCAGGGGGGTTTACAGAGACTGGAATGGGGGATTTTTCCCCACCCCCCAGGGGGGGTTTACACGGACTGGAATGGGGGTTTTTTCCCCACCCCCCAGGGGGGGGGGGTTTACACGGGGTGGAATGGGGTTTTTTTTCCCTGAGTCTATAAAACCCCTATTTTGTCTATTTTGGGCCCACCTTGACCTAGTGTGAACACAAGACAAAGACAAGAAAGGATACGGTGGCTGGTAGCTGGTCGTGTGCGCAGAACGAGACCGTTGACCCAAGCTTTGCACGATCTCGAGTCTTCTTCTCCACGAGCACCCCCGAGTTGGTACGCGGATCATTTCTACGCCAGACAGGGGCTGGGACGAGATGGTGGTGGGACCCACGGGACTGAGTGGAGTTCACCCCCACTCGGGCATGGCTGCGCCCGGGGCGAACTCCCCCCGGCCAGGGTGGCCGTCGTGTGGGGTTGGCCCGGGTGACCTTCTGTGGTTGTTTGGCGATGTCCTTTGAAGGACTTGGGCCGAAAAAGTGTTGGGATTGACCTTTGGGGGTCCGTTGTTGTCGTGCCGTGGCTACCGCTCGCAAGGTGTTCGGAGAAATTCCCGACACATCATGGGTTGCCAAACGGTTTAGGTAGTGGGCTGGAGGGCCTCGGGTTTGGCCTGAGGACGGGTAGTATAGCTCGTGGGAGCCATGGGAAGGCATCTTGGTTGTTTGGGCCTAGCCTTTGTGATATGTGTCGCGTTGCACGGCGGGTTGACAGGGCAGTCCCGGGTTGACTCGGGTGTTGAAAGTAAACGGCTCAACGACGTGCATCTGAGGGTCGGGGGTGGCCCTGACTTGCTGGAGGGTTGCCGTAGGATACGGCTATTGTGTTCGAGCTACGGTTGGGCCCCCGGCTTGCTGTAGAACGGCTGGGATATATGCGCCCGTAAGGTGCTCGAAAAAATTCCTGATATGCGAGCACGGGCCATATAGGCATTGTAACGGCTATCGGAGCCCGTGGTTGACTGGAAAAAGTCTTCCTTGGACTTTTGAAGGCTGGAGGGAGGCATCTTGGGGAGAACCCCGGCCTCGTTGCTGGTTGCCACATGTCGTGGCCTGTGGTCAGGGGGGTTAAGTTAACGGAAGTCTGCACGTAAAACCATGCACTGGGTGTACGCATGATAATGCTTTCCCACGAAGAACAAGACTATTTTGCAACTGATCTATGCGGGAGGAGAAGTATTTTATTCTTCTTATCATGGATTAATAGACAGTGTTATTCTTCATTTGGTTGAGATTAAAATGACTTATTTTTTTTTCAAATTTTCAACTTATATTTAATTAATAATAATTATTATGATTATGACTAATGATAAATTTAATTAATTATATTTGATGATCTTGATTTCTAATAATAAAATTATTATCAAATTAATTTTTTTATTAATTATGATTAGCACAAATGAAATTAGTACTTAAGATATTTTTTTATTTTTAATAATAATTAATGGTAATAATATTATTATTTTAAAATTATTCCCCTCTTATTGATGCCTAATTAACAGTATCATAGGATTTGTTAATGTGTATCTATACTACTCTTGATTATTAATATTGTTAAATTTATAATTTTAGCTCATCATCATTAATAAGAATAAGATTTTTTTTAATAATAATTATTACTAATGATATTATTTTATGTGAGATGTAGAGGGAGGGAGGAGAGAGAGAGGACAGTGTAGTGAGAGGGAGAGAGAATGGGGTTAGAGGTGAGAGATAACTCATTTCAACCTTTTGTTAGAACGAGTTATTTCCGTATTTGAGATTATCCTTATTTTTCTTAATTCGATATATCTCCGTCAATTTTTACTATATCAAATGAAGAATAGAATTGAAATGTAAATGATCTCGATATAACCTCGGACCAAACATCACCTGCGACTTACATGCTGTAAAGTACGATAAAAAGTACGATAAAAAATACGATATAACCTTGGGCAAGAGTAAAGTACGATAAAAAGTAGCATAATTTAAATCCAGATTTGATATGACTTATATGACTTACACGTGATCCACTGTCTAGGCGGCTCAAGATGATTGTGTTGGGACAGACTTGGATTAGCCTTTTCAGTTTTCGGGCCCCAATCCGAGTGGATAAAAAATAATTGTCAAATCAAAATGATTCAATGTGAATACGGTGTGTTCTCAAGAATACACGTTCAGATGTGCTGCACATCTAGATGTGCAGTGACTCTAATTTTTTTTAAAATTTTTTTTGGAATAACTCTCAAGGTATCCTAATTTAGGTGTAAATCACATCACTATTGAATTGCTCAAAAAAAATCAGATTTAATCAATAGTGTTGAACTCATTCTTTTAAAAATTAATCTATTTTATTTTTAATTTTTTAGATAATCGGATGGTGACGTGACTTACACTCTAAGTTAGAGTATCTCAAAAATTACTCAAAATAATTTTTTAAAAAAATTAGAGACACTGCACACCCAGGGTGTGCAACGAGCCTTTCTCGTTCTTGAAATAGATTGGGTCAAGTTGGATCGATGAATAGGATTAGGTTTTCTTGGATGTAGCAGAGTTGTAAACTGGAGGAGTTTGACCTACCTAGACCCAACACTCTTAAGCTCGGACTCGGTAGTGTCTCTTAAAGCCCGCTTTGATAATGGGGTTGTCGGGGGTTGCGCTATACTATAAGAAAAAGTGCGATTACAAATGGAAATTTGTGACTGACATTTGTGATGGAAATTTCCGTCTGAAATTTGCGCCGGATTAATTTCCGTCTGAAATATTGTCTAAAATATGTAATTACACACGGAATTTCAGACGGTAGTACACACGGAAAACATTCCATGTGAAATTTTACACGGAATTTGTGACGGATTATTAAACTGTTCGAAATTTGTGACCAAGAATATGTGACGGCCGACTCCGCCTGAAATCTCACTTTTTCTGGTAGGAGAGAGAAGGCCCCACCTCTCCCTCACACAGTCGCGTCTAACCGATCCCGGATAACGTAATTCATCATCCGGGGTCGATTACGCTACCCCTGCTCGATTATCAAAAGGGCCCTAAAAATTTCTTGGATAAACGGTAAATGGGCCAAGTCTTGGGTAATTTAAATAATATTAAACTTAAAATGACCTAAAGGTAGAAGGTTCTATGTAAACTTAACACACTGATTTCACAAATAGTCCAGTTTAAAGGCGAAATTCACAATATATATATATATATATATATATATATATATATATATTTGTATTTAATATAGGGGACAATGAGTCTATTATTTTGGTAAATGATCGAGTATAGTTAGACCCGAAAACCAGGTCCAAACTGAACATGTATGGTTTCAGACTCACTTTGACAATCTTGTTAGACCTACTAAATTGAGTTGAGGCAACTAGAAAATAGGCTGTGACGAGGGCATGGCATAACTAAATATTTAACAACATATGTGCATTTTTTTTAAAATTTATCTACTCTTTTTAAACAAAAAGGGCCCCAAATTAAACATCACAAGACCGGTCTAGACGTTGTCCAATTAGATCCCTAAGACGACTAATCCATGATTACTTTTGATGGAAAGTAACAGAATCACAGAGAGTACCAATATGTCACCATTAATTTCTAACCTAATAAAATCAACCTCGGCCTCTCGTATCTATCAAATAATATGGTCTACAACTAAAATCCTGGGGAGTCGATATGTACGCCATCCAAACCGACCTCAAAAGATGTGACATATGCTTCCTCCGACACACAAAGTGTGGAGGACCATCGGAAGAAGACACCCCTACAGACCAAAGATCCCTTGTTAGTTAAGTTAGGGCGCGTTCTGAGAACGCACTCGGACTCGGACTTTCGAACGTTAATCGATGGATAATATTTAATTTTTATTAAATAGTCACTGTGATTATTAACTTTCGTGACGATGAAATTTTAAAAAAGAGAGAGAATTAGATATAAAAATATCTCCTTCTCATAATCTCTCTAAATAATCTCAGAGTTGATTCTGACTATTTTAAATGACGGAGAATCTCACATATCCTGCACATTTATACGGTCACAGAATTATTTGGGGAATGAATAAACAACGGCGTTTTCAAACGCTCCCTTGGTACACTTGGATGTACCCTTGTTTGAAATAATAATAGGATATGAAAATATATATCAGAGAAAAATTGTGAGTCCCATCTTTTTTCCTCGCACACATCCGTCGTTAACTAGGGTGAGACATCTTATTCGTACCCGGCCGAGTCACGAAGAAAATATATGCAATAGAAATTAGAACCCAACGTGCACAGTGGAGACACATATACAAGTAAAGTCTTCTCATTTTGGGTGCGACTTACACGAGGAGGAGGGGGGATGTTTTCCTTTTTTTACGAGGAAGCATTGCAAATCTTTTGCCGATGGAAGTAATCCACTTGTATTCAATGCAATGACCGCACGTAGCCAGAGTTATCTCACACACAGTCTGATGCAGTCTTGTGAGAGTAAAAAATAAGATCGTAGATCAATGAAAAATATTTTATAAGAGTGAAAAATAATTTGGAGCAATAAAAAATAACTCATAAAAATAAAAAATAGCCCATAAACTTACATAAGTGAAAATGGTACGAAGAGTGAAAACTAATCTACAAAACTGGAAAATATTTCATAAAAAATAAAAAATAATTTATAAATTCACATGAGTAAAAAAAAGTGCATATATTTCACTCTTATAAATTATTTTACACTCATATGCGCTATTTTCATTGATCTCTAATATTTTTCACTCTTGCATAAACGTATCAAATTACGTACGATATTGTAGTGGCCCAAAATTTATATAAATAATTTCTGGATTATTTATAGAATTTTCTGGAATTTATTAAGAATTTATAAAGGGTAAATTGGACTAACAAATGAATTAATGTTGAGATTATAAGGCCCAATTATGTTAAATAACTAATCCGGCTTCGATAATTGAAGCCCAATAGGTTGAAGGACCAAGACCATTGAGTTTTGCCCATATTCTAGAAGGTTACTTAGCCTATTCACGAATTATAAGGATAAATACCCCTTATATAGATAATTATATGGATAAACAAACAAAAGAGTTTGAATTTTATTGAATTCTGCGCATAGCGACTGTAACGGTCTATCGTGCGACCGCCACAGCCAGGTAACACATCTGTCTTGGACCGTTACGCCCTATCAGTTTCGTGAAGTGAAGAACAAGCAAAAATATTAGATTTTTGATAGTTTATCTCTTAGGGATCGAGATGGGAAGACTAGTAGAGGTGTTAAGGACTCTCAGAAATCGATCTAAGCTTTAACAAGGACTCTAGAATCAATCTAATCCTCAAACCCAAGCCAAAGCTCTTTATATAGAACCCAATTCTGAACTGAGCGACCCTTACTTTTGGCTCGTGAAGAATCAAGGTAAGGAGATAGAATCTCGGGTAAGTTCTTTAGAGTGTTTTGTTCCTAATACTTTAGACTAACTACCCTCAAAATCTCATGTTAGGAGATCAAGTAACCAAGGAGATAAAGGCTTCTAAAATCGCTCATTCTGTCATAGCAACCCAGGATTCAGAGCAAAGGACTGCTGAAGATCAAGGAATTAGGACGCCCAAACAAGATAAGTAGGGAAGGGTTCTTTAGAACTTTTTGTTTCTCTTAATTTCATCTTCTTACCCTCCAAATTTCACGCCTATAGGTCAAGAGATTGAAGAATTAGGACGGTGTAAAGTTGCTGAAAAATCACAGGAAGAGAAGAACTAGGGCAACCCTTGAAGACTCAAATTAGAAGTTTGAAAGGTAGGTTATCTCATGAACGATAAAAACACATTGTTAGAAATAAAACCCCTCTTGATTTGCTCGATTTCATACTTTATATGTAGAGAATTTCATGTTTTACTAGAATCTATGCACTTATATGTCATGCATGCATATTCTTAGCCCTAACTAAGTTAAAATGGAATCTTCTTGTCAATTTACAGAAAATCCTATGCATATTGTTAGTTTAGCCTTCGTTCTATCATGTGGAAGTTTATATATGATTTCCAGACATGATGTGAGTTAAAACATTAGAATCTTCTTGTTCTATTTACTGTCAGCAATGCTCTGACGGATTACACTTAGACCGTCACATGACTGTAACGGCCTAACGATGAACTGTTACATAGCCTGTCGTATTTTAATTTCTCTATTATCTCTGACGGTCCCACGATAAACCGTCACAGCACGGTGACGCCCCTATGCTAGACCGTCAGAGTACTGTGTTCTGTCAACCCGAGACAGAATTGAAACCAGTCAAATTAACTTATAAATAAGCCTAGTTATCTAAGTTTTAACATGTTTTCATAAACCTGGAGTTATTTATTGGTTCATGATAGGAATTGCGTGTTCAAGCATTTTTGAGTTATTTTGAAAATACATGTTAATTTCATTAACTAAACTCTATAGTTTGTATTTAAATCATGATTTTTAAATATTAACGAAGTTTTACCCTGATTTCACATTGTTACACATTCTTTCTGTCTATATAGTCAATTTCTCTAAGTACATGGCATATATTCCGCTATATGACCATTAGTTTACACTTGTACACTATAGGAACATATTCTTGAACTTGAGGACCTCTCTATTGGATATTCATTCTAATGGACTAGGAAATCTTGTTTCAAGGCCTCCGAAATTCTCCGCGAGCTTGGGATTCCCCCTAGGACGCCGAGTTGGTTGTACCATGAAAGCCCAATTATTAGAAAATACTATTGAAGTTTCTGGGTTTTGAAATGTAACGGATCTAGATTAGACCGTCAGGCTGATATAACGGCCTACTAAACAACCGTCACATTTACTGAGTCTATTTTATTGTTTCTGGATTCAGATCATTGTAGCGGCCCAATACTGGAGCATTATGTTCATGTAACGGCCCATTAATTGACCGTCACAGTTCTTGAGTACATTGACCCGAGGTTTAACCCAAGGGTTGATATTCTAAAGTTCCTAGATAGATTATTGATGGTTTAGGACTTGTCATATTGTCCAAAGAAACTTAATTTAAATTATGAAGATATCGAATGTATCGTTATGCTGCCAAATTATTTCCATGAGCATAACATTGTCTTAAATCATTCTTGATCTCTCATGTCCAAATTGAAGCGTTCATTCATTGATTATTATTTGAACTTGTTATATTCTTGGCCATATTTTATTGCTTGGAACGTGGAAATAGCTTGATTTATACTTGAAAATGTCATCGAGCACTGATTGTGTTCAAGGGCTCTATGCTAGTCCCCTCGGCTGATTGTCGGAAACATACTGTAAACCATGGGGTATGATGTTACTGGCGTCGCATTACGCTGGGAGTACTTTCTCTATAAAAAAGTGAAGATCCGCGGGCATCATGAAAATACTTGTACATGACTTTCTTGCTTGTTACATGATATTCCACAGAAATTCACCAACTACTTACTCATAAGCAAAAGATGTTGGGTGATGACTACGTAGTATTGCTAGTACATTCTTGTTACATTTTTGTTCATGAAAGGCCATGCTACATTCTTATTCATAATTGTTACATTCTTGCTAGTTTATACTTGCTCATTCTATCCTACACGAACATCGTATTATTTTGGTTTAGTCGCGTGATTGATCGCATTCGCATGATTTTATCTTATTCTTTAGAGCCAAAATGTTAATTACTTTAATAGTGCCTTCATGTTGATGCGAAGATACCTACTGGGCAAGTGTGCTCATTACCTATTTCCAATCTTTTCAGGAGATGGAAGTGAGTCGGGATCGGACTCGGAATATTCAAATAGCGGGTCCGAGAGTGAATGAAGAATGAGTGAAGACTTAGGAAGTCTACATTGTTTAGATTGAGTCTATGTAATTTTCTATTTTCTTGAGTCTAGTATGATGAAGGAAGTTGAATTAGTGATTTTTAATGAAATGAAAGTTCAAGTTGAATAAATATTGTGCAATTGCATCGTTATGTGTGATTATCTTACGCTCTGATCGTTCTTCCTTACAAGAGACATATCATGCCGGCTGTTCACGTTTCTCGAGCTAATCTTCCGCTGTAATAAAGGCTCGGGACGTGACAATTAAGTTGATATCAGAGCATAAATCTCAAGACTTAGGGAGAAGAATCATGTCATAAGATAAGTCCAATGTTTAAGGACCCCTACCTATGAACTAAGGAAGAAAATTTCATACCCACGTGAGAATTCGGTAGAGCCCGGGATAAGATAGTTAATTAGCTTTAAGATTATTTTCTCCCAATTCCATGAGAGGTAACAAGTTGTTATATTTCTCTCAAGTACCCTTCAAATATGTTCCCGTCCTACATTTGTGCTATTTGATACTGGTGCCTCTCATTCTTTTATCTCCACTACTTTTACAAAAATATTACCAATTGTATCAGTTCCTTTACCTTCAGATCTTGCTATTACTACACCCTTAGGTTCTGGAACAAAGCTCACCGAGTATTATCCTGATAGTGAGGTAATAGTAGAAGGTCACAATCTCCCCGCAAACCTAGTATGACTTGACATGAAACGTTATGATGTCATTTTAGGGGTAGATTGGCTCATAGATCATAATGCCGATATTAACTGTCGAAATAGGATTATATCCTTTAGAAAGCTCAGTCTTCCAAGACTTTTCTTCCTTGGCACCAAGTATAGGAAACATCCCACTATCATAACTTCTCTTCACGCTTGTAAACTCATCTCGCAAGGATGTGAAGCTTTTCTTGCTTCTGTCATTGTTACTGAGTCCAAGGAAATTATCATAGCAAACATTCCTATCGTAAATGAGTTTCCAGATGTGTTTCCACCAGACTTACCAAATTTACCACCCGAGAGGGAAGTAAACTTCACCATCGAACTCACTCCAGGAGCAGCACCTGTTTCTATAGCCCCTTATAGGATGTCCCCCACGGAACTCAAGGAATTAAAAAGACAGTTGCAGGAACTACTAGACAAGGGTTTCATCAGACCTAGCACATCCCCCTGGGGTGCGCCGGTTCTTTTTGTCAAGAAGAAGGATGGCTCTCTCAGGCTGTGTATAGACTACCGGCGACTGAATCAACTCACAATCAAGAATAAATATCCGTTGTCGCGTATTGATGAGCTCTTTGATCAGCTTTCGGGAGCAGAATATTTCTCCAAGATATACCTCAGGTCAGGTTATCATCAGCTTAGAATTAAAGAAGAAGACATCTATAAATCGACTTTTCAAAGTCGTTATGGCCACTATGAATTTATGGTAATGCCGCTTGGGTTAACAAATGCCCCAGCCGCATTTATGCAACTCATGAACAATATTTTTCAACCATATCTGAACCAGTTCATCGTCGTCTTCATTGATGATATCTTGATATATTCCAAGATAAAAGAAGAGCATGAAGAACATTTGAGGATAGCTTTGCGAACACTTAGAGAACACATGCTCTATGCCAAGCTTAACAAGTGTGAATTCTGGTTCAAGGAAGTCTCATTCCTAGGCCATATTATTTCAAAAGAAGGTATTACTGTGGATCCTTCTAAAGTAGAAGCTGTCAGAAATTGGAGCCGGCCAACGACCGTGTTGACACCCGTTTTATACCGATAAGTTGAGTCATTTCTCTTATTCACTTTTTTTGATGCCTCGGGTTGACCGTCACTCGTTGGGACTATTTTCAGGTGTATTTTGGGCCAGTTTTATGTGTAACCTCCCTCCTTGGTGGAGTCCGCATCGATTCGGGGCTTGTTGGGCCTTGGTTTTTGGTTGATTGAACATGTTTATAAAAATCAAGCGTCCTAGAGCATGTACGGTTCAACCTCAGCCGTTCCACACTGGAGCGGTTAGATATGGACCGTTCATACATTTATGATTGATTTTTGAGGATTTTCTTAATTTTCACCGACAGGGCTTTGAGCGGTCCTCTCCTAGCCGTTCAACTAAATGAACGGTCTTACTTCATGATGCGGGACGGACACGGGGACCGACTCTACGTGGTATGGACCTCGGACTCTAGATGCGGACACGACCAGCAACACATGATGGGAGAGACATTAGGCCCGACACGGAGAGCTCCTATGGGCTATACGTCGCTAACAGAACGCAAGCTCACTCGTCGTCCCAAGCGAGGGAAACGCGGATCGTGTGCGATTGAAGAACCGGCAGAGTTCAAGGTAGTTAGACTCACTTCCGGACTCGGATCGAGTCGCGGGACGGGTCACTCTCACACTCACAGCGGTGACATGAACACACGGGCTAGTACCTATCGCTCTCGGCAGCGGTAAAAGACCATATACTAGCTAAGCAAATGAACGTCAAGAGGTTCGGACCATTACCTCCAAGCACCCGGCGTGGCGAAGACAACCCCGGCCGAATCACGGACTCCCAGTTAACAATAATTATAGCAATACACTAAGTCGACCCACTCCACGCAGGGAGGTAAAAGGTCACATATGGGGTCCGGGAATCACGCAACTCGGGTTGACGGGCAGCATCTTGATGTCGCCCGGCGGTGCCGAACTCCGCGTTTTAGTGCTTTCCGAACGGCGGGTCCTATGGGCCCGTGGGGCCCACGGGTGGCGCTAGCCTCCGGATCTGTAGGAGTGGGACCCACTGTGATGGGTACCCCTGGTGGCGTGCCTCCATGGACGGCGGTCATCCGGGAACACCGATCGGGGGTCGATCGGCCCCGATTCCCAACTCTTGAACTAATAACCCACGGATTTTGGTTACTGTCTTCCGGTGCGTGCTCCGACGAAAACGACCCCTGCGATCAATCCCGACGTCGGATTGGGACGCATGAGCTATCGTTGGAAAGCGCTCTTCAAGTGCTTCAATGTAGACCCAGAGAGATCTGTTGGATCTGGTCGGATCAGAACTTTATTGAATTTACAAGTCCCTGTTGTACAGTAACCGAAATCTCAGATCTGCAGGGCACTTGTCTGAGAACCACCGTTGACCGCCTAGTGAACCTCCGATTCAGCTCTTGAGCTCTTCTTAGAAGTTGTAGGGAATCAAACCACGGAACTGGGACTATTTTTATAATTTGATTTGGAGGTGGCTCCGATTTATTATGATTTTTGGGGGTGACTGGTGGTCAGATCTGGAAACAGGTGGACAGAACTGTAGATGGGTCTGAGAACGATTTTTAGAAAATATGAGATGGGCGAATCAAAAATTGAGAAAAATTGTGGATGAAGGGGTGGATGGATGGAACCCCCAGTAAAATTGGGCGAACTAACAGAAATCAAAACGTGGCTCTAAGATATGAAACGCAGGACGGATGTGAACCTAGACATAACTCTGGCAGAACCAAAATGGAAGAGTGGACGAAAATCAAAATATAGGAAACGTGATCTGAATGCTGGCCTGATTTTTGTGGGTGGGGAGGAACATCCCAGGAATAACTCCTCCAAATTTGGTATCCAAATGAGCTCGGGGAAGACCTGTGAATTTCGAACAAGCTGCTGTGGTACTGCGCAGGCAGAACTCCGTTGATGGCGATGGCGGTGCGGTGGCGGCTCGTGGCGGCGGCGGCGATCGTCGGAACCGATACACGAGGCGTCACACCTCAGAATGGAAGCCTTCACAGCTTCAAGGGGGAGAGGGAGGAGAGAGGATGGGGGCGCACCAGCCCTTGCTCTTAGAATTAGTTTGATTCAAATGGCATTAAATCTTCCAAAATGGAAAATACAAGCTTAAATAGGTTACATCTCACATCCATCCACAACCGTAGGATCTAGGGGTGGGAGATGAAGGGCTGGGATGGCATGTGACACACACACACAAAAATAAATAAAAAATAAGGGGAGGGGGGCGGCCTATTGACTATGGTGGCAAGGGGGGATAAGTTGGTAGCCACCTTGGACTTTGAAGTCCACTTGTCTCCCATGTGCCTTTTACCATTCAAACTTCTAGATGCCTCCATTTGACATGTTGACTGACCCCACATGGGGCCCATGGGCTGAGGTGGATCAATGGGAGGGGCCTGGGGGTCCCGTGGGGCCCAAGGGTCCCATTTTTAAAATAAGCCCCTCGTACACTCATAATTACATACCGAATACAACGAAATAAACACAAATTACACACACATAAAGGCTAACTAAATATGATAAATGGGGAGGCTCAAGGCGGAGTCTCCAGGCTGTCTCCGAGGCAGATGGACGCTGTGGTGGCCCGAGTCGTGCTCCGTGTGCGGTACCGGTGGCTCGGCGTGTCGCGCCGCTCAACTGCTCGGGTGTCCGCACCAATTCTCCCCGGGTGGGAGAAATTCGACCCTGTCAAGTAAGGGTCTGCATCGCTCCCGGATCGCTCCAGAAGGTCCGGACCTGAGTCATGAGCCGCATGAAAGTGCTGGGGACATTGGTCAACCCAAAAGGCATGACCAACCACTCATATAGACCGTCCTTGGTCTTAAACGCAGTCTTCCACTCATCACCTGGCCTAATCCTCACCTGATGGTAGCCACTCTTAAGATCGATCTTCGAAAAGATAGTGGCACCTGCCATCATGTCTAGCATGTCATCAAGGCGGGGAATAGGGAACCTGTACTTCACGGTGATTTTGTTGATAGCACGACTATCAATGCACATTCTCCACGTGCCATCCTTCTTCGGGGCGAGTAATGCGGGCACATCACATGGACTCATGCTGTCCCGAACAGACCCTCTCTGCACTAACTCATCGACCTGCCGTTTAAGCTCGGCATGCTCCGTGGGACTCATGCGATAATGAGGAAGGTTGGGCAAAGAAGAGCCCGGAACAAGGTCGATGGCATGCTGAATATCCCGCATGGGTGGGAGTCCCTCGGGAAGCTCATCGGGGAATACATCAGCATACTCCTACAGAATGGGAACAACCTCGGGTGGGAGCTCACCCTCGGGGTCCCGCTCCACCTCTCGGACCGTAATGGCAAACAACGGACAGCCCTGACTAAGCTCCTGCTCCATTTCTCGGGAGCTAATCATCATCAATCTCCTCGTCGAGGGCTCTCTTGGGTCAGAGGTAACGGTCATAGCCCGAGCTGGGGATGGGGTACTAGGCCCTGGAACGGAAGGCTTCGGAGTACTAGGGCCAGTAGGACCCCTGACTGATGGGCTCTTGGGCCGAACGGGTTGGAGGGTGACCCGCTGGCCAGCGTGGTCGAAGGTACAGGTGTTCGACCGGCCATGGAGCGTGGCATCCCGGTCGAATAACCACGGCCTACCGAGAATGATACTGCCTGTAGATCTCTTTAAAAATCCACTTAAGGAAAATATTAAGAATAAAAAGCAATAATCAATAAACAATAGTGGAGATGAAACATGCACGAGGTGCTAAAAGGAGGTTGTGATGTGATCGCCAGAGACACGAGGGTCTCAAGTGGAGATGATAAGGGGAAAGTGATCGCAAATACCTCAAATGTGCGGTTGATTGTGAGTACTCCTTTTCTCTTCAAATCGGCCGGCCGACGAAGAGAGTTCTTCAACTTGGTTACCCTTGCAAAAAAAAGACACACAACACAAAAGAATTGGATTAGAAATAATGTGTGTGTAGCATCAATTCTTAATAAAGATGAGCATGAAAATTGATTAAGAACACACCTTAAGGGTATTAGCCCTTAAACCCCTATGCAAAGAGGGTGTGGGAGATGTATGATGAATGCAAATAATAATAAAAAAAGGGGAGGTCTCAATATGATGATTGAGAAAGAATTATCAATAACAATGATGCATGCATGTGAATTATGAACTAAAATAAAAATAAGATAGGGGAGAAGGGGAATAGAAAAATCTGATTGTTTGGCTTTGATGCTCGATGGGGAGAAACTTCAAGAGGGATGAAGAGGTTGATCGTGAGAAGCCCTCCTTAGCCAAAGGCCACCTTCGGTTCCTGTAAAAAGAGACAAAAGAAACAAACAGAAGAAAAGGGAGCAGAAGAAGAAGAAGAAGAAGAGAAAAAAACAGAAGAGAAGGGAGACGGAAGAAGAAGAAGACAGCAGCAGAAGAAAGAAAAAAAAGGAAGAAGAAGAAGAAATAATAAAAACAACAGGGAAGAAAACCTCCGGCATCCAACCCCTTAACAGAGCTAAATGCTCTGTTTAAATAGAATTGGATGAGAGATAAGAAGGCAAGAGTCCTACGAAGGGGAAGGATAAGAATGGGCAAGAGCCCAAATCAAGTAGGCATCTATCGAAGCAAGGACTCTCTGGGGAAAGGGCTGCGAAGGCAGACGGTGAAACACGCCTTAGGTCAGGGCGTCAATTTACGAATTGACGACCTACGCATAGGGCGTTTCTCAAAAACACGCCCTGCACAAGGGCGTTTCTCAAAAACCAAATTTAGAAATAAAAACTCCCCATATTTGAAAAATGTAAAACACGCCTTAATTAAAGCCACGTTTAAAAACATGCCCCTGAGAAGGGCGTTAATTTCAAGAGCTCAAATGGGGAAGTCGGTCAAAACCAAAAGAATTAACGCCCTCAGGTGAGGTCGTCCTTTCTTTAAGAAACGCCCTAGATTAAGTCATGTTTTAAGAAAACACGCCCTTACCCAGGTCGTAAATTCAGAAAATTCAGAAAATAAAAAATGGGGAGAAATAGATAAAATGGGAAAGACACGCCCTAGACAAGGACGTGTTTCAAAAACACGCCCCTGATGAGGGCGTGAATTCATAAAATAGAGATAAATGCCCAAAAAATCCAGAAAAATAGGACAAGGGAGGTAAATTGGGAAAAATAGGAGAAATCAGGGGCAATCCATGAAAAGTGGGAAAACCACTCAAATAAGCTGATTTGAGGGTCAAATGGGGCATCGCAGAGCGATATGAAATATACTCAAAATAATGTCAATTTTGACGTGTCTACAGCTGCCCCGCCTTGGCGTCTGCTTTGCAAGGAAGCGTAGCAAACTGAAAAGTAGATGCCAAGGTGTGATGAGACACGTAATCAATATCACTTGATGAGAATCAAATCAAAAGCACGAGATGAAGCAAATCTCGGGAAATCCAACGAAATCAACAATGTTTGGATAAAAGGGGAGATGTGCACGCGGTGCACGAAGGAGATAAAAATAAAATGATCAACTTCCAACGCGGTGGAAGTACCTCAGGTCACAAACCTGCAAGTTTCACCATTGGGGAGCGGTTACCAGCCAGTGGACGTGCTGCAGCCAAGGTGGATCAAAGGAAAGGAGATTAAAAAATAAGATGATAAAAATCCAAACAAGGAGCTTTCGAGAAAATCACCCAAAACAGCGACAAAACGAACTGAGGACTCAATTCGGCATGGAATATCTCACATCGAAGATCAAGATCAATTTGACCCACAAAAACAGCTTATCAGAATGATTTTCAACAATTGTTTCAAATGCCTACATGAATGCATGCTGGGTTTAAAGGGAAAATTAAATCAAACGAAAAATATAGAATAATCAAGGATAATATTGTTAAACTGCCCAGACTGGGTCAAGAAACCGATTCTGCGAGCTGATACTAAGCCGAAGCATGTTTATCCGCGCACCAACTCGTAAAAAGGGAACCATCGTCCCCAGCCTTGGACGGCTCAACGGCCTATCCGTGTGACTAAGACTCCTCTGGAATCGTCATTGTTTTTGATGAAGGGGAACTCAAATTCCAGTTTTGCCAAAGCCACAAGGTCCTTGATATAATCTAATAGCGTAATAACATATAGTAGAATGCATACAGGGAGATGGTGATATCAATAAGCATGGGAACTGAGAAATGAGCTGCAAGCACCGTGGGACTTTGATGATGATGCCCAGTCGGCGGGACCAAGAGCTTCTTATCCTGCGCTCAAAAATTCATCAGCCAAGATATAAAAGATAACAAGCAATGAATGAGGCATTTAAGCATAACAATCATTAAAGCATCAATCATAGCATGTATATGGCATGAATAGCACAAATTAAATCATGGTATTGCAAATCATCATTGTTTGTTGTTTGTCATGAGGATGACAATCTGGCTAATCAAGTTTTGGAGTTAAATAATCAAGATCTGATATAATGCCCATCGGCAGAGTAATCAGGGAATGATAATGCCCCTTGGCAAAGTGATCAAGTGAATCAGCAGGAGTTGATTGAAAGATTTGGAGATGAATAATCAGAATGATATTCAAGAGATAATCAGGAGATATAACAATCAAAATGATATAGGGAGATGATAATCAAAAATGCCCAGGGTGGCATGTCATGAAAATATCGGGAAAGAATCAATAGATTGATAGCAATGAGTGGAGAGAGGACTCATCCCGTGCTCCTGGTCCTTGGAAAGTTATTCCTGCAAAACACCATCAGAAAATACAATGCAAAATTTTTGGATTTTGGAAATATGTAAATTTTTTATGAGATTTTGGAAATATTCAAATTTTTGTGGAATTTTGGAAATATTCAAATTTTTGTGGAGATTTTGAAAATATTCAAATTTTTGTGGAATTTTGGAAATATTCAAATTTTTGTGGAGATTTTGGAAATATTCAAATTTTTGTGGAGATTTTGGAAATATTCAAATTTTTGTGGAGATTTTGGTTAGACATTGCTAAAGCAGCATCAAAGGGTGTTTTTGAACCACTGGCTAGGGGTCCTCGTTTCCTCCCTTTTTGCTTAAAACTGCCCAAAGCCGGGCGTGCATTGAAAGGGTGGCGCCCTATAACTGACTGCCCTTGATTAACGATGCCCCTACCAAGGCCATACCCGAGAAACATTCGGTCTTGGAGGGAGAAGAGAAGAATAATTGGGGACAAACTTCGTGCAGGATGGGAGATATCAGGGTTTCCAAGGTGTTAACCCTCAAAGAGGTAGTCTGTTGCGCTGGGGCTTTGTGCCTTTGATTTTTAGACCCTTGACATGCATACGACCAGGGTTTTCCCTGCGGGGAATTTGCCACTCTTGACATGCCATAATTCTCAATTTACTTTTATCGAGATTTTGACTTGATTTTCATAATAGCCCTTTTTGGCGAGATGTATATCATGAAATTCATATGAAAAACTCATATTGATTTTGGGTCAAGACTGCCCCTATTTGAGACTCCTCTCGTATTGGGGATTACCGAGGTTGGGTCATCTTATCCGTCAGTCTCTTGCCCTTGCATTCGGCCGAGTGAAGAAGAGAAAAGACTTTTAGATATACTCATGGCATGGCCAAAGTAGGGACGGTGTTTTAACCAAAGGAGCCGGCTAAGGACGCCGTGAAGTGTGTGAGGTGCCCAGCTAAGGGTTACTCTTAACAAGCGGGGAGAGAATGTTGAATTCCCAATGCTGGGTTCTTTATCAACCAAAGGTGCTGCATAGTAAGTCTAAAGACTCTTTTTTAGAATGATTTAATTAAGCAAAAGCCTAAGATAAAGGTTTAAAACAACACTCTTAATCTTGTTAAGAAGCACTTCATTTTGAAAATCATGCGTGAAGTAATGAGGGAATGATATCATAAAAATGTATACTTACGCCAATATGTTACCTTGCAACCGTTGTAGAAGCAGCTGTCAGAGGCGAGGTTGATCATCGTGGGATCTGTCCTCTTTGGCAGTCAAAAGGATTGGAAGCAAAGGATTTTGGGAGTGGCTTAACAAGAATGAGTGGTGCTCAAACCAGACTCAGACGAATAAGGAGAAAAGGAAAAGAGGCGAGGGCTAGAACTCCCTTACTAAGGCGTGGAGACCCTGATCACATGGAACAGTCTACAGAAGAAGCGGAAAATCAAGAAGAGGGGTGAGGACTAAAGCCTCGAAAGCAATGGGAGAAAGGGCAGATGCCCAGAGCAGTGGATGTGGAAGAAGTTGGGTCAGACCCATGATTAGGAGGAATCAGAAGAAGAAATTGATAGATGGAAAGAGGTGGATCTGGAGGGTCCGGAGGCGGAGGAGAATCGTGAGAGGAGAAATTATCCGGAGGCTCCGGAGGGACAACGAAAGAAGGGACGCGATGCCCTGGGAAGAAATATGGAAAAAGATGATGAAAAAGGAAGAAGAAAATGAAGGAGGTGATGTCCTGGAGGAGCAGAAAGATGAATCGGAAGAAAGATGGATGGTCCGGAGGTTCCGGAGGAATGGGATGGAAAGGGGCGTGATGCCTTGGAAAATGATAGAGAGAATAAGACGGAGAATCCGGAGGTTCCGGAGGAATGATGGAAGGAGGGACGCGATGCCCGAGGGGAAAGTCCGGAGGTTCCGGAAGAATGAGGTGGAAAGGGGCGTCATGCCCTAAGCAGAGAGATAAAACACCTGGGAATTCCAGGGAAATAGGGGGAAAGGGGACGCGATGCCCCGGGGAGAGTGGATTAGAAGAGAATGAAGGTGAATAAGATGGGAAATGCGGGATATCCGGAGGTACCGGAGGAAGCAAATGGAAAGGGGCGTCATGCCCTGGAAAAAGATAGAAAGAATAGGACGGAGAATCCGGAGGTTCCGGAGGAAGAAGATGAAAAGGGGCGTGATGCCCGAGGGGAAAGTCCGGAGGTTCCGGAGAAATAAAATCAGTAAGGAGAAGATGGAAAGGGGCGTCGTGCCCGAGAGAAAGGTCCGGAGGTTCTGGAGAAATAGAATCAGAAAGGGCGAGATGCCCAAAGAGGAGGGATAAAATTCCTGGAAGTTCCAGGGAAATGGCAGGAAGGGGGACGCGATGCCCCAAGGGGAGTGGATAAAAGGATGAATATGAATAAGATGGGAAATGCGGAATATCCGGCGGTGCCAGAAGGCGAGGAAGATACGGGTTTGGAAACCCGGGAAGCAGGAGGTGCAAATGCATGTAATGGGATGGATGCGATGAATGCATGAAATGCAAAGAATATGAAGAATGTGAAGGGCGAGAGGATGAGATCCTCCTCCTAACCAAGGGAATGGCCCATGAAGAAAAAGTGATAGAGATGGATGAATAGAAAGTGGAGCAAATAAGGGATGGCCCCTTAGCATTAAGATAACTGCCCCTCCATGGCAGTGAACATGTACGGTCAATTGGCCCAATAAAAGAAGCTTCAATAGTAAAAGACAACTCCCTTGGAAAGCAAAGATCAATAATGTGGGGGAGTTGTAGAGTTGGAACGGGAAGCATTGAGTTGCCCATTGAATGTGGTGTATATGGAATGTTGAGCAAAATGGGCATTCGCCCCTTGTAAGGAATAATGAATTCTGGATTGGAAAGTTTGAACAAGGGGTGCCCTGCCTGGCCCTTGGATGGCATCAATTCTTGGCATTCTTCCCTGAGCAATGGCGGTGACTTGGCCTCTGCGACCATGCTCGGCACAATAATCCGGATTGGCATCCGGTAAATGACTTCTTGAATCTTGAATCGCATAACCGTGGCCACATCTGTCTTGCCCGGCTCTTGATCACCTTCGGCACAAGTACTTGCAGAAGCACTCCCATTCCGAGTAGTAAAAGGAGGTGAAGCGGAGGCGGAAGGCTTTGTGAGTGGTGGAGGTATAATGGAAAGTGTTGGCGTAAGTGGAGGCGGAGGTTCAAACACATCAAGTTTCTCCCTTTGCTTGCAAGCGGTCGGGGTTAGCTCGAGTGCAAAAAGTGGTGGGTCCTGCTCAGGATTAGCCATAGGTAAAGGTGGAGGGTTATGTGGTGGAATAGGCAAAGTGGGTTTTAAAGGGATAATGGAAGACCGAGGTGGCGGTAATGGGAGGCTAATTGGGGAAGGTTTAATGGTGTAATTAATGGAGGCCGATGGTGTGGAGGTAGATGGCTTAACGGGTGGTGGTCTAATAGTGGAAGGCTTGGGGGAGGCCAGTGTTGCGGAGGTTAATGGTGTAACTGGAGGAGGTGTAATGGGTGGAGGGTTAATGGGTGAAGGTTTGGTGCGTAGGAAATGCCGAATGGGGCGAGCGGTGTTTGGAGTGGTGAAAAACTCAAGATGCGTCGGCGCGGGTGATTGGAGTATCGACCCATCGTCGTAACACCAAGAAGTCTCGGAAATAGGGGTTGGATCGGGGATGGTGGCTTCATCCTGAGCGAGGGGTTCATCGAATGAAAGTGGGGGAAGTGGAAAGTTAAGGAAACTCGAAAGGGGTGCCTGCGGAGCTTCATCATCCTCGTATATTGCCTCAGATTCTTCAAATGCCGGCTCTTGCTCACTTGAAATGCCGAAGTCATAATCATCCCTCCTGTCTTTCCATTCTCTCTCCATCTTTGTAATCTCATCCAGAGCGGCATGGAGAGGATTGACCGGAGTAGGAGGAGCTGTGACCCTCTTTAATTGTTCCTCCATCAAAGTAATCTTATCAAGCAGAGATTGTTGGAGGGGTGTGGCTTGAACTACAGAAAGTTGGCAGGGCATTGAAGGAGGAGCCGTATAAAGAGGCCGTGGAGGTGGATTAAAGGGCCGACCCATAGAAGAACCCGGATGGGCCGGATTGCAATGAATAAATGGGCCATGGGGCCATGAGGGAGGAGGAACAGAAGGAGGCGGGTGATGGGCCACCCGAGTAGAATGAACAGGAGGAGATGGGTAATGGGCTACCCGATCAGGATTGGAAGGAGGAGGGGGGTGATGGGCCACCCGTGTAGAATTGGAAGGAGGGAGAGATGCATGAGATGTACCCTCAACGGCAGCCTTAAGGGCTTGGATCTGTTGAGGGGTAAGATGGTCTAATGCATGAATGATCTGGGAGACCTTCTCATCATTAGGACGAGAGGATCCCAAGGGAGTAGTGGCTCGAACTTGAGTTGGGGGACCATAAGAATGGACATTACCCATGGGTCGGGCATGACCATAAGAATAAGAACGTGGTCCCTTGAAAGAATGGTGAGAATTTTGACGAACATGTTGAATTTGAGGATAAGAAGTGCTAGGTTGTGCATCCTCATGAATTGAATTAAACATGTTATTTTGTTTATGGTAAGCCATTATATGATCAAATTTCACAATAATATGCAAATAAGCACACAAGTTGGAATGGTTACCGTGATTTTGATGTGTTTAAACCTTGGTGAATTGATAAATTTTATGCAAATTGATATGATTCACACAAGGGAGGATCCTAGTTTCAATATGATTTAACTCCAATGCCAACTAGGAACACTCTCTCACCACGTATAGGCCAACTAGCTCGGGACTCCAAAAGGGTACAACCTGCCCGGCGTCCGTGAGGGAATCCACGGGTGCGGGGACTTACGGAGGCTTGAAAAAGGGATTTCCGGTCCAAAGAGACGGAATGCTCAATGGAGGGTCGTCCCGATTCCAAGAGGGTGTGTGGATCCTAATGAAGAGTGGGGGGCTCCCAACCCAAATGCAAATATGTGTAAATGCAACAGATGTATAACAGAATATAAAATATGAAAAAAATAAACGGGGAAGCACGGCGAAAACACAGGAAGAAGACGCCCTGGGGCAGGGCGCTACTAATCAAAAAGACGCCCTGGGGAAGGGCGTGAAACACTGTGGGGGGCCCACAGGCAAGGTAAAACGCGCCCTGGATCAAGGCGCTAAAACTAAAAGAAACGCCTCTGGAGAGGACGTTAAAATGCACTAGATGCCAACCAAGTCAAAGAAACGCCCTGGGGTGAGGCGTTACAAAGGAAAGGACGCCCTTGGGGTAGGGCGTCAAATTATAAAACGCACCCTGATGTGGGGCGCTACGCAACAAAGAAACGCCCTGCTCTAGGGCGTGAATTCTCAGTGTAGGAGATATGAATAAAAACGCCCTGTCAGAAGGCGTTACTCATGAAAGAGACGCCTCTGACAGGGGCGTGAATTAGCTTCCTTCAGAAACTCTTTCACGGCCAGAAATGACAGAAGCACTCACAGCAGCAGGGCAATCAACAGAATCATGCTCATCAAAATTTTAAATAAGTGGAAATTTTAAAACAAATCTATTCAATCGACAAATCACTTAGGGGAGAGTGCAAAGCACAATGGAGGGTGCCCGAGGGGCACAAAGGAAAGGGTACCGAGGGTACCAATGGGAAAGGGCACACGTGGGTGCCAAAGGGAAGGGGGTAATCAAAATAAAAACAAGAAAGGGTCCCACCGTGATCGCCAATTTGTAGATCTCTTTAAAAATCCACTTAAGGAAAATATTAAGAATAAAAAGCAATAATCAATAAACAATAGTGGAGATGAAACATGCACGAGGTGCTAAAAGGAGGTTGTGATGTGATCGCCAGAGACACGAGGGTCTCAAGTGGAGATGATAAGGGGAAAGTGATCGCAAATACCTCAAATGTGCGGTTGATTGTGAGTACTCCTTTTCTCTTCAAATCGGCCGGCCGACGAAGAGAGTTCTTCAACTTGGTTACCCTTGCAAAAAAAAGACACACAACACAAAAGAATTGGATTAGAAATAATGTGTGTGTAGCATCAATTCTTAATAAAGATGAGCATGAAAATTGATTAAGAACACACCTTAAGGGTATTAGCCCTTAAACCCCTATGCAAAGAGGGTGTGGGAGATGTATGATGAATGCAAATAATAATAAAAAAAGGGGAGGTCTCAATATGATGATTGAGAAAGAATTATCAATAACAATGATGCATGCATGTGAATTATGAACTAAAATAAAAATAAGATAGGGGAGAAGGGGAATAGAAAAATCTGATTGTTTGGCTTTGATGCTCGATGGGGAGAAACTTCAAGAGGGATGAAGAGGTTGATCGTGAGAAGCCCTCCTTAGCCAAAGGCCACCTTCGGTTCCTGTAAAAAGAGACAAAAGAAACAAACAGAAGAAAAGGGAGCAGAAGAAGAAGAAGAAGAATAGAAGAAAAGAGAAAAAAACAGAAGAGAAGGGAGACGGAAGAAGAAGAAGACAGCAGCAGAAGAAAGAAAAAAAAGGAAGAAGAAGAAGAAATAATAAAAACAACAGGGAAGAAAACCTCCGGCATCCAACCCTTAACAGAGCTAAATGCTCTGTTTAAATAGAATTGGATGAGAGATAAGAAGGCAAGAGTCCTACGAAGGGGAAGGATAAGAATGGGCAAGAGCCCAAATCAAGTAGGCATCTATCGAAGCAAGGACTCTCTGGGGAAAGGGCTGCGAAGGCAGACGGTGAAACACGCCTTAGGTCAGGGCGTCAATTTACGAATTGACGACCTACGCATAGGGCGTTTCTCAAAAACACGCCCTGCACAAGGGCGTTTCTCAAAAACCAAATTTAGAAATAAAAACTCCCCATATTTGAAAAATGTAAAACACGCCTTAATTAAAGCCACGTTTAAAAACACGCCCCTGAGAAGGGCGTTAATTTCAAGAGCTCAAATGGGGAAGTCGGTCAAAACCAAAAGAATTAACGCCCTCAGGTGAGGTCGTCCTTTCTTTAAGAAACGCCCTAGATTAAGTCATGTTTTAAGAAAACACGCCCTTACCCAGGTCGTAAATTCAGAAAATTCAGAAAATAAAAAATGGGGAGAAATAGATAAAATGGGAAAGACACGCCCTAGACAAGGGCGTGTTTCAAAAACACGCCCCTGATGAGGGCGTGAATTCATAAAATAGAGATAAATGCCCAAAAAATCCAGAAAAATAGGACAAGGGAGGTAAATTGGGAAAAATAGGAGAAATCAGGGGCAATCCATGAAAAGTGGGAAAACCACTCAAATAAGCTGATTTGAGGGTCAAATGGGGCATCGCAGAGCGATATGAAATATACTCAAAATAATGTCAATTTTGACGTGTCTACACTGCCCACTTCCATGGGTAGAACATCACACCAGATCTCGTCACGGTGAGAGTGGAGCTGCAGCGGGACCAAACACCGCAGCCTGACCGAAATGGAAGTGGTATCCACCCATGATACCTGATAGGGACAAGGATGGTCTACGGGTGTAAGACCAAGACGAGTGACAGCATTCGTGGAGATTACATTGATACAACTCCCGCTATCGATGACCACCTTGTAAATTTGTTTTCCCAGCCTACTGAACACATGAAGGATAGTAGTCCGACGCCAGTCATCACTGACCTGCGGCTGGGTGAGGATACTCCTGACGACCCCCACGTGGGTATCGTCCGAATGCTGGGCATCCTGGGCCTCGCCTCCCATCTCATAGTACTCGTCAGATAGCTCTTCATCTGCCTCATAGCTGACTAACTCGAGGCCCGTAGGGGTGGTATCCTCGGCCTGTGTGTCCCCAATGTGAAGAGATGGGCGGGTGGGACACTGGTTGGCGAAATGGCCAAACCCATTGCAGCGATAACACTGCTGCCGTGATCCACTAGGCTCCCCAATTATAGGTCCTTTACCTTTATCCTCCCGACGGATAGGAGGCGTAGGCAACAATGGACGTGCAGGAGGTGCGGGTGCCGATGGACGGGCTGTGGGTGGGGCCGTAAGATGCTGGGGATGAGGAAGGTCCCTCGGGGGTGGAGGACGAGGCCTAGGAGCAAAGGGCTCAGGGCGAGCGGGCTCCTGAGGTCGAGTCATGGGGGCCCTCTGATACGTGCCAGATGAGCCACGGGGCTCGACACTACGAAGGGGAAAAGAGCCCAACCGATGGGGTGACTCGAACTCGGCCTCGAACTGCTCCAATTCAAGAGCGATCTGATATGCCTGCTCCAAAGTGGTTGCATTGCCGCGAAAGAGTTCATATTGATAATTGGGCCGCAAACCTCTTCGAAAGCGGGATATAGTCATGGTGCTCTCTTCCGTGACCCCGCACCGTAAGTAATACTCATCGAACTCGGCGGTGTACTCGGCCACGGGTCAGTTCCCTTGGGAGATGCTCTGCCATTTGTCTATAAGACGCTGGCGATATGAGGCGGGAAGGTACTTCTCCCTCAATTTGATTTTCATATCATCCCAAGTACCGATTTGGGGTTGACGTCGCTGGTTAAGCAGGCTCTCCACATTGATCCAATAAGTTTGGGCCTGCCCTTGCAGCTTCATCTTTGCGTATCGGGCTCTTCTGTGGTCCGTCATCTCAAACCACTCGAAGTACCGGTCCATGTCGGCCTCCCAATCTAAATACACCCTAGGGTCCAAGGACCCGCTAAAAGTGGGAGGGTCCGTACGCACACCCCTAAGAATGCGGTCGTCATCCTCGTCATCACGATTCCGTCGTTGATGACGACGACCGTTACCCCCCTGATCATTGTCAGAAGCATAATCATCCATTATAGGCGCCTGTTGCCTCCCGACATCCTCCACCTGAGCCCTTGGCACAGCGGGTTGCTGCACCGGCTCTTGTTGGCCGTTCGTTGGCGCGGGTTGCGCCGCTACTGGGCCTCTCTCTAGGACGGCAATTCTCCAAACTAGACCCTGGATGGACTGATCCGAAGACTCGGCCCGATCCTCGAGGGCTTTCATCCGCCCTTCTAGACGTGTTCCTATGCCATCCATACACGTGTCAAGACGTTCCATAATGGCTCGGAACATCTCGGCCGTCGAGGACTCATCGGAGCTACGGGCCCGGGAATCCGCCATAGGTGGTGGTGGCGAGCATTGGGTACCTCGACGGGTTGGCATGCAACTGACACACGACCTAGAAGACACCGACTAATGCAAACACACACTAAATGATGAACTTAGACCTAAACCAATATCCGGTACGGGGCGGAGTTAATCGATCCGAAGATCACTCCCGCAAGTGTGCGACCTCCCGGTAGGCGTAGCCTAACGTTCGGACAACACCTTTTAATATACCGAATTATCGGGATGAAATGCAATTTAAAACACACTTTTTTTTATTTTGAAAGTAATAATGGTCCTAGACTCGACTTAGACCATGATGCATGCAAGACTTATGCAATGACTACCCTAGACTCGACTCGCTCTGATACCAAACTGATGCGGGACGGACACGGGGACCGACTCTACATGGTATGGACCTCGGACTCTAGATGCGGACACGACCAGCAACACATGTTGGGAGAGACATTAGGCCCGACACGGAGAGCTGCTATGGGCTATACGTCGCTAACAGAACGCAAGCTCACTCGTCGTCCCAAGCGAGGGAAACGCGGATCATGCGCAGTTGAAGAACCGGCAGAGTTCAAGGTAGTCAGACTCACTTCCGGACTCGGATCGAGTCGCGGGACGGGTCACTCTCACACTCACAGCGGTGACATGAACACACGGGCTAGTACCTATCGCTCTTGGCAGCGGCAAAAGACCATATACTAGCTAAGCAAATGAACGCCAAGAGGTTCGGACCATTACCTTCACGCACCCGGCGTGGCGAAGACAACCCCGGCCGAATCACGGATTCCCGGTCAACAATTATTACAGCAATACACTAAGTCGACCCACTTCACGCAGGGAGGTAAAAGGTCACATATGGGGTCCGGGAATCACGCAACTCGGGTTGACGGGCAGCATCTTGATGTCGCCCGGTGGTGCCGAACTCTGCATTTTCATGCTTTCCTAACGGAGGGTCCTGCAGGCCCGTGGGGCCCACGGGTGGCGCTAGCCTCCGGATCTGCAGGAGTGGGACCCACTGTGATGGGTACCCCTGGTGGCCCGCCTCCACGGACGGCGGTCGGCCGGGAACACCGATCGGGGGTCGATCGGCCCCGATTCCCAACTCTTGAGCTAATAACCCACGGATTTTGGTTGCTGTCTTCCGGCGCGCGCTCCGGCGAAAACGGCCGCTACGATCAATCCCGACGTCGGATTGGGACGCATGAGCTATCGTTGGAAATCTCTCTTCAAGTGCTTCAATGTAGATCTAGAGAGATCTACTGGATCTGGTCGGATCAGAACTTTATTGAATTTACAAGTCCCTGTTGTACAGTAACCGAAATCTCAGATCTGCAGGGCACTTGTCTGAGAACCACCATTGACCGCCTAGTGAACCTCCGATTCAGCTCTTGAGCTCTTCTTAGAAGTTGTAGGGAATCAAATCACGAAACTGGGACTATTTTTAGAATTTGATTTGGAGGTGGCTCCGATTTGTTATAATTTTTGGGGTGACTGGTGGTCGGATCTGGGAACAGGTGGACAGAACTGTAGATGGGTCTGAGAATGATTTTTAGAAAATATGAGATGGGCGAATCAAAAATTGAGAAACATTGTGGATGAAGGGGTGGATGGATGGAACCCCCAGTAAAATTGGGCGAACTAACAGAAATCAAAAAGTGGCTCTAAGACATGAAACTCAGGACGGATGTGAACCTGGACAGAACTCTGGCAGAACCAAAATGGAAGAGTGGACGAAAATCAAAATATAGGAAACGTGATCTGAATGTTGGCCTGATTTTTTTGGGTGGGGAGGAACATCCCAGGAACAACTCCTTCAAATTTGGTAGCCAAATGAGCTCGGGGAAGACCTGTGAATTTCAAACAAGCTGCTGTGGTACTGCGCAGGCAGAACTCCGTTGATGGCGATGGCGGTGCGGTGGCGGCTCGTGGCGGCGGCGGCGATCGTCGGAACCGATACACGAGACGTCACACCTCAGAATGGAAGCCTTCACAGCTTCAAGGGGGAGAGGGAGGAGAGAGGAGGGGGGCGCACCAGCCCTTGCTCTTAGAATTAGTTTGATTCAAATGGCATTAAATCTTCCAAAATGGAAAATACAAGCTTAAATAGGTTACATCTCACATCCATCCACAACCGTAGGATCTAGGGGTGGGAGATGAAGGGCTAGGATGGCATGTCACACACACACACAAAAATAAATAAAAAATAAGGGGAGGGGGGCGGCCTATTGACTATGGTGGCAAGGGGGGATAAGTTGGTAGCCACCTTGGACTTTGAAGTCCACTTGTCTCCCATGTGCCTTTTACTATTCAAACTTCTAGATGCCTCCATTTGACATGTTGACTGACCCCACATGGGGCCCATGGGCTGAGGTGGATCAATGGGAGGGGCCTGGGGGTCCCGTGGGGCCCAGGGGTCCCATTTTGTAAATAAGCCCCTCGTACACTCATAATTACATACCGAATACAACGAAATAAACATAAATTACACACACATAAAGGCTAACTAAATATAATAAATGGGGAGGCTCAAGGCGGAGTCTCCAGGCTGTCTACGAGCCAGATGGACGCTGAGGTGGCTCGAGTCATGTTCCGTGTGCGGTACCGGTGGCTCGGCGTGTCGCGCCGCTCAACTGCTCGGGTGTCCGCACCACTTCAACCGCTTATACCTCAGAGTCCTACGCTTGCTAATTTCCTCAGATAATTATCCAACTAATTGAATTGTCACCGACAAGGCTAAAACGGCTTGTCCATGGCCGCTCTACAGTTGAACAGTCTTAATGGAGCCGTTCTTCTATAAGAGTACAACGGCGGGCGTTTCGGTCAGTTCGAGGGATAATTGGGATTATTTTCTGATTATTGGAATTTCCACCGACGGGCTTGGATGGTTATAGTGTAACCGCCACTCTTGTTGAGCAGTCTATCGTAAGACCGTTCATCTCATCGATTGTGGAATTTTAACATATTTTAATCCTTTTATCCATGGTTTTATCCCCAACTTCTTTTATCAATATCTCCGTGGATACTCAACCATTTTAGCTACCGTTTCGACTGGATGAGAGATAATTATATTATCTACGATTTATCTTCAATAATCTTGTCCCGAAAATGGCTCAAAACCCTAGTTTCGAGGCTGGCTTTCTAGGCTCTATAAATAGACCCTAGAGGTCGGACTTGAAAAGGAGGGAGATTTTGATCGACGGCGAAGCCCTGCCACACTTTTGAGCGACCTAGCACCAAGGTGGGAGGCTCCCTACGTCCACACGAGCCTCCGGTCCAGGGAGTAGTCCATATTTTGTGTAATGCCCTGGATCATTGGTAGGTATTGCTGGATCTTCATTGGATCTTTTGGATTTGTTTCGGTGAGTTTCGGTTTGCTTTTGTGGCTTCCGAGTTGAGCTTTACGAGCCGTGTGGGATTTTCCCTCGTACTAGTTATGGAACCCCACGGTGAGTTTGTTTCTTAGTTCCTCGACTCGTGGATGCTACAGCGACGATGCACTCGTCGAGCCGGTCGTTTCGACTATTTTTGCGTATTTTTCGGAGATAGGGCCAGAAATCAGATTTTTTAGAAATTAGGAAAATTCCTAATTTCTTTTCCTTTTTCTTTCCTTTTCCTCTCTCCTCCTTCTCATTCGCCGCTGTCGTCTCTCTCTCCCGTTTCCTCTCCTCTTGTGACTTCTCAGCTCCGGCTGCAGACGGGGTACCTAGAGGCACGTGTTGGGGATGCAGTGGAGCTGACTGGGTGTGCGACGGAACGAGGATCGAGTTAGTTTTGGCGCGATCCCGAACGGTGGATTCAAAGCCGACGTTTGAGCCCACGGCGTGGTTTTCGGCACGGTTTAGTCCCTTCGGGGCACGGTTTCTTCGGTGGAGGTAGGGTGATGGTTCCTCACTTCTTCCTCTGCGTTTTCCCTGCCATTGCAGGTCGTTTGGCGCGGAAATGGTCGAGTTTAGGCTTGTTTAACCTAAACCGTGATTTTTGGGTTTTGTAGGGTTCACCGGAGAACGGCAACCATTTGTAGCTCGGTTAGTGTTGAACTGACCGTTGGGATGTTAGGATCCCATTCATGCTAGTTTCGTGTTGATCGGTGGTCATTCGAGGCCAGTAGGAGTCCGGGAACCTCGTTGACTCTTTTAGGGTCGATTTGTTAAAATCACCCCGATCTTGAGTTTTGATGCTTGCATGTGGGCTTTTTAGCCTTCTTATGTTGTTTTTCATCGTCGAGGGTTGTTTCCCCTGCGCTTCGGCGTGAATGGGGTGTGGAACGGGCCGATTTGGCCAAGCCTCTATTTTCCTGCCGTGACTGGTGTGGCGGTCGTTCCAGGGATCGTCACATGCCCTGACGGCCCCACGATGGACCGTCACAACGTCTGGGCGATTTTTAGTCTTTTTGGCTTTGGGAGTGTGACGGCCCAGGGGTGGCGGGTCACAGCACCCTGACGCGTCTGGTGCGACGTGTTACTCCTATTTTGTCGTTTTATGTCTGGGTTAAGTCGGTTCCTCTAACGCGCTTGACCCCGTGCGTCAGGTGAGTGTAACGCGCCTGCCCCAGGCCTTTACATTCTGGTTGACTGACTTTGACCATTTGAGTCGGTTCGCCTAACGGCTGTGTCCCTGTGCGTTAGGTGTGTGTAACGCACCTGCCCCCGACCGTTACACTTCGTTTTGGCCGAGTATGTGTGGCTGTGCCTGTTGATTCTAACGGTCATGCCCCTGTGCATTAGGCCTATCTAACGCATCCGTGATTGACCGTTACATGCTGTTTTGGCTGAGTTGGGGTGGTTGCGTCGTTGTCTCTTACGGCCGCGCCCCCGTGCGTTAGGTGGTTGTAACGCGTCCGGTCTGGACCGTTACATGCCTCTCAGCCAGTTGTTTTCTTGTCTTGCGTCAGGTTGGCTCTGACGCGTCCGCCTTGCCGCGTTAGGTGGCTGTAACACGCCTGGTCTAGCACGTTACGTGGTTCGTGTCTGCTTTGAGTTTTGAGGGTTGTTGGCCCTGACGGTCCCGGTCGGGCGCGTCAGGTCGACGTAACGCGCCCGGTGCTGGTCGTTACGTGCCTTTGCGTTTCTAGAGTTGGTTAGGGTGGTGTGTGTGACGGATATTCCCCCGACCATCACGTGGAGTGTAACAGCCTAGGTCTAGACCGTCACATTTGTGTAGTGGTCTAGGGGTGGCGCGTTACAATCCTTCTGCTCTGATTTCTGTCGTTTTGGTTTCTGCTTGTCTTGGATTATCCTTGTGGTCTGCCCACAGTCCCGTGGATGTCTCCTGATGTCCTATGAGGGCTAAGACTACGTTGTGAGGCGTCCAGGAGTCTTCTTGCTTGAGGTAGGATTCTCTTTCCTACTATTGAGTCGTCATCGTTGGTTCCGGTCAACCCGGGGTGACCCAGCGGTTGACAGGCGACCTTGTGAGTGGGTGTCTTGGCGGTTCTGTCCAATCCGAGACACTGGTTCTGGATGCCTCGAGGTATCGTCTTACCTTGGTTTGCGTGTCCAGGCGTGTGCTAAGGGTCTTCGGCGTTCCCTCAGGTCTCCGTGAGTCATTTTCTGCGGAGCGTTGTTTCTCGTGGCTTAGGATTAGACCGATTGGCGGCTTGTCCCGCTATCTGTGACGATCTTGCCCCTGAGTCGTTCGACTCAGGATCGTTACGTGGTAGTTCTAGTTGTCTAGTCCTAAGTTTGTTGGTAGTTGCCGTACTGCCGGTGGTGCTTCGTAGTACGTGTGACAGCATGTCTGCCTGTCAGTACTCTAGCACTTGTGCTCGGAGTTTTATGTTTTGTACGCCTCCGATTGGTTTTCCCCTAGGCCTTTGAGTGCCGACTCTCCTGGTGACGGCGGAGGGGTGTTCCCGAGACATGGTTTGTAAGCTAGTTCCGTGGGCTCCCAGCCAACGGTAGCGTCCTACCGAGGGAGAAAACTAGCTGGAATACCTGGCTTAGGGTAGAGCCAGTGTGTGCACACGTGGTCAGGGACTGAGGACTTACGTCGACGGGCGTGACCCTGACTAGTTACTTGATGCTGTTTGATTCTGTGCGGGTGTCTGCGACTCTACCGTGGCTTCAGCGGTATTGCAGGCGAGACACTCTTGGTGCAGCATAAGACGTCTGTGGACGCAGCTGGCCGTTTCTCTGGTGGGGAGGTGCGTCCGCGTGTGGCACGTGGCTCTCCACTACTCTTCGCGTTTCTTGCGCGTCGTGACCTTTTTGGGTTGGCCTTTCTGTGGCTGCACCCGAGGTCAGTGTCCTGTCACACGCATGATGTCCTGGTCGTGCGTGGGACAGTGTGCACGATGTTCTAGTCGTGTTCGTGCGATCGAGTCTGTCGGTCGTTTGTGTGGTCTTTTCTAGACCTTTTGTCTATTCTTGCAGGTCTTCGTCTTAGACCTGGTGTTGGGTCGGCAGATCGGTAACTTCTGACTTTGTTAGATCAGAGTCGCCCTTCTGTCGCTGCTTGGAGTAGTTTGGGGTGCCGAGGTTAGTTCGACCGCCGCTTGTCTGGCGCGGGTTCTTCCCCTTTCTTACTTGTTCCATACTCCTACTTCCCGTCTGCTTACTACTGCTTGTAGCGTAGTTTTACAGCTTTGTAGTGTAGTTTCCTGCTTTACTACACCTGTTGTTTTCGTTGTTGTTGTTGTTCCGTGTTACTGCATGTTTTTCAGTGGGGATCCGCGTGACCCCTACTGAGCCAGTGACACGTGGCTGACCCCTGCTTTTCAGGGGGGGTGGCGTTGTACGTTCTTCTTCCGCGTGGTTCCTGGAGTGCGTGCTCATAGCGTGCCGTTGCCGCCAGCTGGTACCTGCGTCGGGCTTCCCCCGACCTTTTGGTACGTCTTTCCTTTCTGTCGACTGTACTGTGCTATACTTGTTGTCTTTAGCTTTGGACTGACTCTGGGATATAATTGTTAATTTGAAACTGTTAATTAAAAAGTAATTTTATTTCTGCTACTTTAGCAAACCCATCTAATGAAATTTAATTGCTTCTATTATATCTCTGTGGCTTCAATGTACTCTACACATGCCTTTTTCCCTTCGGAGCTTTCCCGCTCTTGGGAGGCCTCGCGGGTTCCAAGTGGTATCACGTGTATTCGGTAATTCTACAGGGTATATCTGGTATCCGGAATCCGGGTCGCTACAGATTGGTATCAGAGTAGTGTTCTGAGATGTTCGGAGTTCTTTTCTGAGCTATCAGAGCATTGTCGTGTGAAGTACATGGGAATCCGAGATATACTGTATCCAGAGTCATGAAAGTCCAGTACAGTCTTCAGCTGGCTACGGTTGTTGCGCTGATTTGTCGTGTTGTTTTCTCCGTATCTTGTTCATGTTGCTGTTGACCTTTGGCCTTGGTTTGATGACCGTACACGTTCTCACGTTGTTTTGGTCATCCTGGCTTGAGTCTGTTCAGCTCCTGATGTGTTTCGCTTCTGTTGAAGTGCTCGATTAGATTCCGTGTTAGAGAAGTTGCTCAGGCAAGCTAGGATTTCCTTTCCTGGTGAGCTTTTGTGATTGAGCTTCTTGCTTCTCGTTCCTTCTGGTGGAATCTTCTTGAGGTTTGCCTTGGAATTGCTATCTTAGTGATGCCTTTTCCTGTGTCTGCTTAAGTGTGGATAGCTTTGTTTTGAGCCTGAAATGCTCTTTGCTTTACAGTTGCTTGGCTTTGGACTCCATTATGGTGTTAAGAGCTGATGTGCACCGTGGTTGTCGTGCCGTGTCCAACGGCCGATGTATCGTGAAGGCTCATTTATCATTTTCGGGACGTAAAGGTAAGCTGAGATTGATGCTTTCCTTGTGCTTTGTGCTGAAGCTGGTACTCTTCTCCTGGTTGCACTTAGGCTCCTTGTGATCGGTTGTTCGCGAGATCGGTACTCGTGGCGTGTTATTTGCGATCTTTATTGATTGCGATGGCGCCTGGTGTATGCTGAGGTGCGACTACCGAGGTTGTTCTATTGCCTGTGCGCGTTGTTGAGAGTGCAGCGGAAGCGTGTGGGTTGGCTACCCACTGGTCGAGAGGTTTGCTTCTTCTCGATGTGACTTTCATCTTGGCTTCTTGTGCCTTGACTTCGTCTGTTGCCGTGCCGTTGTTGGTGGTTTTCTGCTGTTGGCATTGGCAATTGCGAGTGTTGGGGAATTTGTCGGCATTCCTGCTGATTGAGTACCCTTTACTCTGTATTTTCTTTTCTTGGGTGTTGTACTCTGGAGGCATGTTTGTAGTCCTTGAGGTGCGTTCCCCGAGATTGTTGTTGTTGTTGTTTTGGCGATGTTTCTCTATGATATTGTGTCTCTGTTTTGGACCGGGTCTTGTCGGTTAGCTTGGATGTACTCTTTTCCTTAGAGTTAGCTCGCGACTCGATCAGATGTAATATCTGAGTGAGGACTAGCTTTTTGGTGTTTGTGGTCAAGCTGTGGTGTTGTCGTTGGCGTCCTGTGTGTCAGGTGTTCCCTGTTACCTTTGGCACTGGATCCAATGATGGGGTCGAGCTATCAGCTGAGAGGACTGTGTCTCCTTGTGTATGCTGCCGCTTGCCATGTTGTCGTTGTGTTTCTCGGTTTGGGTTATCTGTTGTTGTGGCAGTCGTGTCTCTATTTTTGTTCAGACATAAGCGACGTCGCCCTTGTTTCGGAGGTGTCAGACTTGTGTTCACTTGTGTCGTGCTCGATCGAGAGCGTGTGCTCGTGATTATAGTCTAATGGTGTTCCTCTGAGCTATGTTTCTCGAGATTTGGGTTGTTTTCGTGGTTGTGCTGTTAGGTTGTTCTTCCCTGCTTCTCCTTTGTTTGTCCTTAATTTCGAGGGTGAAATTTCTTAAAGGAGGGGAGGATGTAATGCCATGGATCCTTGGTAGGTCTTGCTGGATCTTCATTGGATCTTTTGGATTTGTTTTGGTGAGTTTCGGTTCGCTTTTGTGGCTTCCGAGTTGAGCTTTACGAGTCGTGAGATTTTTTCCCTCGTACTAGTTACGGAACCCCACGGTGAGTTTGTTTCTCAGTTCCTCGACTCGTGGATGCTACAGCGACGATGTACTCGTCGAGCCGGTCGTTTCGACTATTTTTACGTATTTTTCGGAGATAGGGCCAGAAATCGGATTTTTCATAAATTAGGAAAATTCCTAATTTCTTTTTCTTTTTCTTTCCTTTTCCTCTCTCCTCCTTCTCATTCGCCGCCGTCGTCTCTCTCTCCCATTTCCTCTCCTCTTGTGACTTCTCGGCTCCGACTGCAGACGGGGTACCTAGAGGCACGTGTTGGGGATGCAGTGGAGCTGACTAGGTGTGCGACGGAACGAGGATCGAGATGGTTTTGACGCGATCCCGAACGGTGGATTCAAAGCCGACGTTTGAGCCCGCGGCGTGGTTTTCGACACGGTTTAGTCCCTTCGTGACACGGTTTCTTTGGTGGAGGTAGGGTGATGGTTCCTCACTTCTTCCTCTCCGTTTTCCCTGCCATTGCACGTCGTTTGGCGCGGAAACGGTCGAGTTTGGGCTTGTTTAGCCTAAACCATGATTTTCGGGTTTTGTAGGGTTCGCCGGAGAACGGAAACCATTTGTAGCTCGGTTAGTGTTGAACTGACCGTTGGGATGTTAGGATCCCATTCATGCTAGTTTTGTGTTGATCGGTGGTCATTCGAGGCCGGTAGGAGTCCGGGAACCTCGTTGACTCTTTTAGGGTCGATTTGTTAAAATCGCTCCGATCTTGAGTTTTGATGCTTGCATGTGGGCTTTTTAGCCTTCTTATGTTGTTTTTCATCGTCGATGGTTGTTTCCCCTGCGCTTCGGCGTGAATGGGGCGTGGAACGGGCCGATTTGGTCAACCCTCTATTTTCACGCCGTGACTGGTGTGGCGGTCGTTCCAGGGACCGTCACATGCCCTGACGGCCCCACGATGGACCGTCACAGCGTCTGGGCGATTTTTAGTCTTTTTGGCTTTAGGAGTGTGACGGCCCAGGGGTGGCGCGTCACAGCACCCTGACGCGTCTGGTGCGACGCGTTACGCCTATTTTGTCATTTTATGTCTGGGTTAAGTCGGTTCCTCTGACGTGCTTGACCCCGTGCGTCAGGTGAGTGTAACGCGCCTGCCCCAGGCCATTACATTCTGGTTGACTGACTTTGACCATTTGAGTCGGTTCGCCTAACGGCTGTGTCCCTGTATGTTAGGTGTGTGTAACGCGCCTGCCCCCGACTGTTAAACGTCGTTTTGGCCGAGTTTGGGTGGCTGTGCCTGTTGATTCTAACGGTCATGCCCCTGTGCGTTAGGCCTGTGTAACACGTCCGTGATGGACCGTTACATGCTGTTTTAGCTGAGTTGGGGTGGTTGCGTCGTTGTCTCTAACGGCTGCGCCCCCGCGCTTTAGGTGGTTGTAACGCGTCCGGTCCGGACCGTTACATGCCTCTCAGCCAGTTGTTTTCTTGTCTTGCGTCAGGTTGGCTCTGACGCGTCCGCCTTGCCGCATTAGGTGGCTGTAACGCGCCTGGTCTAGCGCGTTACGTGGTTCGTGTCTGCTTTGAGTTTGGAGGATTGTTGGCCCTGACGGTCCCGATCGGGCGCGTCAGGTCGACGTAACGCGCCCGGTGCTGGCCGTTACGTGCCTTTGCGTTTCTAGAGTTGGTTAGGGTGGTGTGTGTGATGGATATTCCCCCGACCATCACGTGGAGTGTAACAGCCTAGGTCTAGACCGTCACATTTGTGTAGTGGTCTAGGGGTGGCACGTTACAATCCTTCTGCTCTGATTTCTGTCGTTTTGGTTTCTGCTTGTCTTGGATTGTCCTTGTGGTCTGCCCGCAGTCCCGTGGATGTCTCCTGATGTCCTATGAGGTCTAAGACTACGTTGTGAGGCGGCCAGGAGTCTTCTTGCTTGAGGTAGGATTCTCTTTCCTACTGTTGGGTCGTCGTCGTTGGTTCCGGTCAACCCGGGGTGACCCAGCGGTTGACAGGCGACCTTGTGAGTGGGTGTCTTGGCGGTTCTGTCCAATCCGAGACACTGGTTCTGGATGCCTCGAGGTATCGTCTTACCTTGGTTTGTGTGTCCAGGCGTGTGTTGAGGGTCTTCGACGTTCCCTCAGGTCTCCGTGAGTCATTTTCTGCGGAGCGTTGTTTCTCGTGGCTTAGGATTAGACCGATTGGCGGCTTGTCCCGCTATCTGTGACGATCTTGCCCCTGAGTCTTTCGACTCAGGATCGTTACGTGGTAGTTCTAGTTGTCTAGTCCTAAGTTTGTTGGTAGTTGCCGTACTGCCGGTGGTGCTTCGTAGTACGTGTGACAGCGTGTCTGCCTATCAGTACTCTAGCACTTGTGCTCGGAGTTTTATGTTTTGTACGCCTCCGATTGTTTTTGCCCTAGGCCTTTGAGTGCCGACTCGCCTGGTGATGGCGGAGGGGTGTTCCCGAGACACGGTTTGTAAGCTAGTTCCATGGGCTCCCAGCCAACGGCAGCGTCCTACTGAGGGAGAAAACTAGCTGGAGTACCTGGCTTAGGCTAGAGCCAGTGTGTGCACACGTGGTCAGGGACTGAGGACTTACGTCGACGGGCGTGACCCTGACTGGTTACTTGATGCTGTTTGGTTCTATGCGGGTGTCTGCGACTCTGCCGTGGCTTCAGCGGTATTGCATCCGAGACACTCGTGGCGCAGCATAAGACGTCTGTCGACGCAGCTGGCCATTGCTCTGGTGGGGAGGTGCGTCCGCGTGTGGCGCGTGGCTCTCCACTGCTCTTCGCGTTTCTTGTGCGTCGTGACCTTTCTGGGTTGGCCTTTCCGTGGCTGCACCCGAGGTCAGTGTCTGTCACACGCATGATGTCCTGGTCGTGCGTGGGACAGTGTGCACGACGTTCTAGTTGTGTTCGTACTATCGAGTCTGTCGGTCGTTTGTGTGGTCTTTTCTAGACCTTTTGTCTGTTCTTGCAGGTCTTCGTCTTAGACCTGGTGTTGGGTCGGTAGATGGGTAACTTCTGACTTTGTTAGATCAGAGTTGCCCTTCTGTCACTGCTTGGAGTAGTTTGGGGTGCCGAGGTTAGTTCGGCCGCCGCTTGTCTGGCGCGGGTTCTTCCCCTTTCTTACTTGGTCCCTACTCCTACTTCCCGTCTGCTTACTACTGCTTGTGGCGTAGTTTTAGAGCTTTGTAGTGTAGTTTCCTGCTTTACTACACCTGTTGTTTTCGTTGTTGTTGTTGTTCCGTGTCACTGCGTGTTTTTCAGTGGGGATCCGCGTGACCCCTACTGAGCCAGTGACACGTGGCTGACCCCTACTTTTCAGGGGGGGTGGCGTTGTACGTTCTTCTTCCGCGTGGTTCCTGGAGTGCGTGCTCGTAGCGTGCCGTTGCCGCCAGCTGGTACCTGCGTCGGGCTTCCCCCGACCTTTTGGTACGTCTTTCCTTTCTGTCGACTGTACTGTGCTATACTTGTTGTCTTTAGCTTTGGACTGACTCTGGGATATAATTGTTAATTTGAAACTGTTAATTAAAAAGTAATTTTATTTCTGCTACTTTAGCAAACCCATCTAATGAAATTTAATTGCTTCTATTATATCTCTGTGGCTTCAATGTACTCTACACATGCCTTTTTCCCTTCGGAGCTTTCCCGCTCTTGGGAGGCCTCGCGAGTTCCAAGTGGTATCACGTGTATTCGGTAGTTCTACAGGGTATATCTGGTATCCGGAATCCGGGTCGCTACATTTTGAGTCGTTTGCGTTTCTTATAGTTTTCATCGTGTCCCTTGCATGCATTGCCTTTTCCCCACGTCCCCTTTCGTTTTCACCATCATGCACACCTCCACCCACGTTTTGTCACCCTAGGGGTTTAAAACCCCCCAGGTATCCCCCTTTCCATTCGTTTATGCTTATTTCTTCCCATACGGATATTTATTACTTCAGTTCTGATCTAGGTGTTCTTCTTGTGTCTTCACGTTGTTTTGCAGGTCAGCACTTCATCAGCACGAGGCCCATCCCCTCTGGCCGGCTGGAGAGGGTGGAGGTGAACCCTTTAGCAACTTCTGGCGTGATGGACTCGAGCGGTTGTTGACTACCCGTTCAAGACGACGTGCGGCTATCTAGGAACCGCCCTTCTTCTTCCTGTGGTCTTCTTCAAGCCGTCCATCCTCCAGGAGCGCTTCCTCCCGCACGTTCTGCAGCACCCCTACGCGGTCTATCGTAAGACCGCACATCTATAGGCGGCTCTTCATCAACCGCTCATCCTCCCAGTGCTGCAGCTAGTCGAGTGTCTCCCTTTCTTTTCCAAAGCACGACGCGTTCATCACGTTTGGTGCTTTGGTGGTGATTACGGTCACTTTCATTTGCCTTGCTCCTCTTACGGTTCTTCATTTACTTATGCATCACATTGTTGATCCATTCATAGCATATCTTCCATCGAGTAAAGAGGAGAAAAATATATCTACACCCTCCTTTTGTGGCGATCACGGTGGGACCCCTAGTGCCCATCGTGCTTGTGAAGTGCTGACCCCCTTTCGTTGTCTAGCTTTCCTCTTGAAGTGATTTGCAGGTTGGGCGTGCTTTCTGTTTTCTGGGACGTGAGCGGTTCGTCCATAGCCGTTCATCCTCTGGCGCGGCTGCTCATCCACCGCTCGTCTCTTGCTACCAGTGCTAGTCTCCCTTCAGCGCCTTGTTGCAAACGGTGTACCATTGACCGTCTATGTTTCTGAGCGGTCTGTTTCTGGCCGTTCACCGCTTCGGCATAGGTACGCCTCTTTCTGTCCTGGCTGCAGGTACGTGGCTGCTGGAGGTCCGTCCCAGAGCTTGAGCGGTCTGTTATAGACCGTCCTTCCGGTACTTTCTTCATCACTGCTGTCCTGTTGTCGTTCTATTACTCCCTGGATTATATGGTCCTCTACAGACCGCCTGACGTTTGCGCGGTCATATCCAGACCGTCCTTCTGGTGCCACAGCACCCTCTTTATTCATTTTGATGGCTATATTCTACGTGATTTGTCAGTTTGGTGCTAGTTGATTGATCTCCCCCTACCATTGTCGCGTCTTGGTGTCATTGCTAGTATATTTGCTTGATCATTGTTTGATAGTTGCTAGGCTAGATTGTGCATGCACTCCGGTGCGCATACGGGCATTCATCTCTGTTCATCTGTAGTTGCATTCTTACCGAGGTAGGGTTCCCTCTCGTCTCCATATTCCTTGGAGCTGACTAGGTGACTCTGCTGAGGGCCTCCGTAAGTCCCCGTGAGCTGTGGATTCCCACACGGACGCTGGGCCGGTTGTACCGTCGCCACACCTTAGCCTAGGGTTTGCATCCGTAAGTGAGAGTTCCTTAGAGTCACCCCGTTCCCCCGTCCATACCCTAGTTAGGCACCTATTGATCGAGTGAATTTTGCACTTTGTTTAATCCATTAAGATTCAAAGGGGAAATTATAAGAATTTGACGCGCATCATCTAAAAAACTTGATTGCTTAATTGGGTGATTCTTCTCTCATCTCCTTCTTTCATTGCACGTTTCTGTTTGTTTGTTTGCGTGGTTTGGTTTATGGCGGTCTTGTCCCTCCACTCTGCTCCATTTGGTGTATGTGGAGTTGTTTTCCCCCCTTTGGATCACCTCCTAGGGTCAGTTCTCCTTTCCGATCTTACTTTAATCCCTTGTTCGATTCACCATCCTCCATGTCGTCCTATGATTTCTCTCAGTCTCACGAGGACTCTCTTCCTCGCGGACTTCTGGAGGACCCACCCAGGGTCGCCCCCATGCAGGAAGGAGAGAGGATTGCCCCTCCCCTCCCGACTATTCTCAGTGAGGGATCTCACCCCCCTCTCTCTGATCCTTCCGTTCAGAATCCGACTAGTCAGATCCTTAACATGATGGCTCAGCTGGACCCCACCTAGTTCCACCTTATTCGGCAAGCTTTGCAGGGGGCCGATGCCCCGAGTTCAGTTCCTTCCCGTGGTGTGACCACTACTGCCACCACCTCCTTGTTGCTGGGGCCACCTCTGTGGCCCCTATTGATCTTACCCCTACTCGTCCCCAAGTTCTCCGGTACTCCAGTATGGAGGCGGGCCAGGTTTCCACCTCGGCCCATCAACCGCTCGATAAGGGGAAGTCTCAAATCCCCTCTATTCCTTACCTTGATCCATATGCTACTGTCTCTCCGTCGCCGCAGGCCCTTCTGGCCCTGGCTGATCTTGCCAGGTTGCAACCATGGGCCGCCCAGCTGGCTCAGGCGGATGCGGGCCCTCCCCTGACCCATTATCCATCTTACGGGCCACCCCTTCAATCGATTTATCCTCTGGCTACATATCCAGGCACTACTCCTTCTGCTCCTTCTCCTCCTTCCCGGGAACGAGAGATTCTCGATAAATAGGCTGCTATGCAGCAACAAATTGACCTCCTCCACAAGCGGGTTGGCACGCAATCTTTGGCTGACGTTCCTATTCCTAACTTCAGGGACATTCGTTTTCCTTCTCAGTCCGATCTCCCCATATACCGCAAATATGATGGGAATGGCAACCCGTTCATCCATGTCCGGGAGTTTCTATATGAGTCAGCACAGTTCCAGCAAGACGACCGCCTGATGGCTTATTTATTTCGCCGATCACTGGAAGGGGTCGCCCTGGAATGGTTTTATACTTTGCCCATGGAGGAGGCCGAGAATTTCAAGACCGTCAAGGAGAGGTTTATTCAGAGATTTCAAGATCGGGTCGGACCCGAATATTCCTTCACCGACCTGGTAGCTGAGAAGATGAAGCCGGAAGAAGATTTTGCAACCTACGCTGATCGATGGAGGCAGATGGCCTCACGTGTGCTCGGGCAAATCCCGGAAGAAGAGAAAGTGAAGTTATTGATATCCAATGCCACGCCAACATTCAGGAACATATTGGCGATGAACGACATCTCAAATATGCACCAGTTGTACAGTAGAGCTCGGTTCATACAAACCCAGTTCAAGGACTCCCCTATCCATTCTTTGTTTGAGGCCCAGAAACCCAAAACCGCCAAGAAATCCCAGGGCCCCGTCACTGAGGGGGTACAGATTAACGAGCAGGTCCAGGCTGTTCAATTCCCCACGAAGCCACACCACCTCGCTTCCCGCAGCCTCCACGCAACCCCCAGTTCGCCACTCCGCAAGTTCCCCAGCCCACTTTCCAGGTTCCACAATACCCGCAACAACAACCACCACCACCCCAACAGCCTCAGCGGCCACCGCAATATAACAATGTTCCTCCACCCGCCGCCTATGGATCTGCTCGGCCGAGTCCAAAAAGAGCCCATTACCCTCCTCTTCCTGAGACTTTGCCCGATATTTTCTCTGCTCTGATGTACACTGGTGATCTTCAATTGCCTCCTGAGCGTCCAAATTGGAATCCGGCCGTTGATCAGTCTCGATATTACATATTCCACCGGTAGCTCGGGCACACGATAGAGCGGTGCTATCAGTTCAGAGACCTGGTGTATGATTTGCATGAGGGCCAAAGGATTGATTGGGCCCAGATGCACCAGCTAATTGAAGACATCAAGCAGAGGCAGAGACAAGCCAGGCCGCAGCAGGCGGCGCCACAGCAGCAGCAACACCAACCCCAGCCGCAGCAACAAGACCTTGGGATCCATCAGAATCCCATGCCAATGCATCAACCCGCTCCTCAACAACAACAACAGCCACCGTCACCGGCACCAGCACAAGTGAACATTGTCCAACACCCAGCTCCCAACGCTGGGTGGACTTTTGATGATGAAACCCCCGCACATCTCTTGGCCTTCCACCACAGCCATTCCCCCGCACCTGCTATCCCCTCCATCCTCAGGCCCACCATTCTGACCACTACCCCACTCGTTATTCCCTCCGCATCACCCATCAGGCCCGTCGCATTCCCCTCCGCACCGCCAGTCCTTGCACCACCGCCCACCGTACCCTCCATCCCTACCCCTCCGCTCAACCCCTCGCCCATTTCCCCTCCACCAGGGCCTATTAGACCCACTTCCGCCATCCTCACCCCCATCTCTACACCTTCCACCTACCCCACCGGGCCAAGCGGGGGTCCATCTCAAGCCGTGTTGGCACCACATTGCACCCTTCGGAGCGGGTGTCCCTTCCAGAGAATGTTTCCTCCCTCCGGTGCGTCTGCACCCAACCTTCAAGTTCCTTCCCCCACAGTTGAGACAGAAGAAGTAGACCCTGTGCCAGGCACGAAGTATGACTTATTGCAGCACTTGGACCGGATGCCGACCAAGATCTCAGTCTTGGAATTGATCAAAAGGTAGCCACTACACCAGGATGCCTTAAAGACTTTTCTGCAGAAGGTTATGGTGAGCGAAGATGTGGCAATGGATAGCTTGCCGTCGATTTTGGCAACAATTACCAAGGGGCCTTCTATTTCATTTTCTGAGTCAGAGCTAGTGCCCCCCGAGACACGGTAGATGCCGCTATGTATTACCATCTCTTTGAATAAAGTGGCAGTGGAGTCTGCCCTTGTGGACACGGGAGCATCGATAAATGTGTGCCCATTAAGTACACTCCGTGCCTGTAACATCTCTGAAGACATGCTCAAGCTGACACCGACTACAATAGCAGCATATGACAATTCCAGACGTGCTTGTCACGGGGTCGTGACTGTACAGGCCGAGCTAGGGCCTTTGGTTATGGACGTGGAATTCTATGTATTGGACATAGACCCGATGTTCAAAGCTATCCTGGGTCGTCCATGGCTAAACAGTTTAAATGCCGTGCCCTCAACCGCCCACCAATGTTTGAAATTTCCATTCCAGGGGCGGGTGGTCAAGGTAAAAAGTATTTCCACAGTCCAAAATGTTGATGCGATAGCAGCCAAGATTCTTCCTACATTATGGCGAAGTAATAGGCCTGTTCTATCAGTTATGGACTTGAATTATTCATGGGCATATGCGTCACGCAAGCCCGCCACTGCGCCAACAAATGTCAAGGTCAAGTCCAAGATTAGAGATTCCAAAGGGTGGCATATGATTTTAAAATTAGGTTATCAGCCGGGCTTGGGTCTCGGCGCACAATTGTAGGGTCAGACCAATCCCGTCCCTAAAGGCAGGAAAATGGGCCTTCGAGGCCTCGGCTACCGTGACTCCGCAATGTCAGTACTTGGAGAGTCCGGGCCATTGACATGGGACTATCGACAGCACTTTGTAAGGGGCCCGTTACAGCCTGGTACCCTGAAGAAGCTGCCGCCCAGTCTTGAAGAGAAGGCAGGTGATGCATGTGTCGTTGTTGACCCGCCGCCGCCGCTGCAGGGGCTGGCGGGTGATTTAGAAGATTTTTTTGATTGTATTGGAAAGTTGTTTTGTGAAAAAGAAAGCCAGTCGAAGAAGAAGGAGACGCAGCTGGTGAAGCGTCCTCCGATGCCATTAGTCCGTCAGGGGCCACGGGAAGTGGGGAGCTCCATCACTACTTATTCTATGTCCCCTTCCCGTCTCGCCTCTTGGTTTCAGCAATTGGGGTCTGTTCCCCGTTCCCCTCCAATCCTGGTCGACCCGTACTTCACAGAGAGACCTGAAATTTTATTTGTTCCCTGTGCTTGCGGGAACTGTCGGCCCATCGATCTTTAAACACTATTTACTCCTCCTCCCCCCGGAGCTCAGCTTCATGAAATGTGGTTTTCCTCCTCGGATCCATTCTTTGACTGCATATTTTCTGAATTGTTCCCCATGCAGCTGCCTCCTCCTGCGTCCTCTTCCTCCTCCTGCTGCGTGATCACCTCCGGCCTCCAAAAAAAATGTCAATTTCAAAACGGAGGTCTCAGTGGAAGATTACGCTATGTTCTGCTCAGATTCCCAGGGGCACGTGACCCCTGTTCCTTTTCCAGTAGATTTCCTTTCTCCTAGGGTAAATGTACAGTGTGCAGAGTCTCCTAGGTTAGCAGAGTCGGTTGGGGTAGGATCTAATTCGAGTCTAGTCAGCCCATCCACGTCTGCGGCGCACCCCGTAACGCGTCATCCCAAAACCATTCCCGATAGGTTTCTACAGGATCTGGCTGAAAGATGCCACGCCCTTCTGAGATGCCCTGAATTTTTAGAGACCACAATTGTATTAGAAGATGATGAGGAATTAGAAGGGGTATGGAGCAATGATGGATTAGGGGTGTATGAAATTGTGAATGAGAAGGATCCAGCTGATGATGAGGAAGGTGAGGTGGATGACACTGCCGACTTGTACGCGCAAGGCTTGAAGAAGTTTGACGAACCTTCCTCGGCAGTGGATGAACCCACTAAGGAAATCAATCTCGGAACAGAAGAGGATCCCAGGCCCATACTTATTTCCGCCAACCTCCCTCCTCAGGTCGAAGAGGAGCTTATCAAGGTTTTGAGGGAGTACATCGATTCTTTTGCCTGGTCCTATGAGGACATGTCGGGTCTTGACGCCACGTTGGTTGAACATCGGTTGATTCTTAAACCAGGGGCAACACCCGTTAAGCAAAAAGCAAGAAGATTCCACCCGCATATGGCCTTGAGAATTAAGGAAGAGGTTGATAAATTGCATAAGGTCAGGTTCATTAGGGTTGAACTATATCCGCAATGGGTGGCGAACATAGTCTCGGTGATGAAGAAAGATGGTAAAATTCGGATCTGTATTGACTTCAGGGACTTGAATAAGGCATGTCCGAAAGATGATTTTTCACTTCCCAACATCGACGTCTTAGTTGACAATACAGCTGGGTACGAAGCTCTCTCGTTCATGGATGGTTATTCTAGATATAACCAAATCTGTCTAGCTCCGGAAGATCAAGAGAAGACCTCATTCACCACGCCCTAGGGCACGTACTGCTATGTTGTTATGCCATTTGGACTGAAAAATACATGTGCCACTTATCAAAGGGCGATGATGGCTATCTTCCATGACATGATGCATGTCTACTTGGAAGCTTACGTGGATGATATTTTGGTCAAGTCGAGGTCTCAAGAAGAACACCCCGCCATTCTAGCCAAAGTGTTGCAAAGGGCTAGGGAGTATAAGTTAAAGATGAACCCAAGAAATGTGTATTTGGAGTTGCATCAGGGAAATTGCTAGGGTTCATAGTTAGTAAGCGGGGGATTCAGATCGACCCGAATAAAGCAAAGGCCGTTATGGAAATGCCACCGCCAAAGAACATTACTGAACTTCGAGGTTTGATTGGGCGTTTACAATTTATTAGGATATTTATATCTCAGCACTCGCAAAGATGCCACCCATTCTATGAGTTATTAAAGGCGGGAGCAAAATTCGAATGGAATGAACAATGCCAGAAGACCTATGAAAAGCTTAAGGTTTATCTTTCTAATCCCTCGGTTCTGCAACCACCCGTCCCAAGGAAACCCCTGATCTTGTACATTTCTGTGATTGAGGACTCCCTAGGAGTTGTCTTGGCACAGGTGGATGATGAAGGAAGGGAAAGGGCAGCATACTACCTTTCGAGGTTATTCAATCCTGTTGAATCCAAGTATACTGCCATGGAGAAGACCTGTGCAACGCTAGTGTGGGTAGCTCAGAAGCTTAAACACTATTTTCTTGCCCACGAGGTTAGGCTGATCTCTAGAATGGACCCCATTCGTTATCTCTTAGAGAAGCCTATCCTTTCTGGCCGACTAGCTCGTTGGCAGAGCTTTCTCTCCCAATTCGATATCACCTTCATCGTCCAGAAAGCAATCAAAGGATATGCTATTGCTGAGCACCTTACTCATTCTCTCATCCCTCGCACTGATTTAATCCAGGATGAATTTCCTGATGAACACTTGGCGGTAATCACTCATCTTCCTTTCTGGTCTCTTCATTTCGACGGTGCTCTCAATTCCCAGGGCAGTGGGATCGGCGCCGTTCTCCTTACTCCGGAAGGGGTAACCATCCCTATTGCTTATCAGCTCTCATTTCCTACCACTAATAATATAGCCGAGTATGAGGCTCTCCTTGCCGGTCTGAAGCACGCCTACCTCATGGGCGCGCGATACCTTAACATCATAGGAGACTCTCAATTGGTACTGCGTCAAGTCCTGACAACTTACCGGACCCGTGACCCTAAGCTTAAACCCTATCAAGATATGGTCACTCTCTTGGCTAGGCAATTCCGGAAGCTTATCTATATCCATACTACTCGCTCTCAGAACATCTTGGCTGATGCACTTGCATCACTCGCTTCTTCTCTATCGTTCCCCCTCAGTCGCGCCACTGAGACCATTGTGGTCCAGCGGTTAGGTGTTCCTTCTCTTCAGGATCCCTGGTTCGACAATCTTAGGAAGTCTGTAGATAGGAGGATAGAAAGGGAAGAGGTGAAAGAAGTGTCATTAACTGAGCTTGAGGAGATCATCGAAGAAGAGAATTGCCGTGGTACTACGAAATTGAGCAATATTGCAGGGATGGTACATTTCGGAAGCGGCAAATGCCGAGCAGAAGGCCATTAGAAGAGTCACCGCAAGATATACAATTGTTGCTGGTGAATTATATAGGCGGGCTCTGAACGGAGTTCTAATGAGGTGTCTAGATGACGACGAGGCTTGGAAAATAGTGGAAGCAGCTCACTCCAGCGAGTGTGGAGGGCATGTAAATGGACAGGCGTTGGCAAAGAAAATTCTTAGGCAGGGTTATTACTGGCCGACCCTAGAAGAAGATTGCTCCACCTATGTTCGTAGGTGTCTTCAGTGCCAGCTTCATGCTGACAAGATCCATGCTCCTGCTTCTTCTCTCCATCCTCTCTCTGCTCCTTGGCCATTTTCCATGTGGGCCTTTGATATCATCGGACCTCTCGGTGACCCAAATTCCGCAGTCAAGCAGAAGTCTTTCATTTTGACGGCTACGAGTACTTCACCAAGTGGGCAGAAGCCGAAGCATATGCAGAGATCAAAGCCACCACAGTATGCCGCTTCATCATGAAGAATATCATTGCGCGGTTTGGAGTGCCAAGTGATGTCGTCACCGACAACGGACCTCAATTCGTGTCGCAAGAACTCCGGGACCTCTGTAAGAAATTCAATATAGCCTTGCATCACTCATCACCATACTACCCTCAAGGAAATGGCCAGGCTGAGGCCACGAATAAAACCCTTCTTAAAATCATCAAGAAAACATGCGAATCGCATAAATTTGCTGATTGGGCCGACAAACTGGTAGAAGCTCTATGGGCTTATCGCACCTCCGTCCGCACTCCCACAGGGCAAACCCCTTTTGCTCTCACCTATGGGATGGAGGCGGTACTTCCGTATGAGATCCTGATCCCTTCCCTAAGAGTGCAGCTGGACAAAGAACTTAATCTCGACGAGCGTCAAGAGGCGTTGCTGGTCCAACTGGAACTCTTAGACGAGAAGAGGCTTAACGCGGCCAATCATGTTTCGGTTTATCAAAAGCGTGTCTCGCGGTATTTTCAAAAGAAGGTCATTGAAAGAAATTTCAAGTGGGTAATATGGTTTTGAAACTCAAATTCATCAGATCAGCAGGTCCCAGGTCTAAGCTGCAACCCAACTGGGAAGGGCCATTCGTAATCAAGGAAGTCTATCCGGGTAACGCGTATCGTTTAATCAATGCGGAGGGTGAGGAATTGCCAAACCCGTGGAATGGGCTATACTTAAAACGTTTCTATCCATAGAGTCAAGACCAGCAACGGCTCGATGGCCGGGTGCACCCCACCTGATCGCGAAAGGAAGACCTCGTCCAGCATCTTACACGCTACACGATCGCCTGTGGTTCGGTTTTCTTCTATTTGCACAACACCATTTTCTCCCTTGGCCATACTTTTAGGGAAGGTGAAGGTCCTTGTCTTTCCTCTCGCTCGCTGAAAATAGGGGCAAGTGGCGAATAAGGGGGCGAGAACTGATCAGGATCCCCCTCTAAAAGAGGTCTCAAATAGGGGCAGTCCGTTAAGACCTTATTCCGTAAAAAAAGTAAAAAGAAAAGCAAGGAAAGAAGAATGACAAAGAAAGAAAAGGGGCAAAATCAAAAGTCAAAGCTGAAAGCACAAAGCTCGAAGCCCTCAAAATTTTGAAAGTCCCCAAATAATAAAACTAGGCATGGCAAGAGTGGCAGTACAGTTTCCCCGCGGGACGTTATGAGCCCGGTCGTATGCATGCCTAGAGCGGATGTAGGTTCGATAACGGACACAAAGTCCCAGCGCAACAAACCAGATTCTTTGAAAAGGGGGTGTCTTGGGAAGAACTCAAGCCCTAAAAACCTCTATACCTACCGCCAGCTTCCCTACTGAATCTTTTTTTTAATTTTCCAAGGAACGAACCCCGCCCCGGTATGGCCTCGGCAGAGGCATCGTTAAGCAAAGTTGACCCCAGCCACAGGCAGTCCCCCTTTTCGCACATGCTGGGTCTGGGAAACCCATAGTGAAACAGGAGGTTCCCCGTTGTTAATCCTGAGCTGGTTCCAAAACTCAAAAAAAAATCAAATATTTCAAAACCCAAAAAAATCAAATATTTCAAAACTTAAAAAAATCAAATATTTCAAAACTCAAAAAAAAATCAAATATTTCAAAACCCAAAAAATCAAATATTTCAAAACTCAACAAAACCAAATATTTAAAACCCCAAAAAAATATATTCAAACTAAAAATCAAATATTTCAAAACTCAAAAAAAAATCAAATATTTCAAAACCTAAGAAAAAAATTTTTCTCAAAAAGATCTGAGTTCTTTCATCACATGCATCGCATGCATTGCATTTTGTCATTATATTTTTACCTATTTTAATAAGGCTTACCCCCTTGACCAAAATCAAGGATTAGTCACTTTCTAAACTTACTGCAGGCAAGGGGTTAAGCCTAAAACAGATTTAACCCGTTTTCTTTATGTGTGTAAGCACAGGGGCAGAGAGAAGATTGAAGATACAGTCAAGCCATGGACGCGTACATTCCAAAGGTGTTCAATCACATCAGAGAAAGCCCAAAACTCAGACTCAATCCAATCATCAATCTTATTCATTCTCATATCAAACTCTAAGCATCCATCTCTACATCAATATCATCATCGGAAGATAAAACAATCACTCAGTCCGCCGCTGGGCATCCCCACGGGAATGTATCTCTCTCAACTCCCTAAGGTAAGCCTGTCGTGTCTCTGGAGCCTCCTCAACCTCCGCCGGTAGGATGCGCACCCTGCTCACCTCCCACATAATCAGCGCGCTCCTGACCACCTGCTCGTCCTCCTCTGTCCCGATCCTCCTCGCCTGTAGCGCGGGAAGGTGGGGTAGCGTCGACAGTACGGTCCGGGGTAGTCCGACCTGTAGGTAGCACCGGTGTGGGCTGTACATCGCCAGGACGGTGTCGCTCACAAGCCTCAAGTCCAAGCCTGCCCTCCTAAGAAGCCTGATGGTGGTGTCGTGGAGGAAGTCCGGGTGCATCATGAATCTGTCCAGGGGCAGCCTATTGATGTAGGGACACCACTCGTCTCTGGTCTTCAGCTCAGCCGTCCTGCACTCAACCTGCGAAGAGAACCTGAAGGCGCCTCCTATGAAGTAAAGGGGGTGGCTCCCGAAAATCCTGCTAACGGAAGTAATGTCCTCCCTCTGAAGGAACTTCATCCTGACTCCCATCCAGCACTCCAATAGAATCATCGAGCCAAAACAGGGCTGCAGAGCTAAGACCCTCGTACAAGTAGGCTAAGACAGCCTGGGAGATGGAAAGTCCCTGCCACAGACCACTAATGGTGCTAAGTAAAGGGATCTCTAAGACATGGTCAGCAGAAGGGGAAAGGATGGCCCCACACAAGCAGATCGATGCAGCCTTGGCTATGGCCTCGGTCCACCCACATTTGTTCTTACAATGCTCCACTACCCACTGGCTAAGAGGAAGAAGGTGAATATGACGAGGGCCTACGAAGGTATGAACGTCCCTGCTATCTGGTATAAACCCTCCCAGGACTAGTTTTGGATCTTTAGGGGCAACAGTGTGGCATATCAAGTCTTCCTCACCCACCTTGGACCTAGGGAACCTGAAGTAGGTCTCCACCTCCTCTAAGAGGACAGTGGCCTCGAAGGATGGAAAGAAGAAGGTATGGGTCTGAGGATGCCATGTTTCTATCAAAGCTGAGATGCTGTGCCAATCTAAGGAGAGCTTCGGGTAGTTCTGACCTAGAACTAGAAGAGAGTGCAGGTGCCAGGATTTGAGAAGGCAGGTCACCCCTAGGGGCAATGCACGGATCATGGGAGCTACCCATTTTAAACCAGAATAGCGCCTCGGGCCCGGAAGGAGCTGAGAAGAAGAAAAGAGAAGGAATAAGAGGAAAAGGACATATGAGTAAAATTGAGAGATAAGAAATTGAATGAACTCATGTTAAACTTACTTCTCTCATAGGAGTTGCGCTAAGATGCCGAGGAATTGAACTCAGCCGTTGGAGCACTTCCTGCTCATTCTTTGTCGCTCTCGGCCCTTCAAAAGACCCTCCCTCCATGGAGCTTCCTTCTAGGGCCCTCTTCATGATAGTTTGGTAGAGAATTACAAAGGTTTTGAGGTTTAGGAGAGGAGGGTTGTGAGAGATACGAATTTAGGCTTTTCTCCCCTACTTATAGGGCTTGGTAGGAAGCCTAGGCCTCTTAAGATTAGGTTGGATAAGTCTAGGACGGGTTGAGATGAGGTTGGGATGGGTTCAAAGCGTTCTCCCCTCGGGTTAAGGACTCTCCAGGAGAGTCCCCTTTAGACTCACAGGGTACCTCTTTTGGACGGTCTTACGATAGACCGCCCATCCTATTGTGCGGTCCATGATCAACCGTTTATCACCGGAGGACTGGGCTTTGGGTGGCATTAACTCGACCGTTCTTCACCTAGAGCGGTTTATGGTGAACCGTTTATCATTCAGCATGGTCAACATTCAACCAGTCAATCCTCTTCGGGACGGGCTAGTATGAACCGTTCTTGGATTTGAGCGGCTCACTGAGAGCCGTTCATCTGATCCGCACCCCTTTGTCAACCTGTCCCACTAATGTTCGTACCCCTCGCGCTCACCTCACTCAAAGCGGCCTGTGCGTCACTCTCTCACTCAAGTCGGCGTGTGCATCTCTCACCTCACTCAAAGCGGCGTGTGCGTCACTGTCTCACTCAAGTCGGCGTGTGCGTCTCTCTCTCACTCAAGTCGGCGTGCGCGTCTCTCTCTCTCTCACTCAAGTCGGCGTGTGCATCTCTCTCTCACTCAAGTCGGCGTGCGCGTCTCTCTCTCTCACTCAAGTTGGCGTGTGCATCTCTCTCTCACTCAAGTCAGCGTACGCGTCTCTCTCTCTCACTCAAGTCGACGTGTGCATCACTCTCTCACCCGAGTCGTGCGCATCTCTCAATCTCACCCGTCTGTCTCACTCTCACTAGTAGTCAAGTCGCATTCATTCATGCACACATTCATCCACTCATGAAACAAAGTAGAAGCAAAATAAAAAGCATATCACTATCATGTCATATCACATCATATGTACAAAAGTCGGGCCCAGTACAAAAGTCAAGACTGTCCCTCTCCCTGGCCCCCGTCGCTGTCTCCACCACCCTCATGCCTCTTTGGGGGAGGCATCGCTGATGTCGCCTCATCGCGCTGACACCGCCGGAGCTGCTAGTCCTCCTCGTTCCTCCGCTGACCGGAGGAACCCGTGAAGTAACTCCTGACGGAACCATGCGTGCCGTGGCTGACACTCGGAGTCCCGCTGCGTGATCACCGGATCATGTCCTTATACGCTCGCAGCTCCCCACGTAGCTCGGCCGTCTCAGTCAGGCACCGCTCCGCCTCGGTCCGATAACGCTCTGCCTCGGCCCGATGGTGATCCGCCTCGGTCGCACCAGCCCGAAGTCGCTCTAGCTCGGCCCGGAGGAGTGCCGTCTCCAACGTGTCCGCCGGCCGGCTCTGCACAGCCTCCTCCCGCACGCGGGCCACCTCCTCTCTAGCCGCTGCCCGACTCTGCTCTAGCTCTGCCCGGAGGCGGGTCAGCTCGGACGTCTGCATCCACATATCATTGTTAGTCAGTTGCATAAACATTTCATTTATAAGCATAATAAGCAAAGGGAAGTTTAGAGTTGCATACCCTCTCGGTGAGTGCTACCTCGGCCGCCTTGGCCCGCGTCACCATCCTGGTGAAGTCCGCATCTCTCTCAGCCTGGTCGGCTGGAGTCCGGGTCGTAGAAGAGGAAGGAGCGTCTGGTCCCTCCCTCTGAGCTCCCTCGGCGCGCTGCATCCAAATACTCCAGGTCAGTCACATGCATAATCATATAGAATTGCACAATTTAAAGAGTTTAGGGTTTAGAAAACTCACCAGCAAGGCGAGGGCCTGCCTGGCCTCATCTCGCTCCCGGATGGTGGAGTGCAGAAGTCCCTGCAACTCCGCCAGTCGTCCCGCAGGGTCGATCTGCATTTAGAAGTCCATGTGTCAGTGCATCATCATATAGGAATCATAAGCATGATAGACATAGTTTAAGTTTAGAAGTCGCACCGGTCGGTGAGCACCCCGAAACATCTGGTCTCGGTAGTGCCGAGCGTACGCAGTGTAGTACGCGCCGTCACTCTCTGCTTCGGCAGTCACTGCTCGCCCCCGTGTGGTCCAGTCGGTGACCTGTGTGGCGTTCCTCGCTGTCCAATCGAACGCCTCGCCGAGTCCTCGCGTCGTCCTCGTCACTCGTTCCCCCGCCTTCTCAGGCGCAGGGAACTCCACCGCGGGCTGATGGACCCCGATGGTCCTCATCACCAATCTAAAGTGTAGTGGCTCCACCACATTCATGCAGTGAAGCCACACGTCTCGTCCAGAGAAGGCAAGGGCGCCAACCACCCACGGCTGACCCTCCTGGCCCTCCTCCGCGTAAGGTGTCCACCGTACCTGCAAAGAGTAGAAAGTCGCATCGACATCAGTCTCATATAGAAATTGCATTTAAATTAAAAATCTAAGTTTAGAAGCGTACCGAGGTGTACGGTAGAGCGTCTAGGTCGTCCTGCAGCTCTCGGACCTGTCGTCTCAGGGCGGTCATCTCCCGAGGTGCTGTCCACCTCCGTGCAATCGGCAGGAGCCCAGGACGGGTCTCCTCTCCTCTGCCCAGCCCCCGTAAGCGCACGTAGGCCCACACCTGCATCACAGCATCGTGTCAGCATTTAAGAAGCATATAGAATCGCATAATTAAGTCTAAGATAGAGAGTCATACCTGGAGTAAGGGGGAGAAGCCCCCAAGCATCGTCGACGCGCCGTCGAACTCAGGGTGTCAAAGAGGAAGGCGAGGACCGCCGCCCCCCAGGCGTAGCCCCCAACGTGCTCGAGCTCCTGAAGGAAGGGGAGGAAGCGGCAGCTCATCACGTCCGCTCACGTGGAGAAGAGAAGCCTCCCAAACAGCAGCATCAGGAACCGCCGTAGAACTCGGTCTGCCTCCGCTCCCGGCCCAGCAGCTACCCGCAGTCGCGCTAGCTCCACCAGCCACTGCAAGTGCTCCTCCGGTCGCTCCCCGACTGCAACTCCTGCTCGCCAGCAAACCCAGGCTGTCCTGAAGACCAGCCCGGGGAAGAAGGGTCGACTGCCTCTCGGGGCGCCGTAGCTCTAGGCCCAGCAACTCCCGAGCCATCCCCCGATAGTCGAGAAAAGTAGTCCCGCTAACCGGTGACCTGTGCACTCGAAGGCTAGTGAGCCTGGCCACGTCCTCCAATGTGGGGACCATATGCCCCCACGGGAAAAGGAACGAGCGACTCACTGGGTCCCAGCGGTCGTGCAGGGCATAGAGCAGAGCTGCGTCAAATCGACACACCTCAATGCTCAGGAATGGGGCGAACCCCATGGCAGCCAACCGCTCCCTCTGAAAGTCCGGCAGTGCTAAGTACACCGCGCGGACCTGCAGCCACGAGGTACGGGTCCTGCGCTTTCCCTGCATTCATTCATTCATTTTAGATGCATTTTAGTAATTAATTTAAGTTTTTTGTTCCATTTCTAAATAAGAAGATCAAGCTTTGAATCTCTGTCATAAGAGCGGTTCACGACGGGCCGCTCGTCCCTTGAACGGTCCCATATTCACCGCTTTATTCCTCTGGTCCTGTCGATTTGAACGGGCTGATGTTGACCGTCCTGAACTTGGATGGGTCATCATGCACCGTTTGTCCCTCAAGCTTCCTAGGGTAGAACTGCCACTCCTGGGCCGTGTAAATGTTGGACGGTCCTATGGAGACCGCATTGTTCTGCGTTAATGGTGCATTGAACGGACCAAAGTGGCCCGTATGTTTTTTGTACGGTGATCCACTCACCGTCCCTACTTTGTTCGATTCTACTATTGAGTGAAGTTGAACGGCCTGTTCCTAGCCGTATGAATGTTGGGCGGTCCTATGTGGGCAGCATGGTTTGGTTTGTGCGGTTTCTGTTCAATCGCTCTACCGTCGTCTTCCCCGACGACGGTGAGGGTTCCCCCGCCAGAGGGAGGCCACCATGGCTCCCCTAACCGGCCCCTAAGCATCTCTAAACCCCCTAAAAAGCCCCTAACCTAGCATGCATTGAACAAAATTAAAGAAAATGAGAGAAAGGGGGGCCCACCTCGAGGTCACGGGGTTTCTTGGCCGCCCTCGCCGGCGCGTCGTCTCCGACGACCTCGCCCTCTCCAGCAGTGGCTTCTTCTTCGGCTGTGACCACGGCAAGCTCGTCCATGGTCACCTCCGGCGTCTCCTCTTCCCCGGCCGACGGTGGCGGTGGCGGCGGTGACGGAGAGTCCTCGCCGATGGCCGACGGCCGGGCCGCTTGGTGCTTCGTCCGCGTCATTGTTGAGATGAGAGGGGGAGGGGGCTTTGAGATAAGGAGAGAGGGTTTGTGAGGTTGGGAGTAGGGAGATGGGAGATTGAGAATGGGGTGTGTGGCCCCTTCGTCCTCTCCACCGTGGGTTACAGTGGAGGGAGGCGAAGGGGTTTTCAGTTTTTCAAGGTTGCAGAGATGAACGGTCTATCGTTAGACCGTTTGTCGTTTGAGCGGTTATACTCTAACCGCACGTCCCCAACGGCCACTTCCTTTGAGTCGGTTTGAATTCTAGCTTTAAGCGGTCTATGTTGGGCCGTGCTTCATTTGAACGGTAGTTTGCTGGCCGTTCATCTCCAGTGGTCTGCTGCTTTGAGTCTGTTCAAGTGCCAGGTATGCACGGGTATATGTAGACCGTTCTTCCTTTAGTGCTGTTGTAATATGGCCGTTTATCTTGAATTTGAATCATGAATGTCAATATTTTTAGGGAATATTGTTGCTTAACCATCTTATGCAGCGTCACTCCATTCAGTTCCGCCGTTTCGCCTGCACAGGTAAGTCAGATATGGCTTTCTATCCTTACATCCCTTATTGCATTATAGTATGGTACTATTATATATTATCTCGAGAACCTGTTGGTTATCTATGTGTCCCAGGATCTGACGTTCCCCTTCAACAAAAATGATGATGATCCAGGTTCACGTACTTAATCTTTGGATAGGCCGTTGAGTTGGGATGTCACGAGGAGGATGGTTCTATCCCACACGCTGTGGTTGCGGATGGTATCTTGACTCTGATTTTCCCAGCTTCGCAATATTATTCTCGAGTATTTTCTATTTTTCTTTCTTTGCATTCGTTTTTACGATTTCTTTTATTTTTAGCCCGGCACGCATCATACGCATCTTTTGAGCTTTCATGCCCCATGGTTTGCTTGAAGAATGTCCCATCAGTAATGGTCAGTTGTACGTTCAAATGCTTGAGTGAGAGGAACTAATTCCACTCTGAGTTGGAAGGTTTTCTTTGGTCAATTCGTTTGATTTGGTTGATTGAAAGGTCCCCGTCTGGAGTTTTAGCTTTGTTTCTTTTAAAATTTGACGCTTACTTTTGTGGCCTCCTCATTGGACCGTGAGATTATGTCCCCCATGAGGTTGGTCTTGTCAGTCTATTTTCATTTAGTTTAGTTCCTCCAGACTGGTGTCGCTCTCGGTTTAATCATTCAGTGCGTTTGGTTCAGAGTTTTCCCGAAGATTCCTGTTGCTTGTTGGTGAAAACGGGTGTCGTTTTACCTTAACGCCTACTTTTTCAGTCCACTCCGCTGCATTTCCGCTCCACCTCCATGTCCCATGTCACTTCCGCTTCACCTCCGCTCGCTCCCCTGCAAAGAGGACGTTAAGGAGGGGCATCTGTTGACACCCGTTTTATACCGATAAGTTGAGTCGTTTCTCTTATTCACTTTTTTTGATGCCTCGGGTTGACCGTCACTCGTTGGGACTGTTTTCAGGTGTATTTTGGGCCAGTTTTATGTGTAGCCTCCCTCCTTGGTGGAGTCCGCATCGATTCGGGGCTTGTTGGGCCTTGGTTTTTGGTTGATTGAACATGTTTATAAAAATCAAGCGTCCAAGAGCATGTACGGTTCAACCTCAGCCGTTCCACACTGGAGCGGTTAGATAGACCGTTCATACATTTATGATTGATTTCTGAGGATTTTCTGAATTTTCACCGACAGGGCTTTGAGCGGTCCTCTCCTAGCCATTCAACTAAATGAACGGTCTTACTTCTACCGCTTATACTTCAGAGTCCTACGCTTGCTAATTTCCTCAGATAATTATCCAACTAATTGAATTATCATCGACAAGGCTAAAACGGCTTGTCCTTGGCCGCTCTACAGTTGAACGGTCTCAATGGAGCCGTTCTTCTATAAGAGTCCAACAGTGGGCGTTTCGGTCAGTTCGAGGGATAATTGGGATTATTTTCTGATTATTGGAATTTCCACCGACGAGCTTGGACGGTTATCGTGTAACCGCCCCTCTTGTTGAGCGATCTATCGTAAGACCGTTCATCCCGTCGATTGTGGAATTTTAATATATTTTAATTTCTTTTATCCATCGTTTTATCCCCAACTTCTTTTATCAATATCTCTATGGATACTCAACCATTTTAGCTACCGTTTCGACTGGATGAGAGATAGTTATATTATCTACGATTTATCTTCAATAATCTCGTCCCGAAAATGGCTCAAAACCCTAGTTTCGAGGCTGGCTTTCTAGGCTCTATAAATAGACCCTAGAGGTCGGACTTGAAAAGGAGGGAGATTTTGATCGACGGCAAAGCCCTGCCGCACTTTTGAGCGACCTAGCACCAAGGTGGGAGGCTCCCTACGTCCACACGAGCCTCCGGTCCAGAGAGGAGTCCATATTTTGAGTCCTTTGCATTTCTTATAGTTTTCGTCGTGTCCCTTGCATGCATTGCCTTTTCCCCACGTCCCCTTTCGTTTTCATCATCATGCACACCTCCACCCACATTTTGTCATCCTAGGGGTTTAAAACCCCCCAGATATCCCCATTTCCATTGCTTTATGCTTATTTCTTCCAATACGGACATTTATTACACTATTCAGTTCTGATCTAGGTGTTCTTCTTGTGTCTTCACGTTGTTTTGCAAGTCAGCACTTCATCAGCACGAGGCCCATCCCCTCTGACCGACTGGAGAGGGTGGAGGTGAACCCTTTAGCAACTTCTGGCATGATGGACTCGAGCGGTTCTTGACTGCCCGTTCAAGACGACGTGCGGCTGCCTAGGAACCGCCCTTCTTCTTCCTGTGGTCTTCTTCAAGCCGTCCATCCTCCGGGAGCGCTTCCTCCCGCACGTTCTGTAGCACCCCTACACGGTCTATCGTAAGACCGCACGTCTATAGGCGGCTCTTCATCATCCGCTCATCCTCCCAGTGCTGCAGCTAGGCGAGTGTCTCCCTTTCTTTTCCAAAGCACGGCGCGTTCATCACGTTCGGTGCTTTGGAGGCGATCACGGTCACTTTCATTTGCCTTGCTCCTCTTACGGTTCTTCATTTACTTATGCATCACATTGTTGATCCATTCAGAGCATATCTTCCATTGAGTAAAGAGGGGAAAAATATATATCTACAGACTATATCAGAAGTAAGAAGTTTTCTGGGTCTAGCTGGTTATTATAAGAGATTCATTAAGGACTTCTCAAAAATTACTGTTCCTTTAACTAGACTTACTAGAAAAGAAAATCCTTTTGTCTGGTCAAAGGAATGTGAAAAGAGCTTTCAAAATCTTAAGAATCATCTTACTACAGCTCCTATTCTATCACTACCGGTGGAAGGTGGAGGATTCGAAGTGTATACGGATGCGTCTAGCATTGGCTTAGGATGCGTCCTCATGCAGAATGGAAAGGTAATATGTTATTCTTCAAGACAATTGATACGTCACGAGGAAAATTATCATGTGCATGATTTGGAATTGGCAGATGTTATTTCGCCTTAAAAATTTATCGTCATTATCTCTATGGAGAGAAGTTTACGATCTACTCGGACCACAAAAGCTTGAAATACTTATTCTCTCAAAATGAGCTTAATATGAGGCAGAGGAGGTGGTTAGAATATCTCAAGGACTTTGATTTTACTATTCAATATCATCCTGGCAAGGCTGATGCTGTAGCAGATGCACTCAACAGAAAATCGATGGGAAAGCTATCAAGTCTTATGATCAATATGACTAACCTTATCCCTCAATTTGCTCAGTTGAACTTAGATGTTGACATAAAGGAAGAGGATTGTTTCATAGCTAATAGTAGAGCTCAACCTACATTAATTGAGGATCTTGTCAAGTTGCAAAATGATGATCTGGTATTACTGGAAATTAAGGCCAATATTGAACAAAGGCCGGATTTTTCTATTTCCAATGACGGAAGATTGTTATTCAAGGGCCGAATATGTCTACCAAATCATGAGGATACAAAGAAACTGTTCCTAGAAGAAGCACATAAATCCAAGTACACCATTCATCCAGGTGGTACTAAGATGTATCAAGATCTCAAAAGAAATTTCTGGTGGCCCAATATGAAGATAGAAATAGATGATTTCGTGTCCCGTTGTCTCACCTGCCAACAAGTAAAACCAGAACATTTTAGACCCGCAGGTAAATTACAACCCTTTAATATTCTCGAATGGAAATGGGAGAGTATAGGGATGGACTACATTATGGGTTTACGCAAGACCAGAGGAGGACACGACAGAATATGGGTAATCATAGACCGATTGACTAAATCCACACACTTCGTACCAATAAAAGTCGATGGTCTGTGGATATTCTAGCAGCATTATACATGAAAGAAATTGTCAAATTACATGGTGTCCCTGTCACTATTGTATCTGATAGAGATCCTCGATTCACATCATAATTCTGGAAGGGCCTACAACACTCACTAGGGACTAGATTGAATTTTAACACAGCATTTCACCCACAAATAGATGGTCAAACTGAAAGAACAAATCAAGTAGTAGAAGATATGCTCAGGACTTGTGCAATTGATTTTGGAGGAAGTTGGCATGATCACTTGCCTCTAGTAGAATTTGCATATAACAACAGTTATCAGGCCAGCATACAGATGGCGCCCTTTGAAGCTTTATATGGAAAAGGTTGTAGATCACCAATATGTTGGAACGAAATAGGGGAAAGGTAATTCCTAGGTCGCGACCTTATCAGGGATTCTACAGAGAAGATCAAGCTCATTCAAGAAATAATGAAGATGGCACAAGATAGGCAGAAATCTTATGCTGGTAATCGAAGACGCGACTTGGAGTTTCAGGTAAGAAATCATGTATATCTGAAAGTTTCTCCAGGCCGTGGTATTCGAAGATTTGACATTAAAGGAAAACTAACTCCAAGATTCATTGTCCCATTTGAAATTCTCGAAAGGGTCGGTGAAGTGGTTTATAGATTGACTTTACCTCCATAATTAACATGAGTTCACGACGTATTTCACGTCTCTATGTTGAAGAAATATGTATATGATCCTGACCATGTTATCACTTACGATAATTTAGAGATTCAGAAGGATATGACATACGAGCAAAAATCAATAAAGATTCTGGATCGAGAAGTACGTCAACTAAGGAATAAAGTTATTCTTATGTTCAATATTTAATGGAAGGAACCATGGCCGACCGAAGCAACATGGGAAACAGAAGAAGCCATGCGGAAAAGATTCCCGGAACTGTTCAACTGTAAGTACACTCTCCACAATCCATATATATTGAATTTTGGGACCAAATTCTTCTAAATGGGGGAGGGTGTAGTGACCCAAAATTTATATAAATAATTTTTGAATTATTTATAGAATTTTTTAGAATTTATTAGGAATTTATAAAGGGCAAATTGGACTAACAAATGAATTAATGTTGAGATTATAAGGGCCAATTATGTTAAATAACTAATCCAGCTTTGATAATTGAAGCCCAATAGGTTTAAGGACCAAGACCATTGAGTTTGGCCCATATTCTAGAAGGTTACTTAGCCTATTCACGAATTATAAGGATAAATACCCCTTATATAGATAATTATATGGATAAACAAACAAACGAGTTAAAATTTTATTGAATTCTGCGCATAGCGACTGTAGCGGTCTATCGTGCGACCGCCACAGCCAGGTAACGCATCTGTCTTGGACCGTTACACCCTATCAGTTCCGTGAAGTGAAGAACAAGTAAAAAGATTAGATTTTTGATAGTTTATCTCTTAGGGATCGAGATGGGAAGACTAGTAGAGGTGTTAAGGACTCTCAGATATCGATCTAACCTTTAACAAGGACTCTAGAATCAATCTAATCCTCAAACCCTAACCAAAACTCTATAAATAGAACCCAATTCTGAACTGTGCGACCCTTACTTTTGGCTCGTGAAGAATCAAGGTAAGGAGATAGAATCTCGGGTAAATTCTTTAGAGTGTTTTGTTCCTAATACTTTAGACTAACTACCCTCAAAATCTCATGTTAGGAGATCAAGTAACCAAGGAGATAAAGGCTTCTAAAGTCGCTGATTTCTGTCATAGCAACCCAGGATTCAGAGCAAAGGACTGTTGAAGATCAAGGAATTAGGACGCCCAAACAAGGTAATTTGGGAAGGGTTCTTTAGAACTTTTTGTTTCTCTTAGTTTCATCTTCTTACCCTCCAAATTTCACGCCGATAGGTCAAGAGATTGAAGAATTAGGATGGTGTAAACTTACGGAAAAACCACAGGAAGAGAAGAACTAGGGCAACCCTTGAAGACTCAAATTAGAAGTTTGAAAGGTAGGTTATCTCATGAACGGTAAAAACACATTGTTAGGAATAAAAGCCCTCTTGATTTGCTCGATTTCATGCTTTATATGTAGAGAATTTCATGTTTTACTAGAATCTATGCACTTGTATGTCATGCATGCATATTCTTAGCCCTAACTAAGTTAAAATGGAATCTTCTTGTTAATTCACAGAAAATCATATGCATATTGTTAGTTTAACCTTCGTTCTATCATGTGGAAGTTTATATATGATTTCCAAACATGATGTGAGTTAAAACCTTAGACTCTTCTTATTCTATTTACAATCAGCAGTGCTCTGACGGATTACACTTAGACCGTCACATGACTGTAACGGCCTTACTATGAACCGTCACATAGCCTGCCGTATTTTAATTTCTCTATTATCTCTGACGGTCCCACGATAAACCGTCACAGCACGGTGACGCCCCTATGCTAGACCGTTAGAGTACTGTGTGATGTCAACCCGAGACAGAATTGAAACCAATCAAATTAACTTATAAATAAGCCTAGTTATCTAAGTTTTAACCTTTTTTCATAAACTTGGAGTTATTTATTGGTTCATGATAGGAATTGCGTGTTCAAGCATTTTTGAGTTATTTTGAAAATACATGTTAATTTCATTGACTAAATTCTATAGTTTGTATTTAAATCATGATTTTTAAATATTAACGGAGTTTTACCCTGATTTCACATTGTTACACATTCTTTCTGTCTATACAGTCAATTTCTCTAAGTACATGGCATATATTCCGCTATATGACCATTAGTTTACACTTGTGCACTATAGGAACATATTCTTGAACTTGAGGACCTCTCTATTAGATATTCCTTCCAATGGATTAGGAAATCTTGTTTCAAGGCCTCCGTAATTCTCCGCGAGCTTGGGATTCCCACTAGGACGCCGAGTTGGTTGTACCATGAAAGCCCAATTATTAGAAAACACTATCGAAGTTTCTGTGTTTTGATATGTAACGGATCTAGATTGGACCGTCAAGCTGATATAACGGCCTAATAAACGACCGTCACATTTACTGAGTCTATTTTATTGTTTCTGGATTCAGATCATTGTAACGGCCCAATACTGGAGCGTTATGTTCCTGTAACGGCCCATTAATTGACCGTCACAGTTCTTGAGTACATTAACCCAAGGTTTAACCCAAGGGTTGATATTCTAAAGTTCTTAGATGGATTATTGATGGTCTAGGACTTGTCATATTGTCCAAAGAAACTTAATTTAAATTATGAAGATATCGAATGTATCGTTATGCTGCCAAATTATTTCCATGAGCATAACATTGTCTTAAATCATTCTTGATCTCTCATGTCCAAATTGAAGCGTTTATTCATTGATTATTATTTGAACTTGTTATATTCCTGGTCATATTTTATTGCTTGGAACGTGGAAATAGCTTGATTTATACTTGAAGATGTGATCGAGCACTGATTGTGTTCAAGAGCTCTATTCTAGTCCCCTCGGCTGATTGTCGGAAACATACTATAAACCATGGGGTATGATGCTACTGGTGTCGCATTGCGCTGGGAGTACTTTCTGTAATGCCCCGAATTTTTTTGAATCCTTCTTCTCGGGTCCCGGATCTGGTTTTTTCGGAGTGTCTGACTCTGTTGTGTTTGAAATTTCATTTCGGACATCTTTCGTGTTCAGATCGGCGCGATCCGAAGTTGTTTCGGAGGCCCGGAAGAGTTCCGCGGCTTTTTCCGCGTGTGTTTTCGATTCCCGGTGTGTGTTTTGGTAATTCCTTCGGAACCTCGTTGCGGGTGAACCGGGCCATTCACCTAGGCGAGTGTGGTACCGTTGCGATCAGTGCGTTCGAGAATCGTGAGGGTGTGATTTTCTATTTTTCAGGATTTTTCTGATTTTCCGGAATTTCCTATATAACCCTTTTCTCTCTCTCCCCTCTCATTTCTCTCTTCTCTCCCTCTCTCTTCTCACGCCCTCTCCTCTCTCCCTCTCTCTCCGGCGGCCGACGGGGTGGAGCGTGGGCGAGGTGGGGACGGCGCGGGCGAGGTACAGGCGAGGATGGATGAGGATCGAGGCGGTGGAGGCGCGGTGAGCTCGGCCGTGGGTTCGTGGAACGGCGAGGCTTTAACGGCGTTTTCTTCGTGGATCGGCGTCCACGGTGCGCGAAATCTTCGGTGGAGGTAGGGAGATGGACCCCCAACTCGTGCACTTCCTTCCCCGTGAGTTTTGTAGGCCGTGGTGAGCCGAGCGGGCTAATCGGGGTGATTTGGGGAAAATGCATATTTTTGGGGAGTGAGCCGGATCTCTCGTTTTACGGCGTCTTTGGCCGATCCAGGGGTTTAGATGCATGCCTAGGGACTTGGGGATGGATTCCCCTTTGTTTCCCCATCACCCGGGGGTGATCGGGGAGTGGATCGGATTTTTGGGCGTTTTCCCGCCGTTCTCGATTTTCCAAAATGGTCGCTGTCTACCAGTGACCGCGTTCATTGGTCGCGGTCCTGGGAGAACCGCGTTTGCCTAAGAGTGTCGGCAAGCGTCGCGGACATGCGATAGACCGTTTTTGTCTAGTCGCGGTCGTGACCCGACCGTGACTGTCTGGTCGTGGTCTTAGGGCGACCGCTACCATCGGGCTGCGCCTTGCTAGTCGCGGTCGTGACCCGACCGTGACTGCTTAGTCGCGGTCCCCGATCTACAGTTTCTAGGTGGTCGCGGTCCTCACGAGACCGTGACTATGTTGCGGTTCCCGTCTGTGTTGTTTTGACCTCCGGTCGACCCGGTTATGACCCAGTGGTTGACTTCAGGTCTTGTGAATGTCCCGGACACCCCGTGGAGTTCCGTGACCGTGTCTTTGGGTGTCCGGAGGTCCATTTACCTCGATTAGCATGCCCGTAGGTGTGGTGGGTCCGGGTGACCTCACGTGTTCCGGGCTTTAGTGTTACGCTCGATCGAGTCACCGTGTATCGGTGTGTGTGCCGTGGGGTCTCCCCCGCATGTCGTGGGTTTCTTTGGAAGACGATTCCCATGTGGGCCATGTGTTTGGCCTTGGACTGCAAGTCCAGTTATCCGGCCTGGGGCTGGAAGTTTCCCGCTGCCCTGGGATGGGAGATCGACATGGCAGCTTGTGTGCTACCTTGGGAATCGTGCTTCTGTGTTTTCCGTGTGGCCCGTGTGGGTGGCTTTAGTCCTTTGCATTCCCTTCCCGAGGGAGTGGTCTTGGCGGCTCATGAGTTGTCTCGATATTCGTGCTTCCGTGGTTTTAGACCTAGAGATTGGACTAAATTGACGGCCTTGTGCTGTTGCGTACAACGGTCTTGACCCCGAGTCTTGTGACTCAAGGACAGTTGGGTGTAGTGTGTCTAGAGGACTGCCCAGAGTCCAGTGGCTTAGCGCCACTTGAGTTTTCTCGACTCTCGCGCAGGGTGCATGCATGGCCGTGGACTGCGAGTCCTATTTCTTCTCCGACTGTGGTCACCGTGCGACAGTGCCGGTACGTGGGGTGGTCCCCGTACGTCATCGGATGCGGATGTTGTTTTCCGTTGACTTGAGAGTCTAATCCTTCAGTGACCCTCCACTAGTCGTAGCCTACCAGTACGCGTATGCTGGTCGCACTAGGGAATGGTGTACGGGCTTACCCCGATGATGATTTTAGACTGGTTTCCATCGGGCCCCTCGTCTAATCAGAGTCCAGTGCCAGGGGAAACCTGGTCAGAGGGCCAGACGTAGGACGCGTGGTCTGTGTGTACACACGTGGTTGGGGACAGTGGACGCACGTCGACGGGCGTGACCCCAGCTAGTCACTTGTTTGTGGTTACTTGTACGGTGTTCGTGCCTTTGGTAGGTGCTACCACGTCAGGCAGTTCACCTGCGGTGCGGTGTAAGATGTCAGGGGACGCTACCGACTGTGCTTCTAATGGGAGGTACTCCTGTCGAGTACGGAGTGACAGACTGTTAGTTTCTGTGACTTTGACCTTCGGGTTTTCGGTCGTGCCGACCGTTGTGTTTTCAGTTGTTTCGCCATGGCGCGTGTGTTGGTTTTCGCGTCGTGGGGCTAGTGGCTTTACCGAGGTTGCGTCTTGTTGTGCGGTACCCGCGATCGGATGGTCGGGGTTGCACCTTGGACAGCGTCCAGGTCGGTTGTGTCCGGGGGACAGGCCTCTACGGCATGGTTACCGTGGGTTTTTACTTTGGTAAGCGGTACTAGTGTAGTTCGATAGCCTTGACCGCGAGGTCAGGGTGTGTTTCTGGTACAGTAGGAGTAGTTGTAGTGCCGTGTTTCGACCGGCCACCGAGTTTACTGTTCCTGCTGTTGCAGTTGCTCTTGTAGCCTTCCTTTCCAGTACCGCCGTTGTTTCCGGTTGGGGCTCCGCGGGATCCCTGCCAAGTCTCTGTTTTAGAGACGCATTCCCTACGTTTCAGGTGTGGCGGTTCTTCCTCGAGGTTCGAGGGTGCGGAGCGGAGGTTCTCAGTTGCCAGCTTGTCGGGCCGAGTGTTCACTCGGCATGTGGTACGTTTTTACTACTTTAGACTGTACTTCCTGTTGGACTGGACTCTGTTATAGCTATAGTTATTTATTTATTTCTGTTAATTATTGTCCTACTTTATTTCCTATTTCTTTGTGCCTCTGCACTCCTTTTAGCCCTTCCGAGCCCTCCCGGCTCGTGGGCGGCGGTTCGAGTCTCGGGTTATCGGGGCTTCCCGGTAATCGGATTCTCGGGTCGTTATAGCTAGTATCAGAGCGGAGGTTATGGACGTACATAGGAATTGAAGATATTGCAGTGATCAGAGTCCATAAGGTCCAGTACAGTCGGCAGCTAGCTTAGGGTTTTGTGCTTGTTTTTCCGCTTTGTTTCTCGCTTGAGAGCTTGAGTGCGCTGTGCGGCGCTGTGAAGGTGGTTGCTGTCCGCGGCTTTCGTGCCTGCATGGGGTCTAAGGATCGAGGTTGAGAGCCTTCTCTCTCATCGGTGGTGGCCCTGGTTGTGCTGCGTTGGGTAGAGGTTGCTGGCAGGCGCGAGCTCGCGGTGCTGCGTTCGAGGAACCTGCAGCGTGGTCAGGTGGCTGGAGAGGATTGTTCGTGGTTAAGTGGCCCTGAGCGTGCTCTGAGAGAGCTGCTGTCGGTTTTGGCCACTCCAGCTTGAGGTTTGTCCAGCTCCTGAGGTGTTCTGATCGAGAAGTGTGCTCGGGTGAGCGGAATATCTTCTCGGTGAGCTGCTGTTTCGTCGAGCCTGATGTCCTTGTCGTGCTCTGTGGCGTCAGAAATGACGTGTTGGTCCCGGTTGTTTTGCGGATTTTGAGGCAGGATTGGGCAGTGGTGTCCCAGTAAGTCTTGCTCCTGCGCTCTTGTGTGCGAATGGGTTGTGTTCGCCCTGGAGTTGGCTTGAGATGTAAAGGCTCCACGGCGAGTTCGGGACTCGAGGATGAGCATCGGTGGTTGTCATGATGGCTCGTGTTGTGGCTCTTGGCATGCCGTGTTGCAGTTCGAGGAATTGCAGCGATGGCGCATCGAGAGATGTTGTGATTATGGTCTGATGTGACACTCGCCGAGTGTGTCGGAGGCGCTGACCTGATGGAAGCGATGGTTTTCCTAGGTGCTGGATGGTGCTGTTTCCAGCATGCGCGAGGTTTAAGGTCAGGTCGAGCGTGGAGTTCTTCCGTTGGTCGGAAGTGTGTTGGTTTCTCCTTTGGTAGGGAGAGATTGTGTTGGCCTAAGGTTCGTCATCTTGCATTGTGTGTTCAGATTGGTTGGCCTTGTGTGCCGTGAAGTCTGTGTGAGACGTGCTCCTTGTTTTTGGCAAGGTGGTTGCCTGTGAGAAGTTGCGCCCATTCCCTTGTCGTGTAAGGGTGCTGGCGCTGTTCCGGAAGGACGATGCCTTTGGGCGGAGGCCTTTTTATGAGATTGGCGTCGATTTGGTGGTCCTTGATGGGACGTCGGTGTCGCGATGGTCATCCCTGGTTTGGTGACTAGCATGGGGTGGTTCCCCTGTAAGTCTGAGTCGAGTGAGATGATGACTGAAGACACCAGGATCTTGTCGTTTGGCTTCGTCGTGCTCCCCGAGAGGGTCGAGTTGGCGCGATGTTCGAGCTCAGGTGCGGTGTCCGAGAGGAGTGCAGCTCGAGATGTGGCATCAGTCTGTGTGGGAGTCGACGGAGGACTTGCCGAGGTTTGGAATGTTTCCTTCGGACCCGGTGAAGGACCAGGAAAGAAGGAAGAACCTGAGCGAGCAGTTGGTGGTCGTCGGCGTGTGGTCATTTCACAGGCAGAAGGTGCTGGTTGTTGGAACTCGAGCGTGGCGAGAGCCGTGTGCCAGCGAGACCTTTGGTGGTCGATCTTGTGATGTGTCTTTCTTGATGGGATCTGGGCTTTGTCGAAGTTTGTCTTCTGACAAGAGTTGGCACAGTGTTATGTCCGGCTTTCGGCTTGCCATGTGTGAGATGTTTCCTCGTGCTGAGCCGATGTTCTGGTTACGGTCTGCTGAGAGGACTGCTTGAGCTGGTGGAGGCTCGATTTTGGTTGCTCCCTTGAGGAGGGTGTGCGACCTGTCAGCTGGCTGCGAAGCTGATGTGCGATTTGTCTGCCGACCATTGGGTGGATCGGTAGCTGTTTCTCGTGCCGAGGGTTGTGATTCCTCGGTGAGCAATATTGTGGCTGCGGCGCCATGGTGGATTCTCGCGTTGTCTGAGGTGATGCCGGACTGTGTCCTTTGGTATATGCCTGCTCTGTTGGCCAGTGTGCTCGGCGCGAGGAGCGAGGTGTTGCATGTGACTGTAAGTCTGTACTGGGGCTCTGATAGCGTGTCAGTTGATTCAGTGTTCTTCCCCTGTGACTTCGTGCTAGGTCCTGAATTTCGAGGACGAAATTCTTTTAAGGGGGGAGGGCTATAATGCCCCGGATTTTTTCAGATCCTTCTTCTCGGGTCCCGGATCTGGTTTTTTGGAGTGTTCGATTCCGTTGTGTCCAAAATTTCATTTCGGACATCTTTCGTGTTCGGATCGGCGAGATCCGGAGTTATTTCGGAGGACCGGAAGAGTTCCGCGTCTTTTTCCGCGTGTGTTTTCCGATTCCCAGTGTGTGTTTCGGTAATTCCTTCGGAACCTCGTTGCGGGTGAACCGGCCCGTTCACCTAGGCGAGTGTGGTACCGTTGCGATCAGTGCGTTCCGAGGATCGCGAGGGTGTGATTTTCTATTTTTTTTGGATTTTTCTGATTTTCTGGAATTTCCTATATAACCCTTTTATCTCTCTCCCCTCTCATTTCTCTCTTCTCTCCCTCTCTCTTCTCACGCCCTCTCCTCTCTCCCTCTCTCTCCGACGGCCGACGGGGTGGAGTGTGGGCGAGGTGGGGACGGCGCGGGCGAGGATGGATGAGGATCGAGGCGGTGGAGGCGTGGTGAAGCTCGGCCGTGGGTTCGTGGAACGGCAAGGCTTTAACGGGGTTTTCTTCGTGGATCAGCGTCCACGGTGCGCGAAATCTTCGGTGGAGGTAGGGAGATGGACCCCCAGCTCGTGCACTTCCTTCCCCGTGAGTTTTGTAGGCCGTGGTGAGCCGAGCGGGCTAATAGGGGCGATTTGGGGAAAAATGCATGTTTTTGGGGAGTGAGCCGGATCTCTCGTTTTACGGCGTCTTTGGCCGATCCAGGGGTTTAGATGCATGCCTAGGGGCTTAGGGATGGATTCCCCTTTGTTTCCCCATCACCCGGGGGTGATCGGGGCGTGGATCGGATTTTTGGGCGTTTTCCCACCGTTCTCGATTTTTCGAAATGGTCGCGGTATACCAGTGACCGCGTTCATTGGTCTCGGTCCTGGGAGAACCACGTTTGCCTAAGAGCGTCGGCAAGCGTCGCGGACGTGCGATAGACCATTTTTGTCTAGTCGCGGTCGTGACCCGACCGTGACTGTCTGGTCGCGGTCTTAGGGCGACCGCTACCATCGGGCTGCGCCTGGCTAGTCGCGGTCGTGACCCGACCGTGACTGCTTAGTCGATGTCCCCGGTCGACCGTTTCTAGGTGGTCGCGGTCCTCAGGAGACCATGACTACATTGCGATTCCCGTCTGTGTGGTTTTGACTTCCGGTCGACCCGGTTATGACCCAGTGGTTGACTTCAGGTCTTGTGAATGTCCCGGACACCCCGTGGAGTTCCGTGACCGTGTCTTTGGGTGTCCGGAGGATCCATTTACCTCGATTAGCGTGCCCATAGGTGTGGTGGGTCCGGGTGACCTCACGTGTTCCGAGCTTTAGTGTTACGCTCGATCGAGTCACCGTGTATCGGTGTGTGTGCGGTGGGGTCTCCCCCGCATGTCGTGGGTTTCTTTGGAAGACGATTCCCATGTGGGCCATGTGTTTGGCATTGGACTGCAAGTCCAGTTATCCGGCCTGGGGCTGGAGGTTCCCCGCTGCCCTGGGATGGGAGATCGACATGGCGGCTTGTGTGCTACCTTGGGAATCGTGCTTCTGTGTTTTCCGTGTGGCCCGTGTGGGTGGCTTTAGTCCTTTGCATTCCCTTCCCGAGGGAGTGGTCTTGGCGGCTCGTGAGTTGTCTCGGTATTCGTGCTTCCGTGGTTTTAGACCTAGAGATTGGACTAGATTGACGGCCTTGTGCTGTTGCGTACAACGGTCTTGACCCCGAGTCTTGTGACTCAAGGACTGTTGGGTGTAGTGCGTCTAGAGGACTGCCCAGAGTCCAGTGGCTTAGCGCTACTTGAGTTTTCTCGACTCTCGCGCAGGGTGCGTGCGTGGCCGTGGACTGCGAGTCATGTTTCTTCTCCGACTGTGGTCACCGTGCGACGGGGCCGGTACGTGGGGTGGTCCCCGTACGTCGTCGGATGCGGACGTTGTTTTCTGTTGACTTGAGAGTCTACTCCTTCAGTGACCCTCCACTAGTCGTAGCCTACCAGTACGCGTGTGCTGGTCGCACCAGGGAGTGGTGTACGGGCTTACCCCGAGGACGGTTTTAGACTGGTTTCCGTCGGGCCCCTCGTCTAATCAGAGTCCAGTGCCAGGGGAAAACCGGTCAGAGGGCCAGACCTAGGACGTGTGGTCTGTGTGTGCACACGTGGTTGGGGACAGTGGATGCAGGTCGACGGGCGTGACCCCAGCTAGTCACTTGTTTGTGGTTACTTGTACGGTGTTCGTGCCTTTGGTAGGCGCTACCACGTCAGGCAGTTCACCTGCGGTGCTGTCTAAGACGTCAGGGGACGCTACCGACTGTGCTTCTAGTGGGAGGTACTCCTGTCGAGTACGGAGTGACAGACTATTAGTTTCCATGACTTTGACCTTCGGATTTTCAGTCGTGCCGACCGTTGTGTTTTCGGTTGTTTCACCGTGGCGCGTGTGTTAGTTTTCGCGCCGTGGGGCTAGTGGCTTTACCGAGGTTGCGTCTTGTTGTGCGGTACCCGCGATCGGATGGTCGGGGTTACACCTTGGACAGCGTGTCCAGGTCGACTGTGTCCGGGGGACAGGCCTCTACGGCATGGTTGCCGTGGGTTTTTACTTTGGTAAGCGGTACTAGTGTAGTTCGATAGCCTCGACCGTGTGGTCAGGGTGTGTTTCTGGTACAGTAGGAGTAGTTATAGTGCCGTGTTTCGACCGGCCACCGAGTTTACTGTTCCTGTTGTTGCGATTGCTCTTGTAGCCTTCCTTTCCTATACCGCCGTTATTTCCGGTTGGGGATCCGCGGGATCCCCGCTGAGTCTCTATTTTGGAGACTCATTCCCTGCTTTTCAGGTGTGGCGGTTCTTCCTCGAGGTTCGAGGGTGCGGAGCGGAGGTTCACAGTTGCCAGCTTGCCGGGCCGAGTGTTCACTTGGCATGTGGTACGTTTTTACTGCTTTAGACTGTACTTCCTGTTGCACTGGACTCTGTTATAGCTGTAGTTGTTTATTTATTTCTGTTAATTGTTGTCCTGTTTTATTTCCTATTTCTTTGTGCGTCCACACTCCTTTTAGCCCTTCCGAGCCCTCCCGGCTCGTGGACGGTGGTTCGAGTCTCGGGTTATCGGGCCTTCCCGGTAATCGGATTCTTGGGTCGTTACACTTTCTCTATAAATAAGTGAAGATCCACGGGCATCATGAAAATACTTGTACATGACTTTCTTGCTTGTTACATGATATTCCACAGAAATTCACCAACTACTTACTCATAAGCAAAAGATGTTGGGTGATGACTACGTGGTATTGCTAGTACATTCTTGTTACATTCTTGTTCATGAAAGGCCATGCTACATTCTTATTCATAATTGCTACATTCTTGCTAGTTCATACTTGCTCATTCTATCCTACACGAACATCGTATTACTTTGGTTTAGTCGCGTGATTGATCGCATTCGCATGATTTTACCTTATTCTTTAGAGTCAAAATGTTAATTACTTTAATAGTGTCTTCATGTTGATGCGAAGATACCTACTGGGCAAGTGTGCTCATTACCTATTTCCAATCTTTTCAGGAGATGGAAGTGAGTCGGGATCGGACTCGGAATATTCAAATAGCGGGTCCGAAAGTGAATGAAGAATGAGTGAAGACTTAGGAAGTCTACATTGTTTAAATTGAGTCTATGTAATTTTCTATTTTCTTGAGTCTAGTATGATGAAGGAAGTCGAATTAGTGATTTTTAAGGAAATGAAAGTTGAAGTTCAATAAATATTGTGCAATTACATCGTTATGTGTGATTATCTTACGCTCTGATCGTTCTTGCTTGGAAGAGACTTACCATGCCGGCTGTTCACGTTTCTCGAGCTAGTCTTCCGCTATAATAAAGGCTCGGGGCGTGACAGTTAAGTTGGTATCAGAGCCTAAGTCTTAGGACTTAGGGAGAAGAATCATGTCATAGGATAAGTCCATGGTTTAAGGACCCCAACCTATGAACTAAGGAAGAAAATTTCATACCCACGTGAGAATTGGGTAGAGCCCGGGATAAGATAGTTAATTAGCTTTAAGATTATTTTCTCCCAATTCCACGAGAGGTAACAAGTTGTTATATTTCTCTCAGGTAATTCCCATCCTGCATTTGTGCTATTTGATACTGGTGCCTCTCATTCTTTTATCTCCACTACTTTTACAAAAATATTACCAATTGTATCAGTTCCTTTACCTTCAGATCTTGCTATTACTACACCCTTAGGTTCTGGAACAAAGCTCACAGAGTATTATCCTCATAGTGAGGTAATAGTGGAAGGTCACAATCTCCCCACAAACCTAGTATGACTTGACATGAAAGGTTATGATGTCATTTTAGGGGTAGATTGGCTCATAGATCACAATGTCGATATTAACTGTCGAAATAGGATTATATCCTTTCGAAAGCTCGGTCTTCCAAGACTTTCCTTCCTTGGCATCAAGTATAGGAAACATCCCATTATCATAACTTCTCTTCACGCTTGTAAACTCATCTCGCACGGATGTGAAGCTTTTCTTGCTTCTGTCATTGTTACTGAGTCCAAGAAAATTATCATAGCAAACATTCCTATCGTAAATGAGTTTCCAGATGTGTTTCCACCGGACTTACCAAATTTACCACCCGAGAGGGAAGTAAACTTCACCATCGAACTCATTCCAGGAGCAGCACCTGTTTCTATAGCCCCTTATAGGATGTCCCCCACGGAACTCAAGGAATTAAAAAGACAGTTGCAGGAACTACTAGACAAGGGTTTCATCAGACCTAGCACATCCCCCTGGGGTGCGCCGGTTCTTTTTGTCAAGAAGAAGGATGGCTCTCTCAGGCTGTGTATAGACTATCGGCGACTGAATCAACTCACAATCAAGAATAAATATCCGTTGCCGCGTATTGATGAGCTCTTTGATCAGCTTTCGGGAGCAGAATATTTCTCCAAGATAGACCTCAGGTCAGGTTATCATCAGCTTAGAATTAAAGAAGAAGACATTTATAAATCGACTTTTTGAAGTCGTTATGGCCACTATGAATTTATGATAATACCGTTTGGGTTAACAAATGCCCCAGCCGCATTTATGCAACTCATGAATAATGTTTTTCAACCATATCTGGACCAGTTCATCTTCGTCTTCATTGATGATATCTTGATATATTTCAAGACAAAAGAGGAGCATGAAGAACATTTGATGATAGCTTTGCGAACACTTAGAGAACACAAGCTCTATGCCAAGCTTAACAAGTGTGAATTCTGGTTCAAGGAAGTCTCATTCCTAGGCCATATTATTTCAAAAGAAGGTATTACTGTGGATCCTTCTAAAGTAGAAGCTGTCAGAAATTGGAGCCGGCCAACGACTGTATCAGAAGTAAAAAGTTTTCTGGGTCTAACTGGTTATTATAGGAGATTCATTAAGGACTTCTCAAAAATTGCTATTCCTTTAACTAGACTTACTAGAAAAGAAAATCCTTTTGTCTGGTCAAAGGAATGTGAAAAGAGCTTTCAAAATCTTAAGAATCATCTTACTACAGCTCCTATTCTATCACTACCGGTGGAAGGTGGAGGATTCGAAGTGTATACGGATGCGTCTGGCATTGGCTTAGGATGCGTCCTCATGCAGAATGGAAAGGTAATATATTATTATTCAAGATAATTGAAACCTCACGAGGTAAATTATCCTGTGCATGATTTAGAATTGACAGCTATTATTTTCGTCTTAAAAATTTGTCGTCATTATCTCTATGGAGAGAAATTTATGGTCTACTCAGACCACAAAAGCTTGAAATACTTATTCTCTCAAAATGAGCTTAATATGAGGTAGAGGAGGTGGTTAGAATATCTCAAGGACTTTGATTTTACTATTCAATATCATCCTGGAAAGGCTGATGCTGTAGCAGATCCACTCAGCAGAAAACTGATGGGAAAGCTATCAAGTCTTATGATCAATATGACTAACCTTATCCCTCAATTTGTTCAGTTGAACTTAGATATTGACATAAAGGAAGAGGATTGTTTCATAGCTAATATCCGAGCTCAACGTACATTAATTGAGGATCTGGTCAAGTTACAAAATGATGATCCGGTATTACTAGAAATTGAGGTCAATATTGAACAAAGGCCGAATTTTTCTTTTTCCAATGACGGAAGATTATTATTCAAGGGCCGAATATGTGTACTAGATCATGAGGATACAAAGAAACTGATCATAGAAGAAGCACATAAATCCAAGTACACCATTCATCCAGGTGGTACTAAGATGTATCAAGATCTCAAAAGAAATTTCTGGTGGCCCAATATGAAGAGAGAAATAGCTGATTTCGTGTCCCGTTGTCTCACCTGTCAACAAGTAAAAGCAGAACATTTTAGACCCGCAGGTAAATTACAACCCTTGAATATTCCAGAATGAAAATGGGAGAGTATAGGGATGGACTTCATTATGGGTTTACCCAAGACCAGAGGAGGACACGACGGAATATGGGTAATCATAGACCGATTGACTAAATCCGCACACTTCATACCAACAAAAGTCGATGATCTGTGGATATTCTAGCAGCATTATACATGAAAGAAATTATCAAATTACATGGTGTCCCTGTCACTATTGTATCTGATAGAGATCCTCGATTCACATCATAATTCTGGAAGGGCCTACAACACTCACTAGGGACTAGATTGAATTTTAGCACAGCATTTCACCCACAAACAGATGGTCAAACTGAAAGAACAAATCAAGTAGTAGAAGATATGCTCAGGACTTGTGCAATTGATTTTGGAGGAAGTTGGCATGATCACTTGCCTCTAGTAGAATTTGCATATAACAACAGTTATCAGGCCAGCATATAGATGGCGCCCTTTGAAGCTTTATATGGAAAAAGTTGTAGATCACCAATATGTTGGAACGAAATAGGGGAAAGGTAATTCCTAGGTCGCGACCTTATCAGGGATTCTACAGAGAAGATCAAGCTCATTCAAGAAATAATGAAGATGGCACAAGATAGGCAGAAATCTTATGCTGATAATCGAAGACGCGACTTGGAGTTTCAGGTGGGAAATCATGTATATCTGAAAGTTTCTCCAGGCCGTGGTTTTCGAAGATTTGGCATTAAAGGAAAACTAACTCCAAGATTCATTGGGCCATTTGAAATTCTCGAAAGGGTCGGTGAAGTGGTTTATAGACTAGATTTACCTCCACAATTAACATGAGTTCACGACGTATTTCATGTCTCTATGTTGAAGAAATATGTATATGATCCTGAGCATGTTATCACTTACGATAATTTAGAGATTCAGAAGGATATGACATACGAGCAAAAATCAATAAAGATTCTGGATCGAGAAGTACGTCAACTAAGGAATAAAGTTATTCCTATGTTCAAGATTTAATGGAAGGAATCATGGCCGACCGAAGCAACATGGGAAACGGAAGAAGCCATGCGGAAAAGATTCCCGGAACTGTTCAACTGTAAGTACACCTTCCACAATCCATATATATAGAATTTGGGGACCAAATTCTTCTAAGTGGGGGAGTGTGTAGTGACCCAAAATTTATATAAATAATTTTTAGATTATTTATAGAATTTTTTGGAATTTATTAAGAATTTATAAAGGGCAAATTGGACTAACAAATGAATTAATGTTGACATTATAAGTCCCAATTATGTTAAATAACTAATCCAGCTTTGATAATTGAAGCCCAATAGATTTAAGGACCAAGACCATTGAGTTTGGCCCATATTCTAGAAGGTTACTTAGCCTATTCACGAATTATAAGGATAAATACCCCTTATATAGATAATTATATGGATAAACAAACAAAAGAGTTTGAATTTTATTGAATTCTGCGCATAGCGACTGTAGCGGTCTATCGTGCGACCGCCACAGCCAGGTAACGCATCTGTCTTGGACCGTTACACCCTGTCAGTTCCGTGAAGTGAAGAACAAGCAAAAAGATTAGATTTTTGATAGTTTATCTCTTAGGGATCGAGATGGGAAGACTAGTAGAGGTGTTAAGGACTCTCAGAAATCGATCTAAACTTTAACAAGGACTCTAGAATCAATCTAATCCTCAAACCCTAGCCAAAACTCTATAAATAGAACCCAATTCTGAACTGAGCGACCCTTACTTTTAGCTCATGAAGAATCAAGGTAAGGAGATAGAATCTCGGGTAAGTTCTTTAGAGTGTTTTGTTCCTAATACTTTAGACTAACTACCCTCAAAATCTCATGTTAGGAGATCAAGTAACCAAGGAGATAAAGGCTTCTAAAGTCGCTGATTCTGTCATAGGAACCCAGGATTCAGAGCAAAGGACTGCTGAAGATCAAGGAATTAGGACGCCCAAACAAGGTAATTAGGGAAGGGTTCTTTAGAACTTTTTGTTTCTCTTAGTTTCATCTTCTTACCCTCCAAATTTAACGCCTATAGGTCAAGAGATTGAAGAATTAGGATGGTGTAAAGTTACGGAAAAATCACAGGAAGAGAAGAACTAGGGCAACCCTTGAAGACTCAAATTAGAAGTTTGAAAGGTAGGTTATCTCATGAACGGCAAAAACACATTGTTAAGAATAAAAGCCCACTTGATTTGCTCGATTTCATGCTTTATATGTAGAGAATTTCATGTTTTACTAGAATCTATGCACTTGTATGTCATGCATGCATATTCTTAGCCCTAAATAAGTGAAAATGGAATCTTCTTGTTAATTCATAGAAAATCCTATGCATATTGTTAGTTTAACCTTCATTCTATCATGTGGAAGTTTATATATGATTTCCAGACATGATGTGAGTTAAAACCTTAGACTCTTCTTATTCTATTTACAATCAGCAGTGCTCTGACGGATTACACTTAGACCGTCACATGATTGTAACGGCCTTACTATGAACCGTCACATAGCCTGTCGTATTTTAATTTCTCTATTATCTCTGACGGTCCCACGATAAACCGTCACAGCACGGTGACGCCCCTATGCTAGACCGTCAGAGTACTGTGTGATGTCAACCCGAGACAGAATTGAAACCAATCAAATTAACTTATAAATAAGCCTAGTTATCTAAGTTTTAACCTGTTTTCATAAACTTGGAGTTATTTATTGGTTCATGATAGGAATTGCGTGTTGAAGCATTTTTGAGTTATTTTGAAAATACATGTTAATTTCATTGACTAAACTCTATAGTTTGTATTTAAATCATGATTTTTAAATATTAACGGAGTTTTACCCTGATTTCACATTGTTACACATTCTTTCTGTCTATATAGTCAATTTCTCTAAGTACATGACATATATTCCGTTATATGACCATTAGTTTACACTTGTGCACTATAGGAACATATTCTTGAACTTGAGGACCTCTCTATTGGATATTCCCTCTAATGGACTAGGAAATCTTGTTTCAAGGCCTCCGTAATTCTCCGCGAGCCTGGGATTCCCACTAGGATGCCGAGATCGTTGTACCATGAAAGCCCAATTATTAGAAAACACTATCGAAGTTTCTGAGTTTTGATATGTAAAAGATCTAAATTGGACTGTCAGGCTGATATAACAGCCTAATAAACGACCGTCACATTTACTGAGTCTATTTTATTATTTCTGGATTTAGATCATTGTAACGGCCCAATACTGGAGCGTTATGTTCATGTAACGGCCTATTAATAAACCGTCACAGTTCTTGAGTACATTAACCCGAGGTTTAACCCAAGGGTTGATATTCTAAAGTTCTTAGATGGATTATTGATGGTCTAGGACTTGTCATATTGTCCAAAGAAACTTAATTTAAATTATGAAGATATCGAATGTATCGTTATGCTGCCAATTTATTTCCATGAGTATAACATTGTCTTAAATCATTCTTGATCTCTCATGTTCAAATTGAAGCGTTCATTCATTGATTATTATTTGAACTTATTATATTCTTGGTCATATTTTATTGCTTGGAACGTGGAAATAGCTTGATTTATACTTGAAAATGCGATCGAGCACTGATTGTGTTCAAGGGCTCTATGCTAGTCCCCTCGGCTGATTGTCAGAAATATACTGTAAACCATGGGGTATGATGTTACTGGCGTCACATTGCGCTGGGAGTACTTTCTCTATAAATAAGTGAAGATCCACGGGCATCATGAAAATACATATATATGACTTTCTTGCTTGTTACATAATATTCCACAGAAATTCACCAACTACTTGCTCATAAGCAAAAGATGTTGGGTGATGACTACGTGGTATTGCTAGTACATTCTTGTTACATTCTTGTTCATGAAAGGCCATGCTACATTCTTATTCATAATTGTTACATTCTTGCTAGTTCATACTTGCTCATTCTATCCTACACGAACATCGTATTACTTTGGTTTAGTCGCGTGATTGATCGCATTCGCATGATTTTACCTTATTCTTTAGAGTCAAAATGTTAATTACTTTAATAGTGCCTTCATGTTGATGCGAAGATACCTACTGGGAAAGTGTGCTCATTACCTATTTTCAATCTTTTCAGGAGATGGAAGTGAGTCGGGATCGGACTCGGAATATTCAAATAGCAGGTCCGAGAGTGAATGAAGAATGAGTGAAGACTTAGGAAGTCTACATTGTTTAGATTGAGTCTTTGTAATTTTCTATTTTCTTGAGTCTAGTATGATGAAGGAAGTCGAATTAGTGATTTTTAATGAAATGAAAGTTGAAGTTGAATAAATATTGTGCAATTGCATCGTTATGTGTGATTGTCTTGCGCTCTGATCGTTCTTGCTTGCAAGATGCTTACCATGTCGACTGTTCACGTTTCTCGAGCTAGTCTTCCGCTGTAATAAAGGCTCGGGACGTGACAGATATAGTTCGAGTTATGCGAACAAATTAAGAGAAATACTTATTATTCGTGTAGGAGGGTAAATTTATTAGTCATCTTATATCTCATGGGCTCACATATGCAGTGCGTGAGCCTCACTTTTTACCAGTTTTACACGTATTTTTAATAAAATTTATAATACTATAAAAGTGACAAATAATTAACTATTTAAGGGTAAAAATAACTATCAAAATGTGACAAATAATTATGCAAGGGTGACAAATAGTCAACTCATGTCAGTTTTCGTATATTCCCAAGACGACGAACGAGACTTCTAATGTTATTTAAGGGTGATAAATAGTTATCTAAGAGTGAAAAATAATTATCTAACGATGACAAATAGTTATGTAAGGGTAACAAATAATTAACTCTTGTCAATTTTCGCGTATTCTCTAAATGACGGGTGACAAATAACTATCTAAAGGTGAAAAATATTTATCTAAGGGTGACAAATAACTATATAAGAGTGACAAATAACTAACTTCAGTAAATTTTTGCGCGTTCCTTAAATGACGAACGAGACTTCTAATATTTTTTAAAAGTGACAAATAATTATGTAAAGATGAAAAATATTTGTATAAAAGTGACAAATATATGAATAATAGTAAAAAATAGATATATATATATATATTTATATATTTATATATTTGAGAAATATTTAAAAATTTTAATGAGTGAGACTCGCGTGATAATGATATAGATCAAGAGTATGTTAAACGGATAATTTTTCTAACCGTTCACGAACGTAACCGACATTTCTCACATATTCAATATAGGCGAAACCCCTCCAACAACGACCAACTAGGAAAGTATTTACAAACTTTTCCGTTGACACCACGATCTCACGGTTCTACGTGGTGGACTGCACAAGGGTGACCGGGGAGCCTCCTTTTTGCCTCCTCCACCCAGCAAACCAAGCGGGGATGCCACCACCACCCCTGGCCTCCGGCATCATCTCCTCCTCGTCCTCCTCCTCCTCCTCCCTAGGAGATCCACGTGGACCAATGGGAGCACGACATCAGAAAGAGCGTCCTCCGACTGCTTCATCCACGTGCGAATTGTGCAGGGTGTTACCTACACAGAGATTCCCCCAAACAAGAATATTATTCCCCGTGAATTTGCTCCTTCGGCGGTCGAGAAAACCGTGGATAAACGCCGCAAGCTTGAGAATCACATAAATATGCGGCTATCAATCAACAACGCCAGGAGGAGGGGTCCCGCCGCCGGGGTGGGGGGTGGGGGACCCTGTTTCTTTCACCTCCTCAGTTTCAGTGTCACAACAATGCCTTTTTTTTTTTTTTTAAACGAGGGTGGTGCACCGTGCACGTATGTACCCCCACAGTTCCATCCCAACATGTCAGCCAAAGCCTGCGGGCCCCACTCTGGAAAGCCTATGCTTCCAAAGACGCCCACTGGACCCGCCCTGACAGAGCGAGAAGACGGGGCGGCAATTGGCTGACAACAGCCTCGAAGCAAACCCATATCTACGATCTTGCCATTCGCCGATGCCCGGTTGTGGGTGCAAGCCCGCCCGCCGCCGCCCCCCCCCCCCACCCCCACCCTCTAAAAAATTTAATTTAGCTCCATCTAGTGAGTCAAATCACTCGAACTTAAATAAAACTTAAAGTTTAATTATTAAACGGGGTTAATTTTGATCTTAATTCACTTATAATAATTAAATATATCTTATCTAATAAGATTAATCAATATATAAATGCAAGTTCATTTATTTTCATTCATTTAATATATTGTTTAAACAAATTGATAAATGTTAAACGAGTTGACGAGCTCAAATAATACTAGATTATTCAAGGAGTTGAACTTTTGATAAGGTAGAAATCGATTTATGTAGATCTTTTACACACACACACACACACACACACACACACACACATATATATATATATATATATATATATATATATATATATATATATATATATATATATATATATATATATATATACTTGATACAAGCGAAATTACGGGAAAGTCTATCTTATATTTGTTTGTATGGATACCCTCCATCTATGAATTTAATGTTATATTTTTATACTAACTTTCTATTAAGATGTCCTTAAAATCTCTTACGGGGAGATGAAGAAAAGATCAAATATTCTGCATATATAAAAGGGCATATGTGACATTAAGTTTATGTATGGAGGGTATGCATATGAGTATAAGCACAGGATAGATTTTCACTTACTTTTACCTCTGAAAGGTTAAAAAACCATTTATTTACCATGTAACCATTGATGCGGCTATTTTCGTGTGGGTGGGTCCGTGGGTGGGGGGAGATTGGGCGATTTTGTCCGAACGCAAAGTTGAGGGGTCCCGACAGGAACCGCCCGGCGGCCGGCTGTGGCGTGCGGACCGGGGGATGTGGAGTAGCTATTTTTTTCTGCGGGACTGGCGGCCCACGATGTGGAAGCGAACCCCCCCCCCCCGTTTAATTATCATCGCTATAATATTAAACGAAAAAGTATGGAGCAACTCACCAAATGTGTTGTTAAAATAAAAATAAATATTATGCAGTTTTTGGATTGGGCGAATCCAAGGGCGGCGGGGAAGTTAGGCCGCCAGGCGAGTCCGACCGGTGGTCCGGTAATGATTTCGTCATCAACCATCATCTGTTTGGACCCCCCCCCCCCCATCTTCGCCGAACTAGTTGACCCGATCGCCATTTAGGCGGCGCCGGCCGGTGCAAGTGCAAAGGTTCTGCTAGCTCGCGGGATCAAAACTGTGAGCCCTTTGATCTATGTCCGAAAATTAAAATTTATTACATTTTAAGAGTTATGATTATTGCACAGCAATAATTATCACGTATTAGAGTATGCATCAAATAAATTAATTTTATTTAATTTTTTTATGACGTGAGATTCATATTCTCTTAATTTATCATAAAACATACACTTTCATTCGACCTTCCAAAAAAAATTTAAAATAAAAAATATCGATTCAAAAAATATTGGACCCGCCATTATTTATTAAATTTGATTCTTAATTTTTATTTTTTAAAACGTCGGATAGAGTTATACTTGTACGATAAATTAGAAAGATGTAAGTTTCACGTCATAAAATAATTTTCAAATAATCTGCTAGCGCATACATTGGGTTTGTAATTAACCCATGATGTGCACTAAATATTTTTTATATTTTAACATTCGCCTATTTATGTGTATTGAATAAAAATATTATTTTATATCATTTTACGACACATTACACTTGTCGCCACGAAATATAACCCCTTGGTCACTCTAGGAGATCGCACGATAATTCAAGTTTTTTTCTGATTCACAAGATTAAAATCTCGTTTGACATCTCAATGGAGGGGGAGAAACTTTTGATAATCTAAATTATGACCGTGCATGGGAGAATGTGAAGATTTGTCGGGGTAGTGTCTGATCTCATTAAATGTGCAGCATGCATGGAATGGTCGGGATACATGGTTTACAGTTATGCCCTTTATCGTTACCCTTTGAAATTTGTTTCATCCAGACATTTGAGCCCTCCAATAGAATTTCTAATTCGATAATCCGCTTTCTCGAGCAAAATCCACCCCGGACCTATTTCACAGACTTTTTTCCCCACCCTCACCTTGTGTCTAATTCTCTCACCTATGAAAATCTACTGTGCACCAAAGTCAATAGACACTTGAAAACATTTGATAAAGATTATATTATGTCGGGGGATTCCGATGATTGGAATCTCCCACAATTGAGATGCCAAACGAAGCCTAAATCTTATATCCTTAAACATCACGGTCCAAATACATGGCGATGGTTAGTGCTGGGCATGATGTGTGACCATTCCACGAATGTAGCCGATGCTAGAGAGGTGGTACAATTTATGTCAAATCAAGTCTAGCAATGTGCAAATGCCTTTTTATTTGATTAGACCTGTTGTGCCTGGTCTTAATGTGATAGGCTTTGCCACACAACTAGCTAGTGCGTAGTCTCCGGTTGGCCCGGTGACTAAAAATAAGTGGCCCGTTGTCGCGTGTCAGGGGGTCGGGGATGGCCCCAACTTCTTGTAGAGTTGCTGCATGATGCGACAAGTGTGTCCAAGCCATGGGTTGGCCTCGGCTTACTGTGGAATTGCTGGAGAAAGCGGTGCCTATAATGTTTGTTCCCAGGGGTGCAACTGGATCTAAAAGGGAGGGTTGAATAGATCCTGCCAAAAACTTTGGCCTAATTAAAACTCTTGACTGATAAAAGTAAAAACCACTCCTATAAAGCAAATGAGACACTTAGACACAATGCACAACGGATCTAATAGGAATAGCTAAATGAAAACGGCAAAACATAGTGCACAGGCTGCTGAGGTCGACACCACCATATGGTGAGGTCGACGCACCTTCAGAGCATGTTCAGAGATAAGGGGGATCTTGCTGCACTAGACTGCAGGAGTGTAGCGACCCAAGATCCGGATACCGGGAAGAACCCGATACCATTCGAATCTTGGCTCGCCGCCCAAGAGCCGGAAGGCTCAGAAGGGCTAAAAGGAGTGTGGAGGTACAAAGAAATAGAAAATAAAGTAGGACAATTCAGCAATTAACAGAAATAAACAATCTAACTACAGAGTCCAGTCCAACAAAAGTACAGTTTAAGGCAGAGAAGCGTACCCAACACCGAGTGAACACTCGGCCCGGCGAGCTGACAACTAAGAACCTCCGCACAGCACCCTCGAACCTCGAGGAAGAACCGTCGCACCTGAAAAGCAGGGGTGAGCCCCCTATCACTGGCTCAGTAGGGGTCCCGCGGAACCCCAACTGTGAACAACGGCGGTTGCGGAAAGCAGCAACAATAGGAGGAACAGCAAACCGGTGGCCGGTAAAAACTCGGCACTATAGCTACTCCTACTGTACCGAAAAATACGCCCCGATCTCACAGTCGGTGGAACACCGAACTAACGGGAAAACCCTGGATGCACTACCAAGAGAACCATTACGACACTGAGTTCTGGCTTCAAGAGGTGCACTTTTTGGGGCACGTGATTTCTGGTGACGGTGTTTCCGTAGATTCGGCCAAGGTCGAGACTGTGGTGCAGTGGCCGAGGCCGAGTTCTGTCGTGGAGATTCGGAGCTTTCTGGGGCTCTGACAGTGTTGTTAGTTGGTATCAGAGCCAGGTTGTGGACGTACATGGAAATTCAAGATATTACAGTGATCAGAGTCCGTAAGGTCTAGTACAGTCGGCAGCTGGCATAGAGTTTTGTATTCGTTTTTTGCTTGGTTTCTCGCGTAAGAGCTTGGGTGCGCGGCGTTGGTGTTGTGGAGGTGGTTGCCGTTTCGTTGAAGTGCCGGTGCGGGGCCCGAGGGATGCGACATAGAGATTTCTTCCCGATAGGTGGTGGCCCCAGTTGTGTTGCGTTGGGCAGAGTGTTGCCGGCAAGTGTGTTGTTGCGGCAGTAGTATCCTTACTTGTTTGAGTGAGTCTTCTCCCCTAATCTTGTGTCGTTCTTAAATTTCGAAGATGAAATTTATTTAAGGGGGAGGGCTGTAATGTCCCGAGTTTTTCAGATATTTTTTGGACCTGGATCCGTGGGTTTCAGATCACTTTCGGAGGTCCCGAAGTGCATTTTGTGGTTTACGCGTGTTTTTCTCTAACGAGCCTTCGGAACCCTGTGTAGGATAAACCGTTGTGTTCTCCTACTCCGGGATGGTACCAGTGCGTTGATCGTGTTCCGAGGATCGAGAAAATAATTTTTCCCAATTTTTCATATTTTTATATTTTCTGGATTTTCGATAAATACCCCCCTTTTCCCCTTTTCTTTTCTCTTTTTCTTCTTTTCCTCTTCTTCTTCCTGTTGGAGCTCCCCCTCTCCCAACCGTTGCTTTCTCTCTGTATGCGGCCCGCGGCGTCGCCCTTGTAGATCTAAGAAAATCCACTAAAGAAAAGAAAAGGATAATATGACTAGAAAAGCATGGGAAGAGAGAGAAATGGGAGGATGCGTAGGATGCTAATGGAGGGTGATCGCCAGAGACGTGAGGGCCTCAAAGATATAACAATAAAGAATATGAGGGATCGCGAAAAATACCTTAAAAGAAGCGGGGGAGATTGTGAGTGCACCTTCTCTTTCTATCGGCCGGCCGATGAAGAAAGTTTCTCTTGTGTAGATTACCCTTGCAAAGACAAAGATAACAACCAACAAACAAATATGGATTAGAACCAAGTGTGTAGCATCAAATCCATAATAGAAATACAAACAATGAAGAGCATGGACTAGAACACACCTTGTTGGGTGTTGACCCTTAAACCCCTATGCAAAAGGGTAGGTAAAAAAAATTATGATATGATGAAAAGGGGTGTGCAAGTGTTGCACAATTGGAGGTGTGCTAGAGTGCACAAGTGGGGATCTCAATATTGAGATAAAAAGAAGTAAAGAAAGAGATAGAATAATGATGCATGCAATGATTATGATAAAATAAAGAGAAGAGAGGAAGAGATAGGCTTATTGGTTTTTCTCTATGGCAAAAGGGGGCTTGAGATCGTCAATTTTCAAAATGCTCCAAGGTAGAAGAGACTTCAAATCTTCAATAGGGAGGGAACCTTCATAGGATGAAGCTTTGGTACATGTGGAAGACTTCCTCCTTGAGCCTCCAATCCAGCAGCACCTCCCCTTGATTGATTGATGATGCTCTTCACACAAGGGAGAGAGGGGTCCTATTTATAGGGCTGAAATTCGGAGTTAAATCCTATAGAAATTAGGAAATCATGTTTTAATTAGATTTATAAGTTGATAAACCATGGCCATGTGTCCCTTCATCCTTAGAAAGCCTTAGGAGACCTTTCCCAAGTGAAAGAGGGCTCAAAAGAGAGAAAGAAGAAGGTTCTGTCGGAGCTCGGAGCTCTAAAAGAAATGGCGACCAGGCAGATGGTCGCTATTTAATATAACGCCTGCGCGAAGCGTCGCTAATTATGAGGCATTTCGAGACGGATTCGGACTTTTCGAAATTTAAAAAGAATTGGCGACCATGAGGAAGTCGCTATTTAGGAATTAATACAAGTTTCGGACGGAGTTAAAACCTCAAAATATGGCAATGAAATTGATGACTTTACACACGGGCGCTATTTCACAAAATAGCGACATTCCAGGAAGTCGTGGAATCAAACATAATCCGATTTTGGCTCAAAATATGAAGAAAAGAATTGACGACCTTCCGGACGGTCGCTATTTAATGAATTGGCGACTTCACACAGTGTCACTATTTCAAATAATCCAAAAAAGTAAAACGGAAGCCTGCTAGAATTGGCGCCCCCTTCCTGGGCGCTATTTAAATAGCGGCAGGCAGGCTGCCACCAATTCGTTAAATAGAGGTAGGGAGGCTGCCACCAATTCGTTAAATAGCGGCAGGGTGGCTACCACTAATTCTTAAAATAGCGGCAGGGTGGCTGCCACCAATTCGTTAAATAGCGGCAGGGTGGCTACCACTAATTAAATAGCAGCAAGGTGGCTGCCACTAATTCGAAAAGCCCACGGAAAAATGGAGAAAAATCTCAAAAAAATCTGGAAAAATAGGAAAACATGTGTGAAAGTTGGGAGAAGTTGGATGTTCAAGGAAAGAGAGGAAAACCACACAAATAAGTCGATTTGAGAGTCAAATGGGGTATCGCAGTGCGATAGGAGATATGCTCAAAATGATGTCGATTTTAGCGTGTCTACAGCTGCCCCGCCTTGGCGTCTGCTTTGCAAGGGAGTGACATAGAGTGTAATGGAATGAAATGGAGTGAAGCGACGTGGAATGAAGATAAGTGAAGTGGAGCGAACTGAAAAGTAGACACCAAGGTGTGATGAGACACGCGATCAACATCACTTGATTAGAATTGAATCGAAAGCTCGGAATGGAGTAATCTTGAGGAGATTCAATGAAAGTAACAATTGTTTGGATAAGAAGGAGTGTGCACGAGAGCACGAAGGAGATAAAAAGAGCGATCAACTTCCAGCGTAGTTGAAGCACCCCAGGTCACAAACCTGTAGGTTTCACCATTGGGGAGCGGTTACCAGTCAATGAGGACATGCTGTAGCCAAGGTAGATCAATGGAAAAGGAATTGAACGAGAGATAGAAATCTAAACAAAGGAGTTTTCAGGGAAACAACCCAAAACGTCAACAAGGCGAACGGAGGACACAATTTGGCATGGAATATCTCATATCTTGGAAATTAGTGATCAATTGACTCTCAAAATCAGCTTATCAGAATGATTTTCCCTAGTTAATTCAAAGTCCTACATGAATGTATGCTGGGTTTAAAAGAAAAATATAAAGCAAACAAAAATATAAGATAATCAAGGATAATATTGTTAAGCTGTCCAGACTGAGTCAAGAAACCCATTCTGTGAGTTGATACTAAATCGAAGTCCGTTTATCCGTGCACCAACTCGCAAAAGGGAACCATCGTCCCCAGTCTTGGACGGCTCAACGGCCTATCCATGCGACTAAGATGCCTCTGGAATCATCATTATTTTTGATGAAGGTGAACTCAAATTCCAGATTTATCAAAGCCACAAGGTCCTTGATATAATCTAATAGCGTAATAATATATAGTAAAATGCATACAGGGAGGTGGTGATAGTAATCGGCATGTTGGGACAGAGAAGATGCAGCACATAATACAGTCACCGTGGGACTTGAGTGATGATGTCTAGACGGTGGGACCAAGAGCTCCTTCTTGCACTCAAAAATTCATTAGCCAAGATATCAAGAAAGATAAGCAACGAATAAAGCCATAACATGATCAATGCATCGAACACACATAGTAAGGCAAGGCATCGATAGCATGAAGCATATAAATCATCAAAGCATGTGAAGCATAACAAATCAATAGCATCAAAGCATGCAAAGCATATATACCATCAGAGCATTATTTCTTTTAAAGTCATGAGGATGACAATCTTGGAAAATCAAGATTTGGAGTTGAATGATCAAAATCTGATAATGTCCATTGGCGGAGTGATCAAGTGAAATTAGCAGGAGTTTATTAAAAAGATTTTAGACCGGTATGACATGACTAGAGAGATGATAATCAGGAGTGCCCATAGTGACAAATCATGATGATGTTGGGAAGAATCAGAAGATTGATAGCGGTGAATGGAGGGGACTCATCCCGTGCTCTTGGTCCTTGCAAAATTATTGTCTCTGCAAAAGCACCATCAAAAAAATATAATGCAATTTTTTTGATTTTGAAATATCCAAATTTTTATGGGTTTTGAAAATATTTGAGTTTTTATGTGGTGTTTTGGAAGACATCTAAATTTTTTATAGATTTTGAAAATATTTAAATTTTTATGAATTTTGAGAATATTCAATTTTTTTAGATTTTTCAAGAAATATTCAATTTTTTTGGATTTTAGTTTGGACATTGCTAAAGCGGCATCAAAGGATGTTTAAACCACTTGGCTAAGGGTCCTTGTTTCTTCCCCTTTCGATAAAAACTACCCAAAGTTGGGTGTGCATTAAAGGTGGCGCCTTATAACCGGCTACCCTTGGTTAACGGTGCCCCTACCAAGGCCATACCCAAGAAACACTCGGTCTTAGAGGGAGAAGAGAAGAATAATTAGAGATAAGCCTGATATAAGTTAAGAAGATATTTGGTTTTGACTTCCGTCCATAGCACAACCCCTAGAGATTCGGTCTGTTGCGTCGGGGCTTTGTGTCATATCATCGAACTTTACATTCTCTTATAGGCACGCATACGTTCGGGCTCATAACGTTCCGCGGGGAAACTTTACTACCCTCTTGCCATGCCAAATTCATCAAATTTTTCTTTTGATTTCACCATTCTTTTTTTTTCATGATTTTCATTTCCCTTTTTTGTGTCCTTCGGACTTGAAAGATACTACAATTGAAACATGATATTTGAGAATAAGGTCATAATAGACTGCCCCTATTTGAGACTTCCTCTTGTCGGGGTGTGCTTAGGTTGGTTGTTTTGCCCAAGAATATCTCTATTTCTCATATTTCAACCGAGTTAAGAAGAGAAAAAGACCTCGTGCCCTCAAGCATGGCCCTAGTAGCAACAATGTTTTACTAAGGGAGACGGCTAAGGATGCCATGAAGTGTGTGGAATGCCCAACTAAAGGTTACCCTTAATGAGCGGGGAGAGAACGCCGAACTCCCAGTGCGGGGTTCTTATTACCAAAGTGCTGTATAGCAAGTCTAAAGACTCTTTTGACAATGATTTAATTAAACAAAAGCCTAAGATAAAGGTCTAAGACACCACTTTTAATCATGTTAAGAAGCACTTCATTTGAAAACCGTGTGTGAATAACGTGACGAAAATGCATAAGAATGCATACTTATGTACCAATGTTACCTTGCGACCTTGGTCGTAGAAGCGGCTGCAGCTGGAGGCAATCTTGACAAGCGTGGGATATGTCGTCCTCTTTTGGCAGAAAGGAAAGGAAGCAAAGCTTTGAAAGTGGCTTAACAAGAAAGAACGGTGCTTAGACTAGACTCAGACGAATATGGAGAAAAGGAAAAGAGGCGTGGGCTAGAACTCCCTCACTAAGGTGCAGAGACCCTGATCACATGGAAAGATGTACAGAATGAAAGGAAAAATTAAGAGGTGGAGTGAGGACTAAAGTCTCGGAATCAGTGGGAGAACGGGCAGATGCCCAGAGCAGTTGAGGTGGAAGAAGTCGGGTCGGACCCAAGATCGGGAGGAATTAAGAGGAGAAACTGATAGATGGAAAGAGGAGGATCCGGAGGAGGATCATGGTAGGAGGAATCCGGTGGATCCGGAGGAGGAAAATCCAGAGAGACGCGATGCCCTGAAAAAAGGTATGGAAAAAAGTGATTGAAGAGGAAGAAAAGAATGAAGAACGCGATGCCCTGGAAGAGTAAGAAGATGAATCTGAAGAAAGATGGAGGGTCCGGAGGTTCCAGAGGAGGCAAGTAGAGAGGGACGCGATGCCCTAGGAGAATCAGTGGGAAGCCCAGAAGATCCGGACGAAAGGGTGTGTAGGGGCGCGATGCCGAGAGAGGAAGATCCGGAGGTTTCGGAGGGGGAAGATACCATGGGACGCGATGCCCAAGGAGAATCAGTAAGAAATCCAAAAATTCTAGGGGAGGAAGACACCATGGGGCGCGATGCCCCGGGAGAATCAGTAAGAAATCCGGAAGGTCTGGATGCAAGAGTTGGGAGTGGGCGTGATGCCCTAAGAGAAATCTGAAAGGGGCACAATGCCCAACATGTGTAAGGGGGCCAGAGATCCCGAAGATAGAAGTGAACGTGATGGTGAATGTGAAGGATCTGGAGATTCCGAAAGGTGAGGAAGATACGGGTTCGGAAACCCGAGAGAGAAGTAATGCAAATGGATGTAATGCAATGAATGCAATGGGTGCATGGAATGCAAGAGGTGCATATGATGTAAAGAATGCATGGAATGAGAGAATGAGATCCTCTTCCTCACTCGTGGAGCGGCCCTCAAAGAGAAAAATCTGGATGAATTGGTGGAAGGCCCAATAATGTAAGATTGCCCACCCCTCCATGGTAAGCAAGGTGCCTGGTCAAACAGCTCAAGAAGTGGAAATAGCGCCCATGAGCTCTCATTAGAAGGACGTGTGACTGTGATGCAAGAAGAAAACCCCTTAGGAAATTGTATAATGACGGAGCGAAGGGTAATGAGAGCATTGAAAGAGTATCGACCAATGAATAAGGTGACAATGATAAAAGGCCGATATGGCATCAACTTAGAAAAATTTATCATAGTGAGTGAAGAGGCGAAATCTCGCGCTTGTATCCTGAGCGGGCTGTGGATCACCTGAAGATGAACTGCAAGACAGGGAAACGTATCAGAGGGCCCAGGGGGCTTCCCTGGGGTAAAACCCTCCGATGGCTAAGTCAGTAGAGCTGTGGTGGAAGCAATAATGGGGAGGAGAAAAGCTAGCGCGCGAGATTCCTCTCCACCAGAGGGTGAAGCGGATTGCTCAGGAGTTTGGGTATATGAGTACCTGAATGGCTCTCTTCTTCCGTCGGAGGGTAGCCCTGGTTTAAATAGTTGCCGCCTTCAGGAGTCCTGCAAGCTGAGGGGTCTCCGGCGGGAGTTACGTCCTCAACGTGGGCTTTCATGGCCTTATCGTGGGGACGTTATCGCCTTGAAGTCCGGCGGTTTCTTGACTCCCCTATCCGTTGGGGACTCTTGAACGGATGATATTTGGTCTGGCCGAGCTCCTGAAACGCCAGCCCTGTCCGGGCGATGAGCATAGCTCGGTGAGAGAGGGGTCGGATAGGTCGGCTAATGCCTGTCTCTCCCGGGCGGGGAAACGGCTTGGGCCGGACCTTCCTTATGACTTGACCATCACTCGGGCCCTCCGAGCTTAGAGGCCACCGGGGAGAGTTGGTTCCTCGAGTGTTTGTTTATTGGGCTTTTCTTCCCTGAGTGGGCCCTGTGGGCTGTCACCCGGGTGGGCTTGCCTCGTTGGACCCTGTTGGGTCTAGTTGGGCTGCTCTTTGGGTGGGCTACAGAAATCCCCCTCTCCACTTGTCCCCCTCCTACTCCCGAGCCATGAAGGCTCGGTCGAGTAGCTTTTGAGGCTTTGCACCGGCGTGGCTCAGGTGGGTGGAATTCTGTTGGCGTGGTGGAGCCACATGTAGTGGTCGCCTGGGCCCGTAATGATGATCCTGACGGATTTGAACTGAAGGGGCCCCCCTTTTCTCAGAGCACGGAACGACGCGCCACCTCCCTCCAGGGTTTTATAGGCGTTGGACGCTGTTCGTCGTTCTAGGCTTCTCAGGGTTTTGGGCTTTCCTTAGTTTCTTTGTTTCTGGGGCTCCTTGATGCGCCGTGAGGGCACAGTGGAGGCGCAGAGCCTTGCGGCGGCGTTTGAGGAGTTGGCGAGGATAACCGCGGAGGCGGTCCGGCAACTTCCTTCCCCTCCAGAGTCTTCGAGCTCGCGCGAGGGATCATCTTCCGGCTCGATGGCTGGTCTGCCTCTGGAAATCGTGCAGGTGAGGCGGGAGCCCGTCTCCAACTGTAGTGAGTTGGGGGAGGCTGAGGTGAGGAAGCTGGAGCTTCGCTTTCGCTTACCTCTCAGGTACAGCTTTGCTGCCGCCGCCCCGTATGAGACGAGTCTGGACAGCCGTACGGGGCACATTTACACTTTCCTTCTGGATTGGAAGAGTGGGTTCCGCCTTCCCTTCGAGCCTCTTGTACTCCAGCTTCTCGAGTTTTTCCAGTTGGCGCCTATTCAGTTGGTGGCCAACTCATATCTCCTTCTTTCCGCCTTTTGGATTCTCTGTCGTCAGCACGACATTTTTCCTTCCTTGGACCTCTTTCATTATTTTTTCGAGTTGAAAGCGCACCCATCGGCGGGGAAGGGCTTTTACTTCATCCAGGCGAGGAGGAACAGGAGTTGCATCTCCCTCGCTGCGAAGGATTCCTCGTACAAGGGGTGGAAGACCCAATTCTTCTGGGTGAAGGCGGAGGCGACGGACGAGTTTTGGAGATGTCCGATCTCGCCTAATTTTCATCCGAATCTTCCCCCTCGCCCGGAGGAGTTCCCTCCCCACGTGGAGCGGCAGGCCGCTCGTCTGCTGGGTAACCGCCAATCTACCGAGGAGTTAGTGACGCCGGAGAACATCGAACGGTGCTTGCTTACGCGGTTGACGTCGACATGTACCACTCTCGAGGCTCTTCTCCTGGGACGGTAGTTACTTTCTTTCTCCTGACCGGGTCTTCTCCCTTTGTGGCAGACGTTAGGCGGGAACCTATGGAGGAAGCTGCTGAGGTCATTGATCTGGGAGATGACTCGGCGGCCGATGAACCAGATGCTTCTGCGAGTCGCGCCCAAGCCCGAGATAAGGGCAAGGGGGTGGCTCCTGTGGGGTCTTGACGGCCAACTGGCACAAAGCGCAAGGATCCCATGGCGGGAAAGTTACGGGAGGCCGCGAAGGCCAAGAAACGGGCCAAGAAGGCCGGTCTTCCTCCTACCGCCGGGGGCGACTCCGGCTCGGCGGCGCTCCCCTCCCGGGGGCAAGATGGGGCCGACCCCTCGGGGCCAGCTCCCCCACCTGCCAGGCGAGAGGGGGCCGAGGAGACCGGGGGCCCATCAGAGGGCGGCGATGGGTCGGCTCTCCCCCCCACGGAGGCAGAGGGGGCCGATGTCGAAGTAGCTGGCGCCGAGGCCGGGGGATTGGCTGAAGGCGGGGATGTCTCGGTCGGCGAGGTGCGGGCCGAGACAGGCAGGGCTGGGGGTTTGCCCGCTAGGGCGTTGCAGCCCCAAGTGCTTGGAGCTCCCGGTGCGGTCGGTCCCACGGCGCCGGTCGAGGTTGGGGGTTTGCCCGGGGAGGCGTCGCAACCCCAACCGACCGTGGCGCGCGAGGCCGTTGGTTCCGTCACTCGAGCGGAGTCTTCTGGCGGGGTGCCCCGGGCGGAGCGGTCCCCTCTGTCGGAGCCCTTGGAAAGGCTCGGCATTACGGGCGACCTGTATCGGGTCTGCCGGTCGATCGCCGCAAGGACGAAGGGGGGAGAAAGGCGCAACACCCCCCCCCCCCCGGGATCCTTGATGTCTTGATGGAGGGCGGCCTGGTCATAGCTCGGTCGGCGGCTTTGATGGCGGAGGCGCACGCCCGGACGGAGGCGGAGCGGTCGAACCTTGCCTGGACCCTTGGGGGCTGTGAGAGGAAACTGGCCCGACTCAAGGGGGCGCATGAGGGGCTCCGGCAGGAGTTCTCCGCGTTCCGGGAGGTGGCGCGGGCGAGCCGACTGGAAGCCGGGGTGCTGGCCGAATAGCTCGCCAGGACCCGAGAGTCCCTCGAGAGGACAAGCCGATTCCTTGAGGAGGAGCGCCTGCGTCGCCTCGAGCTAGACAATCGCTGGGAGCTTGAACGCGCCGAGCTGCTAGATCGGGCGGAGGTGGCGGAGCGTCTCCGAGCTGAGACTGAGGCTGACCGGGCCCGGGCAGAGGAGCGCGTGGCCGAGGCGGAGCGGGCTCGGGTCGAGCTCGTCGGAAGGGCGGGGCAGGTCGAGGCGGAGGCAATCGAGCGTTACAGGAGCTCGGATGCTTACTCGGCCGACCTGGTGAAAGCCGCCCTACCCTACTACGAGGTAGCACTACGCCGGGGTGCTTGAAAGGGGTTCAAGCAAGGCTATCGCCGGGCGGTGGACTACGCCGATGAGCAAAACTCCGTGATCGAGTTCCCCTTCGGCCAGTGTTATGACTCGGATGAGTCGGTTTCCAGCTCTTCCTCGTCGGTCGGGGCAGATTCGGAGGGGTCGCCTCCATCGGGGTCACCGGCTCCGGGCGTTTCGGGAGGGCTCACGACCGAGACAGTTCTCGCACAGGCGAGGTCAGTGTCTGAGCCGACCGTCACCGAAGGCGCCGGGGGTGACGCGTCTCCTTTCGCCGTTCCCGAATGTCAAAGTGGGCCCGAGGCCTGATGTACTTTGCCTCCTTCCCTTTTTGTCTCTCTTCCCTCTTTTTAGAGGGTTTCCTTTTGGTATGATAATAAATGACTTGCTCTGTTTGAGTACCATCCTTGCCGTGATTTGGTTGGCGGATCTTGAGTGGTTGGGAGGTGCCGATATGTCCTGCGTGGTTTTCGCATGCAGTTTTGGTAGGCTTCTGATGGGGCGTCTTTCCATTCCCTCATGCTTTGAATGTCAGGCCGCTTCGTGAATCCCGCTAGGGCGGGGGACGAGGAGTTGGAGGTGACTGTTCAGGGGAGAAATCCTTTGGCGTGTTTCTGAGGAGGGGGGGTCATTTAAGGCGTGTAGCCTCCTTTGGCCTATAAGAAGGACCGAAAGGCGCCCTTTCCTCTTCACTGCTTTGGATTTTCTCTAACAGTCTTTCTTCGCTCCTTCCTCTTCACTCTGCGTTGCGCCCTTGTATTCGGAGCATGGAGGATCCTTCGGAGGGTGACGCCGTCGACGACGGGGAGCGGCGGGCTCCCGCTGCCCTGTAATGTTGAACGGATCCCACGGTTGCCGCGCGTGCACGAGACGGGTCCGACGGTCGCCGCGCAGATCTGAAGAGGGCTTCGACGTGTGAAGGCACGGTTCTTGCCCTTTCTCTGTTCCAGCGTGGCTTCCGGGTGGACGCCGAGGTGGAGGACGGATGGGGGCATCAGGGGAGCCTGCCGTCACTTCCCTCCGTGTGAGGGGAGGAGGCGACTCCAGCTCCCTCCTAACCTCTCCCAGCAGCCTCTTTTTCCCTCTTCTGCTCTTCATTTCTTTCACTCTTCGGGGGCTGCTTGCTCTCTCCTTCCTTCCAAGGAGTTGGCAGATTGGAAGAGGGGAGGCCTTCACGGCGCTCCTTTTTCCTGGTTGTTGCCAACTTGGGAGGTAGCCTTCCTCAACGTTTAAAGGTGGCCTCCCTCCTGCAATCCCTCTGTCACCTTTGTCACGGGCCACCCGAGGCAACTGGCTTGACCACCTCTTGTCCAAGCCAGTTTTCGCACGAGGCAGAGTCAGTGGCTGGACACGAGGAGATCAAGACCGTGTCAGTCGAGCGATGACCCTTGAGGCGGTGTTAGACGAATTTTTGCTTTTTGCTATGTGATGTACTGGCATTTGCCTATCTGATGTACCAATGGTTTGGAATGAAAAAGGGATTTACTCCGTCCATCTTGCTGTACAATTTCAAAAATAGAATTTGCATAGTGCGGCTGCGTTCCATGTCCGAGGAATAGGTTCCCCTTCCATTGTCGCTAACCTGTACGCATCTTTTCCGAGCGTCTCGACCACTCGGTAGAGGCCTTCCCAGTTGGGGGATAGCTTGCCCGCCGCCTCTAGTGGTCGAGAGGCTTCGGCCTTCCTGAGGACGAAGTCCCCCGGTTGGAAACGTCTGTCTCGGACCTTGGCGTTGTAGTATCGAGTGAGGCGGCGATGGTACTCCGTTGCCCGGACGTTCGCGATCTCTCGGAGTTCATCTGCTAGGTCGAGGTTCTCGAGCAATTTTTGCCCGTTCGCCTCGAGTGAGAAGCTGATCACTCGGAGAGACGGATTGGCGATCTCCAATGGAATGACGGCTTCGGTGCCATATACCAACTGAAAAGGCTTTCACCGGTTGCCGTCCTGGGGGTTGTTCGATGCGACCATAGTACGCTAGGCAATTGCTCGAGCCAGCTACCCTTAGCCTTGCCGAGTCTGGTTCTTATGCCTTTCAAGATAGTCTTGTTGGCATTTTCAACCTGCCCGTTGGCCTGAGGGTGGGCGACCGAAGTGAAGTGGTTGCGGATGTTTAGGTCGGCGCATCTATCTCGGAAGTACCGAGAGTCGAATTGCCGACCGTTATCGCTTACTATCACTCGGGGGATGCCAAAGCGACAAATGATCGATTTCCAAACAAAGCCCCAAACGACTGTCTCGGTGATCCTCGCCGTAGCCTCGGCCTCGATCCACTTGGTGAAGTAGTCGATGGCGACGATGATGAACTTCTTCTGGGACTGGGCCGTTGGGAATGGCCCAAGGATATCGGTTTCCCACCAATCGAAGGGTAAGGCTCGGCTAGGGTGACAAGTTCCGTAGCCGGCTGATGGACCAAGTGGTCGAACCGCTGGCATCGGTCGCACTGTTGAACATAGGCCGAGCAGTCACGCTACAGGGTGGGCCACCAGTACCCCTGTCGTAACAGGATTCTGGCCAGCGACCTTGCCCCTGAGTGCGCTCCGCACAGGCCTTCATGAATCTCTTGGATGGCTCGGCTTGCCTCGTCGGGACCGAGGCACTTCAGGAGGGGACCGGAGAACGATCTTTGGTAGAGAGTGTTGTCGAAGACGACGAAGCGCCGAGCTTGATACTTCATTCGGCGGGCTTCTTGAGGGTCGGAGGGCTCTTGGGAGTCTTGTAGCCAGGACAGGTAGGGGGAGCGCCAGTCACTTGGAGTGGCCGAGTCAACAGCGAGGAGCTCCGTGTCAATGCTCAGGCGCTCTAGCTCTTCTAGGAGGACCGATTGTGTACCTTCCGGGTCTAGGGAGGAGGCCAATCGAGAGAGGGCGTCCGCCCGAGAGTTTTGCTCCCGAGCTATCCGGACTACCCCAAATTCCTCGAACTGTTGGGCCAGGCTCCGGACCAACTGAAGGTATTTGATCATGGGTGCCTCCCGAGCTTCATACTCGCCGTTGACCTGACCTGCGACTAGTTGAGAGTCGGTGTGGATCCTGACTCGCTCGACCCCCAGTCGTCGGGCCATGCGCGCTCCCGAGATAAGGGCCTCGTACTCAGAAGCGTTGTTGGATGCCTGAAAGTTGAATTTCAAGGCGTACTGTAGCTCTATCCCTTCGGGAGACCTCAGGAGTATCCCCGCACCGCTGCCTGCCGAATTGGACGATCCATCGACGAACAGTTCCCAGGTTGGCCCGGTCGTGGTCGGAGGCCTGTCCTCGGCGGGGATGGTGCTTTCGGAAATGAAGTCGGCGAGCGCTTGGCCTTTGATTGCTGATCGCGGCCGGTACGAGATGTCGTAGGCCCCGAGCATAATGGCCCATTTGGCGAGTCGCCCTGAGGCCTCGGGGTGGGCCAGAATCTTCTTCAACGGCTCGCCGATTAGCACGGTGATGGGGTGCCCCTGGAAGTAGGGGCGGAGACGCCTTGCGGAGGTAACCAACGCTAGCACGAGTTTCTCGGTTGCGGGGTACCTCCGTTCGGCCTCATTGAGCACCTTGCTGGTGTAGTAGACTGGTCTTTCGGTTCCCGAGTCATTTCTGACTAGGACCGAGCTGACCGTGGATGGCGTCGCCGAGAGGTAGAGCAGCAAGACTTCGCCTGGGGAGGGCTTGGAGAGCACCGGTGGCGAAGCCAGGAACTTTTTAAGCTCGGCGAATGCTGTCTGGAACTCCTCATCCCATGCGAACGTAGCAGACGCTAGCTTGGGTCCCCTCATCAGTTTGAAGAAGGGCAAGCATCGTTCGGCCGCACGGGACAGGAAGCGGCTGAGAGCGGCCACACGCCCTGCCAGACGCTGAACGTCTTTAATGCATGTGGGCGGGCGCATGTCCAGGATGGCCTGGACTTTATCGGGGTTGGCTTCGATCCCGCGCTGAGTGACCAAGAAACCCAGGAACTTCCCGGATTTTACTCCAAAGGCGCATTTGGCGGGGTTGAGCTTCATGTTGTACTTTAGGAGGGTGCCGAAGGTTTCGGCAAGGTCGGTGAAGTGGTCTTGGGCCTTGGGGGTCTTGACGAGCATGTCGTCAATGTAAGCCTCGACGTTCCGACCCAGCTGTCCCTCGAACATGTGATTTACCAGTCGCTGATATGTGGCTCCGGCGTTCTTCAACCCGAAAGGCATCCGGGTGTAGCAGTACACGCCGCAGTCAGTGATGAAGGTGGTCTTCTCAACATCTTCTGGATTCATTCTGATCTGGTGATAACCTGAATAGGCATCTAGGAAACTGAGTATCTCATTGCCCGAGGTTGAATTAACCAATTGGTCGATGCTCGGTAGCGGATAGCAGTCCTTGGGGGTAGCCTTATTCAGATCGGTGAAGTCCAAGCACATTCGCCATTTGCCTGTAGTTTTTGGCACCAGGACGACATTGGCTAGCCACGTAGGGTACAGGACTGGTCTGAAGAGGCCTGTCTCTTGTCCCTTGGTGACATGCGCCTTGATGATCACATGTTTCTTGGGCGCATGCTTCCTTCTCCGTTGCTGTACGGGCCTCACGGTGGGGTCGAGGCTGAGCTTGTGCATCACGGTCTTCTCTGGTATGCCAGGGAGTTGATCATCGGACCAAGCAAAGACCTGAACATACTCAGAAAGGAATTTTTTGTATTGCTGTTGTTCCATGGGTGGTAGGTCGGCTCCGATCCTTACTCCGAGGGCCGGGTCATCGTTCAGGAATACCGTTAGCAATTCGCCACCGGGCTCAGCGGTTACGGTCTTCCCTTCGATTCCCTTGGGGCCCTTATCTCCCCCGTCCGGCCTTGAGGCTTCCACCGAGATGTTATAGCACCTTCTAGCCGTGGCCTGGTTACCTCGGACTTCCCCCAACCCATTTTTGGTGGGAAACTTCATTTTCTGGTGATAGGTAGATGGTACGGCCTTTATCCGGCTGAGAATTTTCCGGCCGAAAATGGCGTTGTACGCTATCATACCCTTAATCACTATGAAGTCCACCATGACCGTAACGGTTTTGGGTGGGGTGCCGATGGTGACCGGCAGGCTTAGGGCTCCCTCGGGGTAGGTGGCTAGGCCGTGAAACCCGCAAAGGGGTATTCGGATCGGGCGGAGCTTGGATGGGTCTTCCCCCATCTTAAGGAAACAGTCGTAAGATAATACATCGGGGGTGCTCCCATTGTCAACTAGAATTCTATCTACGTTACAATGGTTTATGGTGGCCGAGATAACGAGAGCATCATCATGCGGGGGCTTCAGCCCTTCCAGGTCTTGGTCGGAGAAGACTATGACCTGGGGCTCCCTCGGCGGGCCGCTGGAGGGCTCTAAGACCTGGCTGGCCCGCTCGGCATGACGCTTCCTTCCTTGGCTGGTGCCGCCGCCCGATGCCGTTCCTCCGGAGATGACGTTGATGTGGACCCCTCGGGGGGCGTTGTCGATCTCCTCGGCGGCGTCCCGATCTTCTTTGCGCCAGGCTGTAAACCGGGCCAGGTGCCCCTGACGGATGAGATGCTCGATCTCATCCTGGAGCTGGTGGCAGTCGCCGGTGTGGTGCCCGTGGTCACCGTGGAACAGGCAATGCCTGTCGCGCTTGCGGTTCTTCGATCTCATCGGTTCCGGCCGACGGAGGAGTCCCGAGTTTTTGATGTCTTCATAGATCTTGTAGACTGGCACGGTCAGCGGGGTGTACCGCTCATACTTCCTCTTGCGCTCTCCTTCCCGATCGCGCTTCTTGCCCGAGCCACGGTTTGGCTCGGAGGCTCGCTTCTTGTCCCCCTCCCGACCCGAGCCGGTTGTGTCTCGGTAGGCGCTGAGTACTTCTTCGCACTCGGCGTGGCGTAGTGCCAGAGTCACTAGCTCGGCAAGGGTCGAGGGAGGGTGGAGGACAAGTTCGCGGCGGAGGTTCTCGTCCCGGGTGCCCCCGGTCAGAGCGGTCGTGGCCGAGGCCTCATCCAGGCGGGGAATTCTGAGGGCTTCCGATTTAAATCGGTGGACATAAGCCCGGAGCCTTTCCCCTTGCGCCTGTTTGAGGGCCAGGAGCCCCGCTACTGACCTTGGGGGGCGCTTCCGGCGAAGCTCTCCTTGAAGACTCGCCCGAATTGCCTGAAGTCCCGGATGGACCCATGGGCGAGGGCCTGGAACCATGCCTGAGCGCCTTGGACCAGGGTGGCCGCAAAGGCTCGGCATTTAATAGGATCCGGTGTTCCATGCAGAGTCACCAGGGCGTCGAAGCTGTCGTAGTGGTCGGCTGGGTCGCCCTGGCGATCATAGAGCTTGAAGGTCAGAATGGAGGTTCTGGGAGACACCTCTGCCTTCAAGATGTATTCGGAGAAAGGGGATTCCTCCTCATCCTCCGGGAAAGAGGTTTTCTGCAGGGCGCAGAGGGCGCGCTCTTGCTCTGTAAAAAGTCTTTCGAAATCCCTCAGCCGGAGGGATAGTTCCGGCTACGGTCATGCCGTGGGGCTGGTGGGAGCGTCGTGGCGATCCTCAGGACCGCCGGTGCTCGGGCGTGGAGGCCTCGCCCCCTATTTCCCTTTTCTGGGCACGGAGGAAGCCTCTTGCTCCGGGGGCGGAGCTTGCGTGGGTCCTCCCACGTTGTTGCGGATGAGCTGCTGACTGCGGAGGGTGAAGCGGCCCCCAGCGGTATGCTGGGACGCACTTGGGGGGGGCTCCCGGACGGGGCGCGGGACCTGGCATCCCTTGCCGCCTGGGCCCTCATGAGCTCCACGAGGACGTCAAGCTTCTTATTAAGGGCCTGGAAGACCTCGTCGCCACCGTTGGGGGGTACCCCCGTCGCCGTCGGAGGGAGCGGCGGTCCGTTGGTGGGGACGCTGGCGTTGGAGGGAGGGTTCTGTGAGGCCCTAGAGGGGCCATCTCCTGCCGCCACCACGGCCTTGTCCTTCTCGACGGCGGATCTCCTCCCTGAGCTTCTTCTCACCATCTCGGCTCTTCGTGCGTTTCCCACAGACGGCGCCAGATGAAGAGGTGAAATCTCGCGCTTGTATCCTGAGCGGGCTGTGGATCACCTGAAGATGAACTGCAAGACCGGGAAACGTATCAGAGGGCCCAGGGGGCTTCCCTGGGGTAAAACCCTCCGATGGCTAAGTTAGTAGAGCTGTGGTGGAAGCAATAATGGGGAGGAGAAAAGCTAGCGCGCGAGATTCCTCTCCACCAGAGGGTGAAGCGGATTGCTCAGGAGTTTGGGTATATGAGTACCTGAATGGCTCTCTTCTTCCGTCGGAGGGTAGCCCTGGTTTAAATAGTGTGCCGCCTTCAGGAGTCCTGCAAGCTGAGGGGTCTCCGGCGGGAGTTACGTCCTCAACGTGGGCTTTCATGGCCTTATCGTGGGGACGTTATCACCTTGAAGTCCGGCGGTTTCTTGACTCCCCTATCCGTTGGGGACTCTTGAATGGATGATATTTGGTCTGGCCGAGGTCCTGAAACGCCAGCCCTGTCCGGGCGATGAGCATAGCTCGGTGAGAGAGGGGTCGGATAGGTCGGCTAATGCCTGTCTCTCCCGGGCGGGGAAACGGCTTGGGCCGGACCTTCCTTATGACCTGACCATCACTCGGGCCCTCCGAGCCTAGAGGCCGCCGGGGAGAGTTGGTTCCTCGAGTGTTTGTTTATTGGGCTTTTCTTCCCTGAGTGGGCCCTGTGGGCTGTCACCCGGGTGGGCTTGCCTCGTTGGACCCTGTTGGGTCTAGTTGGGCTGCTCTTTGGGTGGGCTACAGAAATCCCCCTCTCCAGTGAGCCTTGATGGAGACTTGTCAAAAATGCCCGGCACAAGAACACGAATCGGCATTCGGCAAATGAAATCTTGAACTTTGAATATCATAGCTGTGGCCAAATCCTTCTTGCCCGGTTCTTGAATAACCTCGGCACTTGTGCTTGCAGAAACACACCCACTCCGAGGGGTAATGGAAGGCGAGATGGAGGCGGTAGGCTTAATGTATAATGGAGGTTTAATGGAGAGTATTAAAGGAAGTGTAAGCGGAGGTTCAAACACGTCGAACTTTTCCCTTTGCTCAGAAACTGACAGGGTTGGCTCGAGTGTAAAAAGGGATGGACCCTACTCAGGATCTACCATGGGTAAAGGTGAAGGGTTGGCAAATACTAGCTTTAGGGTTATAAGGATAGTGGAGGCCTTAGGTGGTGGCAATGGGGTGTTATTTGGTTTGGGGAAGGGTTTAATGGAAGGTTTGGCGGAAGCCGGTGGAGTGGAGGCTAAGGGTGTAGAGGTAAGCTTGGATGGCTTGGCGAAAGTGTAAGTGGAAGTTGACGGTGTAAAAGTTGGAGGTATAATGGTTTGAGATTTAGTGGAAGGATCAGCGGAGGCCGATGGTGTGGAGGCTAACGGTGTAAAAGGAGAAGATTTAGTGCGTAGGAAGCGCCGGATGGGGCGAGAGGTATTAGGGATAGGAGAAGGGTCATGGTGTGCCAGTGCGGGTGATTGGAGTATCGACCCATCATCGTAACACCAAGAGATTTCATAGACGGGGTTAGGGACGGTGTCATCATCCTGAGCAGGGGGTTCATCGGGTGGCAACGGAGGGAGTGGGAAACGGAGGAAACTCGGAATGGGTTTTTCTTGAAGAACCTAATCATTTGCACATGCCATCTCCAAATCTTCATAATCATCAAAAACATCAAGTGGACGTCGTAATGGAGGCGTAATAATAGGTGGTGGAGTATAATGTGGTGGTGAATATGCAGCCGAGGGTGAAGGCGGAGGGCTTAATGAGTGATGAACATGGTGAATTGGTGGAGGGCGGACGGTGTCCACTTGATCATCGAAATCTTGCTTACTTGAATCTATAATGCCATTATATCTCTTATCCTTCCAATCTTTTTCCATCTTGGTGATATTATTCATAAAATCATGAAGAGGGTTGACTTGAGGAAGAGGAGAAGGAGCGGGCCGCGGGCTTGTGACCTTCTTGAGTTGTTCCTCCATTGAAGCAATTTTATCAAGGAGAGCTTGTTGGAGGGGTGTAACTTGAATATTGGAGGGTTGGCACGGCGGCCTTAGAGGGGTGGCTTGATATGAAGGCCGTAGAGGTGGGTTAATGGGTTGACCCATAAAAGGACCCGGACGGGCTGGGTTGCAAGGAACATGCGGGCCTTGGGGCCGTGAAGGAGGAGGAATAGAAGGAGGCGGGTGATAGATCACCCGAAGAGGAGTATGTGTAGAGGAAGGTGGATGAACTTCCCAAATGGGAGTGTGAACAAGAGAGGGAGGTGGGTAATGGGCCACCCGGGTATGAACGGAAGGAGGTGGGTGATGGGCCACCCGGGTATGAATGGAAGGAGGTGGGTGATGGGCCACCCGTGTGGGATTGGAGGGAGGATGAGAAGAAGATGTGCCCTCAATAATAGTCTTAAGGGCTTGGATTTGTTGAGGGGTGAGATGATCTAATGCACGGATGACTTGGGAAACCTTCTCATCATTGGGAGGAGATGGTCCCGAGGGAGTAGTGGCGTGCAATGAATGCGAGAGACTATGAGATTAGAAATTGCCCATGGGTCGGGCAAGACCGTAGGAAGGAGGACGTAGCCCCTTAGAAAGATCGTGATGAGACTTATAAGCTTGAGGATTATAAGATATGCTAGGTTTATCATCCTCATGAATATATGATTGATTAGACATGGTGGTTTTGTTATCAAGATTAAACATCATGCAAGCAAACAATTCAACCAATCAAAGCAATGTTACAAAGATATTAATTAAGTTGGGATGTTTATGCTTACTTTTGTTTTGACTTAAACCTTGGTGAATTAGGTGATTTTGGAAAAATGTGATATAAGTCACACATGGTAGGAACCTAGTTTCAATATGATTTTGCTCAATGTCAACTAGGTTCACTCTCTCACCATGCTTAGGCCAACTAAACCCGGGGAACTTCAAGGTACAACCTGCCCGGTGTCCGTGAGGGAATCCACGGGTGCGGGGACTTATGGAGACTTGGTTTAGTAATTTTTGGTCCAAAGAGACGGAGTGCTCAATGGAGGATCCTTCCTTAACCAAGAGGGGGTATGGATCCTAAAAGGGGTGGAGAGAGGAGGTCTCCCAAGCTAAATGCAAAGGTGAATGCAAAAATTAATGTAGAATAGAGACAATATACATGCATGAACAGGATATGATAAGAATGAGGCAGAACACACAAGAAAATAGATCACGACAGACACTCAGGGAAATGGTGCCCTGCACCATGTCGCTATATGGTAAAAGAGCGCCCCTGTGAGGGGGCGCTATATCCCTGTGAATTTCTTATGCTTTTTTTTAGAGGGGCGGGGAAATGGCGCCCTGACCCCTGTCGCCAAATGGAGAAACAGCGCCCCTGTGAGGGGGCGCTATATTCCTGTGTCCCAGAAACACTCCAACGGCCAGAAAGCTAAAACAGTAAAAAGAACCGATAGAAGAAAAAGAAAGAACACTCACAACCACACAATAAGATCATGGAATAAAGCATGACATGCTCTTTTTTTTATGGATAGATAAATGGAATTTCTAAAAATATATCAAACTAACAAATCACATAGGGAGAGTGCTACGTGGAGCACAAAGGGAGGTGCACCGTGGGTGCAAGGGGAGATGGCACACGTGGGTGCCCAAGGGGAAGGGTAATCCAAAGAAAAACAAAAGGGGTCTGATGAGGGCATCTCACATCGCTCTCTTTGGCTCGGATCGCCTACATCATTTTGAGGAAGCCCGGCTATGAGATCACATGTTATTTTCCTTTTCTTTGAGTCATATCTTATGTACTTTCCTTTATTGAGTCATGTTGTTTTAGTCATTTCCCTTGTTATGCTTATTTGGGCCTTAGTACCTTAGTTATGGGCCCATAGGATTGAGTCTAGGATATGCTTGATCTTTTATCTAAATGTCATGGGTACTTTGGTCATGTAAAGAGTGGATGCCTATATATAGGCCCCATCTCTCCTCATGTACTCAACTTTTGATGAATCAATTTGAATAGAAGCAACTCCCAAATCTTACTCTCCTCCACCCAAATTTCTCTCTTCTCTCTCTCATTATCTCTCTCCCTCTCTCTCTCCTCAAGGAAGGGGGCGAACCCCTCTCTCTCTCCCCCTTCTCCCACCTACCACCTAACTCCCCCTCCCTCATTCAAGGACCTCCCCAACCACCCACCACCCCAATAACTCCACCCCAACCCCAAGATAGCCTCCACCAATCCAAACCCCACCACCCAACCACCAACCACCCCATCCACTTCCCTAAGCACCTCCCCACCTCCCCAAGGCTGAAGGAGTCTCTCCCAAAGCCAAATTTGAATCTCCCTCCCATCTCACAACCCCCCATACCAGGCTTTGGTCGCCCAAACCAGTCCTATACCCAGCCCTCCCCCTTTCCTCTCCATTGCTTACCTTGTGCCGCCCTCTCCCTTCCCCTACCCTTTCCAGCCAGCTCCAACTCCCTTCACCCACCCACCCCCTGATTCCCCAGCCACCCAACAGCCCTCCATCGACCCCCTCCCCACAGCCTTCAGCCACCCCACGCCCCTGCTACACCCTCACCACCCCTTCACCCATATCCTCTTTCATTTGCAGATCCAGTCCCGGGTTGCAGATAGCAGAGTAGCAGCAGGTTGCAGAGAGCACCACGTCATCACCCAGGGGCTTCTGGTGACCTATCATACATCGGCAGAAACGGCATCAAGTCAGCTTTCAAACGGTGGTGGTCTTGCGTCCATCCAAGCTCGGAGCTTATCGGAGCAGCCGATCTCGCCGGACTGCACTTCCCGGCTCCGGCTCGTGACCTGAGGCTGAGATCAGAGGCTACCACGACCAACTTGGGAAAGATCTGGGTGCCATCTTTGAAGGGAAGGAACTACGACCAGTCTCTTTCAGTACCAAGAAAAAGGAAGTCAATCGCCCACCCGAGCCTTCAGTTCCAATTATTTTCGTCAAAGTGCGCAGGCTGCTCCCTGCAGTTCCAGGTTGGACCACCATACAGTCTTATGATCATAAAATTATTCTCCAACCTTCTTTTGGAGTCCCGTCAGTTCCTGCTCGAAGCTATTCCAGCCACGATCGCGTCAACGCCAATTTCGTCTCAATCGGAGTTTGGTAGAGTTCGTGGCATCTTCTGCAACAGACCTCATCGGTTCTGCACCAGATAGAGACAGAATGAATCAGTCCGGTTCCAGACTCTGCCCCGGCCAGCAACGACGTCACGAAATTCACCCAAAATTCAGGAGTCATCCTGGGTCAGTGTATAAAGTTTCGGCACTGGTTTCGACTAATTCTGAACTCGGCTGAGCCCGTGACGTCGCCATCATCAACAACCTGCCAGGCTATTCCTGAAGTTGGCAGAACCGGCAAAGCTCAGTGAATCGGTTTTCTCTCCTAGTTTTCCCAACCCCGCCTGGCAGGCTTACAGCCCCTCCCTACGTGGAGGTAGTGTTTGACTGTAACACATTAACCCCAACCCCTTGTCCCACCCTCCTACGTGAGGAGTAGTGTTGTACGTTATATATTTTCAGGTCAAGCGGCATCGACGCGGCGTGCGGGTGCGTACCCACGCCTCCCCGCTCGCCCTCGTCTTTCGGCCGGGATCGGTGTCTTCACACCGATCAGGTGAGTGACTGGTACATACCTTGCTGTTCCATGCTTTGCTAGTTTAGTATTGTCTCTTATGCCCGTCGGTCGGTGAGGAGTGTTCGGACCCGTAATTGTTCATTTGTGCGCCCACCGCGGATTGTGAGTGAGAGCCACCCAACCCCACGTCCCCGGCGTGCCGGCTGCCCACGAAGTAGGGAATTCCCAGACCCTTAGGGGTCAGCCTAAGCCAACCAAGTCCTTTGAATATTTGGGTCCCACCCTAGACCCTCGCCATCATCCCCTGGCCCCACCGGGTGATCGTATGAGCCGTGCGAGTGAGCCGCTAACGTGAGTCCATTGAAAGTGCTTGTATGCTTATGGATCTAAGTCCTAGGTTCAACAATTCATCCATTTGCATGTTTGGGCTGTGCCACATCAAGTGATATCAGAGCAGTCATAGGCTTGTTCTTACAAGTCTAGTCTTGGGTCGTCTTCACACTAGGTCATTCATAGGTGCACCCGCACACCCGTGCATAGCCCACCCAACTTTGCATGACCAGTCGTAGTGGAGCTTTTTATCAATCCAATCCATCCACTTCCAATTCCATAATGAATCATAATTCCCAAGGGAATCTCGCCAACAACGAGCATGAGCTTCCCGATCACATGAGATTCCTAGTGGAGGGTATGGCTAGTATCTTAGGAGGGCTTGATGACATAACGACCCGGCTTGAGCAACTTGAGGAGAATAGGCCCGCCCCAAGGGAGGGTGATAGGAGGGCACCTCCCCCGCATGAGGAACCAACCATAGGAGAGCTCAACCTTGACCATCCTCCCGAATCGGAAAGAGACCCACCTCCAAGGAGGAATGAGAGACCTCCCCGGGACAACCCGGATGACCACCTTATGAGACTTGTGAAAGTAGATGCCCCCACCTTTGATGGGTCTCATCACCCAAGCACCTATTTAGATTGGGAGGCGGCTATGGACCAATATTTTGATTGGTACCCAGTGACCGAGGATATGAGAGTCCGACTTGTAAAAATGTAACTTACCAAATTAGCTAAGACTCATTAGATGAACATTGAGGCATTAAGGATAGTTAGGAGGGAAGCTCCCTTCACCACATGGGGGGCCATGAAGGAACAACTCAAACTCAAATATGTCCCTCCCTCTTACCATCAAAACCTCCTAGATGAGTGGCAAGCCTTAACCCAAGAAGGGAAGACCGTTATAGAGTACATTGAGAAATTTGACTACTACCTTTTTAAGTGTGGAGTCCAAGAGGACCCCGCCGTCACACTATCCCACTTTAGGAATGGGCTTCAACTTCACATAAAAAGGGAGCTATTCATGCGTCAAGTGGCCACTCTAGAGTAAGCCTACCAAGTAGTCCGAGATGCCGTGAAATTCTCTCGATACACCCGAATGTTTTCCCCTCGGGGGATGGACCCAAAATTCATGGTACCTTGGACCAACCCCCACCCCCTCAACGAGGACTCCTTCCTGTTGGGGAGAATGTTGTGCTAAAGTTGGGCATGTGTGGAACGTGAGTGTTTCTATTGTTTTGATGATGTCCAACTATGACTCATATAATGATTGGTTCTATTGTTTTGATGTGATTCCAACTATGACTCAACTATGACTCATTTCTAGTGTTTTGATGATGCATGTCTTTAGAGTCAATTTGCTATTCATTATGCATTTGCTATGCATTTGATAAAATCACTTTGATATGCATTTTGCTTTTGCTATGCATTTGATAAAGTCCATTTGCATACAATTCAGGTCATTATATTGCCAATTCAACATATCAAGAATGACTTGCAACGCTTAGCCAATTGGCCGCACAGAAATCAAGATAGATCCAAAGGCTCCAAGATCACTCAAGATGCAACGTGGAAACTCATGATGCCAAGTGCACTTGCAGATCAAGAATGGCTTGCAACACACAATTCAAGCATCAACTGAAGCCATTCAGTCATCTTCCAAAGCCAAGGAGTTCCAATCAAGCAAGGATCTCAAGAAGAGCTTAAGGGAAGGTTGTCCAAGTGAAGAGCTTAGTAGAGACATATGTTAAAGCTCAATGTTGCGCCCTCTCACGCGGATCGACCTGCGCGGTCAGGTCGCGGGGATCGACAGAATTCTGATTATAGGAATGATATAATCAACAGAATTCTTCAAGACAGTCAAGGATGATGCTACAAACATGCACGGGCTGCTAATGGAGTTTGAACGATGGAGTTCGAGACTTAACGGACCGAACCGGAGACTCAACGGACCGACCCGGGCCAACCCGGGCCTTGCCCAGCTGGCGGTCGATCGCCAGCACAGGGGCGATCGACCGCCCCAGCCAGCAGCTGCCAGCCTGCACGAGTCTCAGTAGCGGTCGACCGCCAGCCAGTGGCGGTCGACCGGAAATCCCAGGGATCGCCCGTTTGCAAGTTTCACAGTAGCGGTCGACCGCCAGGAGCTGCAGGTCGACCGCCAGCCCCGAGCCAACCAAGTTTGACTTCGAATTCCACCTTGTGGCCAGCCCCTTTCCATGGATTTGTTTAATCAAACCCTACCAAACTTCCCACAAATTGTGGATCTGGTCTGGAGGGTATCTATGGACCATTCAAGGTCTATAAAACTCTTATAAGAGGGTTAGAAACCCTAATGCTTCATTTGGGATTAAGGGTGGATGCAAGAGGGGTTTTCAAGAGAGAGGAAACGAAGTACTGTTCTTATGAACAATAGTTCGTGAATGAGTTCTTCATCCACTCAAGAGTTTCAAGTAAAGATCTGAAGCAATCCTGAAGCAATCACCTTCTACTCTTCAATCAACTTCCAAGAAGGAGAAGAAGCAAAGCTTTCAAGGCGATCCAAGAAGCTCATTTCTCAAAGTGATTTTCTTCATCCTTTCAAGTTCATCCAAGGTGATTTTTGAAGCAATCAATCTCCTACAAGCTATTGAAGAAACAAGATTCAAGATAGAATCAATTACTCTCTTCATCCACTTCAAGAAGATACAAAGAGGAGATTGAAGAAAGAGTTACTGTTCACGTGAACAGTACTCCGTGAAGAACATCTTCATCCAATCCAAGGTATTCAAAGTTCATATCAAAGCAATCATCTTCCAAGATCTGTGAAGAAGGAAGCAAGGATCAAGGTAGCATCTATTCACTTCTTCATCCATTCAAAGAGATCAAAAAGAAGATCAAAAGAGGAGGATTGGAAGAACAGTTACTATTCACATGAACAGTACTCCGTGAAGAACATTCATCCATTCAAGGGTGAATCAAGAAGATTGATTTGCAAGAGGAAGAGATCCCTGTTGCTGATCAACAAATCATTTCCATTCAAGGGCCAATTCCTTCTTACTCAATCTCTTGTTTTAGTTCCTTCACATTTGTTTTACTTTCAATATTGTTAAACATTGAAGTTGTGATTCGTCCCTACCGGTGGTTAGTAGGAAGGCAATTGGAGGGTGTTGCAATTTGCGGTTGACGTCCCTACCAGGTGGTTAGTAGGAAGGCAATCGGAGGTGTTTCCGATCTGCGGTGTTGACGTCCCTACCGTTGGTTAGTAGGAAGGCAATCGGTGGTTTCCGATTTGCGGTTTGGTGCGCTGCACTAGTGGAGCCTCACCGGGTTTGGTGAGGGGTGGACGTAGGGCTGAGGATTCAGTCCGAACCACCTTAAAATCCATTATGTTCATGGTTTGTTTGTGTGATTGCTTGTGCTAGATGCATGCTTAGGTTTAATATTCATATTACTTGTTCATCCTGCTAAGCAAATCATTGTCTTCTTCGTTAAGCTAGTTATATTCCGCTGCGATTCTCGTTGTCTAGCTTTAAAGAAGGTTGAATTGTGAAAAGAGGGGCAGATCTATTCACCCCCCCTCTAGATCAGCCATCCACTACCCATCAAGTGGTATCACAGCATACAACACTTCCCACCCCCATGGGAACTCCTCCCACCCGGGCAACCCCTCCTAGTGGCACCCCTCCTCCTTGCCCCACAAGTGGGCCCCCTGTTGTGCCCCTGTGGTTTTGATGATGGTTTTAGTGATTGATTTTGGTCTTGATGATTGGTGTTTGATGTTAATTACTGTGAGTCATTTTGTTGTGTAAGTCATTGCATTTGAAGTTCAGACTGGTTATCTCCTGCATAAAGCTTTCACATGCATTACTTGTTCAAGTGTAAACTCTGTCAGCATTGTCTGGACATACACATCGACTGTTCATGCGAAGTCTAGACATTCTGATCAAGTTTGTACATTGGTCTTGGCATATGCATTCATAAAGTATATACACTCTTCGGTTGACTTCAACTGAAGTCTGTACATCGACATGCATTACATCAAGTGTGTACATTGCATAGCATGTTGCGTCGAAGTCCATACAGTGCATTGCATTGGCTAAGTGTATACACTGTCAGTCTCATTTAGAGTCAAAGTCCATACATTGGATTGTTACTCACATCGCCTTCAGGCCTCCAAGTCTATACACTGGAGTCGTCTGCTGTAAGGACAGCAAGTCTGTACACTGGCCTTCCTTCATGATAAACTACAAGTCTACACATTCAACACTGGTCTTCCAAGTCTGTACAGCGTGAAGTCTATACTTTGGCACTGTAGCTCGCTCGTGCAAGTCTATACTTTGAACTGTTCTTCAAAGTCTGTACATCAGATTGTACATCATCTTCGTGCTGTTTCTGTACTTGAGTTTTCGTGTTGTTTCCCCTCACTAACACGAAAAGATCTCGTGTCGTATGAGCTTACAACACTTCGTGTTGATTTCCATGCGTGACAGGAAAGCTTGTATGAGGTTAGACTTCGTGTCGTTTCCCTTGTCTTCATCTTCGTGTTGTTTTAGTGTCTACGTCTCCGTGTTATTTTTATGTTTCTGTCTTCGTATTGGTCTTACGTAATCAAGTCGAGTCTGTTTGTGTTGTACCGCGTGTCGTTCTTAGTCCGTGTCGTTTACTCTTCTGTCCTAGTGTTGGTCTTTCGTTTTTGACTTAGTGTCTTTCTCGCCTTGACCACACTTCGTGTCGATTCTTGTTTTTCTTACCTCGTGTCGTTTTCTTCTTTCCTCGTGCAGGACGTATCTGACCTCGTGTCATGTTCCCTATCGTGTCTTCGTGTTGTTTTTATCTTCGTGTCGTTGTCAGTCCGTGTCGTTCTTAGTTCGAGTCGTTTTCTTTGTTATTTCTGTCTTCGTGTAGTTCCTATTTAGTAACCACACTTCATGTCGGTTACTGTTGTTTCTTTGACTTCGTATCATCTTCATTGTCTTAGTGTTGTTTTCACCTCGTGATGTTCTCACTGTCTTCGTGCTGTTTTCAACCCGTGTCGATTACTGTTTTTACTTCGTGTCGTTTCTCCTTCTCAGGTCTTCGTGTCGTGTTTTCCACACCGCGTGTCGTTGTCGCCTTAGTAACCTCACCTCGTGTCGGTTACTGTTGTCTCCATGTCTTCGTGTCGTTTTTGTTTCACTGCGTGCAGAACATTGCAGCACCTCGTGTTGCTTTCTGTATACCACCTCGTGTCGTTTCCCAGTGAATCTCGTGTCATCTTTTACGTCTACTTGTTCGACCCCGTGTCAACTTCTGTGTTCGTCTTCGTGTTGTTTTCAACTCGTGACGGTTTTTGTCATTTCACTTCGTGTCGTTTTCTTATTCTTTCTTCGTGTTGTTCTTCCTAGACCTTGTGTCTTTCGTTTGTTGAAACCATACTTCATGATTGGTTTCTGTCTTGTCTTCGTATGTACCTCGTGTCGTTCCTTTTGTAGTGCTTGTTTTGTTACAGTGACTTCGTGTCGCTTTCTTACTCTGTCTTCGTGTTGTCTCCGTGTTGTTGCCGTTTGTTAGCTCGTGTTGTTTCGTTCTAACCTCGTCCAGGTTTCTTCTAAAACGTTGTTCTTCTGATAAGTCTATACAGAGTTGTTCTTTAAACTGATGACTTATCTGATACTCTGTTTTACAGGTGCTTTGATCGTGAAGCTTAAGGAGGGCACGTGATCTGAGGCTATAATGAAGCCTGCTGAGAGACTGCCACATGGTCCGAATCATTAGGGCTGGAAAAGTGGAGGTCACACGTCGTGGCTGATGCTGTTGCTGCTGCTATATATATGAGCCTTCTTCCACAGAAGAAGGTTGATCGAGTTGGCGAGAAGAAAAGCTCATACAGAGAGCCACGATCCAGATAGAAAAAGAAAAGAGAAAGAAGAAGAGCAGAAGGAGAAGAAGAGAGGTAGAGAGCTCGAGAAGAGTGTGAAGAGAAGAAGAAGCAGAGAGTGAGAGGAGAGCAGAAGAAAGAGAAAGAAAGATAGAGAGTGAGCGAGAGAGCTCGTGGAGAAGAAGGAAGATCCTACCTGAAGATCTATCTACTGGACCGTGGATCAAATCCAGGCCAGTCAGCTCCGTTGAGAGCCACATTGTGCATTTCATTTTTCAGCTTTCTGTTTTGCTGAAGTTATTTTCGTTTATTGTTTTTCCTTTGTTTTCTAGTTTGCTGTATTACCGATACTCTGTAGAGAGGTCGGGGTTCCTCCTGCTGGTTCAGGAGAAGGGAGATTGATATCTCCAGTTGCAAGCAGCTTGGTGCTACTTGTGGGTTCCCTCCGGTTTGGAGGTAGGGAGATCTGATCTCCGGTTCTGGGCTTGTGGACTGCAAGTCCAGGGGTTCCCTCTGATTATTGGAGGAAGGGAGGATTGGTCCTCCTGTTCTAGTCTTGTGGGTTGCAAGACTAGGTGTTCCCTCCAGGTCTGGAGGAAGAGAGACTGTGTGTCTCTGGTTTGCTAGTGACTGGTGTCACTAGTGGTTCCCTCCGGTTGGGAGGAAGAGGGGAGGCTGTTCCCCTGGTCAAGCTGTGTGGCAGCACTTGTTGCAGACTGAGTCTGCTGTTTCTAGCGTGAGCTAGTGGAAGCCACACTCGGTTTGAGTGTGGGGTGGATGTAGGTCTGGAGGACCGAACCACCTAAAAACCCTTCTTGCATTGTGGTTTGATTGCTTATGATTTGCTTCCGCTAGATGAATGCATAGGGGCGCTCCTTGTGTTTGCTAACTGGTAGAACAGAATAGTTGATTAGCTTTCAGATTTGGTAAATCTGTCTAGTTAGCATCATAGTTCTAGTTTGGGCGATATTTTATATTGAGTGAAAGTCTTGTTAGTATTCTAGTTTTTAATTGGGTGAAAGATTTTTAAATGGGTTATATTCATTCACCCCCCCTCTGAATACTGCACCGAACCCAATAATTGGTATCAGAGCGGTTCCCTAGCTCAACAGATCCAACGATCTGAAGGGGATCCTGCCATCGTGTGAAGTTTCTTATCTGTGTGTGTGTCTGTCCTGCTGCTTGGATCTCTCATCGAACAACTACTGTTCTAAAATTGTTTGTTTAAATGTCTTCTCTCGTGATATTTGATGGTTCAAATTACAGCAGTTGGTTGGGCGGCATTGGCATTCACCTGAGTTCCATTAATCCTAAATTATGGAATCTCATATCAAAGGGCCCACACAAAGTGCCTCAGGATGAGGCCAGATGGTCTAGGAGGGACATGAGGAAGTTTAAAGAGAATACTGAGGTCTTTAATATTCTGAGAGACTCAGTAAATATTGACATGTTTCCTTGTGTTGCAGGTTGCTCAACAGGAAAAGAAATCATGGCTCAAGTGAAAGCCATACATGAGGAAAAAGGGGGACTGTGCTTAGTCGGAAATGGAGGAGACTATAGTGACAGCCATAATCCAGAAGATGATAATGGCAAGGCAAGCTCAAATGATCATGAAGAGGATAATGATGAGGAGGTAAACATCTTCGAAAACTTTTCTTTAGATGATTGGGAGAATGCATACGCTGAGTTGTTCGAGTTTCATGAACAATTAAGAAAACAATACAAGAAATTGAAAAATAAAAGTGATCGAAGTAGTTCTACTCCATAATGTGAAAATTGTTCAAATATGCAGAAATCTCATGATGCCTATTTATATGATTTCCATATGCATAAAAACCAGAATGAAAAATTGATGAAAAAACTTGAATGTGTTAGCTCTGAATTGGATATTGTGAAATCCGAAAATGAATGCCTTAAGAAACAATGTGAAAAACTTCAGGCTCAAACAAAATGCTCTGATAATTCTGCTTGCAATGAATGTGCATTCTTGAAGGAATTGATTGAAGATTTAGACTCTGATGATAATATACAGAAGAAACTAATCACTTCCTTGAAGGAAGAAAATGATTCACTACTGAGTCAGAAGAAGGAAACCGATAAATTACAAGATAAGCTGATTGAAGAAAACCTTCATATGAAGGAACAAAACAAAAAGCTAATGGTTCTTAATACTATTTTTTCTGAAAAATGGCTGACAGTTGAAAAAGGGAAATCTATTCTGAAAGAAAATGAAGTGAGTATTGAATTCACATTGACACAAGAAAATGAGACTCTGAAGAGTCTGAATGATGAATTGCAAAATCAACTTATTTTGTGTGAGGACCACATTGTGTCTTTGGAAAGAGAAATTGAAGATCTAAGAAACTCCCTGTCAAAATTTGTTAAGGGAAGAGACAATTTGAATAAGCTCCTTGGTGCGAATGTGAATTTTCAGAAGGAGGGACTGGGTTACAGTCCAGACATGAAGAAGGCTGAGAAGGCTTTTGGAGAAAAATTGAAGACTGTTTTCGTTAAAAGTTCAGAACAAGAAAAGCCCTCTACCTCATTCTCACCTCAGTACAAAAATCAGAAAGAGAATGAAAAACAGAAAACATATAGAAAGAACTCTTCTATGCATATTGATCACAGTCCTCACCCACACTCGCATACATCTAGAAAGAAAATGATCTGTCACTACTGTCACAAACACGGACATTTGATGCATGATTGTAATTTGATGGAAAAGGATGACCTAGCAGCTACTCAAAACAATCAGGCTAGAAAGCATGTCCCGTGGGATAAGAAAATTGATGGTTATAACTGTGGAAAAATAGGACATGTTGCTGCACAATGCTGGTCAGGGTCGTTTAGAAGAAACTCCCTTCAATGTTCTCATTGTAGAAAGCATGGCCACACAGTCAAAGACTGTTGGCATATCCAGGGTAGGAATGTGAATTTCAAATATGCTAAATTTCCTACAAAGAAAAATGACTTTGGAAGAAATAAAGTTGCATATAAAAGAAAGATTTATACATGTTCTGAATGTGGTAAGCTAGGCCACAAAGCTGCCAACTGTTGGCTAGCTGATTATGGAAAGAAAAATTTTCATGATAATCAAAGAAATACTCATGCTCATCTACATAGGCATCATACTTCAGCTAATTCGGCGGTGTCATGTAGATATTGTGGAAGGCTTGGTCATTCCATGAATAATTGCTATCTGATGGAATTTGATGATTATCCTGCTAAGAAACCTTTTAGAACCCCTGCGAGGGTTAATTCAGGACCCAAGACTTCTTGGGTTCCTACAGGATCAACTTGATCAATAATTTGCAGGTGTGCCTTGGGACTGGAATAAAAGGGGTAATGATCCAAGGCACTCAAGAATGAAAACCCCATTCTCACATTGTTCAGGTAATCTCTCTCTGCATTTCCCATTTTGAAACTTATTGCATATCTGGTTTGATGTATTTTTGCATATTCATTCATCATCTGCCAGTTGCATTATTTTCTGATCATGCACTCTGAAATTTCTGAATATCTGAACTGAATGTGAATGCTGTTTGAAAACTGTCTGTTGCATAATTCATTGAAAATCTGAATTGCTTATAGAACTGTTGAGTTTACCTTGTTATTCATGACCTCGATGGTATATCAAATGGTAAGCTACCAAAAGACAGGGAAATCTGTCCGGAGGTCCTTACTATGTGAGAGCTGGTCTTTTAGACCAAGTGCTCCGCCTAGTACCATGGGTCATGTTGCTTGATAGGGCAGTCTGAATGTGCATGTATCATTTGGAATCATATGCTCAGTTTTCAGTGCAAGCATTGCATGTTTTCAGGGGGAGTCACTTGCATGTCCTTGCATAGCAATTCAATGTTGAATCTTTGCATGTCCCTGCATGCATTTAGTGCATTGCATCTCCCTGTATTGAAAATGCCAAAAAGAGAGTTTGAATGCATATTGTGAGGGGGAGTCAATGCATTGCACATAGGTTGTCAAATGCATACATTTGTCAGAATTCATAGCATATCCTTTCTTATTATTTTTGTTGACAAACCTTGATCATATTCTGAAAAAAAAAAAACTTTGTGCTTCAAAATCTCTCTTAACAATTGATAATTCTCCTATCAATTGATATCATTTGACTTCAGAATTCTATCAGTCTTTCATGAAGATTTCAATGGGCTATCTCGATCATAAATCTGAAAAACTCTTGAACTAGAAATCTTCTATTATACATTCTTAAGAATGACTGAAATAACTCATGTGGTTTAAGCTTAATGTATTCATAGAGTTTAACTTTAAAATCTCTCAACATATCTGAATCATGTTTAATAAATCTTAACCAAATGGTTCATGTTGTGTCTTGCAAAAACTTCTGAAATCTGCATTTTTGAATACAAGACTTTATTTGGTTAAGTACATGAGATTAATATTGATTTGAAGCAAATGAATGTTTCTGAATTGTCTAAAGGGCAAAGTAATTGTCAGAGCAATGACCTTGGTCACTGAGAAACACATATCCAAAGGACTGTGTCATGAGGTGCCTTAATTAACTCTGCATAAAATTCATGGAAATTAGGCAGAGCAATGGCATGCACACTGAGAAATACAACTCACTCATCAAGAAATGATTTGCAATGTATCATGATGTGTAAATGCTAACTCTGTTCATACAAAGCATGACTGTTAGTCACACTAAGTGCTTAGGGATATTGGCCTCTGATCAAGGTATATCCTCTAGTTACAAGGTGTGAACTGAACTAGAGTGCTCATAAAATTTGTAGCAAGAAAATTCTTGAACAAATTGAAATATCTGAATTTTGGTGCTAAAATCAAATTGCTACAACCCTAGACAACAACATATGACTTCATAATTGCTTGATTTCAATACTGATGCATGTAATTCCTAAAGAAGTCAATAAATTTGATTGTGTAAGAGAAAGGGAGTCTTATCAAGATAAATATGAGGGCTTGGTTCATTTTTATTAAACCATGGTTTTAGATATCAATACAGAATTTTATTGATAAACTCTGCATACATCATGTTTAAACCATGCTGTTCAATAAATGTCATTCATAAGCCCTTATGATAGAAGACTTTGAAAACTTATGTTTTAGATTTATGAGATTGATATCTCTTTGAAAATCTGCCTGAAATTTTCTGGATTTGGAGCATCCTTGAAAAATCTGTTAACAGAATTTCTTCTGCTCATGTTATTGGTTCATTGACCTGAACTTCTCCCTGTTTGCCCCTGTGGTCTCCTTCTCATTCATCTCATAAGATTCCACTTATTGAGGGGGAGATTCCAAGTCTTGCATCAATTTCATATCAATTGGCATCTATTCAGGGGGAGCATTCCTTGTCACACTGAATCATGTTCATATCATTTGTGACCTTGCATTCACATACTTAGGGGGAGTATTACATTCCTTATTGCATCTGCATTTTTGCATTTAACCCTTCCCATGGTTTATTTTGTTTATATCAAAGGGGGAGATTGTTTGCCAAAAAGGGAGAATTATGTTCTTGAAAGGGGGAGAATTTGACTGAACTTTTATACATGCTTTAATTTCTTAAATTATTTTCTTTTTGATGAAGTCAAAGGGGGAGAATAATTTGAGTCTTCAGAATGCCTCACATCATCAGAATGACTCAATATATTGAAAGCGTTGCCATCATCAAAAAGGGGGAGATTGTTGTGCCCCTTTGATTTTGATGATGGTTTTGGTGATTGATTTTGGTCTTGATGATTGGTGTTTGATGTTAATTACTGTGAGTCATTTTGTTGTGTAAGTCATTGCATTTGAAGTTCAGACTGGTTATCTCCTGCATAAAGCTTTCACATGCATTACTTGTTCAAGTGTAAACTCTGTCAGCATTGTCTGGACATACACATCGACTGTTCATGCGAAGTCTAGACATTCTGATCAAGTTTGTACATTGGTCTTGGCATATGCATTCATAAAGTATATACACTCTTCGGTTGACTTCAACTGAAGTCTGTACATCGACATGCATTACATCAAGTGTGTACATTGCATAGCATGTTGCGTCGAAGTCCATACAGTGCATTGCATTGGCTAAGTGTATACACTGTCAGTCTCATTTAGAGTCAAAGTCCATACATTGGATTGTTACTCACATCGCCTTCAGGCCTCCAAGTCTATACACTGGAGTCGTCTGCTGTGAGGACAGCAAGTCTGTACACTGGCCTTCCTTCATGATAAACTACAAGTCTACACATTCAACACTGGTCTTCCAAGTCTGTACAGCGTGAAGTCTATACTTTGGCACTGTAGCTCGCTCGTGCAAGTCTATACTTTGAACTGTTCTTCAAAGTCTGTACATCAGATTGTACATCATCTTCGTGCTGTTTCTGTACTTGAGTTTTCGTGTTGTTTCCCCTCACTAACACGAAAAGATCTCGTGTCGTATAAGCTTACAACACTTCGTGTTGATTTCCATGCGTGACAGGAAAGCTTGTATGAGGTTAGACTTCGTGTCGTTTCCCTTGTCTTCATCTTCGTGTTGTTTTAGTGTCTACGTCTCCGTGTTATTTTTATGTTTCTGTCTTCGTATTGGTCTTACGTAATCAAGTCGAGTCTGTTTGTGTTGTACCGCGTGTCGTTCTTAGTCTGTGTCGTTTACTCTTCTGTCCTAGTGTTGGTCTTTCATTTTTGACTTAGTGTCTTTCTCGCCTTGACCACACTTCGTGTCGATTCTTGTTTTTCTTACCTCGTGTCGTTTTCTTCTTTCCTCGTGCAGGACGTATCTGACCTCGTGTCATGTTCCCTATCGTGTCTTCGTGCTATTTTTATCTTCGTGTCGTTGTCAGTCCGTGTCGTTCTTAGTTCGAGTCATTTTCTTTGTTATTTCCATCTTCGTGTAGTTCATGTTTAGTAACCACACTTCGTGTCGGTTACTGTTGTTTCTTTGACTTCGTATCATCTTCATTGTCTTAGTGTTGTTTTCACCTCGTGATGTTCTCACTGTCTTCGTGCTGTTTTCAACCCGTGTCGATTACTATTTTTACTTCGTGTCGTTTCTCCTTCTCAGGTCTTCGTGTCGTGTTTTCCACACCGCGTGTCGTTGTCGCCTTAGTAACCTCACCTCGTGTCGGTTACTGTTGTCTCCATGTCTTCGTGTCATTTTTGTTTCACTGCGTGCAGAACATTGCAGCACCTCGTGTTGCTTTCTGTATACCACCTCGTGTCGTTTCCCAGTGAATCTCGTGTCATCTTTTACGTCTACTTGTTCGACCCCGTGTCAACTTCTGTGTTCGTCTTCGTGTTGTTTTCAACTCGTGACGGTTTTTGTCATTTCACTTCGTGTCGTTTTCTTATTCTTTCTTCGTGTTGTTCTTCCTAGACCTTGTGTCTTTCGTTTGTTGAAACCATACTTCATGATTGGTTTCTGTCTTGTCTTCGTATGTACCTCGTGTCGTTCCTTTTGTAGTGCTTGTTTTGTTACAGTGACTTCGTGTCGCTTCCTTACTCTGTCTTCGTGTTGTCTCCGTGTTGTTGCCGTTTGTTAGCTCGTGTTGTTTCGTTCTAACCTCGTCCAGGTTTCTTCTAAAACGCTGTTCTTCTGATAAGTCTATACAGAGTTGTTCTTTAAACTGATGACTTATCCGATACTCTGTTTTACAGGTGCTTTGATCGTGAAGCTTAAGGAGGGCACGTGATCCGAGGCTATAATGAAGCCTGCTGAGAGACTGCCACATGGTCCGAATCATTAGGGCTGGAAAAGTGGAGGTCACACGTCGTGGCTGATGTTGCTGCTGCTGCTATATATATGAGCCTTCTTCCACAGAAGAAGGTTGATCGAGTTGGCGAGAAGAAAAGCTCATACAGAGAGCCACGATCCAGATAGAAAAAGAAAAGAGAAAGAAGAAGAGCAGAAGGAGAAGAAGAGAGGTAGAGAGCTCGAGAAGAGTGTGAAGAGAAGAAGAAGCAGAGAGTGAGAGGAGAGCAGAAGAAAGAGAAAGAAAGATAGAGAGTGAGCGAGAGAGCTCGTGGAGAAGAAGGAAGATCCTACCTGAAGATCTGTCTACTGGACCGTGGATCAAATCCAGGCCAGTCAGCTCCGTTGAGAGCCACATTGCGCATTTCATTTTTCAGCTTTCTGTTTTGCTGAAGTTATTTTCGTTTATTGTTTTTCCTTTGTTTTCTGGTTTGCTGTATTACCGATACTCTGTAGAGAGGTCGGGGTTCCTCCTGCTGGTTCAGGAGAAGGGAGATTGATATCTCCAGTTGCAAGCAGCTTGGTGCTACTTGTGGGTTCCCTCCGGTTTGGAGGTAGGGAGATCTGATCTCCGGTTCTGGGCTTGTGGACTGCAAGTCCAGGGGTTCCCTCCGGTTATTGGAGGAAGGGAGGATTGGTCCTCTGGTTCTAGTCTTGTGGGTTGCAAGACTAGGTGTTCCCTCCAGGTCTGGAGGAAGAGAGACTGTGTGTCTCTGGTTTGCTAGTGACTGGTGTCACTAGTGGTTCCCTCCGGTTGGGAGGAAGAGGGGAGGCTGTTCCCCTGGTCAAGCTGTGTGGCAGCACTTGTTGCAGACTAAGTCTGCTGTTTCTAGCGTGAGCTAGTGGAAGCCACACTCGGTTTGAGTGTGGGGTGGATGTAGGTCTGGAGGACCGAACCACCTAAAAACCCTTCTTGCATTGTGGTTTGATTGCTTATGATTTGCTTCCGCTAGATGAATGCATAGGGGCGCTCCTTGTGTTTGCTAACTGGTAGAACAGAATAGTTGATTAGCTTTCAGATTTGGTAAATCTGTCTAGTTAGCATCATAGTTCTAGTTTGGGCGATATTTTATATTGAGTGAAAGTCTTGTTAGTATTCTAGTTTTTAATTGGGTGAAAGATTTTTAAACGGGTTATATTCATTCACCCCCCCTCTGAATACTACACCGAACCCAATACCCCCCAACCCCACCCCCAATAGACCAAATCCGACACCCACTCTCCCTCACACTAGGGCTGCCCCAAACCACCAAAGTGGGCAGCAATGCTTTAGGTGCCTTGGGTATGGACATTTCGCCAATCAATGCCCCACCAAGGGAGCATCTAGCTTGCTCATTGAGGAGACAACCCCCTTGCCCCAAGATGAAGTTGTAGAAGAGGTTGAGGTGTATGAGGCCTCTCCCGATTGGGAGGAGGAGTATGAGAACCACTACATGGAGACCAATCAAGAACAACCCCCTCCATCTACCGACTCTCACCTTGGAGTGATTAGGTGCACCCTCACTCAAACCCAAGAACATGATTGGAGAAGAAACACCATCTTCCACACCTACATCCGGATAGGGAGTCATGCTTGGAAGGTCATCTTGGACAACGGGAGTAGTGTGAATGTGGTGTCACCCGACACCATCAAACTTTTGGGCCTTACCATCTCCCCACACCCACACCCATATCGGGTAGCATGGATTGATGCCACATCCATACCCATTAGTACTCGTTGCCTTGTCCCCATCAGGTCAAGTTTGGTGTGACATTCTACCAATGGAAGTTGGAAGTATACTCCTAGGGTGGCCTTGGATCTACGATGTAGATGCCACCTTCCTTGGAATGACGAACACTTGCATTTTCACTCATGAGGGTAAGAGAATCCAACTCAACCCCTCTCCACCCCGTTCCCTTCCCAAGATGGCACCTCCCTCCCTTGAGGGATCCCCCACCCCTCCCACTATTCCAAACCCACCAAACCCCACCCGATCAAGTCCTAATCCTAGTTTGACCATTGGGACTACTAGGAACATACACCTCATCCCTAGGAAAGAACTTGAGGATGAAGTCAACCAAGGGGCACAAGTGTGTGCCATTGTTATTTGCCTTAGGGAATCCACCCCAACCAACCCACACCCAATAGAAATTCAACAAATCCTTGAGAACTTCCATGATGTGTTCCCCGATGAGCTACCGGATAAGCTACCACCCATGCGCGATGTACAACATGCCATCGACTGTGTGCCCGGAGCTACCTTACCCAACCTACCTCACTATCACCTCAACCCCACCGAGCATGCTGAACTTAGGAGATAAATTGAAGAGCTCATCAAGAAGGGCTTCCTCCACATTAGCAAAAGTCCATGTGCCGTCCCGGCCCTCCTCACACCCAAAAAAGATGGAACTTGGCTCATGTGTGTGGATAGCTGGGCCATCAACAAAATCACCGTCAAATATAGGTTTCCCATCCCTCGGCTAGATGACATGCTAGACATGCTTGCTGGAGCCACCATCTTCTCTAAAATCGATCTCAAAAGTGGCTACCACCAAGTTCGCATTAGGCCCGGGGACGAGTGAAAGACCGCCTTTAAAACTAAGGACGATCTCTATGAATGGCTTGTCATGCCTTTCGACCTTTCCAATGCACCTAGCACATTTATGCGCCTCATGACCGAGGTCCTCCGGCCCTTCATTGGCATCTTCCTTGTCGTCTACTTTGATGACATTCTCATATATAGCCAAACCAAGGAAGCCCACCTAGATCATCTCAAACAAGTTTGCACCGTTCTTAGGAAAGAAAGTCTCTTTCCCAACCCCGGGAAGTGTCATTTCTTGACCAATCAACTAGCCTTCCTAGGATTTATTGTCTCATCCCAAGGGGTATCCATGGACCCCGAGAAAGTCCAAGCCATTCTTGAGTGGCCCGAGCCCAAGACCCTCCATGAGACCCGAAGCTTTCACGGGCCAGCCACTTTCTATAGGAGATTCATCCGTGGGTTTAGCACTGTCACCGCTCCTATCATGGATTGCCTCAAGAAGGGCACTTTTGTGTGGACTAGGGCAGCCTCCAAAGCATTCCTAGAGCTCAAAGAAAAGATGACCCAAGCCCTGGTTCTGTGCCTACCCGACTTCTCAAAAGTCTTCGAGGTCACTTGTGATGCATCCAGGGTAGGGATTGGAGGCATTCTTAGTCAAGAGGGTCACCCCGTAGCCTATTTTAGTGAGAAACTTTGTGAGGCTAGAACTAGGTACTCCACATATGACAAAGAGCTTTACGATGTGGTTCAATCCCTTCGGCATTGGAGGCACTATCTCCTACCCAAGGAGTTTGTGATCTTCTCGGACCACGAGGCCTTGAAGTACCTCAACACCCAACAAAAGCTCAATGCCTGCCATGCTCGTTGGGTAGAATACATTCAAGCCTATACCTTTGTCCTCAAGTACAAGATGGGTAGTGAGAATCGCGCCGCCGATGCGCTTAGTAGGCGGGTAGCCTTACTTTCCACTATCCAGGTGGAAGTCACCGGGTTTGAGAGAATCAAAGGGGAATATCTAAATTTCTCCGACTTTGGGACTCACTACAACACCCTCTCCACTCAGCCCCGCAAGGAACATGAGGGATTCATACTCCAAGAGGGATATCTTTTCAAGGGAGCTAGGCTATGCATACCCCGGACTTCACTTCGGGACTTCTTAGTTTGGGAGTTACACAGTGGTGGCCTAGCTAGTCACTTTGGGATCCAAAAGACCATAGATCTAGTTGAGAGACAATTCCATTGGCCCAGTCTTAAGAAGGATGTGGCCCACATTGTGGGACAATGTCGCATTTGTGTCTCAGCCAAGCAAGTGAGGCAAAACACTGGGCTTTACACACCCCTACCCATCCCAGACCGACCTTGGGAGGATTTGAGCATGGACTTTATCCTTGGCCTACCTAGGACCTTACGCAAACATGATTCCATCTTTGTCGTTGTTGACAGGTTCTCTAGGATGGCCCACTTTATCCCATGTGCCAAGACTTCGGATGCTTCTAGGGTCGCCCGATTGTTCTTTGATGAGGTGGTCCGACTCCATGGACTACCCAAAACTATTGTGTCCGACGGAGATGTGAAATTCACCAGTTACTTTTAGAAAACTCTCTGACATTTGAAAGGAACCCTCCTTAAATTCTCCATCGCTTATCATCCTCAAACAGATGACCAGACTGAGGTCGTCAACCGAAGACTTGAGAACTTACTCCGTTGTCTAGTAGGGGACCACCCTGGGAATTAGGATATCCTCTTTTCTCAGACCGAGTTTGCCTACAATGATTCCGTTAATAGGTCCATAGGCAAGAGTCCATTTCAGGTAGTACATGGTTATAGGCCTAGAAAACCGTCAGATCTTATTCCCCTTCCCCCACATGCTAGAGTGTCAGTCTCAGCTGAGTCCTTTGCACAGCATATCAAAGAGTTGCAAGATGACATCCACAAGCATATAGGGAAGAGTAACGAGGCTTACAAAAGATGGGCAGATGCTCATCGGCACCACTGCGAGTTCCAAGTGGGAGACTTGGTGATGGTGAGGACGAAGCGGCTCCTTCCGGGGCCTGCCTCCAAGTTGAGGGCACGAGGGTCGGGACCCTTTCGAATTCTGAGATGACTAGGTAGTAACGCTTATGAGATGGACCTACCTGAGGGTTTTGGGGTACACCCTACCTTCAACGTGGCAGACCAGGTACCCTACAAGGGCCTCGTGGTGGAACCTAGTGAGGAGCTTGAGCCTTTACCCTCCCTTGAGAGAGACACCCACGGTGTGACTCTACCTCCTAGCTTGAGAGGCCGACGTGAGCAAGTAGAGGCAATACTGGATGAGCAGAGTACCATTACCAAGAACAGGGTATACTAGCGTTACCTCGTGAGGTGGAAGGGTCGTCCCCCGACCGAGGACACTTGGGTGAGCCGAGAAGACCTGCTGCGCTTTGAACCAGACATTTTGGAGCACTACCACAGTCAGGCGGACCCATACTCGACGGGGTCGAGTTCTCAACACCCCGGGAGATTTGATGAGGGCATCTCACAGCGTTCTCTTTGGCTCGGATCGCCTGCATCATTTTGAGGAAGCCCGGCTATGAGATCACATGTTATTTTCCTTTTCTTTGAGTCATATCTTATGTACTTTCCTTTATTGAGTCATGTTGTTTTAGTCATTTCCCTTGTTATGCTTATTTGGGCCTTAGTACCTTAGTTATGGGCCCATAGGATTGAGTCAAGGATATGCTTGATCTTTTGTCTAAATGTCAAGGGTACTTTGGTCATGTAAAGAGTGGATGCCTATATATAGGCCTCATCTCTCCTCATGTACTCAACTTTTGATGAATCAATTTGAATAGAAGCAACTCTCAAATCTTACTCACCTCCACCCAAATTTCTCTCTTCTCCCTCTCTCGTTATCTCTCTCCCTCTCTCTCTCCTCAAGGAAGGGGGCGAACCCCTCTCTCTCTCCCCCTTCTCCCACCTACCACCTAACTCCCCCTCCCTCATTCAAGGACCTCCCCAACCACCCACCACCCCAATAACTCCACCCCAGCCCCAAGATAGCCTCCACCAATCCAAACCCCACCACCCAACCACCAACCACCCCATCCACTTCCCTAAGCACCTCCCCAAGGCTAAAGGTGTCACGCCCAGAGCCTTTATTTCAGCGGAAGACTAACTCGGGGAGCGTGAACAACGGGCATGGTAAGCCTCTTGCAAGTAAGAACGATCTGAGCGCAAAACAATCACACAAAATGAATGTAATTGCACAATATTTACTAAAAATCTGACTTCATTCCATTATCAATCAAATATTCAAAATACAATAATTTTTCACCATCTTCCACTCTACTAGAGTCAAGAAATAGGAAAATTACATTGACTCCATCTAAACAATATAGACTTCCTAAGTCTTCGCTCATCTTTATTCACTCTCGGATCCGCTACTTGAACATTCTGAATCCGAACCCGAATCACTTCCATCTCCTGAAAAGATTGGAAATAGGTAATGATCACACTTGCCCAGTAGGTATCTTCGCATCAACATGAAGGCACTATTAAAGTAATTAATAATTTAGCTCTAAAGAAGTAAGGCAAAATCATGTGAATGCGAATATCATGCGATTAAACCAAAGTAACACGATAATCATGTAAGATAGAGCGAACAAGAATGAACAAGGATGAATGTAACAAGAGCATGATATTTAGCCTTTCATGAACAAGAATGTACGAGAATGCACTTTTACTTCCACTTTCATAACCATAAAGGTTACGCACGAGAATGTCAATCACGTAGCAATTCACTAGATTTTCACGAGTGCTCATGGATTTCACTTATTTATAAAGAAAGTACTCCCAGCGCAATGCGACGCCAGTAGCGTCATACCCCATGGTTTATAATATAGTATGTTTCCGATAATCAACCGTGGAGACTAGCATAGAGCCCTTGGACACAATCAGCCCCCGAACTGCATCTTCACGTATAAATCAAGCTACTTCCATGAGTGTAACAATAAAGCATGGTCAAGAATGTAATAAGGTCAAGAACTCATGATAACAACAATCAATGAATGAATGCTTCAATTTAGAGTATGAGAGATCAAGAAAAAGATTTAAACAATGTCATGCTCACGGAAATAAATCGACAGCATAACGGTACATTCTTTTCTCTTTCCAATCATTATATTAAGTTTCTTGATCAATATTATAAGTTCTAGACTATCATTAGTTCATCTATAACCTTTGGAATATCAACCCTTAGGTCAAACCTTGGGTTAAATATTTAAGCAATGTGACGGTCGTTTATTGGGCCGTTACATAATGTAACGCTCCAGTAGTGGGCCGTTACAATGATCCGAATTCAGAACGATCAAATAGACTCAGAGAAGTGTGACGGTCATTCATTGGGCCATTACGTTGTGTGACGGTCCATGATTAGGCCGTTACAATAGTCTGAGATGAGAATCAAGCAATCGAACTCAGATGAATGTGACGGTCTTATATTGGGCCGTTACATTACTGATAATCAGAAAATATCGATAGTGTAGTCTAATCAATGGGCTTTAATGGTACAACAAACTCGGTGTCCTAGTGGGAATCCCAGGCTCGCGGAGAATTACGGAGGCCTTGAAAAAAGATTTCCTAATCCATTGGAAGGAATATCTAATAGAGAGGTCCTCAAGTCCAAGAATAATGTTCCTATAGTGCAAAGTGAACTAATGGACAACATACCGGAATATGTGCCATGTACTTATAGAAACGACTCTATTGATAAAGAGTGAAGGTGTAATGATGTGAAACCATGATAAAACTGCATTAATACAATTTAGGAAAAATCATGGTTTAAATACAAACTATAGAATTTTTGGTACATGAAACTAGCATAACTTAAAATAACATGCAATACCTATCATGAACAATTAGATAACTGAAGAATCACATAACAAGTTAAAACTTAGCTATCTAGGTTTAATTATAAGTAAACTTAACTGGTTACTATTCTGTCATGAGCTCACAGAACACAGCGTCTAACGATCTAACATGGGTGCGTCACAGTGTCTGTGACGGTCTATCGAGGGGCCGTTACAGTATGTAACGCTCCTGTCCATGTGCGTTAGAGACAACAGTGAAATAAAAATACAACAGAGTGTGTGACGGTCTGTCGTAAGGCCGTTATATCACTGTGACGGTCCTACTATGATCCGTCAGAGAATCTGCTGACAGAAAATAGTATGAAATCCAAGAGATCAACTCACATCATGTCTGTAAATCAAACATCATGTAGTTTGAGACATGTTAATGAAGTGTAAGCCAACTACATGCATAGGTCTCAGTGAAATAGATAGATAATATCCTTTACCTTTCTACTTAGGGCTAAGAGATGTATGCATGCATAGAACTATTAAAACATGAAATTCATGATCTATCATGCACGGAATTCAATCAAATCAGAGGGCTTTTAGTCCTATCAAGATGTTTTTGCCATTCATGAGATGACCTACCTCTTAACTAGGCTTCAAAACTTCCAATTTAGGGTTTGAAAAATGTGCCCTAGTTCTCCTCTTCCTGTGACTTTTCAGCAACTTCCTTGGGCTCTAACTCCACGACCTCTTGACCTAAAGACGTGAAATTTGGAGAGGAGTTAGTCTAAAGTATTGTAAACAAATTTCTCTAAATAACTTACCTGAGATTATGACTCCTTACCTTGATTCCATGCGAGTAAAAGTAAGGGTCGCGCAGTTCAGAACTAGGTCCTATTTATAGAGTTCTAGCTAGAGTTTGAGGATTAGATCGATTCTGGAGTCCTTAATCTGCCAGAATCTAATCCCTAAGAGTCCTTAGTAGTGTTATGAACTCTCCCAAGTCGATCCCTAGTGGATAAGATCTCAAGGTTCTGATCTTTCTACTCGTTCTTTCCTTCACGGAACTAACAGGGTGTAACGGTTGTAGACCCCTGCGTTACAAGCATGTGACGGTCTCATGATAGACCGTTACATTCAATGTTCCAAGAGTTCAACATTAATCAAACTCTTTTGCTAATTATCCTATATAATTATTTATATAATTTGTATCTATCCTTATTCTGCTAAAACCTGACTTCTAAGAGTCCCTAGTGATTTTACATGTCGTTCTAGTTAAGTCTCTTATGGATAGGATCATCAAGTTCTAATTTTTTTATACATTCTCTTACTTACGGAACTTGCAGGCTGTGACGGTCTAGGGTATACGCGTCACAAGGCTGTGGCGGTTACCTGATAGACCGTTACATTCGACGCATTCAGAATTTTAATTTTAATAAAACTCTTTTATTTATTTTTCATCTAGTTATCCTATTAAGTGGTGTTTATCCTTTAAAATCCGTGAATAGGCTTAATAACCTTCTAGAATATGGGCCAAATTAAATGGGCCTGGTCTTTAAACCTTTTTGATTTGTTTAGTATATTAGGTTAATTGATTAACACAATTGGGCCTTTTAATGGCTAATAAACTCAATAATCCTTTTATAAATTTATTTAGCCCTTATAAATTACAAATAAATTATAAAATAATCTAGAAATAACTTATATAAATTCTGGGGCACTACACCCTCCCCCACTTAGAAGAATTTGGTCCCCAAATTCAATACATAGATTGTGGAGAGTGTACTTACAGTTAAATAATTCTGAAAATCTTTTTCTCATGGCTGCTTCGGTTTCCCATGTTGCTTCATATGGCCATGTTTTCTTCCATTGAATTTTGACCATCGGGATAACCTTATTTCTTAGTTGACGCACTTCTCGTTTCAGAATCTTTATCAGTGTTTGTTCGTATGTTAAGTTCTTCTGAATCTCTAGCTTGTCATAAGTGATAATGTGGTCAGGATCATATACATACTTCTTTAGCATGGAGACATGAAATACGTCATGAACTCCTGCTAATTGTGGGGGTAAAACCAGCTTGTAAGCTACTTCACCGACCCTTTCAAGAATTTCAAACGGGCCAATGAATCTTGGAGTTAGCTTTCCTTTAATGCCAAATCTTCGAATACCACGACCTGGAGAAACCTTCAAATATACATGATCTCCTACCTGAAACTCCAAGTCACGTCTTCGATTGTCGACATAAGATTTTTGCCTATCTTGCGCTATCTTCATTCTTTCTTGAATGAGTTTTATTTTCTCTGTAGAATCTCTTATAATATCGGGGCCTAAGAATTATCTTTCCCCCATTTCACTCCAACATATTGGTGATCGACAACTTTTTCCATATAAGGCTTCAAAAGGTGCCATTTGTATGCTTGCCTGATAGCTATTGTTATAAGCAAACTCTACTAGAGGTAAGTGATCATGTCAACTACCTCCAAAGTCAATAGCACAAGCCCTGAGCATATTCTCTACTACATGATTCGTTCTTTCCGTCTGACCATCAGTTTATGGATGAAAGGCTGTGCTAAAATTCAACCTAGTCCCCAGTGAATGTTGTAGGCCCTTCCAGAATTGTGATGTAAATCGGGGATCTCTATCTGATACAATAGTGACAGGGACACCATGTAACTTGATGATTTCTTTTATGTATAATGCTGCCAATTCTAAATCATGCACATGATAGTTTTCCTCGTGCCGTTTCAGTTGTCTTGAAGAATAACAGATCACCTTTCCATTCTGCATGAGGACACATCCTAAGCCAACGACAGACGCATCTGTATATACTTCGAATCCATCACCCTCCATTGGTAGTGACAAAACAGGGGCTGTTGTAAGATGATTCTTAAGAGTTTGGAAATTCTTCTCACATTCCTCTGACCAGACAAAAGGATTTTCTTTTCTGGTGAGTCCAGTTAAAGGAACTGCTATCTTTGAGAAGTCCTTAATGAATCTTCTATAATAACCAGCTAGACCCAGAAAGCTCCTTACTTCAAACACAGTCGTAGGCCGACTCCAATTCTTGACAGCTTCTACCATAGAAGGATCCACAGCAATACATTCTTTTGAAATAATGTAGCCTAGGAATGAGACTTCCTCGAGTCAGAATTCACACTTATTGAGTTTGGCATAAAGCTTGTGTTCTCTAAGTGTTTGCAAAGCTATCCTTAGATGTTCTTCATGTTCTTCTCTTGTCTTGGAGTATATCAGGATATCATCGATGAAGACGACAATGAATTGATCCAGGTATGCCTGGAAGACACTGTTCATAAGTTGCATAAATGATGCTGGGGCATTAGTTAACCCAAATGGCATTACCACGAATTCATAGTGGTCATAACGACTTCGAAAAGCCGATTTATAAAAGTCTTCTTCTTTAATTCTCAGCTGATGATAACCTGATCTAAGATCAATCTTAGAGAAATATTCTGCTCCCGAAAGCTGATCGAAGAGCTCATCAATACGCGGCAATGGATACTTATTTTTGATTGTAAGTTGATTTAGTCGCCGGTAATCGATGCATAGTCTGAGAGAACCATCCTTCTTTTTGACAAATAGAACCGGCGCACCCTAAGGGGATGTGCTAGGTCTAATGAAGCCCTTATCCAGAAGTTCCTGCAACTGCTTCTTTAGTTCTTTAAGTTCTGTGGGGGACATCCTGTAAGGGGCTATAGAAACAGGTGCTGCTCCTGGGATGAGTTTAATAGTGAAGTTCACTTCCCTCTCGGGAGGTAAACTAGGTAGTTTAGATGGAAACACGTCTGGGAACTCATTTACAATAGGGATGTCTGCTATGATAATTTCCTTGGACTCTGTAATAATGACGGAAGCAAGAAAAGCTTCACATCCTCGCAAGATGAGCTTGCAAGCGTGAAGTGAGGATATGATAGTGGGGTCTTTCTTGTATTTGATGCCAAGAAAAGAGAATCTTGGAAGACCGGGTTTTTGAAAATATATAATCCTATTTCGGCAATTGATATAAGCATCGTGGTCTACAAGCCAATCTACCCCTAAAATGGCATCATAACATTTCATGTCAAGGCATACTAAGCTTGCGGGGAGATTGTGACCTTCTACTATCACTTCGCTATCAGGATAATAGTTGGTAAGCTTAGTTCCAGATCCTAAGGGTGTGGAAATAACAAGACTTGAAGGTAAGGGAACTGATGCGATTGGTAATGTCTTAGTAAAAGTAGTTGAGATAAAAGAATGTGAGGCACCAGTATCAAATAGCACAAATGTAGGACGAGAATAAATTTGAAGAGTACCTTCCATAAGCCCATCATCCTTGGGCGCTTCCTCTTCATATAGAACGGCATTGAGGCGAGCCTACCTCCTGCGCCCATTACCAGATGACTGGTCCTTCATAAGGGGGCAATCCGGCATGCGATGCTCCCTGCTTCCACAACGTAAACAAGCGCCAAGGCCCTTCCAACACTCCTCAGCCGAATGGCCGAATTTCTCACAAAATGTGCAAGCTGTGGTGACCTGCTCCTTCTCTTCCTTGACTTTCTTTTGCTTGTGGGAGCTTCCACCGTTCCCACTCCTAGATCTTTTCTTACTATCACGGCTTTTGTAGGGTTCCGTGATACTAAATTTCTCTTTCCTATAACGCCGATCGGAACGTCGGCTTGATTCTTCTCCTTTTCCTTTTAACTTCTCGACCTTCTCTAAGGTCCTTTCACATAAATATGCCCGCTGAACCATCTCCGCATATGTACGGATGTTTTGGGTCCCGAGCTGCTGAATAAAGGCTCGCGGAGAATTACAGGCTCGCGGAGAATTACAGAGGCCTTGAAACAAGATTTCCTAGTCCATTGGAAGGAATATCTAATAGAGAGGTCCTCAATTCCAAGAATAATATTCCTATAGTGCAAAGTGAACTAATGGACAACATACCGGAATATGTGCCATGTACTTATAGAAACGACTCTATTGATAAAGAGTGAAGGTGTAATGATGTGAAACCATGATAAAACTCCTTAAATACAAACTATAAAATTTTTGGTACATGAAACTAGCATAACTTAAAATAACATGCAATACCTATCATGAACAATTAGATAACTGAAGAGTCACATAACAGGTTAAAACTTAGCTATCTAGGTTTAATTATAAGTAAACTTAACTGGTTACTATTCTGTCATGAGCTGACAGAACACATCGTCTAACGATCTAACATTGGTGCGTCACAGTGTCTGTGACGGTCTATCAAGGGGCCGTTACAGTATGTAACGCTCCTATCCAGGTGCGTTAGAGACAACAGTGAAATAAAAATATAACAGAGTGTGTGACGGTCTGTCGTAAGGCCGTTATATCACTGTGATGGTCCTACTATGATCTGTCAGAGAATCTGCTAACAGAAAACAGTATGAAATCCAAGAGATCAACTCACATCATGTCTGTAAATCAAACATCATGTAGTTTGAGACATGTTAATGAAGTGTAAGCCAACTACATGCATAGGTCTCAGTGAAATAGATAGATAATATCCTTTACTTTTCTACTTAGGGCTAAGAGATGTATGCATGCATAAAACTATTAAAACATGAAATTCATGATCTATCATGCACGGAATTCAATCAAATCAGAGGGCTTTTAGTCCTATCAAGATATTTTTGCCATTCATGAGATGACCTACCTCTTAACTAGGCTTCAAAACTTCCAATTTAGGGTTTGAAAAACGTGCCCTAGTTCTCCTCTTCCTATGACTTTTCAGCAACTTCCTTGGGCTATAACTCCACGACCTCTTGACCTAAAGACGTGAAATTTGGAGAGGAGTTAGTCTAAAGTATTGTAAACAAATTCCTCTAAAGAACTTACATGAGATTATGACTCCTTACCTTGATTCCACGCGAGTAAAAGTAAGGGTCGCGCAGTTCAGAACTATGTCCTATTTATAGAGTTCTAGTTAGGGTTTGAGGATTATATCGATTCTAGAGTCCTTAATCTGCCAGAATCTAATCCCTAAGAGTCCTTAGTAGTGTTATGAACTCTCCCAAGTCGATCCCTAGTGGATAAGATCTCAAGGTTCTGATCTTTCTACTCGTTCTTTCCTTCACGGAACTAACATGGTGTAACGGTTGTAGACCCCTGCGTTACAAGCATGTGACGGTCTCACGATAGACCGTTACATTCAATGTTCCCAGAGTTCAACATTAATCAAACTCTTTTGCTAATTATCCTATATAATTATTTATATAATTTGTATCTATCCTTATTCTGCTAAAACTTGACTTCTAAGAGTCCCTAGTGATTTTACATGTCGTTCTAATTAGGTCTCTTATGGATAGGATCATCAAGTTCTAATTTTTTTATACATTCTCTTACTTACGGAACTTGAAGGCTGTGACGGTCTAGGGTATACGCGTCACAAGGCTGTGGCGGTTACCTGATAGACCGTTACATTAGACGCATTCAGAATTTTAATTTTAATAAAACTCTTTTATTTATTTTTCATCTAGTTATCCTATTAAGTGGTGTTTATCCTTTAAAATCCGTGAATAGGCTTAATAACCTTCTAGAATATGGGCCAAATTAAATGGGCCTGGTCTTTAAACCTTTTTGATTTGTTTAGTAGATTAGGTTAATCGATTAACACAATTGGGCCTTTTAATGGCTAATAAACTCAATAATCCTTTTATAAATTTATTTTGCCCTTATAAATTACAAATAAATTATAAAATAATCTAGAAATAACTTATATAAATTCTGGGGCACTACAGAAGGAGTCTCTCCCAAGGCCAAATTTGAATCTCCCTCCCATCTCACAACCCCCCATACCAGACTTTGGTCGCCTAAACCAGTACCATACCCAGCCCTAGTTCGCCCTCCCACCTACCACCTAACTCCCCCTCCCTCATTCAAGGACCTCCCCAACCACCCACCACCCCAATAACTCCACCCCAACCCCAAGATAGCCTCCACCAATCCAAACCCCACCACCCAACCACCAACCACCCCATCCACTTCCCTAAGCACCTCCCCACCTCCCCAAGGCTGAAGGAGTCTCTCCCAAAGCCAAATTTGAATCTCCCTCCCATCTCACAACCCCCCATACCAGGCTTTGGTCGCCTAAACCAGTCCTATACCCAGCCCTCCCCCTTTCCTCTCCATTGCTTACCTTGTGCAGCCCTCTCCCTTCCCCTACCCTTTCCAGCCAGCTCCAGCTCCCTTCACCCACCCACCCCTTGATTCTCCAGCCACCCAACAGCCCTCCATCAACCCCCTCCCCTCCCCATAGTCTTCAGCCACCCCACTCCCCTGTTACACCCTCACCACCCCTTCACCCATATCCTCTTTCATTTGCAGATCCAGTCCCGGGTTGCAGACAGCAGAGTAGCAGCTGGTTGCAGAGAGCACTACATCATCACCCAGGGGCTTCTGGTGACCTATGATACATCGGCGGAACAGCATCGAGTCAGCTTTCCAACGGTGGTGGTCCCGCGTCCATCCATGCTCGGAGCTGATCGGAGGAGCCGATCTCGCCGGACTGCGCTTCCCGGCTCCAGCTCGTGACCTGAGGCTGAGATCATAGGCTACCACGATAAGCTCGGGAAAGATCTGGGCACCATCTTTGGAGGGAAGGAACTACGACCAGTCCTCTTTCAGTACCAAGAAGAAGGAAGTCAATCGCCCACCCGAGCCTTCAGTTCCAATTATTTTCGTCGAAGTGCGCAGGCTGCTTCCTGTGGTTCCAGGTTGGGCCACCACCCAGTCTTATGATTAGAATATTATTCTCCAACCTTCTTTTGGAGTCCCGTCAGTTCCTGCTCGAAGCTGTTCCAGCCATGGTCGCGTCAATGCCAATTTCATCTCAATTGGAGTTTGGTATAGTTCGTGGCATCTTCTACAACTGACCTCATCGGTTCTACACCAGACAGAGACAGAACGAATCAGTCTGGTTCCAGACTCTTCCCCGGCCAGCAACGACGTCACAAAATTCACCCAAAATTCAGGCGTCATCCTGGGTCAGTGTAGAAAGTTTCGACACTGGTTTTGACTAATTATGAGCTCGACTGATCTCGTGGCGGCACCATCATCAACAACCTATCAAGCTGTTCCTGAAGCTGGCAGAACCGGCAAAGCTCGGCGAATCGGTTTTCTCTCCTAGTTTTCCCAACCCCGCCTGGCCGGCTTACAGCCCCTCCCTGCGTGGAGGTGGTGTTTGACTGTAACACATTAACCCCAACCCCTTGTCCCACCCTCCTGTGTGAGGAGTAGTGTCGTACGTTATATATTTTCAGGTCAAGCGGCATCGACGCGGCGTGCTGGTGCGTACCCACGCCTCCCCGCTCGCCCTCGTCTTTCGGCCGGGATCGGTGTCTTCACATCGATCAGGTGAGTGACTGGTCCCTACCTTGCTGTTCCATGCTTTGCTAGTTTAGTATTGTCTCTTATGCCTGTCGATCGGTGAGGAGTGTTCGGACCCGTAATTGTTCATTTGTGCGCCCACCGCGGATTGTGAGTGAGAGCCACCCAACCCCACGCCCCCGACGTGCCGACTACCCACGAAGTTGGAAATTGCCAGACCCTTAGGGGTCAGCCTAAGCCAACCAAGTCCTTTGAATATTTGGGTCCCACCTCGGACCCTCGCCATCATCCCCCGGCCCCACCGGGTGATCGTATTAGCCGTGCGAGTGAGCCGCTAACCTGAGTCCGTTGAAAGTGCTTGTATGCTTGTGGATCTAAGTCCTAGGTTCAACAATTCATCCATTTGCATCTTTGATCTGTGCCACATCAGGGTCCCACCGTGATCGCCAATTTTTAGATCTAAGAAAATCCACTAAAGAAAAGAAAAGGATAATATGACTAGAAAAGCATGGGAAGAGAGAGAAAGGGGAGCATACGTAGGATGCTAATGGAGGGTGATCGCAAGAGACGCGAGGGCCTCAAAGTTATAACAATAAAGAATAGGAAGGATCGTGAAAAATACCTTTAAAAAAGCGGGGGAGATTGTGAGTGCACCTTCTCTTTCTATCGGCCGGCCGATGAAGAGAGTTTCTCTTGTGTAGATTACCCTTGGAAAGACAAAGAAAACAACCAACAAACAAATATGGATTAGAACCAAGTGTGTAGCATCAAATCCATAATAGAAATACAAACAATGAAGAGCATGGACTAGAACACACCTTGTTGGGCGTTGACCCTTAAACCCCTATGCAAAAGGGTAGGTAAAACAAATGATGATATGATGAAAAGGGGTGTGCAAGTGTTGCACAATTGGAGGTGTGCTAGAGTGCACACGTGGGGATCTCAATATTGAGATAAAAATAAGTAAAGAAAGAGATAGAATAATGATGCATGCAATGATTATGATAAAATAAAGAGAAGAGAGGAAGATATAGGCTTATTGGTTTTTCTCCATGGCAAAAGGGGGCTTGAGATCTTCAATCTTCAAAATGCTCCAAGGAAGAAGAGGCTTCAAATCTTCAATAGGGAGGGAGCCTTGGTACATGTGGAAGACTTCCTCCTTGAGCCTCCAATCAAGCAGCACCTTCCCTTGATTGATTGATGATGCTCTTCACATAAGGGAGAGAGGGGTCCTATTTATAGGGCTGAAATTCGGAGTTAAATCCTATAGAAATTAGGAAATCATGTTTTAATTGGATTTGGAAGGTGATAAACCATGGCCATGTGTCCCTTCATCCTTAGAAAGCCTTAGGAGACCTTTCCCAAGTGAAAGAGGGCTCAAAAGAGAAAAAGAAGGAGGTTTTGTCGGAGCTCGGATCTCTGAAAGAAATGGCGACCAGGCAGATGGTCGCTATTTAATATAACGCATGCGCGAAGCGTCACTAATTCTGAGGCATTTCGAGACGGATTCGGACTTTCCAAAATTTGAAAAGAATTGGCGACCATGAGGAAGTCACTATTTAGGAATTAATACGAGTTTCGGACGGAGTTAAAACCTCAAAATATGGCAATGAAATTGGCGACTTTACACACGTGCGCTATTTCACAAAATAGCAACCTTCCAGGAAGTCGTGGAATCAAAAATAATCCGATTTTGGCTCAAAATATGAAGAAAAGAATTGACGACCTTCCGGACGGCCGCTATTTAATGAATTGACGACTTCACGCAGTGTCACTATTTCAAATAATCCGAAAACAACAAAACGGAAGCATGCTAGAATTGGCGCCCCCTTCCTGGGCGCTATTTAAATAGCGGCAGGCAGGCTACCACCAATTCATTAAATAGCGGCAGAGAGGCTGCCACCAATTCGTTAAATAGCGACAGGGTGGCTGCCACTAATTCGAAAAGCCCACGGAAAAATGGAGAAAAATCTCGGAAAAATCTGGAAAAATAGGAAAACATGTGTGAAAGTTTGGGGAAGTTGGATGTTCAAGAAAAGAGTTGAAAACTACTCAAATAAGTTGATTTGAGGGTCAAATGGGACATCACAGTGTGATAGGAGATATGCTCAAAATGATGTCGATTTTAGCATGTCTACAGCCCTTCCTCCTCCGACTGCAGACGGCGGACCGAGGTGGGCGTGGCGGCGATGACGGCGGCATGGTGATCGTGGCGGTGTCATTCTCGCGGGAGGGCGTGGAGATCGGGGTTTTGAACGTGATTTCGAGATCGACGATGATCCGGCGGATTTCGGGCTTCCTTGAGGTAGGGGGACGGATCCTTGCCCTCTTTCCCGCATTCCCCGTGATTTACAGGCCGAGGAGAGGTCGAGAGGGGTGTGATTTGTGCCGGGAGGGTTAAATCTAGGTTTTGGGGTTGAGCGTTGGATCCATGGTTTTTGGAGGTTTTTGACCGATCTATGGGTGTAGAATCATGCTAGGAGGGTTGGGGATGGATTCCCCTTTGTTTCCCCATCATCGGGGGATGATCGGGGCATGGAATGGATTTTTGGGCCGTTCTGCCGTTCCCGTTCTCGGTTTGGGGTTGCGGTCCTTCCAGAGACCGCTAGGCCCCCTTTAGCAGCCCTCAGGGGACCGCTAGGCATTTTTAGCTGTCGGTTGGGCTTAGCGGTCCGCCTGAGACCGCCAGGCCCGGGGTTGCGGTCTCGCGATAGACCGCTACCCTTGGGGTAATGGCCGGTTGCCGACCGTTTGCCTCGTTTGGTCAGAGCACCCTCGGGGTGCGTGTTTTTGACCGTTGGGAGTCACGTGCAGCATAGCGATCAGGGCATGACCATTTCTTTGTGCCTTGCAGTCCTCTGAGGACCGTTTGGTGGGGGTAGCGGTCTGGCGATAGAACTTTTTCCCCCTGTGGCTCGCCCCCTTGCGGTCATGGCTTGCCCGCTTGGCTGAGCCTGGCGGTCTCAGGGAGACCGCTAGGCCTGTTTTGCGATCCAGGGAGGACCGCCAGGCTAAGGGCAGTCCCGGGTGGATCGCCGCTCCGTTTCCTTTTGATCAGAGGTCTTCGTGAGTCGAGACTCACCTCCAGTGACCCGTCCACTAGACGTAGCTTTCATGCGCACGCGTGTGCGGACCCACTTGGGAGTGGTGGAGAGCGTGACCCGGAGAGACAATTTTTAGGCTGGTTACCGTAGGGCCCCTCGTCTTTGCAGCCTGTATCCGGGCTGGGGGGAAGAACTAGCTAGAGGGCCTGACCTAGAGCGCATGGTCTGTGTGTGCACGCGTGGTTGGGGGTAGTCGGACCCGCGCTGACGAGCGTAACCCTAGCTAGTCCTTGTTCGTGGTACTCGTTGTGTGTCCCAGTCTCCGCCTGGGGTGTCGTGGGGAGACACTGAGGCGAGGTGTAAGACATTAGGGGACGCATCCGGCTTTGCTTCTAGTGGGTGGTGCTCCTATCTCCTGACAGGTACGGACTTGTTTTCCCGTTGGTTCGGGGTCGGTTTGTTCGGTACGGTTAGTTGCAGAGAGTTTTTCTGTTTATTTATTATTGCTTGATGCAACTGCCGTACTCCCGCTAGGTAGCGTTACCTTTCATGCTTGTTCGCGCTTTGGTGTCTTGTTTCTCTCGTGCGAGGTGGGGGTTCGCGGGATCCCTACTGAGCTTATGAAATGAGACTCACCCCTGTGCTTTCAGGTGAGGCGAGGTCATCGAGAGGCACAGCAGAGTTTCAACGTGGTTCCAATAGCCAGGGTTAGTCGCCAGTTGCCAGAGCCGGGGTATGCCCCATGTACTTGTACTTTTCTTTCTGTTGACTATACTTATATTGGACTTGAGATACTTTGGACCTTGTGGCTGTTTAGTGATTATTTATCTCAATTCATGTATCATTTTTAGATTATTGTGCTAGCTCTGCAGTTGTTTTAGCTTCTATTGTACCCTTACACCATCCTTTAACCCTTCCGAGTCTTTAGGCTTGTGGGTGGCGGGCCGAGGTTCGAGTTGCGCCGGTTCCTTTCTGGTACTCGGATCCTGGGTCGTTACAAGGGGTCTCACCAAACTCTAACAGGATGAATGAACAGGATGGTTGTATGAGTGAAGACGATGGTAGAGTAGGTGTTGGAGAAAATAACTACAAATGCATAAGTCAGTGCGGATAAAACAATCCAAGTACAAATCCTTTATGCTGCCCGTCCTGTGAATGGGGGAAAGAAGAAATGGATTAATCACATAAGGCACACCCCATTGCACAAGGAATTTTTAAGGTGATTCGGTTGCAAACCCGCAACTTACGTCCACCCCTCACCAAATCCAGTGAGGCTTTCTCCATACGAGGATGAAGTCCTCAACCCACACACAAGGATGAAATCCTCCACACACGCGCACATGCACACACGCACACACACAAGGATGAGATCCACAACACACACACACACACACACACACACACACACACACACACACAGAGAGATAAAAAACAACAAGTTGCAAGTGCAGCACCCACACTTTCAGTCTCTCACAAGAGCACTGGACACACACGGTTTACAGATTGCAAATACAGAAGTAAAAACAGAAAGATCAACATAATGAGAAGGCAACGGTGGCTTCAGATAGAAGTCTTGAAGCTCTAACAGGCTTAGGCCGGCTGCAAGGAGGGGTTGCACTCCTTTCAGCTTCTTCTTCTTCCTTTCTCACAACTGGTTTGACTCAAACTAGGGCTAGGCTGCTCTCCACACTCCTTTCTTTTCTTTATCATGGGTTTCTACTTGACTGCTCAAGGGCGTGGCTCTCTTCTAAGGCAGCAGCAGAAGCTTCAGGTATTTATAGAAGAGCCAGGGGGAAAATTTCCTCCAAGAAAATCTATAGAGGACTGATTCAAATTTGAAATGTTCTTCTAGAATTCTGATCTTCTTTTAGCAGGTCTTGAGTAATTCCACCGGGCAGAAGGAAGCAGCTGGAAAGTCTATTTTCACTCTAAAGATCTTTCTTTTTGGCTGAGGTAGATATTCTGCAGGAGGTTGACTGTGAGCTGGCATGGCTTCTCAGCTCAGTCCTAGGATAGGACGGTGGCAGGCAGAGAGTGGACCTTCTATGAAATCTTGTGGCAGAGGGAATAGCTTTGTCCAGTGTATAGAGAGATGCAATCCACCTGGCCAGTCCTTTCTTAGGACAGAAGGGATAGTCTTCTGGCAGAGAAGACCTTTGCAGATTTGGTCCCTGACATGACTTCTTCAAAAAGAATGCTCTATAATGTTATAAAGAGATGGCAGGACCTCTGACTTGGGAACCTTCCTCCAGACCTCAAAAGGTGTATTTTTAGAGGTTTACGCCTGAGTTTTTTATTCTCTAGATGAGCTTCAAAAACTATGCAGGTCTGACAGATAAAGGCTCGAAGTCTTCTGCTGCGTCGATGCAGCAGGCCATCGCATCGATACAGCTTCACAGTTTCTTTGAGTTCCATGGGCCGATGCAGCTTCATAGGTGCGTCGAGGCATCCTCTGTGAAAGCCGTTTACAACGGCTTCTGGAAGGCCATTGCGTCGATACCCTGAGAGCATAGGGTCGACGCATCTGTGGAAGACACATTTGAATCGGCTTCTGGAAGCCCACTGCATCGACGCCCTAAGAAAGAAAGGGTCGACGCATCCTAGTGTGGCAGAACGCCAGTTGAATGGGGTCGACTCTGAGAGTCGACTTGATGCGGGACACTATGCGAACTGAGACTCTATGCACTGACGGGCCTAAATGAACAACTAAGACCAGCAACTTTGCAGTAGATTGAACGGCGTAGACTCAACACCTAAGGTTCCCCAGAAGGAAATTGTGCCAGTCAACAAGAAACTCTAGCTCACAGGCATCCCAAGAGAGGGAGGCGTGCCTATCCGCACGGTTGAGAAACCGGCAGGGTCTAGGGTGGTCGACTCCACACTCGCGACTCGGATGAGTCACGAGACGGTCAACTCTCTCACCGAAGCAGTGATATATCAAATATAAGAGCTAGGCGCCTATGATCTCACAAGAAGCGGCGTCAAGAAGCTATACTAAATAAGCAAGCTAAATCAAGGAAGGAGCAAACGCATACCTCCACGCTCGGGGCATAGGGAAGAAGCTCGGCCAAGTCACACAACCACCCGGTACAAGAGCTAAACAAGTACAAGTCAAACACAGCCCACTCCTCGCAGGGAGGTAAAAGACTACACAGCACTATCCGGGGGTCGTGCAAAGTGGGGTGACGGGCCGCGAGTGGGCGACGTGCGGCAACCCCCACGTGCTGTGAACTGGTACGGCCTGCGACCATCAACAAGGATGACGTGTCACGAAGCCGAGGAAGGTACTCACGTCCCTGGTAGCACACTGTAGTGGATGACGAGACTCCTGGAAGATGAGGGAAGTCGACGGCGCCAGCTGGAACCTCCGGGCTAGTCACGAGCGGCGGGCAGATTTCTGGCCGGCCTACACGGGCGTAGGGAAGCAGCAGGAAGAAGAGCCTGGCACGCGACCTTCTGCTCGTCCATTGGTCACGAAACTTGGCGTGGACGCTGGTGGGAATGTCCCAAGGTCCCCAGAGGAAGGAGAGTCACTGCAAATGTCCGTGGTAGCCGGGGTGAATTGTTGGAGCAGGCCCTACGCTTCTAGACTGTCTGCAGGCAGCCAGACAGGGGGTGGAAGAATGGGCTGGAATCAGGGCTTCCAGGTGGCAAATGGGGCAGGGTTTTCTCTGGTGGACAGGTGAGGGAAGTGGGATGATTGGGTAGCATGGGCGGGGTGACGTGTAGTTATGGTTTTGGGCGTGGGAAGTGAAAACAGGTGGTGCTCAGTTCTGCAATTCAGTGTAGTAAGAAGTGAGGGCTATGAAGGTGGACAGGGTAAGCAGGGAAAGGGGGCTCATAAAATTGAAAGAAAATTCTAGGGGAAGGTTTTGGACGTGGTTAGGCAGTGTTCAAAATTTCAGGTCATTTGGAGATGTTTTGGGGGATGTCCCTTTGGAGGGGTTTGGGCACTGTCTCAGTAGGACTGCATAGGGACAGTCTGCGCGGCCAAAAGAGCTATGAAGGCAAATTTGTGCACAGAACAAATTGTGGCGTGGGGTTTTGAGGAGATATGGGGGACAGGTAGAGGAAGAAAAGTGAAGAATAGGTGGAGGGGATCAGAGGACGGGGAGAAGGTCTACCAACCTGATCTTCAGGGTTCTGGTCTCTACAGATCTACACAGAGGCAGCCTGCGCAGAGAAAAGGCTTCTGAAGACAACTTTTCCTATAAGGTGAATTAGGGCATGGGATTTTCAGGAGGCCTGGGGACATGTGGAAGAACAAAATCTTTGAAGGGGTGGATGTGGTCTGAGGACGGGAGAAGGGAGTTCCAACCTGGTGTTCACGGCTCAAATCTATAGACAGACAGCCAGAGAGGGGTGCCGAGCAGCAAGGGCTATCTCCTCCATGCTTGTAGCAAACCTTTGATCCATGGCTCCTAGCTTGGAAGGATGATGGGGAGGTCGCCTCCAGTAGATGAAGAAGCCAATAACCTGCAGGGGAAGGGGCTAGGGCATCGCACCCTAGAGAGAGAGGAAGAGGGAGAGCAAGAGAGGGAAGAGGGAGTCGCACCCTCCAAGAGATAAGGGGAGAGGGGGGCCGCGGCCAACACCTTTTTTTTTTCTTCAACTAATTCTTCATTAACTTCTCCAATAATATTACAAGAGTATATATATGGTGGAGGGGAAACCCTAATTAATTTCCTAAAAAAAAACAAGAAATCCTAATTACTTTTGGTGGCCTACAAAATAGGGAAATGCTAAATGATCTCCTACAAGATGGGAGAGGGGGTGGCTGCCACTCCAAGTAGGAGAAGGAGAGAGTGGGGCACCCAACCCTAACCCTAGGGAGGGGGCACGCCTCCCTAAGTGGGCCTACAAGTGGAGGGTGGGGCGGCCAGCCCAAATGGGCCTGGAGAGTGAACCACAAGGTGGCCCACTAACCTCCCTAATAGCCTAATAAGCACTGATATGACCCCAATACCATCGAATTGGCCCCAAATTGGCCTACATAAGTCTATAGTGATAAAGAAAATAAGACTCCAGCTCATGGGTAGCTCTCTGAGTCCTCTCCAAGCCATAGTGAAGTCTGCGCGTCTCGAACAGTGCTACGCGTCCTGTAATGTCGCTCTGTCGCATCGCGCCGATCACGAGCTCGGGTGTCCTCACCACGACTCCTTTGCTTCCTATGTTGGTTGCGTTGACGCACTTGGACCACTTGGTCGACGCAGTCATCTGTAACTTGCAGTTTTCAGCTAAATTTCAACAATTGAGGGACTCTTGAAAATTTAAACTTTTTCTGCCAACCCTTTGCAACTAAATTCCATCAGATACATAGCTCCTTATCCTTGAAGTTTTTCCCAATCATTTTTAGCTTCATATCAATATGGGGAGAGCCCTTTGTTCCTTGATTGAACACTTGTAAGGCTCCTAACTGCATTGCCCTATCTGCTGCTATTTTAAGCTTGAGCTTGCTGATCTTTGATGTTGCTTGCTATGTGCTTCCCAAGCCAACTTGGTTGAGTGTCATGATCTTTCAATATCACTCTATAATCTCCCTTTAATCTTGAGATGTTTACACAAGACAGTTATTTCATGATGAACATAGCATGGTGGCAATAGAGACATTATCATGCACATTAAAGCATAGTTGAATCATTCCAATAGTATTATAATGGATCATACTTAGTCATCATCAAAACATCATTTGTCTAACATTCTCCCCCTTTTTGATGATGGTAACTATGCGTCATTAAGTGTCACCTAAACAATGGAATCATGAAGCAGACGATGACTCAACAAACCTTCTCCCCCTTTGCCATCAGCAAAGAGGGCTTAAATTAAAGCCAATATCAAAGTCAGAATATAAGCACATGGTATCGCTTGAGATCAAGAGATTAGAAATGAATTCCACTCAGCAAACCATATCAAGGGTAGCCAAAAGCAGGAGCAGATTGTTGGGTCCCTTGGGATTGTAGGGTCCCTTGGCTTGGCAGAAGCAGTTCACACAAGGTGGCATTGGATGCTATGTCGTCACAGCAAAGCAACACAGACCGAATCATTAGACAAATATATATGCAAGATATTGAAACATAGCAGGAAGATGCAATCAGAGAGCAGTGGGATAGCAACAGAACTGATTTAGTTTTCAGGATATTCAGATTTTTAGGTTTTCTGGTTTTCATATTTTTAATGTTTTCTATGCAATGCATGGAGGAATGAAAAAATGCAAACCATCCAAATACATGAGGAACTGAAACCAATTGCTTAGAGAGTTGATAACAATTGTTAGGAGCATGGATCAACAAGAAATCTGGACACAAGGATCAGATTCAAGACATTTTAGGATGAGAGATCTTCAGTCTGAAGTCAAGTTCATAAATACAGATTTACAGATTTTTCATAATCTTCAGTTATAGAATTCCAGTGATAAAGCCCTTATATTCAGATTGGTTTAAAACTGATGAAATTTGAGTTTCTCAACAATAAGCATTTGAAAATATATGCATTCAAAATTAATAGAAATGAACCAGGAATACATATAGAGACCAGGTTAACCTCCTCTCACCCTACTCATTCAATTCTATTAGCTCCTTTGAGAGTAACTATAAAAAGTATTGAGATCAAACACCTAGACGTTTCTGATTTTATCCATGGGCACTACATATACAAATTTTTCTTTGAAACCATTGTTGGATATCAACTGGTGTTATTTTTATGAACAGTCAAGTGTAGCATGCACCTTTTGACGTGAGAGTGCACGTTGATTAGACGCCAGCACCCCCAGTTACTCAGTGTGACTCATAATTTTGCCTCATGTAGAACAAAGGTAGTATGGCACTTCATGACGTTGTCCTCTCTACTTCATTGGTGAAGGGACTCGATTTCTCAGTAAATCTATTGCCATTGCTCTGCCTTAGAGCACTGAACTCAGCGCACACCTTTTTACATAAGGATATACATTTATCAGACGCCAATATCTCTAGTTACTCAGCATGACTAAAGTTCATTGCTTTCATTGTAGCCCTTTTCAAAATCTTCATATTTGACAAATGTTTAAAAGCAATACTAGAATGAAGTTTCTCAATCAAAGATGCCTTTGTACTAAGATAAACTTTCAGATTTAAGAAGACATAACATGTCAAAACATGAAAAACTGGTTTAGGTCCATTAAGTCTGAATACAAGCACTTTCAAGGCCATTAATCTTTAAAGCTCAAGAGCTCATTAAATTTAAACCAATAGCTTTCATGTTCAGGGCAATCATGATACTTCCAAAAAAGAAGATTCTCCTTTAAGATTTACTCTGATAAATTTACAGAAAAAAAATCTCAAGAATTTTATAGGTTCAAGCACTTGAAGACATATGACAGATTGATAGATCTAGGTTTCAGCAGGAATGCTCCCCCTTAAAGAGTGGCTTACAGGAGGGTTGTTAGGTGGAGCAGAGGAAATGACGCTCATAAGTCGAGAGTGATCATTGTTCAATTCTGAAGGTGGGAATTGAAGGAGGTGAACAAGATCAACAAGTGAACTGATGCGTCGACACAGGTTTATCAGGGGGTCGACGCAGAAGGCTCAAACAGAAGGCTTGTTTCTGGAAGAATCAACTGCATGGTCGACGCTACAAGCTCTATGCGTCGATGCAGTCTGGCAGACAGCACACAGAGTTTTCAGAGTTGACAGATTCATACAAGGTTAGGTCGACCTGAGCATTTCTTGGGTTGACCTGATCATGCAGACAGGGAGCATCAGCAGAATTGCAGCAAGCATATACATTTTAAATTGAGCAAACATGAATCATGACATATTCTTTAGCAAACAAGTCAAGTAAATCCAACATTTAGACATGCTTTTCATTTGGCTTTAGATTCAAATTGCTCCTCAATGGACTCATTGTTCATGAAGCACACCAAGGAAATGTACAAATGCAAATGAGAGCAGTTTATCAAAGTAAGGCAAGCTCCCCCTGAGAATGTGCAATCAAAACATATGTCAACAAGATATGCAAGAGTGCAGACTTGACTTTTATATGGACTCCCCCTCAACTTGTGCATGGGCTGACAATGGAGTATGTACCAATGGATATGCATTGTTGTGTCCCTTTAACATAATATGCATTGGAATGCATGAGACCATAAGATGATGCAAGCACAGATTATTTGCAATGCATTCTGAACAAGGTGCAAACTCATAGACTCCCCCTTTGTCCAATGCTTATGGACATCAAGACAATTAAACAATGTGTTGTATGTCCATAAGAATGATGAGTTGAAATAAATGTGCAACCATGGCAGACATCATCAAAAGCAATGAATGCTCAACAAGAAATTCATATGGCTGCTAAATGGTAGCAAGAGGTAAACGACAACTCATCACTGTATCAATTCCATCAGTATGACAGATTCCTCATGGATTAAGCATATGAAATTATTGATTTCTAGTACAAGGCGGAGGTATTGATCCAAAGACCCAACTCGCGCATAGTGAGAGTTCCGGGCAAGCTCAAACTGCCTTTTTGCACATCAGCATTCGATATACCAGAACTCAGATTAATTGTTAAGCATATAATCCAACTTAGATGTTCATCTAAAATCATGGAGGATGTTTCAACAGTTCAGGGAGACAATTTTAGCTTGCAGGATTGAAATCAAGACAGACCTATAATGCAATAACTACAAAGCAAACTTTATCATGTAGAAATAACAAGAATGGAAAACTTAACTTGCAAACATGTGCCTTGAGCTTTTATTTCCAGCAATTGCTTTGTACAGCTCCAAGGCACCCTACACCCAAAATTCTCATTTGGAAACTTTAGGTACCCAAGCTTACTTGGGTCCTTGTTGGTTAGCAGCCCTTCTAGCAAATGAATTTGTTTTCTTTGCTGCGTGTGTATCATCACTTCTCATCCAGGGACATTCTTGAAACATATGTCCATATTTGCCACAATGGAAACACCACACAAATGATTTGGCCTTCTTTCTATGTGCGTATGCATGAAGCTTGTGTGGGTGAACAGGGAATTCAACATTCTTGGAATGAGAGTCATACCTTCCCTTCAAATGCCAATAGTCCTTGATAGTGTGGCCAATTCTTCCACAGTGGAAGCAGCAAGGAGGAGGGTTTCTTCTGACAGCCTTTGAGTGCGTCGACCTATCCTGATGGGTGCGTCGACGCACAGGTTCATACTTGGACTTCTAAGCATGAGCATGCCGAGCATGCTTTCTCCCAGCATCGACCTGTCCTTTGCCTTGTCCCTTTACATTGTTCCTTCTATTTTGGCATGCTCTTAGCTCATCATTCTTCAAGGTAAGACAGTCATGCACAGTGTGACCAAACATACCACAATAGAAGCAATAAACATTCATTTTATGGGGAGCATAGTGTTTAGTATGGCCTTTCCTAGCATGCATGTCAAAACCAACAAATTCGTTTTTCTATTTTTGCTTGGGAGCCTTCCTTTTCTGTTCACCAATCTATTTTTGGTTTTTCTGAGCAGCATGCAGTTTTGGGGGACCACTAGAGGTGCTGGCTTCATTTGAGCCAGAAACAAAGGAAGTATATAGCTTATTTCCAAAGGCCTTCTTGTTCACAGGTTTATACCCCAAGCCCTCTCTTTGAAGGTTGACCCTAGTCCTCAAAATTCTATCTAGATTATCTTTGCCCTGAACAAACTTTGACAGATAATTTTTTAAATCCATGTTTTCATTCTCCAATGAGGAGACGTGTAGTTCAGATTCAGCAACGTCCTCCTCGCACGCAGCCAATTGCTCATTGAACATGGCATTCACACTTGTGTAGTTCTCAATTTCTTGTTCTAAGGCTTGCAACTTCTCAGAGCCATCGTTCACAATATGCTTGCCTTTTTCAAATGTAGCCAGTTTTTAAGTCAAGATAGTTATTTGTTCCTTTAACTCTTCATTTTCCTACAACAGCCTCACATCTTGGATTAACCCATCAAGCGTTGTTTGATCTTTAAAGATTGATTTAGGTTGATTTTAAAGTTGTCTTACAATCTCTTCTAACTTGGTTATTTCATATTGCAGGGTACCATTTTCATCTCTCAAACATCTAATGCTTTCTTTATGTAAATCTAAATCAACCATAAGAGTCTCATTGAGCTCTTCAAGAGTAGAACATTTTTTACAAGGAGAGGCATCACCAGTATTGTCTTCAAACTTCTTTTTCAATTTTCTGTTTTCAGATTTTAGCCTCTTGTATTGCTTAGCCAACTCATCATATGCAGCCATCAATTCTTCAAAGGTAAAGTCCTCTGAGTCAGAGCTTACCTGAGATGTAGATGGATCACTTGGATGATCTGGACTGTCAGCCATGAGGCAGTGATTCCTATTTTCTTCTTCGTGGATCCTGCCCAATCCATCTAGGATCTCTTTAGCAGTGCTGCAGCTGTAAGCAAAAGGAAATGTAGAAACATTAACTGCAGCTTTTATCAGTTTGAAGGCAACAAGGTTATCAATATTTATGATCCTTTGTTCAGCAGAACACTCAGATGTATCTGATGGCAGCTTGTGCGGACCATGATAGATAAGATCCCATAACCTTGTATCAATGGAGTTGACAAAGGCACACATCTTTCCTAGCCACATGGTAAAATCAGAACCATCAAATATAGGCAGGAAAATCATTGAAACTTGTTCCATCGATGAAGCCATTAAATCAAATGCACTGGGATCTTTCTCTGTAGATCGTTGGATTTGAGTATAACAGAGCTTAGCTCTGATACCAATTGTTGGTTCCCACGGGTGCAACTGGATCTAGAAGGGGGGGTTGAATAGATCCTATCAAAAACTTTGGCCTAATTAAAACTCTTGGCTATAAAAACATAAACCACTCCTATAAAGCAAATGAGACACTTAGACACAATGCACAACGGATCTAATAGGAATAGCTCAAATGGAAATGGCAAAACACAGTGCACAGGCTACTGAGGTCGACACTACCTGGTGGGGGCACCACCGGACCAGTCACACGCAGCCGATGCCGCACCGCCCCGACCCCACCGAGCTTGTGGCTTGGAGACTCGACTTCTTAAAGACTCGACGTCCTGAGTACGTATTTGTGTGTATTGAGTATAAATTTTATTTGTGTATTGTGTGTATTGCTACATCTATTATTTGCTTTTATTTTATTAGGCCAAATATTCTATTATTTTATATTTTATTTGGCCAAGTCAAAAGTTGGTTGGTGTAGTTTATTTTATTAGGTTATGACATGGAAGTCATTAGTTGAAATGACTAAGGGTATGAATGTCCTAGTGGGATATGGCCTTTCCTATATAAAGGGGGCTAGTGTGTAAGGTTTTCATATGATAGAAAGAATCAAAAGATTGAAACCCATGTAAGAGCTCTTCCCCTCTTGCCTCCCCTTCCCTCCTTCTCCCTTGTGAGAATAGAGTGATTGCCCGATGTGAGACCGTCCGATGTGTGATCGAGCTACGCGAGACAGTGGTTATCCCGTCCCGTTCACCCCTTCGGAGTGCCGTCGATCCATTCTACGATACCGCCGCGTGAAATTTGGTATCAGAGCCCAACAACGGCATCTCCATCAATGCCGACATCCGCGTCGTCTCCCCTCCCCACTGTATGTACGTGGAAAAAAAAGAAAGAGCAAAAGATCTCTCGGCCGAGAAAGGAAGAAAAAAAATAGAAGCATAATATTTGCTTCTCTCAGCTGAGAGAGAAGAGAGAGAGAAAAAATTGTGTTCACGGTAGGGCATCGTCGCCCGTGCCCATTTCAAATCTGACTTCGGCCGCAACGGCCAGCTCCAATTGCCGCCCGCCGCCCCGCGCACGGCCGCCCACGTTGCCCGCAAGCGCTCCCACGGCCTGCACCGCCCGTGCCCCCGCAGCGTGCGTCGGCCCTGCGCCGCCCGCGCCCGCCCTGCGTCGCCACGCCCACACCCGAGCGCGCCCCAGCCCGCTGCCGCCTGCGCCCGTGTGACCTCATCACCCGTGCCCGCGTGAGGACACGCGCCCACCATCGCCTGCGCACCGCACCCATGCTGCGACGCTCGTTACCCATGCCTGCGTTGGCGCCCGCGCCCTTGGGGCCCACCGTGGCCGCCCGCCACGTGTGGCCTCGCCGCCCACACCTGTGACCGCCCGCCCTCGCGCCACTTGACGCGTGGTCGTCCGCCTTTTGCCACATGTGGTCTCGCCGCCCGCACCTGTCCTCACGCCGCTTGCCGCGTGGCCGCCGCCCACGTTTACATGGGTTGACTGCAGACTGCGTAATTTGCGCAGAAAAGTCTAAAAATTGGAAGAAAAAAGTGTTATATATATATATAATATATATATCATGGATATATATATAATATTATATATATCTATATATATATCTATTGATTAAACTATTAGTTGTGGCACCCGAGTCCACAACGACGGCCCGGTCGGCGCCAGGGTTACCCGGTCGTCGACAGATAGTCCGTAATTTACGTAGTGTGAGTGTCCGAAAGTCTCCCTACGCAGAGAAAGTTTGAATTAATTTTTTCCCCTGTGCAGAAAAATTTTAAATTAAGCGATTTTGTAATAATTGCACCCTCTCTGCGAGGAGTGAATTCGTTGTAACCGATCAAGCTTCGTCGACGCCGTGCGGACACGCACATCCCCACTCGCCCTCGTCTCCGGTCGGAGATAGACTTTTCAAATGTACATGCTCCAATCTCTTGCTTATTTAGTATCTTTTCAATTACCGTACGACGAAGTGAGAGAGAGCCCAATCCATGCAACATGTTTTCTCAGTGCATCGTTGTGGACGGAAAGAGAGAGCTTGTCTGCACCTATCATTCAGCCCTAGAACTGTCATATTAGGGCACCATAATTGTCATGAGGTAGTTCCACAACTACTTCGCCTACAGGCGAGCAACTCTCTCTGACCGGTCCCTTCGCAAAAGGAATTGACCCTTTACACATTAGCCAACAAATTGAGTCTACACCTTGCTAATTTTTGGTCCCAGGATTGCATCATTTAGGTCCGAGCTCGTGCATGCCACTTTGGTCTAGGACTTCATCAAGCCGTCTAGAGCGCATTTCTAACTTTACAAACAACCATGTATCAGGAGAGCGTGAGTGCTATGCTCTATGGTTGTCCCACCCGAGCCTTGGTCATCACTGACCCCCTTCAGGAAGAAGAATCCATTGAGAGGTATGAAGCCGATCCTGACCTCATCGCCCAATTTGAGAGAATAAATGCAAGATTTAATGGAACGCATGTCGAGTACATGCAAGTGGGAGATATTACCGAGAGCTCTAGACAGGGGAGACTGGGTGTAGTTCACTGCATCTTAACACACCCCCAGGAGGACGACTGGCGTCGAACCTCCATCTTCCAAATCTACATCATGGTGAAGTCTCAACCCTGTAAGGTGATCTTTGACAACAGGAGCTGTATCAATGCAGTCTCTTCAGACTTTGTCTCCCATCTAGGTCTACCTACGCACCCTCATCCTAGGCCATACAACGTGGCTTGGGTTGATGACACTACTATCCCCGTCACCCTACATGTGTCAATCCCATTCAGTTCTAGTCCTACCAAAGATAGATTTTATGCGATGTAGTGCCTATAAAGGTTGGAAGTATCATCATAGGACGACCATAGATCTATGATATAGACCTTACTACGTTTGGTCGATTCAATCAGTGTTCCTTCTCCCACAACGGGAAGAAGATTCAGTTGTACCTGGCACCCCTAAAGGTGACCCGGGCAAAAAGTTCCACCTCCACTCCCACTGGAACCCCTAAGGTTTAGGAGAGTCTCTGAACTCCCAAAGAAGGGAAACCTCTCCTTCCCTCTTCTCTTGCACATATCACACTAGTTCCTAAGGCCCCTAATGTTAGTCATGACCTAGTTAGGCGCCTTGACTTCATAAATGTCGGTGAGCTAAACAGAGAGGTTGCTGAGGATGCCCCTGTTTGGGCTATTGTCATCACCATCACACTCGAGGAGTCCCGAGTCTCAGTCCTAACTGAAGTCCCGGCAATACTGTAGGACTTTCAAGGCATCTTCCCCGAGGACTTGCCTTCTAGACTCCCTCCCATGCGTGATGTACAACATGCCATTGACCTTGTCCCCGGGTCCACCCTCTCCAACTTTCACCATTACTGACTGAACCCCAAGGAGCATGCTGAGCTCCAAAGAATTGTCGAGGACCTTATTCAAAAGGGTTTCCTCAGGGTGAGCAAGAGTCCCTGTGTTGTCCTTCCCTTGCTCACACCAAAGAAAGATGGCACCTGGCAGATTGGTGCGGACACACGCCGCTATGCACGCCGGTGGATGGCGACACGCTGGGGCCCGGTTAGCTCGCGGAGGACGTGGACGCATCGGCCAACCCATCATCTTTATTTCACATTTTTAGGCCATGTTGGACAATTGTGTTATTATATGTCAAATGGGCTAGGATAGCTAATGGGCTAGAGTTAATGAGTTTTGGGCCTTAAATGGGCCAAAAGGGATCCAATGTGAACAAGTTAAGGGGTTTAGTGGCTATGTGTGAAAGGGGTTAAAGGATGATGGGCTTGGTGGCTGGTGGAAGGGGGCGCCCTCCTCCTTGGTCCAAGGGGGATGCAGCCACCTACCAAAATTTGACTCCCCTCCCCTTAATTTTCAAAAGTTGGTGGCTCCTTGTCCCCCCCCTTGGTCCCCCCCTCTCCCCTTCGTCAAGGGGGCGCTCCCCCTCTCCCTCCCCTCTCTCCCACGTAATTCCCAGCCCCCCTACCCCTTGCCATGCTCTATATAATGATGTGTATAGTGTCATTTGAGAGTTAATGAAATTTTTATGAGAGAAGATTATGTTAAGAGAGCGATTCTCTTCCTCCTCTTGGGTGTGATGCCCTTAATCAAATCCTGTGATGGGATTCTTTTGGGCATGTGACTTGCCCCTCTATCCGCCCTATCCTCTTCATATCTGGTTCTGCGAAAAATCTCAGAGAAGCTTCTACAAGTCAGGAAGAATTTGGCAGTGGTTTTGCGTCGATCGGAGCTCCGGATTGTCGGCAACAATTCTCCTCGTGAAGTCGCGCAAATCTGCCCGAGCCTGCAGTCCAGATCCTTAGTTTTATGATCCCAAATTTCTCCAGATCGACTCCCAAGCTCTATGGATCTGAGATCCTGATGAGTTGTAGGATTTTTTGTCATCTTCGCGTTGCCTCTGAGCTCGTGTCGTTCTGAAATTGGTGCTGGCCGTGGCGGAGATTCTTGTGGGACTGCGCTGACCACCCTGTGCAGATCTGACCCAGAAGAAGAAGCGACTTCCAGAAGCTTCCACACCCTCCTCTTTGCCAATCTGATCAAACCCCTTGGTCAGATCCTTCCTCTAGACGTCGCCGATGATCTACAACAAACGGTGTCTCGTTCCGACACCGGGAACTATTTTTCAAGTAATAATTTGTCTTGCTGTGCAGTTCTGTGTGCGCCGGATCTGAGGCTGAGAACAGTCGCTGCTGCGCCCAGATATGGTAAGATCTGATAGCTCCCTTCGGAGCATAGAATCTTCATCCTGTCGTTGAGTTCTCCAACAAACGGCACTCCGATCGAATGTCAGATCTTGGCGTACCGGCCTCCGCAAGTTTGCTGCGCCGAGTAACCTACGCGAGCAGAATCAAGTCGGCTTCCAATCGGCTCACCCGATCGGCCCCGACTCGCTTCCCTTGCCTTCTGCGAGTGCGGCCTGTCAACCCGGATTCCAGCAACCTCAAATTTACGTTTGTAGCCCTTTATCTCCGTGCGTGGAGTGGGCATTAGGTTCTGAAAGTGTACGGTTATTAAGTGTGTGTATTGGGGTTGTCGGATTCGGTCGGGAATTCTTCCCCACGCGCTAGTCGTGGAGGTACGCGCTTCATTTCACACTCACATTGTTGATTTAGTATATTTTCTATCATACAGCGTTTGTGAGAATAGGGCCGTTAGCTAGTTGCAAATTGCCGTGGTTGTGAGTTGTGAGCGCCCGTTCCTTAGCTCCAGTCGAGCACCGAGCTCGAATTGCATACCCTAGGCGACAGTGGTTCCTTAACCGCTGCGATCCCACATTTCCCTCGCAAGGGACGATCGTCGGGCTAGAGTGAGTTGCTGTTGAGAGATGTCTCCACCCGGAGAACGCAACGGTGGTCAGCCGCTCGGCTTACCTTAGTGTGCTAGTGCTGGCCGCACTTTTAGTCAGTCGTACGTCTTAGCCCGGACGTGTCATCCGTCCCACATCAAATTGGTATCAGAGCGTCAGTTTCTAGGGTCGTCTAAGTCCAAGGTTGCATTTGCATTCCTTTATTCGGTATATCAAAAGGTGTTGCCGGAATGATAGGGTACGCCTATCGGGAAGGTAGCACACTTGCGTGAGTGTGATCTTCGGATGAAACCTCCGCCACGTACCGTATATTGGTTAAGTCTAGGTTCCTCAGTTGCATTAGTTAGTGCATTCCAACCTTTGACTCGTTGCATGCCCACCCGGCGAGGTACCCAATACCATCGTCCCGCGTCTATGGCAAACCCACGGGATGCCGTCTTGGGAGACTTTCACTCTTTGCATGAGGCGATGATGGCCATCATGGCCCGGTTGGATCAGTCCGAGGCTACCTTTCGGAGCTTCTCCGACAATATGGATGGTCGCCTTAGAGCCATGGAGGAACGCATGGAGTCATCCGACAAATCTGTCCAAGGTCTGGTTGGATGGTTGGATAGATTGACACACGGGGACCCTCCAGGAGCGGCCCAGGGCCCACCCGCACCTGCTCCCGCACTGGCCCAAGTCCAAATCGCTCCCAAGGCCCAGGTCCAACCCGCTCCCGTGGCACAGGAGCAGCCCGCACATGCTCCTTAGCCCGCCCCTCACCGAGCCATCGAACCACAACATCGTGACATTGGTCTCGAAGACTATGGGTCCGATAATGCTTACGAGGGGTATGGTCGATGCCATCGTGGCTTTCAACAGCCAAGGGATAAAGAGGATGATAGGGTCCTCAGGACCGTGCGAGAAGACCCTCCCACATTTGACGGGTCCTTGGACCCGAAGGTCTATCTTGATTGGGAGACCGGCATGGACCAGTACTTCGAGTGGTTTGAGATGACGGACCACCGAAGAGTTAAGTTCGCTAAAATGAAGCTGTTAGGGCAAGCGCAAACTTATTGGTGCAATGTGGAGAGCTTGCTATATCAACGTCGGGAGCCCCAGGTTGAGTCTTGGGATGAGATAAAGGAAAGAGTTAGAACCAAGTATCTTCCTGCCACATACCGTCAGAGGCTCAATGATAGGTGGCAGAATCTCAACCAAGGGGATCGGTCCGTGTCCGAGTACATCGTAGAGTTTGATGAATATTTTTTACGATGTGGCGTCACGGAAGAGAGCACGATGCCTGTTTCCCGCTTCCATCGTGGTCTGCGGCCCCACTTTCAGTATGAACTCTTTCGCCTCAATGTGACCACCCTGGAGGCCACATACCAGGTTGCTCTCGAGTTAGAGCAGTTCGAGACAGAGTTCACTCCCGTCCAGCGACCGGGGATCATTCATCAGCGTGGGTCTGACCCTCGTACCACGCCCAGTTCCTATAGTCGATTTCTGGTGGTTCGTCCTTCGGAACCCCCTGTGGACACCAAAAATTGCACACCCAGATATCCTGCTCGGCCCAGCATCAACAACGGCACCGAGTGAGGAAGCCCCGGAGGGGCTGGTCATCCGGACTCCCCAAATATGCACATTGCCGTGAAGCCGTCTCCGGAGTCACGACAGTGAAGAGAAATCAACCACCAAGAGCCCCCACAATCCATGGGCCTCGAAGAAAATTAAATGGGCCACAACTCATGCTCACAATGGGCTCAGAACTGCCCCTTTTGGGCCTTCAACGGCACGCCCTTTGGCCCTTCAGCGGTACGCCACTGAGCCCTTCAACGGCACACCCCATGTGCCTTCTACGGCACGCCCCATGTGCCTTCAACGGCACTCTATTTTAAGCATTCAACGGCACACTATTTCGGGCCTTCAACGGCACACTATTTTAAGCCTTCAACGGCACACTATTTCGGGCCTTCAACGGCACACTATTTCGAGCCTTCAACGGCACACTATTCTAAGCCTTCAACGGCACACTATTTTAAGCCTTCAACGGCACACTATCTCAGGCCTTCAACGGCACGCTATTTCAAGCCTTCAACGGCACACCATTTCAAGCCTTCAGCGGCACACTTCTTGAGCCCGCCAGCGGCACAGCATGAAGGCATTTCAACGGAACGACGTGACGCCCATGCCCTACGTATCCTTGGAACGCAGTGAGCTGTCCGAGGTGTCAACCAGAGGTTGGACCACGCAGGCTACTCCCCTGACATCCAGGACGGGGGAAGTCAATCCCCATCATGACCAGCCGCTTCCCGCCTCCGACTGCCGTGCTCGAGGGATCCCGCTGTTGGGAGTATAAAACCACTCCCATTCTGGCGAAGAAGGGGAGAAGAGGCCCATACATAGAGGACCGGCACACGGAGAAGAGACCCACAGACAGAGAAGAACAGACACAGAGCCACCTACGAGAAGAAGGAAAAGAGAGAGGAAAAGGGAGAGGGCTCCGGCGTGGAGTCTTCCGACGACCACCAGGCAAGGAAAAGAGAGTAAGAGAGAGAGAGAGAGAGAGCTGGATGTAATAGGAGAAGGTGGGGGAAAGAGCAGTGGATGGTCGTCCCTGCTTCGATCCCCAACACTTCCTCTTCTTTTGTTCCTTTTTCTCCCTCTCCGTTCTTTTGTTCTTTAGTTTTCTTTCTTGCCTGTAGCCTTAGCTCGGGCATGCTTTGTAATGCATACGGACGGCTACGGCCCTTTGTTCCCCATGAATGAAGATCGTCCCCCTCAGTGGGTTTCCTCTTTGTCTCGGTGTTTTGGGCCACAGTGCGTTCGATCGTCTTTCCTTTCACTTTCCGGTGTTTGTGTACATCCCTCATGCCGACGGTTTCCTCCGGATGTTGCATCATCTTGAATGGTTTGAGGTCGCGAACCTCCTCCTGTAAAGCCCAGTGCCTTCATCTGTGCTTGCCCCCCCCTTCTCCAGTACACCCTGTCCAGTCTTAGAGGTCTTCGGCTCGTTGTTTTCCCCGTGTTTTCTGAGGTTTTATTAAAGTGTTGCCGCCCTCGGGCGCCCACCTCCAGTTGTCGGGTTCTGCAACTCCATGTGGGCGCGTTCCCTTTATCTCCCTTACGCTCGGGTCAAGGGGAGATGCTGCCGAATTTTTGTTAGAAAATAACAAGACGTTAAAAGGCAAAAAGGATGCAACAAACAAATGGGATAATAAATACACATTAAAAGATAACAAAAGCAACAAATAAACAGAGCAACAACAGATTGCAAGAAGAAGGAGAAAAGATTGGTATAAAACGACGCAAAAATCAAAGAAAAGAAGAAAAGAAAAGCCTTAAAAATAAGTAACAGAGGAGTGAGCCTTCATCGGCATGTCTATCCCAGCCTTCGCCGGTACGCCCTCCACCCTCGTTGGCCGGTACACCTCTAACCTTCCTTCAGCGGTACGCTCTAACAACCCTTCAACGACACACCTTCTCGGCCCTTCAGCGGCACACTCCTCTCACCCTCCGAAGTGGAACACAATGTATAGACTTGGCAGATTGATGTGCGAACACAGCAACAAGCAATGTATAGACTTTGAGCTGTACAGACTTTGAGCTGGCCAATGTATAGACTTTGAGCTGTACAGACTTTGAGCTGGCCAATGTACAGACTTTGAGCTGGCCAACGTATAGACTTTGAGCTGTACAGACTTTGAGCTGGCCAATGTATAGACTTTGAGCTGTATAGACTTTGAGCTGGCCAACGTATAGACTTTGGGTTGCATCAAATGGACAACGTACAGACTTTGAGCTGGCCAATGTATAGACTTTGAGCTGGCCAATGTATAGACTTTGAGCTGCATCAAATGGACAACGTACAGACTTTGAGCTGGCCAATGTATAGACTTTGAGCTGGCCAATGTATAGACTTTGAGCTGCAGCCAATGGACAACGTACAGACTTTGAGCTGGTCAATGTATAGACTTTGAGCTGCAGCCAATGGACAATGTATAGACTTTGAGCTGGCCAATGTATAGACTTTGAGTTGCAACGTATAGACTTTGAACTGCAGCCAATGAATAATGTATAGACTTTGAGTTGGCCAACGTACAGACTTGAGTTGGCCAACGTACAGACTTTGGGCTGGCCAATGTATAGACTTTGAGCTGCAACGTATAGACTTCGAGCTGCAGCCAATGAACAATGTATAGACTTTGAGTTGGCCAACGTACAGACTTTGGGCTGGCCAATGTATAGGCTTTGACCTACAACGTATAGACTTCGAGCTGCAGCCAATGAACAATGTATAGACTTTGAGTTGGCCAACGTACAGACTTTGGACTGGCAAATGTATAGACTTTCAGAAACAATGTATAGACTTTGAGTTGGCCAACGTACAGACTTTGGACTGGCCAATGTATAGACTTTCAGTGACAATGTATAGACTTTGAGCTGCAACGTATAGACTTTGAACTGCAGCCAATGAATAATGTATAGACTTTGAGTTGGCCAACGTACAGACTTTGGGCTGGCCAATGTGTAGACTTTGAGCTGCAACGTATAGACTTTGAACTGTAGCCAATGAATAATGTATAGACTTTGAGTTGGCCAACGTACAGACTTTGGACAGGCCAATGTATAGACTTTGAGCTGCAATGTACAGACTTCGAGTTGGCTAATGTATAGACTCTAATAGAGGATGTATAGACTTTGAGCTAGCCAATGTGTAGACTTCAATGGGCGACGCACAGACTTTGAGATGGCTAATGTATAGACTCTAATAAATGATGTATAAACTTTGAACTGCAGCCAACAGCCAACGTATAGACTCTGAGCTGTAGCCAATGGCCAATGTACAGATTTTTGAGCTGCCCAATGTGTAGAGTTCAATAGACGATGTATAGACTCTAGGCTAATGAATACAACCCATGTACAGACTTTGAACAGCCGATGTATAGACTTCGTGTCGCAATAACCCGTCAACGTATAGACTTCGAGCCTTCCCCGGCGCACCCTCTTCTCCCTTCACCGGTACACCCTCCAATCATTGCCCCAGCGGTACACCTCCTTCAGCCCTTCAGCGGCACCCTCCTTAAGCCCTTCAACGGCACACATCTCCAGCCCTTCGCCGGCACACGTTCCGCCCACCTTTCCTCAGCGGTACACTCCCTTTAGCCCCCTTTCAAACCGCCAAGGGTCAACTCTCCCCAAAGAATAATAATACATGAATGCATATGCACATATACATATATACAGGCATATAATGGTAGCACTGACAAGCTAATAAAAATCATGATGAATAAGTAAACCTGAACAGATCCGTATAAAGAAATGATGAATGAAATAAGTGAGAATAATAATAATGATAATAAAAAGGGTAACAATGACAATGAGCAAGATGAGGGAAATCACCCGGAACAAATACGGAAAGAGGGATAAGCAACGGAGTAATAAAAACAATAATGATAAAACAATATAAGGTATTACTAATTTCACATCGCAGCCCCGTCTCTCCCACGACCCGGCACTGAAGGAACAATAATGCCGCCCTCTCAGGCCGGGCCCGAGTCTTGAGAACTATCCCGACATGGCCAAGCCCCGACCTAGTCTCGGGCCGATACTCCGATTAAACTGGACTCGTTTATCGGGCCGGATCCCTTCCGAGCCACTACTAAAATTGCCGCACGTTCGGCAGACATTTGAACGGGTTCACCTCGATTTCTGCCGCGTTTCTATTACGGACCTGTGTCCGAACATGACCGATATGGCCGACGGCACCTACCCCGACGTGGTCGTGACCCAGTATTGCACCGGGCCGATAGCTCGTCAAATCGGATTCACTCTATCGGGATTCGTTCCCGCCCTTTCATTGAAATTGCCGCAAACTCGGCATACATTTGTACGAGATTGTTCTTATCTACGTCGCACCTTCAATATGGACCCTTATCCGAATATCAAGTGGTCCGCAAGTGACCGACAGAAATTTGAATAGAACGAGATGGCTCCTATCATCCCTGGACCCTATACACGGGAATATCAATAAGGCCTTTGTGGGCTGTGCTTGGACCTCGGGTCCGTCCCGATTATGGTCATTATCTGACCCACACCCTCGGCCTATAGCTCGCTTCCTTCGAACATGTTTTGGTTTTGGAATCTAGTCCCAGGACTCTTCCCCGTTGCCCTCCGGCACCGGGAACATTAATGATGCCCACGCAAACCCCGTTTGGACCGCGGGAGGCGCCCCCGGTATGGTCCCGACTCGATCTCGTACCAGGCCAATAAATTCGCTAGTTTCCTGCTACACTAACCGAGATTTAACCGAATGTTTTCGGTGTCTCAAAATAATAAACTTGCCGTATCCCGGCCTGCATATGTTCCAGGTCCTCCCGCGACGATTACAATATTCTCAAGCCGGACTCCCGTCCGAATATTAAACGGTCTCCCGAATGACCGACACGCTTCGAACGTCTGCTTCCCTAGACACAGGGCTTTTCAACCGATTCAAGGGATATTCCCTCGTTGCCCCTTGGCACCGGAAATATTAATGACGCTCATGCAAGTCTTGTTTCGACCGCGGGGGGCCCACCGCAGTATGGTCGCAGCTTGCTCTTGCACCGGGCCAACATATTTACTAGTTTCTGACCGCTCTGACCGAGGTTTAGCCGAACGTTTTCCGTTCTTCTGAACAATAAATTGCCATATCCCGGCATACATATGCTCCAGTTTTCCCGCGACGGTCGCACTTTTCCCGAGCCGAACATTCGTCCGAATATTAAATGGTCAGCACATGACCGACATGACCGCGAATGCTTTCTTCTCACCCTCATACGGGGATTTCAATGCTCCCTAATAGGCCTTTCCATGTAATTAATCTTCTGACCATGAGGCCCTGAATCCCGGCGATTAATCAAGGGTGTTCCCTCGTATGGGGGATGTAAATGACGCCATGACCTTTTATGGCACGGCGGGTTTTGGTCTCGACACGAACCACACAATCGTCTGACCGAGTCAGATCGAGCGCACCATGGGCTCTTCGGAGCCCGAATAAATTGTCACTTTGTGACTGGCACGCCCACGCACTTAATAGACGAATCAACCATTCCCGAAGAGGCCGAGCGTAATAAACGAACGAAAAGTGCGTCCACAATTCTGGCACGCCCGGTGGGACTTAAACCACCCTTCATCTCTTCGCCGGGATTTAGGGCCTCATGGCCTCCTAATTAACGATGTTTGCCTGCTTTGATGAATGGCAGGTGCTGTCTTCGCCAGTCCTATGGGGAGAAAAGCCAGACTCGGTGCAGCTGCTTTCGTGGCCTCGAGGACGCTGCTTCGAAGCATATGCAGCTTCCAGGAATCATGGGGGTTGTTATAAAAAAAAAGAGAAGAGAAAAGAGAAGAGAAGGGAGGGGAAATCAAGCCCCCCCCCCGTTTCCCTCAAGAAGAAAGAGAAGAAAAGAAGGAAAGAAGAAAAGAAGAAGAGAAGAAAAGAAGAAAAGAAAGAAGCAAAAAAAAAGAAGAGAAAGAATTGGCAAGAGAGGGTTGTACGGCCACGTCCGTCGAGACCCGTGCTGAACAAAGATTACCACTGTGGGGTTGATGCGGTGGAGCGAACCACTCATCCCCTCCCTGAGGGGGTGAGCGCTCTCCTGCACCTCCACCCTGGTCAATCATACAAAAAAAGGGGGAGAAATAAAGAAGAAAAAGAAGAAAAGTTGGCCAGCATCGCCGACTGAAAGAGCAAGAAGAAACCCGGCATCCCGCCCGACTCTAGGAGGTCCCGAGTCCACGGTGCAATGACCCCACTCGTTCCTCCTTTCTGCTGCCTCCATCCGGTGCAAAACGGCCCCCGAGTGGTTGTTAAAAGACCCAGCGAGCCACAGTTGTAGCTTGGTGAATGGTTGCCCGCTGTGGGGAATGCTTTATAGCAATGAGGCCAAGCACGACCACCACTCCCGAAGAGAGCATGCACATACCCCGCCATGGGGGATGAGAAGAAGATATATACCCTGCTACGGGGGCATAGGAGGCAAAAAAAGAAAAACACCCCATTCCCAGGGGCACATGAAGAGAATCCGCCCCGACTGAGGGGCACACAAAGCAAAAGCTACACCCCGGCGTTGGGGCATTTGAAGAAGAATCCGCCCCGACCTGGGGACGTAAGAAGAAATAGAGCTGCACCCTGACTTAGGGGCATTTGAAGGGGAAATACACCCCGATATGGGGGCACCTGAAGCAAAAGACATACCCCGCCATGGGGGCATAAGAAGAAGAGAATTCACCCCGACCTGGGGACACACAAAAAGAGAAACTCACCCAGGCTTAGGGGTATATGAAGAAGGAACGTACCCCGGGCTGGGGGCATATGAAACAAAAGCACACCCCATACTAGAGGCATATGGAGAGGAATGCACCTCACCCTGAGGGGCGCAAAAAGTATAAGAACACACCCTGGCTTAGAGGCATTTGAAGAAAAACATACCCCGCCAGGGGGCATAGAAGTAATGAAGAATACGCCCCGGCTTAAGGGCATTTGAAGAAGTCACATCCCGCCTCAGGAGCATGAGAAGCAGCAAGGATACACCCCGGCCTAGGGGTATTTGAAGAAGAAATATACCCCGCCTGAGGGCATAGAAGCCGTAAAGAACACGCCTCGGCTCAGGGGCATTTGAAGAAGCTACATCCTGCCTTAGGAGTATAAGAAGAAAAGAGTCCACCCCATCTTAGGAGTATTTGAAGAAGAAACGCACCCCGCTATGGGGGCATAGAAGCCATAAAGAATACGCCCTGTCTTAGGGATATTTGAAGAAGAAGGATACCCCGCCTCGGGGGACATTGAAAGCAGCGATACACCCTGCTAGGGCGCACATGAAGTAAACCACACCCCACTCCTGGGGACACATAAAGAGAGTACACCCCGTCATGGGGGCACATGAAGAGAATCCACCCCGACTCGGGGGTACATGAAGCAACAAAGAATACACCCCGCCATGGGGGCACATGAAGAGAATCTACCCCGACTCGGGGGTACATGAAGCAAGAAAGAATACACCTCACCTTAGGGGAGTCTGAAGAAAAAGCATACACCCCACTACGGGGGGCACAAGAAGCAAACATTCCCCAGCGTGTCGGGGCAGAAGAAGAAGAATTCCCCCCTCGGGGGCATATAAAAAAAAAGAAAGAAAAGCAAAGATACACCCGGTGCCCGGCGCACATGAAGAGAAAGGCACGTCCCTTTGGGGGCACAACAAGTAACAAAGATACACCCCGACTGAGGGGCACAGGAAGAGAAATACACCCCTGCGCCAGGGGCATATGAGACAAAACTATACCCCAATTTAGGGGCATTTGAAGCAAAGACTTCACCCCGCCTCAAGGGGGGGCATAAGAAGCGAAAGATATACCCCACCCCGGGGGCACAAGAAGAAAACACACCCCACCTTGGGGGCGTAAGAAGCCAAGAGATATGCCCCGCCACGGGGCAGTAGAGGCAAAATGCATTCCCCCCGGGGGCACATGAAGCAATATACCCCTCGCCTCGGCAGCATATGAGGCCAAGAGGCTACATCCCGACTCGGGAGCATAAGAAATAAAAGATATACCCCACGTCGGGGGCATATGAAGTCAGGAATCACACCCCCATCTTAGGGGTATTTGAAGAAGAAGCATACCTCGCCTCGAGGGCCTAGAAGCTATAAAGAGCACGCCCCGACTTAGGGGCATATGAAGAGAAGTCCACCCCGGCCTAGGGGTATTTGAAGAAGAAACATACCCCGCCAGGGGGGCATAGAAGCCATAAAGAACATGCCCCGGCTTAGGGGTATTTGAAGAAGATACATCCCGCCTCGGGAGCATAAGAAAGAGAAGAATACATCCCGTCTTAGGGATATTTGAAGAAGAAATATACCCCGCCAGGGGGCATAGAAGCCATAAAGAACATGCGCCGGATCAGGGGCACTTGAAGAAGAAACATACCCCGCCTGGGGGACATAGAAGCAAAGAGACAGAGTACACCTCCACCCGGGGGCACCGAAGCAAAGAGGCATACATCCCGACCAGGGAGCACATGAAGAAAGAATATACCCCGACCTAGGGGCGTCAACAGAAGAAATATAAGCCCCGATCTAGGGACATGAGAAGCAAGAGAATACGCCCTGCGAAAAGGGTATGAGAAACATGAAGAATGTACCCCAGCCTAGGGGCACAGAAAGAGACACACTCCGCCCTTGGCGCATAAGAAGCAGAAGCACCTACCCCAGCCTGGGGGAACAAAAATACACTCCGCCCTTGGCGCATAAGAAGTAGAAGCATCTATCCCGACCCGGGGCACAGAAACAAAGAGATATACATCCCGATCTGGGAGCATAAGAAGAAAGATATACTCCGCCCAAGCGGCATTTGAAGAAACAACATACCCTGCTTCGGGGGCACAGAAGCCGTAAAGAGATACACCCCGGCCTCAGGGGGGCATAAGAAGCAAAAGATACACCCCAGCTTGGGGGCATTTGAAGAGAGCTATGCCCCGTACCAGGGGCATATGAAGAAGAAACATACCCCACCTGGGGACATAGAAGCCGTGAAGAGTATACCCCGGCTTGGGGGCATTTGAAGAGAGCTACGCCCCGTACCAAGGGCATATGAAGAAGAAACATACCCCGCCTGGGGGCATAGAAGCCGTGAAGAGTACACCCCGGCTTGGGGGCATTTGAAAAGAACACGCCCCGTACCAGGGGCATATGAAGAAGAAACATACCTCGCCTCGAGGGCCTAGAAGCTATAAAGAACACGCCCCGGCTCAGGGGCATATGAAGAGAAGTCCACCCTGGCTTAGGGGTATTTGAAGAAGAAACATACCCCACCTGGGGACATAGAAGCCGTGAAGAGTATACCCCACCATGGGGGCATTTGAAGAGAGCTACACCCCGCCTCGGGGGTATTAAAAAAAACACACCCTGGTCTGGGGACATAGAAGCCAAAAAAATACACCCCGCCTGGGGGCACAGAAGCGAAGAGGCAAAACACACCCCCTCAGGGGGGATGCATACCAAATGAAGCTACACCCCAACCTGGGGGCACGTTAAGAGAAATACACTCCAGTGTGGAAGCATTAATGAGAAAAGAAGAGCAGAATAAAGAAAAAGACACGCATGAGGCAGACGTGGTCTTCGAACCCGCCTCATCACACAAAAGAAGAGAAGAAAAGAAAGAATACACATGAGGCAGACGTGGTCTTCGAGCCCGCCTCATCACACAAAAGAAGAGAAGAAAAGGAAGAAAAGACACATGAGGCAGACGTGGTCCTCGAGCCCGCCTCATCACGCAAAAGAAGAGAAGAAAAGGAAGAAGAGACATATGAGGCAGGCATGGTTCCTGAACCCGCCTCTTCACACAAAAGAAGAAGAGCAGAACCAAAAGAAGACACATGAGGCAGACGTGGTCTCGAGCCCGCCTCATCACACAAAAGAAGAGAAGAAAAGAAAGAACAGTCACGAGGCAAACATGGTCTTTGCGCCTGCCTCTCCACAAAAGAAGAAGAGAAGAAGAGAGAGAACAGTCACGAGACGAACATGATCCTTGCACCTGCCTCTCCATAAAAGAAGAAGAGAAGAAAAGAAAGAACAGTCACGAGGTAAACATGGTCCTTGCACCTGCCTCTCATAAAAGAAGAAGAGAAGAGAAAGAACAGTCATGAACAGTCATGAGGCGAACATGGTCCTTGAACCCACCTCTCCACAAAAGAAGAAAAGAAAGAACAGTCACGAGGCAAACATGGTCTTTGCACCTGCCTCTCTACAAAAGAAGAGAAGAGAAAAAGGAGACATGAGGCAAACATGGTCCTTGCACCTGCCTCTCCATAAAGAAGAAGAGAAGAAGAGAAAGAGCAGTCACGGGGCGAGCATGGTCTCTGCACCTGCCTCTCTACAAAAGAAGAAGAGAAGAGAAAAAAGAGACTTGAGGCGAACATGGTCCTTGCACCTGCCTCTCCATAAAAGAAGAAGAGAAGAAGAGAAAGAACAGTCACGAGGCGAACATGGTCTCTGCACCTGCCTCTCCATGAAAGAAGAAGAGAAAGAACAGTCACGGGGAGAACACGGTCCTTGAACCCGCCTCTTCACACAAAAGAAGAGAAGAAAAGAAAGAAATGACCATGAGGCAAGCATGATCTTTGCACCGCCTCTCTATAACAGAAGAAGAGAAGAAGAGAAAGAAGAGTCACGAGGCAGACATGATCTTTGCACTTGTCTCCCCACACAAAAGAAGAAGAAAAAAAAGAGACATGAGACAGACGTGATCTTCGAACCCGCCGCTTCACAAACCCTTCTCCTCGGCTCACGTATCCTACTACCCGACGCCCTTTGGCTCAGTCATTCCGGTCAAGGCCCACTGCCATGATTAATCCACCCGTCCCACCGCGCTCTCCGATATCTTTTCGGCTTTACAGCCTACTCCTAACATCTCTCGGCTTGTCAGCCTGCTCCCAATATCCCTTGGCTTTTTAGCCTACTTCCCAATATCTTTGGCTCTTGCAGCCTGCTTCCCAGAATTCGGCCTTCACGGCCTGCTTCCCAGAATTTGGCATTCACGGCTCGCTTCCCATAATTTCGGCTCCTACAGCCCGCTTCCCAATATCTTTGACTCTCGCAGCTTGCTTCCCAGAATTCGGCCTTTACGGCCTGCTTCCCAGAAATCAGCCTTCACGGCCCGCTTCCCAATTTCGGCTTTTGCAGCCCGCTTCCCAATATATTTGGCTCTCACAGCCTGCTTCCCAGAATTCGGCCCTTGCGGCCTGCTTCCCAGAATTCGGCCTTCACGGCCCGCTTCCCAATTTCAGCTTCTGCAGCCCGCTTCCCAAAATCTTTGGCTCTCGCAGCCTGCTTCCCAGAATTCGGCCCTTACGACATGCTTCCCAGAATTCGGCCTTCACGGCCCGCTTCCCGTAACTTCGGCCCCTGTAGCTCGCTTCTCAACTTCGGCTCCTACAGCATGCTTCCCATAATTTGGCTCTCGCAGCCCGCTCCCCTCGATTTTTGGCTATTGTGGCCTACTTCCAATATCAACTTCGACCTTCACGGCCCGCTTCCCCAGTGTCCTTTCAGCCGTTCGTGGTCTGCTTCCCTAATACCTTTACTACCACTACACTTATACGTAATAGTAATATTTTCTTATGCAAAAAACAAACAAACAAACAAACAAAAATAAAAAAAAATAAAAAAAGAAACAAAATAAAACAAAACAAAAACAAAACAACAAAATGAACACAAAAAAAGAAAGAGAAAAGAAAGAAGAGAATGCATGATTGCCCCGCTTGCATGGTTGCTTAATATAGAATAATACACCTCCTTGAAATTTTCTAGGACCGTGCTTCATTGCTAAATAATATCGCCCCGATTCCGGATGCACGGGCGTCACGGCGCACGCTCAAAGGGAACCCAATTATGGTAGGTGCACACGTCAAGGGGAAGAGTCATGGCTGAATCGCTAAGCCCAGCTCACAAAATAAACTTGAGGCAACGCTCCCACACTTAGCACTTAATGTGTTCAATAGCCTTCGACTATAGGGATTGCCCGAATTTCTTCTTAGCACTCTACGGAGACTTGAATTCCTGCACTCGCGTGAAAGGTAATCGTGAGGAAAAAGCTGCCTACCCCCACTATAAAAAGAGAGAGAGAGAGAGAGAGAGAGAGAGAGAGAGAAGAAAAAAAAGAAGAGAGAGAGAAACGCGGATCCGAGTAGCCGAGAATCCCCACTGAAACAAATGAGGAGACTCGCGCGAAATGGTGAAGCGAATCACAATAAGGATAAATCCTAGTAGCCGGGAATCCCCATTGAGACACATGAGGAGACTCGCGTCGAATGGTGAAATCCGCTACCAAAATAAATAAATGGGGGCTGTGTGAAGCTACCGAAAGTCGAAAGCCTGGAACTAATGTGTAGGCGCTAGAGTGATCATTGAGTGTCACCAGGAAAACTTACATATCCCTATGGTTAGGGCTCTTTGTTCACACATTTGCACTGCCACGCCACATAGAATTGCCTCGGGTGAAATGCGTGAATTTAGGCTATACATGCAAGACATGCTATATCCTCTTGACGGGTGCACCACCCTTCGATTGTGCCTCGCGGCCCGCACCGCATCTACGAATTACGGGTGATGTCCCTATCCTATCCCCTATAGAGGGAGCTGCCTTACTCATACATATGATATGCCTGCTAATGAATGCTTGCATGCTTGAATAAAAAATTATATATAATAAATATATATATATATAATAAATAATAAATAATAAAAATGTGTGTATACAATAAACTCAATTTTGGCTATCAAAGCCTACTTTCCCTGCACTGGCTCGTAGAGCCCAATCTTGGCCCCCATGGCCTACCTCTTGCCCTCGCGGCTCGTTAATCTCCCAACTCCGGCTTCTATAGTCCGCTTCCCCGATTTGGGCTTTCACATCTTGCGCCCTAATTTCGGCTCTTGCAGCCCGCTTCCCAACATCTTTGGCTCTTGCAGCCTACTTCCCAGAATTCGGCCTTCACTGCCTGCTTCTCAGAATTCGGCTCTCATAGCCTGCTTCCCAGAATTCGACCTTCGCGGCTCACTTCCCATAATTTCGACTCTTGCAGCCCGCTTCCCAATATCCTTGGCTTTATAAGCTGCTCACCCAATTCGGCCTCAGCGGCCCGCTTCCCGACTTTGGCTCTTCTGGCCTGCTTCCCTTGGGCTTTTATAGCCTGCTTCCCAACTTTGGCTCTTGTAGCCTGCTTACCTCGGCCCCCATGGCCCGCTTTCCCAAGTCTGGCTCTGGCAGCCTGCTCCCCAAATTTTGGCTTTCGCAGCCCGCTTCCCTGATTTGAGGACACTAAATAAATTCTCACCCCATGTTTACATGCAAGGGAATATAGAAGAGGAGAAAAGAGAAGAGAAGAAAAATAAGAGAAGAAGAGACGAACAAAAACAGGTCAGCTCCCGGCACCCTGTTGGCACTGACGAAGAGACAAAGAGACCAACAAATCAGGTCAGCTCCCGGCACCCTGTCGGCGCTGACGAAGAGACAAAGAGACCAACAAACTAGGTCAGCTCCCGGCACCCTGTCGGCACTGATGATGAAGAGAAGAAGAGACAAACATACTACGTCAGTTCCCGCTACCCCGTCGGCACTGAAGAAGAGAAGAAGAGACCAACAAACCAAGTCAGGTCCCGGCACCCTGTCGACGCTGACGAAGAGACAAAGAGACCAACAAACCAGGTCAGCTCCCGGCACCCTGTCGGCGCTAACAAAGAGACCAACACATCATGTCAGCTTCCGGCACCCTGTCGGCGCTGACGAAGAGACAAAGAGACCAACAGAGCATGTCAGCTCCCGACGCCCCGTCGACGCTGACGAAGAGACAAAGAGACCAACAAACCAGGTCAGCTCCCGACACCCCGTCAACACTGACGAAGAAAAGAGGAGACAAACAAGTCATGTCGGCTCCCGACACCCCGGCGGCACCGACGATGAGAAAAAGAGGCCAGCACACCCGCGGGCACCGCCCGGCTCATCATTCGCCTGCGCTATCCGTGGGTGAGGGGTATTTGTGGACACCAAAAATTGCACACCCAGATATCCTGCTCGGCCCAGCATCAACAACGGCACCGAGTGAGGAAGCCCTGGAGGGGCTGGTCATCCGGACTCCCCAAATATGCACATTGCCGTGAAGCCGTCTCCGGAGTCACGACAGTGAAGAGAAATCAACCACCAAGAGCCCCCACAATCCATGGGCCTCGAAGAAAATTAAATGGGCCACAACTCATGCTCACAATGGGCTCAGAACTGCCCCTTTTGGGCCTTCAACGGCACGCCCTTTGGCCCTTCAACGGTACGCCCCTGGGCCCTTCAGCGGCACACCCCATGTGCCTTCAACGGCACGCCCCATGTGCCTTCAACGGCACTCTATTTTAAGCCTTCAACGGCACACTATTTCGGGCCTTCAACGGCACACTATTTTAAGCCTTCAACGGCACACTATTTCAGGCCTTCAACGGCACACTATTTCGGGCCTTCAACGGCACACTATTTTAAGCCTTCAACGGCACACTATTTTAAGCCTTCAACGGCACGCTATTTCAAGCCTTCAACGGCACACCATTTCAAGCCTTCAGCGGCACACTTCTTGAGCCCGCCAGCGGCACAGCGTGAAGGCATTTCAACGGAACGACGTTACGCCCATGCCCTACGTATCCTTGGCGCGCAGTGAGCTGTCCGAGGTGTCAACCAGAGGTTGGGCCACGCAGGCTACTCCCCTGACATCCAGGATGGGGGAAGTCAATCCCCATCATGACCAGCCGCTTCCCGCCTCCGACTGCCGTGCTCGAGGGCTCCCGCTGCTGGGAGTATAAAACCACTCCCATTCCGGCGAAGAAGGGGAGAAGAGGCCCATACACAGAGGACCGGCACACGGAGAAGAGACCCACAGATAGAGAAGAACAGACACAGAGCCACCTACGAGAAGAAGGAAAAGAGAGAGGAAAAGGGAGAGGGCTCCGGCGTGGAGTCTTCCGACGACCACCAGGCAAGGAAAAGAGAGTAAGAGAGAGAGAGAGAGCTGGATGTAATAGGAGAAGGTGGGGGAAAGAGTAGTGGACGGTCGTCCCTGCTTCGATCCCCAACACTTCCTCTTCTTTTGTTCATTTTTCTCCCTCTCCGTTCTTTTGTTCTTTAGTTTTCTTTCTTGCCTGTAGCCTTAGCTCGGGCATGCTTTGTAATGCATACGGACGTCTACGGCCCTTTGTTCCCCATGAATGAAGATCGTCCCCCTCAGTGGGTTTCCTCTTTGTCTCGGTGTTTTGGGCCACAGTGCGTTCGATCGTCTTTCCTTTCACTTTCCGGTGTTTGTGTACATCCTTCATGCCGACGGTTTCCTCCGGATGTGGCATCATCTTGAATGGTTTGAGGTCGCGAACCTCCTCCTGTAAAGCCCAGTGCCTTCATCTGTGCCTGCCCCCCCTTCTCCAGTACACCCTGTCCAGTCTTAGAGGTCTTCGGCTCGTTGTTTTTCCCGTGTTTTCTGAGGTTTTATTAAGGTGTTGCCGCCCTCGGGCGCCCACCTCCAGTTGTCGGGTTCCGCCACTCCATGTGGGCGCGTTCTCTTTATCTCCCTTACGCTCGGGTCAAGGGGAGATGCTGCCGAATTTTTGTTAGAAAATAACAAGACGTTAAAAGGCAAAAAGGATGCAACAAACAAATGGGATAATAAATACACATTAAAAGATAACAAAAGTAACAAATAAACAGAGCAACAACAGATTACAAGAAGAAGGAGAAAAGATTTGTATAAAACTACGCAAAAAGTAAAGAAAAGAAGAAAAGAAAAGCCTTAAAAACAAGTAACAGAGGAGTGGGCCTTCATCGGCATGTCTATCCCAGCCTTCGCCGGTACGCCCTCCACCCTCGTTGGCCGGTACACCTCTAACCTTCCTTCAGCGGTACGCTCTAACAACCCTTCAACGACACACCTTCTCGGCCCTTCAGCGGCACACTCCTCTCACCCTCCGAAGTGGAACACAATGTATAGACTTGGCAGATTGATGCGCGAACACAGCAACAAGCAATGTATAGACTTTGAGCTGTACAGACTTTGAGCTGGCCAATGTATAGACTTTGAGCTGTACAGACTTTGAGCTGGCCAATGTACAGACTTTGAGCTGGCCAACGTATAGACTTTGAGCTGTACAGACTTTGAGCTGGCCAATGTATAGACTTTGAGCTGGCCAACGTATAAACTTTGGGTTGCATCAAATGGACAACGTACAGACTTTGAGCTGGCCAATGTATACACTTTGAGCTGGTCAATGTATAGACTTTGAGCTGCATCAAATGGACAACGTACAGACTTTGAGCTGGCCAATGTATAGACTTTGAGCTGGCCAATGTATAGACTTTGAGCTGCAGCCAATGGACAACGTACAGACTTTGAGCTGGCCAATGTATAGACTTTGAGCTGCAGCCAATGGATAATGTATAGACTTTGAGCTGGCCAATGTATAGACTTTGAGCTGCAGCCAATGGACAATGTGTAGATTTTGACCAGCCAATGTATAGACTTTGAGCTGCAACGTATAGACTTTGAACTGCAGCCAATGAATAATGTATAGACTTTGAGTTGGCCAACGTACAGACTTGAGTTGGCCAACGTACAGACTTTGGGATGGCCAATGTATAGACTTTCAGCTGCAACGTATAGACTTCGAGTTGCAGCCAATGAACAATGTATAGACTTTGAGTTGGCCAACGTACAGACTTTGGGCTGGCCAATGTATAGGCTTTGAGCTGCAACGTATAGACTTCGAGCTGCAGCCAATGAACAATGTATAGACTTTGAGTTGGCCAACGTACAGACTTTGGACTGGCCAATGTATAGACTTTCAAAGACAATGTATAGACTTTGAGCTGCAACGTATAGACTTTGAACTGCAGCCAATGAATAATGTATAGACTTTGAGTTGGCCAACGTACAGACTTTGGGCTGGCCAATGTGTAGACTTTGAGCTGCAACGTATAGACTTTGAACTGCAGCCAATGAATAATGTATAGACTTTGAGTTGGCCAACGTACAGACTTTGGACAGGCCAATGTATAGACTTTGAGCTACAATGTACAGACTTCGAGTTGGCTAATGTATAGACTCTAATAGAGGATGTATAGACTTTGAGCTAGCCAATGTGTAGACTTCAATGGGCGACGCACAGACTTTGAGATGGCTAATGTATAGACTCTAATAAATGATGTATAGACTTTGAACTGCAGCCAATAGCCAACGTATAGACTCTGAGCTACAGCCAATGGCCAATGTACAGATTTCTGAGCTGCCCAATGTGTAGACTTCAATAGACGATGTATAGACTCTGGGCTAATGAATACAGCCCATGTACAGACTTTGAACAGCCGATGTATAGACTTCGTGTCGTAATAACCCGTCAACGTATAGACTTCGAGCCTTCCCCGGCGCACCCTCTTCTCCCTTCACCGATACACCCTCCAATCATTGCCCCATCGGTACACCTCCTTCAGCCCTTCAGCGGCACCCTCCTTAAGCCCTTCAACGGCACACATCTCCAGCCCTTCGCCGGCACACGTTCCGCCCACCTTTCCTCAGCGGTACACTCCCTTTAGCCCCCTTTCAACCCGCCAAGGGTCAACTCTCCCCAAAGAATAATAATACATGAATGCATATGCACATATACATATATACGGGCATATAATGGCAGCATTGACAAGCTAATAAAAATCATGATGAATAAGTAAACCTGAACAGATCCGTATAAAGAAATGATGAATGAAATAAGTGAGAATAATAATAATGATAATAAAAAGGGTAACAATGACAATGAGCAGGATGAGGGAAATCACCCGGAACAAATACGGAAAGAGGGATAAGCAACGGAGTAATAAGAACAATAATGATAAAACAATATAAGGTATTACTAATTCCACATCGCAGCCCCGTCTCTCCCACGACCCGGCACTGAAGGAACAATAATGCCGCCCTCTCAGGCCGGGCCCGAGTCTTGAGAACTATCCCGACATGGCCAGGCCCCGACCTAGTCTCGGGCCGATACTCCGATTAAACCGGACTCGTTTCTCGCGCCGGATCCCTTCCGAGCCACTACTAAAATTGCCGCACGTTCGGCAGACATTTGAACGGGTTCACCTCGATTTCTGCCGCGTTTCTATTACGGACCTGTGTCCGAACATGACCGATATGGCCGACGGCACCTACCCCGACGTGGTCGTGACCCAGTATTGCACCGGGCCGATAGCTCGTCAAATCGGATTCACTCTATCGGGATTCGTTCCCGCCCTTTCATTGAAATTGCCGCAAACTCGGCATACATTTGTACGGGATTGTTCTTATCTACGTCGCACCTTCAATATGGACCCTTGTCCGAATATCAAGTGGTCCGCAAGTGACTGACAGATATTTGAATAGAACGAGATGGCTCCTGTCATCCCTGGACCCTATACACGGGAATATCAATAAGGCCTTTGTGGGCTGTGCTTGGACCTCGGGTCCGTCCCGATTATGGTCATTATCTGACCCACACCCTCGGCCTATAGCTCGCTTCCTTAGAACATGTTTTGGTTTTGGAATCTAGTCCCAGGACTCTTCCCCGTTGCCCTCCGGCACCGGGAACATTAATGATGCCCACGCAAGCCCCGTTTGGACCGCAGGAGGCGCCCCCGGTATGGTCCCGACTCGATCTCGCACCAGGCCAATAAATTCGCTAGTTTCCTACTACACTAACCGAGATTTAACCGAATGTTTTCGGTGTCTCAGAATAATAAACTTACCGTATCCCGGCATGCATATGTTCTAGGTCCTCCCGCGACGATTACAATATTCTCTAGCCGGACTCCCGTCTGAATATTAAACGGTCTCCCGAATGACCGACACGCTTCAAACGTCCGCTTCCCTAGACACAGGGCTTTTCAGCCGATTCAAGGGATATTCCCTCGTTGCCCCTTGGCACCGGAAATATTAATGACGCTCATGCAAGTCCTGTTTCGACCACGGGGGACCCACCGCAGTATGGTCGCAGCTTGCTCTTGCACCGGGCCAACAGATTTACTAGTTTCTGACCGCTCTGACCGAGGTTTAGCCGAACGTTTTCCGTTCTTCTGAACAATAAATTGACATATCCCGTCATACATATGCTCCAGTTTTCCCGCGACGATCGCACTTTTCCCGAGCCGAACATTCGTCCGAATATTAAATGGTCAGTACATGAGTGACCGCGAATACTTTCTTCTCACCCTCATACGGGGATTTCAATGCTCCCTAATAGGCCTTTCCATGCAATTAATATTCTGGCCATGAGGCCCTGAATCCCGGCGATTAATCAAGGGTGTTCCCTCGTATCGGGGATGTAAATGACGCCGTGACCTTTATGGCACGGCGTGTTTTGGTCCCGACACGAACCACACTATCGTCTGACCGAGTCAGATCGAGCGCACCATGGGCTCTTCGGAGCCCGAATAAATTGTCACTTTGTGACTGGCACGCCCACGCACTTAATAGACGAATCAACCATTCCCGAAGAGGCCGAGCATAATAAACGAACGAAAAGTGTGTCCACACCCCCTCGCCAGCACCCCTTTGCTCTCAGGCCTCGCCCTCTCCCTCCAAGGGACCCTCCCCCACGCCCACAGGCACCATTCCCCACCCCACATCCCCAGTAACCCACATTGCCTGCCCGACCCCAGCTCCCACCACCCCCAGTCCGTCGAGAAGACAAGGGAAAGGGGCCGATGACTGGAGGAGCATCTTCTAGCACAGGGCCGCGTGACCAGTGCTATAGGTGTGGTGGGATTGGCCACTTTGTGGCCAAGTGTCCCACTCGGGTCTCGTTGGTTATTTCGGACACTCCAGCCCACGACCCCACACCGGAGCTAGCGCCGGTCAGCTATGAACCGGATCCAGAACTTCCAGAGGAGTTCTTTGATGAACTTTTAGAAGAGCACGTTGCCGTCCCAGGTACTCAGCCCCAGGATAATGTGCCATTGGGTGTGATCCTCCCAAACCTCTGAACCCCAATTAAGAAGTCAGTAGGTACATGTTAGAGTGTCTAGGAGTTCCCAGCTTTGGATTGTGTCGTTTGTATGCGAGTATTACTCATGGGTGTCTAGGTTTGTCTAGGGTCATGTATGTCTGTTTGCTTATCAGTTTGTTTATGGAGTTTACATAATGTCGTCCCAATAAAAGGCCAGCCATGCACGTATAAGGGGTTAGCTGATGCACGCCGACATGCCCATGAGTTCAAAAGGGGAGAGTATGTCATGATCAGGGTCATACCTGAACGGTTTCCCTCGAGGACCGTAAAGAAACTCCAGGCCCGCGATACCCGCCCTTTTCGAGTCATGAAACAAGTGGGTTCGCATGCATATGTTATTGAACTACCAGACGACTATGGTGTCAGTTCGACGTTCAATGTTTCAGATCTTGTAGCATATCGAAACCCCACGGTGATCCCTAGTGAGTTTTTGGGCTTTCTCCTTCTATTGTGAGTGACACACCACCCGAGAGTCCACCTCTTCCAGCCTCAACGCAAGCATATATATTGTATACTAGATGAGCATGTGATCACCAACAGGAACGGAGCCTACCAACACTTCTTTGTGCATTGGAGAGGACGCCCTGTGCCAGACGATGCCTTGATCACACGCAGAGAGCTCAATCTTCGGGACCCTTACTCGACGGGGTCAAGTTCCTCCCGCCCGGGGAGAATTGGTGCAGACACACACCACTATGCACGCCGGTGGACGGCGACACGCTAGGGCCCGGTTAGCTCGCAGAGGACGTGGACGCATCGGCCGACCCATCATCTTTATTTCATATTTTTAGGCCATGTTGGGCCCTATTGTAGTCCATGTTGGACAATTGTGTTATTATATGTCAAATGGGCTAGGATAGTTAATGGGCTAGAGTTAATGCGTTTTGGGCCTTAAATGGGCCAAAAGGGATTCAATGTGAACAAGTTAAGGGGTTTAGTGACTATGTGTGAAAGGGGTTAAAGGATGATGGGCTTGGTGGCTGGTGGAAGGGGGTGCCCCCCTCCTTGGTCCAAGGGGGAGGCAGACACCTACCAAAATTTGACTCCCCTCTCCTTAATTTTCAAAAGTTGGTGGCTCCTTGTCCCCCCCTTGGTCAAGGGGGCGCACCCCCTCTCCCTCCCCTCTCTCCCACGTAATTCTCAGCCCCCCTACCCCTTATCATGCTCTATATAATGATGTGTATAGTGTCATTTGAGAGTTAATGAAGTTTTTATGAGAGAAGATTATGTTAAGAGAGTGATTCTCTTCCTCCTCTTGGGTGTGATGCCCTTGATCAAATCATGTGATGAGATTCTTTTGGGCGTGTGACTTGCCCCTCTATCCTCCCTATCCTCTTCATATCTAGTTCTGCGAAAATTATCAATGGAGTTTCTGCAAGTCAGGAAGAATTTGGCGATGATTTTACGTCGATCGGAGCTCTGGATCGCCGGCAACAATTCTCCTCGTGAAGTCGCGCAAATCTGCCCGAGCCTGCAATCCATATCCTTAGTTTTCTAATCCCAAATTTCTCCAGATCGACTCCTAAGCTCTCTGGATCTAAGATCCTGATGGGTTGTAGTATTTTTTGTCCTCTTCGCGTTGCGGCTGAGCTCGTGTCATTCTGAGATCGGTGCTGGCCGTGGCGGAGATTCTCGTGGGACTGCGCCGACCACCCTGTGCAGATCCGACCCAGATGAAGATGTGACTTCCAGAAGCTACCCTGCCCTTCTCTTTGTCAATCTGACCAAACCCCTTGGTCAGATCCTTCCTCTAGACGTTGCCGACGATCTGCAACAAATGGCGCCTTGTTCCGACATCGGGAACCATTTTTCCAGTAATTATTTCTCTTCCTATGCAGTTCTGTGTGCGCCGAACCTGAGGCTAAGAACAGTCGCTGCTACGCCCAGATCTGGTAAGATCTGATCGGGCCTTTCGGAGCAGAGAATCTTCATCCTATCTCCGACGTTCTCCAACAAATGGCACTCCAATCGGATGTGTGATCTTGGCGTACCGGCCTCCGTAAGTTTGTTGCGCCAAGTGACCTGTGCGAGCAGAATCAAGTCGGCTTCCAATCGGCTCACCCGATCGGCCCCAATTCGCTTCCCTCGCCTTCTGCGAGTGCGGCCCATCAACCCGGATTCCAGCAACCTCAAATTTACGTTTGTAGCCCTTTACCTCCCTACGTGGAGTGGGCATTAGGTTCCGAAAGTGTACGGTTATTAAGTGTGTGTATTGGGGTTGTCGGATTCGGCCGGGAATTCTTCCCCACGCGCTAGTCGTGGAGGTACGCGCTTCGTTCCTCACTCACATTGTTGATTTAGTATATTTTCTATCATGCTGCGTTTGTGAGAATAGGGCCGTTAGCTAGTTTCAAATTGTCGTGGTTGTGAGTTGTAAGCGTCTGTTCCTTAGCTCTAGTCGAGCACCGAGCTCGAATTGCATACCCTAGGTGACAATGGTTCCTTAACCGCTGTGATCCTATGTTTCCCTTGCAAGGGACGATCGTCAGGCTAGAGTGAGTTGCTGTTGAGAGACGTCTCCACCCGGAGAACGCAACGGTGGTCAGTCGCTCGGTTTACCTTAGTGTGCCAGTGCTGGTCGCACTTTTAGTCGGTCGTACGTCTTAGCCCGGTCGTGTCATCCGTCCCGCATCAAGGATGTGTGTTGATAGCCGCGCCATCAACAAAATCACTGTCAAATATAGATTTCCCATTCCCTGTCTTGATGACATACTTGACATGATGAGTGGAGCCACCATCTTGCCCAAGATTGACTCAAAAAGTGGCTACCACCTGGTCAGAATCATAGTGTCTAATAGAGATGTCCGGTTCACTAGCTACTTTTGGAAGACATTTTGGCATCTAGTTGGCACTAAGCTCAAATTCTCCACTGCCTATCACCCACAAACCGATGGGCAAACAGAGATCGTCAATAGGAGTTTAGGGAATCTTTTGAGGTGTCTTGTAGGAGATCATTCTGGCACTTGGGTTCTTCTCTTGCCCAAAGCCAAATTTGCATATAACAGCTCTGTCAATAGGTCCATTGGTATGAGCCCATTTGAGGTCGTGCATGGATACAAACCTAGGAAACATGTGGATCATATTCCCCTTCCTCTTGAGTCTAGAATGTCCAAGTCAGCCGAAGAGTTCACACAACATGTTAAAAATCTGCATGAGTCAATAAGCAAGCAAATATGTCTCAATAATGAGACTTACAAATGATTGGTTGATTCGCATAGGCGTCACCACGAATTTTAAAAAGGTGACTTGGTCATAGTACGGGTTCGACCCGAACGACTCCCCTCGGGAGCCGTTAAAAAGTTACAAGCCCGTAGTGATGGTCCCTTCCAAATATTACGGAAGATTGGTTCCAATGTTTATGTTGTGGACTTACCTCCCGAATATGGGATTAGCTCTACCTTTAATGTGACAGACCTAGTGGCCTATAAGGAGCCCACAGCGATTCCTAGTGACCCTTTTGAGCCTTCTCCTCCCATTGAGAGTGAGCCCACCCCTGTGCGTCCTACAGCCTCGAGAGCACCGCGCGAGTAAATTGAGAGGATACTGGATGAGCAGGTGACAGCTACACAGAGCAGGATGTACCAGCGCTACCTTGTCCGCTGACGGGACCGTCCACCATCTGATGATTCCTAGATCAGCCGGGAAGATCTCCAGCGTCTCGATCCAGACCTGCTGGAGCACTCCTAGAGCGGTGTCCTACCTTACTCGACGGAGTTGAGTTCCAGCCGTCCCGGGACGGTTGGTGGGGACACCACCGGACCAGTCACACGCAGCTGACGCCGCACCGCCTCGACCCCACCGAGCTTGTGGCTCGGAGACTCGGCTTCCTGAAGACTCGGCGTCCTGAGTACGTATTTGTGTGTATTTAGTATGTATTTTATTTGTGTATTGTGTGTATTGCTACACGTATTATTTACTTTTGTTTTATTAGGCCAAATATTCTATTATTTTATATTTTATTTGGCTAAGTCAAAAGTTGGTTGGTGTAGTTTATTTTATTAGGTTAGGACATGGAAGTCATTAGTTCAAATGACTAAGGGCATGAATGTCCTAGTGGGATATGGCCTTTCCTATATAAAGGGGGCTAGGGTGTAAGGTTTTCATATGATAGAAAGAATCAAAAGATTGAAACTCACGTAAGAGCTCTTCCCCTCTTGCCACCCCTTCCCTCCTTCTCACTTGTGAGAATAGAGTGATTGCCCGGTGTGAGACCGTCCGGTGTGAGACTGAGCTGCGCGAGGCAGTGGTTATCCCGTCCCGTTCGCCCCTTCGGAGTGCCGTCGATCCTTTCTACGACGCCGCCGCGTCACTACCATATGGTGAGGTTGACGCACCTTCAGAGCAGGTTCAGAGATAAGGGGGATCTTGCTGCACTAGACTGCAGGGGTCTCACCAAACTCCAACAGGATGAATGAACAGGCTGGTTGTATGAGTGAAGAAGATGCTAGAGTGAGTGTTGGAGAAAACAACTACAAATGCATAAGGTAGTGCGGATAAAACAGTCCAAGTATAAATCCTTTATGCTGCCCATCCTGTGAATGGGGGAAAGAAGAAATGGATCAATCACACAAGGCACATCCCATTGCACAAGGAATTTTTAAGGTGGTTCGGTTGTAAACCCGCAACCTACGTCCACCCCTCACCAAATCTGGCGAGACTTTCTCCACACGAGGATGAAGTCCTCAACCCACACACACACACACACACACACACGGGGACAAGCCCCACAACATACACAGACACGCGCGCACACACACGGGGACAAGCCCCACAACACACACACACACACACACACACACACACACACACACACACACACACACACACACACACACACACACACACACACACACGCACACACACAAGGATGAGATCCACAACACACACACACACACACACACACACACACACACACATACACGTGCACAGAAAACAACAAGCTACAAGTGTAGCACCCACACTTCCGGTCTCTCACAAGAGCATCAGACACACACGGTTTACAGAATGTAAATACATAAGTAAAAATAGAACGATCAACATAATGAGAAGGCAACAGTGACTTCAGATAGAAGTCTTGAAGCTCTAACAGGCTCAGGCAGGCTGCAAGGAGGGGCTGCACTCCTTTCAGCTTCTTCTTCTTCCTTTCTCACAACTGGTTTTACTCGAAGTAGGGCTAGGCTGCTCTCCACACTCCTTTCTTTTCTTTCTCACAGGTTTCTACTTGACTGCTCAAGGGCGTGGCTCTCTTCTAAGGCAGCAGCATCAACTTCAGCAGAAGCTTCAGGTATTTATAGAAGAGCCAGTGGAAATTTTCCCTCCAAGAAAATCTGTAGAGGATTTATTCAAATTTGAAATGTTCTTCTAGAATTCTGATCTTCTTTTAGCAGGTCTTGAGTAAATCCACCAGGCAGAAGGAAGCAGTTGGAAAGTCTATTTTCCCTCCAAAGATCTTTCTTTTTGGCTGAGGTAGATATTCTGCAGGAGGTTGACTGTGAGCTGGCATGGCTTCTCAGCTCAGTCCTAGGATAGGACGGTGGCAGGCAGAGAGTGGACCTTCTTTGAAATCTTGTGGCAGAGGAAATAGCTTTGTCTAGTGTATAGAGAGATGCAATCCACCTGGCTAGTCCTTTCTTAGGACAGAAGGGACAGTCTTCTGGCAGAGAAGACCTTTGCAGATTTGGTCCCTGACATGACTTCTTCAAAAAGGATGCTATGCAATGTTATAAAGAGATGGCAAGATCTCTGACCTGGGAACCTTCCTCCAGATCTCAAAAGATGTATTTTTGGAGGTTTACGCCTGAGTTTTTTATCCTCTGGATGAGCTTCGAAAACTATGCAGGTCTAATAGATAAAGGCTCGAAGTCTTCTGGTGCATCGACGCAGCAGGCCATCGCGTCGATGTAGCTTCACAGTTTCTTTGAGTTGCTGGCGAGCTGGATCTCCATGGGTCGATGCATCTTCATAGGTGTGTCGAGGCATCCTCTGTGAAAGCCGTTTACAACGGCTTCTGGAAGGCCATTGCGTCGATGCCCTGAGAGCATAGGGTCGACGCATCTGTGGAAGACGCATTTTAATCGACTTCTGGAAGCCCACTGCGTTGACGCCCTGAGAAGGAAAGGGTCGACGCATCCTGGCGTGGCAGAACGCCAGTTGAACGGGGTCGACTCTGAGGGTCGACTCCTTTGCTTCCTATGTTGGTTGCGTTGACGCACTTGGACCACTGGGTCGACGCAACCATCTGTAACTTGCAGTTCTCAGCTAAATTTCAGCAATTAAGGGACTCTTGAAAATTTAAACTTCTTCTGCCAACCCTTTGCAACTAAATTCCATCAGATACATAGCTCCTTATCCTTGAAGTTTTTCCCAATCATTTTCTACTTCATATCAATATGGGGAGAGCCCTTTGTTCCTTGATTGAACACTTCCAAGGCTCCTAACTGCATTGCCCTATCTGCTGCTATTTTAAGCTTGAGCTTGCTGATCTTTGATGTTGCTTGCTTTGTGCTTCCCAAGCTAACTTGGTTGAGTGCCATGATCTTTCAATATCACTTTGTAATCTCCCTTTAATCTTGAGATGTTTACACAAGAGAATTATTTCATGATGAACATAGCATGGAGGCAAAAGAGACATTATCATGCACATTAAAGCATAGTTGAATCATTCCAATAGTATTATAATGAATCATACTTAGTCACCATCAAAACATCATTTATCCAACACATAAGGTGTTCGAGAAAATTTCTGACACGCAACTAGGTGCTATACGTACTGGCTAATGGCCCTTGGAGCCTAATTTTGGCTAAGGGATGAAGTCCTTTAGTGTTAACTTGCTGGAAAGAGACGTTCTGAGGGTGATTCCCGGCCTCGTTACTGGGTGCCGCATGGCACGACATATTGTTGGGAGCTTCTGGGATGGCCTGGGTGACTAAGTGTATGCAGGCCAATGCCGCATGCTGAGTGGTCGGGGGTGATCCCCACTGGTTGTAGGTATTGCCATAGGTCACGGCAAGCCGGTCAGGGCCCTTCGTTGGACCTAAAATGCCATAGAAGTGCCAAACAAATAATACCTGGAAGGTGTTCGGGAAAATTCTCAGACCTTTATGTTGTGCTTTTTCTGGCAAAAAAAGTCTGGGTACAATAGGTACCAAACCCGGATAGGAGAGAGGTAACCCAGAGTTAACTTTGGGCTAATAAACCCACCTTGGGAGGTGGGTTTACTTAACCCACTAGTACCCTTCCCCATTTGTCCCAGTACGGCACCCTCTTCTTCTCCTTCCTCGCTCTTCCCCATTCTCCTTCCTCCTAGTAGCAGCAACAGTGGTGATAGCAGCAGTAGTGGTGGTAGTGGCGACAGTGACAGCACCGACGGTAGTGGTAGCAGTAGCAACACCCCTGCGATAATTACGGTTAATTCCCAAATCCATTGTTCACGTAATAGTAACCGATGGGTAGTTTTGATATTTTTGTGTAAAAGTAAGTGGGTTAACCCAATTCTTTTGGCAAATCACAACCCCCAACCACCTAGTTAAACCAATGAGTTAACCCCCCTAATTTCAAACTAAAAGTAGGCTAACTATGGGACAATTTAGCTAGGTTAAGTTACTCTAGAGTTAGCTAACTCCTTACCAAAATTGTGCGGGTAAACCAGAGTTAACCCCCTTTTGACACGTTACCCACCAAAGCGATTTTTCTCTTTATCCAAGATAGACAGTGTCATGGGAGATAACCTAGTTAACTCTGTGTTACTATCAAAGAGGTGCTAAAGTGATTAAGGCTAGCTTTGGTATGGAGTTAGACTAATGGTGGGCTAACTTAACCCGATTAAAGTAGTCCGGAGTTAACTTATTTTTGATTTGATAGGAGGGGAGTTAATACAAGAGTAAGGAGGTGGGCTAATCTTTTTTTAATCTAGTGTGATTTGATAAATAGTAGGTTTGCCCGATAATAATGACAAGTAAAACATTATATTTATATATATTTTTAATTTTTTAATATATCCCTCATTCTCTCTCTATCTCTCTCCTCTCCCCTCTCCCCTCTCTCTCACGTCACTCTCTCTCTTTCACACACATTAATTACTAGTTAAGTTACTATTCATCTTTAATTTTTTATTTTATTTTAAATTTAAATTATTATTAATATATGATACAAATTGAATATATCATAAAAATAAAAATATTTTTGATATAAAACATAATTAATCTCACTAATTAAAATTAAAAACACAGATATTCATATTTTTAAAAGGTATTTTATTTTATTTTTAAAATATTTTTATTATATTATATAAAATTAAATATACAATAAAAATATTTTTTGATAACTAACATCAATAATCTCACTAATTAAAATTAAAAATTCAAAAATGACATTAATTATGGGTTTAAATTACTGTTCATCTTACACCAATTTTATTTTTCTAAATTTATAAATATTTTTATTATATTCTATAAATTGAATATGTCATAAAAATATTTTTTATGAATAACATCAATAATCTCACTAATTAAAATTTAAAAGTTAAAAATGGCATTAATTACGAGTTTAGGTTACTATTTACCTTAAATTAATTTTATTTTAATTTAATTTTAAATATTTTTACTATATTCTATAAATTGAATATACCATGGAAATATTTGTTTTTGATGAATAACGTCGATAATCTCACTAATTGAATTGTAAAAATCAAAAACGACATTATTATGGGTTTAAGTGATTGGTCATCTTAAAAATAATTTATTTTATTTTTATATTTAAATATTTTTTTCTATATTCTATAAATTAAATATATTATGAAAATATATTTTTGATAAAACATTATTAATGTCACTAATTAAAATTTACAAGTCACAAATATTTTTAAAAATTACTATTTACCTTAATATTTTTATTTTTTAACTCATAAAAATATTTTTAATAGATTCTATACGAGAAATATACCATTATAGTAATACAATCTTTGATAAAAATTATCATTAATATTACTAACTAAAAATTTAAATAGGATACAAGTTATAACAATTTGCTGTTAAATATAATTTAATAAAGAAATAGGATAGGGCGCGAGAGAGCACGGGAGAGATAGTGCAAGAGAGAGAGAGGAGAGAGAGTGTGTGAGAGAGAGAGAGAGAAAGAGCGCATACGAGAGAGAGAGAGAGAATCGCGCATTTAATGAGGGTATTTAACGAGGGCAATTAATGTGAGTTAACTTCATTAAACTTATCTCCACCGGTGGATTTCGTAATTCGAGAATAACCGTGATTAACTTAAAACTAAATCCGATTAACCTAAATCTTTAATCAAAGTATAAAAATAATTAACCTTGAGTTAAATTAGGACTAACCCAACATCAAAGAGGGGCTAAATGATCAGGAAATTACCTTTTAATTGCATTTTGTTGCGTCCAAATAATGCCAGCTTCGTGAATATCGAATGTCTTTGACATGTTCAAAGGGCACATTTGTCTCTTATCACTCCGGTTAATTAACTGATCAAATAAGACGAAAGTAAAATTTGGTGTAAGTATTTAAATCAAAACTTATTAAAATAAATATATAATAAACATTATTCACAAAAAGATAAAGTAACCAAATTACATGCATTTAACCTCGATTTATTCAATCAATAAATAAATACTAAATTACTTTTTCATGAACCCAATCGAGCATTGGACACTAGGGTTATAGAAACTAGGGAACAATCATGACTGAGTGACTTGTTTGAATCTTAAAAATTATTAATGTATTTTTAGTTTTTAACCTCTAAAAAACTTCAAAATTTGGAAGAAGTCTCCCTCATCCACCTATTTAGTTAAAACCTTTCAAAATCTTCTAAACCTTGGTAAAAAACTCCTGGCCAAAAATTAGAATATATCGTCTATTTTTTTGACAATATTCCATCCCTCACTCACTCTAACTTTTCCCCCCATTTTTACTCTCCTTCTGATCATGGTGTTGTCCTCGCCCTTGGCGGCGGCACTTGTCGCCATGACCAGGAGGAAGAGTTTCTCCCTCTCCTCCTCCAGTGTCTACTCCATCTGTCGCGGCCTGGCCCTAACCAAGTTAGATGCATCTACCCTCAAAAAGCTCTCCTCCTAGACCAAGAAGGTTCACCTCGTATCTCCCCTCCTAGAGCCCCCTTCCACTGTCGGCAGCACCTCTTTGAGGTTCCTCACACATGAGGAGGCCCGGCCCGCCCTTGTCGTCTTCCTCAACAAGCTCATCCTCGCGGACTTCATTGGGGCCCGCTCGCATCCCCACCTCATCGAAGAGGCCTTGGCTTGGGCGGAGACCTAGAGACCCTCGATTTCAGGTCATCGTTGGGGTTCCTATCATCGCTCTGCCAACTGAGCGGGAAGAAGCTTGAGGATGTCGGCATCACGGCCGATGAGATATACATTGTGGATGGCTGCTTGCCCTAGTGCTGTCGCAATCTTGGATTGCACTTCGTTTGTTGTCTCCACAGTTTTGGACGTTGTGACAATGCTATCCTGTGAGGCTTCCAGTGAGGAAGTAGCGGCATTCGACTTGGCCAGTTTTGGTCAAGGATGAGTCTAATGTCATTGTGGACATGAAAGTCTTGCTCTTCGGGTCGAAGCTGACTGGCCAGGTCAATTGAGAAGAGTTTAGGGGTATCCCAACCGTCCATGGCAGATTAAGGGGTGATGTCGGCGTGGGGTCAACGACTTTTAGGATGACGGAGGCAAAGGCGAGCCGGTATGAAGAGCATACGGAGTGGGTACTATGGCTCAAGAGGGTTGCGATGGTGCTCCCAACCGTATTGGTGTCGGACAGAATGACGAGTGGCTGCTTAGGTGGCAGTGACGGCGCGCACGAGTTGGGCTTCTGGGGGGTGGTCTCTCTCTCTCTCTCTGTGTGTGTGTGTGTGTGTGTATGTGTGTCTGTGCACACCGGGGTACCAACCTCGGAGGGGAGGACCCCTTCCCCCTTCGGTGCCCTTCGCTGCTCTCTCTCTCTCTCCCTCGTCCCATCTTCTCTCTCTCTCTCTCTAGACACCCACTTAACACAAGGGCATTATGGTCTTTTCCACTTTCCAAGTCAGAGTAGATAATGGTTAGTTAGTCTAACCAGACCTTACCTTATATAGAGACGGCATGACCTTTTTTTATAATGTAAAAGATTTTGGTGATTTTTAGCTAAATAGATGAATTAGGGAGTTTTTTTAATTTTTAAAAAAATTAAGGACTAAAACTAAAAATTATTAATTATTAATTATTAAATATGAAATTCCCAATTTTTAACTATACACTATAACATGTCCTTATTTTGGTAGCACAAGATAGGATGTATAATAATGACGGTTAAATCTGGAAGTCAACATGTCACATGTTAGAAGTCAACATGTCACATGTTTAAGGTGACGTTTGGTTCGGATGTATACGGTGAAATTTTTTGAAAAATCTCTTCACATTATAATTTGTCGTGATGACAAAGATTTTTGAGCATGATAACTTCTCCATGCACAGTGCACTTCTCCCGTCCTCCAGCCTTCAATTTGGGCCTGATAACTTACAATAAATATTAGTGTGATTAAAAGTGTCGGTGAGATTTACATAATATTAAATGATCAGTCGGGAGTTTAAATGGATCAGTTTAAATAGTTGATGGATTTAAAATAAATATTTAATTATTAAATAATTTCAAAATCCACTCACAAGTTTCTCGCACGAGATTCTTGAGATTTTAAGATGTCCTTCTAGATATGTCTCTCTCTTTTTTAATAAAAAAATTTGTGGAGCACAGAGTCGTGTGATATTTAGTTGAGATTTAAATTGTGAAGGGGTTATAATCTCCCGTCCATCCTAACCAAACGGTGACTTATAGAGTGGATACTTTTATGACATTTCCTGATTGTACTAGACTTTGGGTCAAAAAACGGTAAATAGCCCTCCATGGGGGTCTTACATTGTAGGATTATTGTCATTGTTACTCCTGCGGATCAGCGAAGCCTCCCCCGTAAATGTCAGTTTGGAACCGACGACTCCCATTTGGCGGCCAGGTCGACGAAGTTGGAACTTTCGGTGGGGGACGGTCAGGAAAGGGAGGTGACCACTTGCTGTAAAGTTGCTCTTCGAGTGGGACACAACCCTAATAAAGGTGTTATAAGTCATTCTGAGTTATTTTATTATTATATTTATTCTATATGCGAAAGAATAAATACGAGAATATTCTTATTCTTTGTTCGATAAAAAATGAGAATATAAATGAGAATAGACATTAAAAAATTATCATATTATCTTTCTTATCCTGGGTTAAGGTTAAGACACATGATGTTATTCTTTATTTAGATGGGATTAGAAAATTTATAATGTAATTTATTTTAGCGACAAATGTTACTTAATTAAACTTTACATTCATGATTACGACTAATAAAGATCTTAATACATATTTTAAGAGATAAATTTTATTAATATTATTAAACATATTATAAAATTAAGTTTCTTAATAATCTAAAATAATTAAAAATAAAGATATTATTTCAGATATTATCTTTTTAAAAATAGTTAATAATCATGATATTAATTATTAATAATTATTTTATTCATAATTATGAGTAATTAAATAGTATAACATGTTTATGTAATATAACGATCATTAATAATAATGTTGAATTTAATATTAATACCGTATCATGAGTACTTCAAACTCTACTTTAATTATACTTAATTGGTGATAATGGAACTTCTAATTATATTTTTTAATTATAATTGTCAATTAGTAATAATGAGACTTTTAATAAATCTAATATTTTTATATTAAATTTAATTAGTAATATTACATTAAATTTAATTCATCGTCACGTACATCAATAACAAAAAATCTATTCTAATCTTTCTTTCCTTTTCTTTCTTTCCTTTTTCTTTTGTTATTTGCCTTCTTTTGTCTCCCAATTTTATTTGTTTTTGAAAAAGACACAATAATCAACAAAGATTTTTACAAAAGAGATATGATAACAAGTTTGTACATGATATTTGCAACTGACCCTTTCAACTTGGCCTCTCATATGATAGGACAATGCTGTGGGGGGTCAAACATCACAATGATGTGCTCATGGAAGCAGGCCCATTTGACAACGTGCAGTCGGAGCTTCTCTTTAAAAAGGACGCATCAACCTTTTGACATTCCCCCTATATATATATTTCAATGGGGACAACTGTTAGATGCCACCCCCACATGCTTATCCATAGTTGCCAAATGCTAGCCCTACAGTAAAATCACACTTGCTACTTCCACTATATTAGCGTCTGTGTTTGTCTAGCTTTCTTGCTGGCTGAATCTTTTGGCAAGCAGAAATGAAGACTAGATAACGATAACAATTAAAAAAAGTTTACAAAAAGATATACTTTTACAAAAGAGAGTTTCATGTGTACGTGTCCTCACAAATGATAGTCATAAAAAAATTCATATCACTTTTTATTACATAATTTCAATTGATCAAATTTTTTCAATAAAGTTTCACGTAACTTCACCGTTCGATCGGCTGAAAATTTCTCCATCTCGATTATTGTTCTTAAATCTTCCACCAGTGCATGTTCTTCAATATGTCCTCCTGTTGTAGATATGTTAGAGATTTCTACTGTCCGCTGGTTTGAACTATTTTCCTGAAAAATGTGTATGATATAATCACAAATTATAATATTAAGTGCAAAGTATATGAACTTGATAAGAGTAAGGAAATGAGGCTCAAAACAACATGAGATAATATAATCACACAGATCATGTTCCATCATATTAGTTGGGGTTGTCGTTAGGCCATCCACCCAATCATTATTGCCTCATGTATATCTGATAAGACTTTGAGAGCACTGAACAATGGGAAGGAGCAGTTCACACACAATAATGTGTCTCCATTGAACCCTCGTGCCCCCCGACACACACAATCTGTCTCCCCTGCACACACACACACACACACACACACACACACACACACACACACACACACACACACACACACACACACACACACACACACACACACACACACACACACACACACACACACACACACACACACACGGACTCTACCAAGGTAGCAGAATATTGACTGGGAACAGAAACAGTCCCCCCCTCCTGCATTGGCCAAGGCCTCAGACAGCTAGGAATAAACTGAGAAATGCCATTCCCGGATGTTTTGCAGCTCATGATGATAGTGGATAGATGCTTGAATTCATCTGTGAAGATTCTATTATTTCTTTTTCCAGATGGCCCATAATAGCTGGAAAACACATCATCCATATTTCCTTTTATTCAGTCCCTAGGTAAATGTTTCTCCATCTCATAATGAGTTCTTGAACATTATCTCCACAATTTCAGTGGAGCCCTATTGTCTTGAAAAGTCGACACCATATTGCTGTAATGATTCCAAATTTCAGGAATATATGATCCATATAGTTTCCTTGAAGTTTCCACAGAATATACAGTTGTGCCTAACATCTGGCCTGAACTTCTTCACTCTATCACTTGTCAAAATTTTGTTCCATGCTATTTTCCACTGATTTTTTTTCCATGTTGATAGGTAATTTCATGTTTCAGATCTTGTGCCAGACTACTTTCTACCCTCCTTGCCCCAACATTTTTACAGCTGATTTAACTAAGAATGTACCTGACTTTTCCTATCTCTATACCCTTGTGTCTTGTTTTCCTTGGGTTATATTCATATTATCTAACAGATGTGAGAGCTTCAGAAATTCATCAAATTCCTTATCCATGAGATTACAACGAAAACTCAAGACTCCAATGAGAGTTATCTTCTGGTTCTGACCAGACTGAGCTGATACTTATCCCCGTTGTTACTGCTATCCCATATCAAGATGAGGGACTTGTTCCTGCAGAGGCATTTTTCTCCAAATTTGTTTACAACGCAGTTTACAATCACACACACACATACACACCCCTGAACACACAATCTATCTTCACTGAACCACACACACACACACACACACACACACACACACACACACACACACACACACACACACACACACAATCTGTCTCCCCTGAACACACACACACACACACACAATCTGTCTCCCCTGAACACACACACACACACACAATCTGTCTCCCCTGAACACACACACACACACACACACAATCTGTCTCCCCTGAACACACACACACACACACCCCTGAACACCCTTAAACACACACACATCCCTGTGCAGGCGGCAGCCCAGACAGCAGGTGGCTGGGGGGGGAGTCGACTCTCCCCCAGTCCATAGGCTATTTTTGGATATTCATGTCCTATGCATCCTAAAAATAATAGGGATCAATCATCATAAGACAATAGCCACATGAAACATCTGAAATTATATATACACATTATTACAAGGGAATAGAATTAGATCTTCTTTGGATACAAAAAGTAATGTTTGAATGTAATGAAGCAAGCAACTCATGCAGTCACAGCACACACTCGGCTGTAGTAAAACAAGAAACTCGTGCATTCACAGCACACACTCGGCTGTACTAAAATAAGAAACTCATGCATTCACAGCACACACTCGACTGTATTAAAAAATTAAACTCGTGCATTCATAGCACACACTCGGCTGTATTAAAATACAAAACTCATGCATTCACAGCACACACTCGGCTGTATTAAAAAATTAAACTCGTGCATTCACAGCACACACTCGGCTGTATTAAAACACTAAACTCGTGCATTCACAGCACACACTCGGCTGTATTAAAACTAAAAACTCATGCATTCTCAGCACATTCACATTCACCGCAATTTATTAAAAGAAAGGGTAGAGGATATATACCGTTGACATTTCTTCCACCCACTTGAAGAACCCACAACATGATGTTGTCTTGTCAGCCTGCACATACATAAAAGGTATTCAAACAATGTACAGTTGGCAGGGAAGGCATATACAATAACACTAATAAAATGTTGTTCACACACATACCTTAGATTCTGGGTATACATAAAACATTTTCCCTTTATTCTTACTAGTATTTGAGGTACGCCTTCTACACGGGCCTTTGCCACAATGACATATTAATAATTCATCCACCCACATGAAGAATCGACATGGCTTATCATTCCCAAGCTGTGAGCATGTATATAAGATAAAATGACATAGTATAACAAAAACACACATGCATATATGTTGCTAAGTAAGAATAACATACCCCAAGTGGGCAGCAATAATAGGGACGTTGTGGATTACTACTGCTATGAGATATCTTGATAAGACATTCTCCATTGCCACATTCACATTGAATACGAAAGTATTTACCATCACCCATATATTTTGAATCCATTGTCACGATACCTTGAAACATAATTATGCACACTGAATATATAGTCATTTATAATTGGTGATGCTATTAGGCTCAGATGGATATCATTGATTTGTTTAGATTCCTTGAAGTACAAATGCTGCATTCACATTCTATATCACCTGCAGTAAATCCCATCATAAGAAGGGGTAGACTTTAGGCCGCCAAACCTACTATATGTGTAAAGTACAAGCAGAGATATGAAATGAGATGTCCCCACAGTACTCCTCATCACATGTATGCTCCTTCCCATCATCATTGCTGATGCGGGACGGACACGGGAGGCGACTCTACGTGGGGTGGACCTCAGACTCTAGATGTGGATGCGACCAGCAACACACACCAGGGAGACACTAAGCCCGACACTACGAGCTCCTAGTGGCGAAACGTCGCTAACAGAAGTGGAAGCTCACTCGTCGTCCCAAGCGAGGGAAAGCGCGGACCGTGCGCGGTTAAGGAACTGGCGGAGGTCAAGGGTAGTCCGACTCAACTTCCGGACTTGGATCGAGTCGCGGGACGGGTCACTCTCACTCTCACAGCGGTGACATGGACACACGGGTTAGTACCTACACTCTCGGCAGCGGTCTAAGACCGTATACTAGCTAAGCAATGTAACGCCAAGGAGTTAAGACCTTTACCTCCATGCACCCGGCGTGGCGAAGACACCCCGGCTGACTTACGAGCCCCCGGTTAACATAACTCACAGCGGTACAAAGAGATTCGACCCACTCCACGCAGGGAGGTAAAAGGTCACATGTGGGCCCCGGGGATCACGCAAATCAGGTTGAGGGGCAGCATCTTGATGTCGTCTCGACGCGCCGAACTCCGCATTCTTGTGCTTTCCGGACGGCGAAATCAATGGGCCGTGGGGCCCACACGCTGTCCTGTCCTCCGGGTCTGGCGGGGTGGGTCCCACTGTAATGGGGACCCCTGGCAGCACGCTTCCCTGGACGGCGGTCAGCCGGCGACACTCACCGGAGGCCGGGTGCCCCGGTTCCCAAGTGGAGAGAGTGCTGTCCACGAGCTGATGTTGCTCTTTCAGCAGCGCGCGCTCCGGCGAAAATGGCCGCTGCGATCAGCCCTGTTGCCGGAATGCGACGAAACCAGCGCCATTGAAAAGAGGATTCGAAATAATTCAATCTAGGGTCAGTGGACTTTTCTGAACCTGTGCGGACCTGGGCTTTAACTATTTTTCAATTCTCTGCTCCACATCTCCCGAAATCTCAGATCAGCATATCAGTTTCCTATAAATGGCCGTTGACCACCTACGTACAGTTGGATTCAGACTTCGATCTCTTCTTAAAAGTTGTAGGTAATCAAACCACGGAACTGGGACTAGTTTTAGAATTTGATTTGGAGAAGGCGGCGATTTGTTATGATTTGTGGGGTGACTAGTGGTCGAATATGGGAACAGGTGGACAGAACTGTAGATGGGTCTGAGAACGATTTTTAGAAAATATGAGATGGGCGAATCAAAAATTGAGAAAAATGGTGGATGAAGGGGTGGATGGATGGAACCCCCAGTAAAATTGGTCGAACTAACAAAAATCAAAAAGTGGATCTAAGACATGAAACTCAGGACGGAGGTGAACCTGGACAGAACTCTGGCAGAATCGAAATGGAAGAGTGGACGAAAATCAAAATATAGGAAACGTGATCTGAATGCTGGCCTGATTTTTGTGGGTGGAGAGGAACATCCCAGGAACAACTCCTCCAAATTTGGTAGCCAAATGAGCTCGGGGAAGACCTGTGAATTTCGAACAAGCTGCTGTGATACTGCACAGGCAGAACTCCGTTGATGGCGATGGCGGTGCGGTGGCGGCTCGTGGCGGCGGCGGCGATCGTCGGAACCGATACACGAGGAGTCACACCTCAGAATGGAAGCCTTCACAGCATCCAAGGGGGGGAGGGAGGAGAGAGGAGGGGGCGCACCAGCCCTTGCTCTTGGAATTAGTTTGATTCAAATGGCATTAACTTATCAAAATGGGAAAATACAAGTATTTATGTGTTACATCTCACATCTATTATCCACCATTGGATCTAGGGGAAGGGGATGGAGGGCTGGGATGAGATGTGAACATCACACAAAAATTATATAAAAAAAACAAAGGGGGGGCGGCCTATTGACTATGGTGGCAAGGGGGGACAAGTTTGGTAGCCACCTTGGACTTTGAAGTCCACTTGTCTCCCATGTGCCTTTTACCATTCAAACTTCTAGATGCCTCCATTTGACATGTTGACTGACCCCACATGGGGCCCATGGGCTGAGGTGGATCAATGGGAGGGGTCTGGGGGTCCCGTGGGGCCCAAGGGTCCCATTTTGCAAATAAGCCCCTCGTACACTCATAATTACATACCGAATACAATGAAATAAACATAAATTACACACACATAAAGTCTAACTAAATATGATAAATGGGGAGGCTCAAGGTGGAGTCTCCAGGCTATCTCCGAGCCAGATGGACGCTGAGGTGGCTCGAGTCGTGCCCCGTGTGCGGTACCGGTGGCTCGGCGTGTCGCGCCGCTCAACTGCTCGGGTGTCCGCACCAATTCTCCCCGGGTGGGAGAAACTCGACCCTGTCGAGTAAGGGTCTGCATCGCTCATGTATCGCTCCAGAAGGTCCGGATCGATCCGCTGCAACTCGCCATGTGTGACCCATGTGTCCTCAGTAGCGGGCCGTCCTCTCCATCGCACTAGGTAGCGCGGGTAAGATCCACTCCTGGTAACTGTCACTTGCTCGTCCAGTATACGATCTATATGCTCACGCTGCCGTGAAAAAGGGGATGGAGGTGGAAGTGGACACTCAGGTGGGGGATCACTCTCAAGGGGAGGAGATGGCTCAAAAGGCTCACTAGGGATCACCGCTGGGTCCCTATATGCAACAAGATCCGATACATTGAAGGTAGAGATTATACCATATTCCTCGGGCAGGTCCACAACATACGCATTGGATCCAACGCGTTTCAACACTCTAAAGGGACCGGCTCCGCGAGCTTGCAACTTCTTAACGGTTCCAGAGGGAAACCGTTCAGGTCTTACTCTGATCATGACGTATTCGCCCTCGTGGAACTCTCGGTGGTGTCGGTGGGCATCGGCTAAATCCTTGTACCGTGCATTGCTGGCCTCAATGTGATGACGAATGTCGTCGTGCAAACTCCTAACATGCCTAGCAAACGACTCGGCCGACTCCGACACTCTAGCATGGATAGGCATGGGGACAAGGTCAACGGGTTTCCTAGGCCTACGACCTGTGACAATCTCAAATGGACTCATGCCGGTAGACCTATTCATCGAATCAATGTATGCAAACTCAGCCATGGATAAAATGAGATCCCAATCCCCAATGCGGTCCCTGACTAGACACCTCAAAAGATCTCCCAGACTCCTATTGACTATCTCGGTCTGGCCATCTGTCTGGGGGTGATATGCCGTAGAAAACTTGAGGTGAGTACCCATCATATGCCATAGTGTCTTCCAAAAATAGGAAGTGAATCTAACATCACGGTCAGACACTATAGTGCGAGGCAACCCGAACTTGCACACCACATGCGTAAGGAAAAGGCGGGCTACCCTAGAAGCATCCGACGTTTTTGAGCAAGGAATAAAGAGGGCCATCTTCGAGAAACGGTCAACCACCACATAGACCGAATCATGCTTCCTGGAGGTACGTGGCAATCCCAAAATAAAGTCCATGCTGACATCCTGCCACGGGGCATCAGGCACGGGGAGAGACGTATAAAGGCCCGAGCTTTACTTCTTCATCTTGGCCGTAGCACATGTACGGCACTGAGCCACGATGTTAGCAACATCGCGCTTCAAGCTCGGCCAATAAAATCGATGCTCTACTGCCTCGATAGTCTTGTTCCGACCAAAGTGGCCAGCTAGACCTCCCGCATGTAGTTCCCATACTAAGAAATCTCGAACCGAAGTTCAGGGAACACATAGCCTGCTACCTCGAAAGAGGTAACCCTCCTGAAGCACATACTCATCAAGGTCTCTCGAGGGTCCGGCCTGGAGGGTGGTAAAAATCTGACCGAAGTCAGGACAATCAACATAGGCCTCCTTCATCTTCTCTAACCCTATGACCTCGGCACTCATGGTGGTAAGCAAACATGCTCGCCGACTCAAGGCATCAGCCACCTTGTTTTCCACTCCAGCCTTATGTTTAAGCACAAAGGTGAACTGCTGGAGATACTCGACCCAACGACTGTGACGCGAGTTCAGCTTCTTTTGGGATTGGAGATACCTCAAAGCCTCGTGATCGGAGTATAGGACAAACTCCTGATGTAAAAGATAGTGCCTCCAATGCCTAAGAGCCTGAACAACTGCGTAGAATTCTTTATCATATGTGGAATATCGCAGCTTCGCGTCATTCAACTTCTCGCTGAAATATGCGATCGGGTGGGACTCCTGACTCAAAACTCCTCCAATTCCCACGCCCGACGCATCACAAGAGACCTCAAACACCTTCGAGAAATCAGGCAGTCGAAGGATAGGTGTCTGGGTCATGTGCTCCTTGATGTCCTTGAAGGTGGCAGATGCGGCCTTCGTCCATACAAATGTGCCCTTTCGGATACAATCCGTGATCGGGGCGGTGACGGAGCTAAATCCGCGGATGAAGCGACGATAGAACGTCGCAAGACCATGAAAGCTGCGGACATCATGAACGGTACGGGGTTCCGGCCACTCAACAATGGCCCAGACCTTCTCCGGATCGGCGGAGACCCCCGTACTAGACACAATGAAACCCAAGAAGGTAAGCTGAGGTGTCATGAAGGCACACTTCTGTGGGTTCGCAAACAGCTGCTCTCGCCGAAGAAGTAGACAGACCTGCCGAAGGTGGTCTAAGTGGTCCCCTGTGGTGCGGCTATAGATAAGGATATCATCAAAATACACCACTACAAAGACTCCAATGAAAGGTCGAAGGACCTGAGTCATGAGCCGCATGAAAGTGCTAGGGGCATTGGTCAACCCAAAAGGCATGACCAACCACTCATATAGACCGTCCTTGGTCTTAAATGTGGTCTTCCACTCATCACCTGGCCTAATCCTCACCTGATGGTAGCCACTCTTAAGATCGATCTTCGAAAAGATAGTGGCACCTGCCATCATGTCCAGCATGTCATCAAGGCGGGGAATAGGGAACCAGTACTTCACGGTGATTTTGTTGATGGCACGACTATCAATGCACATTCTCCACGTGCCATCCTTCTTCGGGGCGAGTAATGCGGGTACAACACATGGACTCATGCTGTCCCGAACAGACCCTCTCTGTACTAACTCATCGACCTGCCGTTTAAGCTCGGCATGCTCCGTGGGACTCATGCGATAATGAGGAAGGTTGGGCAAAGAAGAGCCCGGAACAAGGTCGATGGCATGCTGAATATCCCGCATAGGTGGGAGTCCCTCGGGAAGCTCATCGGGAAAGACATCAGCATACTCCTGCAGAATGGGAACAACCTCGGGTGGGAGCTCACCCTCGGAGTCCCGCTCCACCTCTCGGACCGTAATGGCAAACACCGGACAGCCCTGACTAAGCTCCTGCTCCATCTCCCGGGAGCTAATCATCATCAATCTCCTCGTCGAGGGCTCTCCTGGGCCAGAGGTAACGGTCATAGCCCGAGCTAGGGATGGGGTACTAGGCCCGGGAATGGAAGGCTTCGGAGTACTAGGGCCAGTAGGACCCCTGACTGATGGGCTCCTGGGCCGAACGGGTTGGAGGGTGACCCGCTGGCCAGCGTGGTCGAAGGTACAGGTGTTCGACCGGCCATGGAGCATGGCATCCCGGTCGAATAACCACGGCCTACCAAGAATGATACTGCCCACTTCCATGGAGAGAACATCACACCAGATCTCGTCACGGTAGGAGTGGAGCTGCAGCGGGACCAAGCACCGCAGCCTGACCGAAATGGAAGTGGTATCCACCCATGATACCTGATAGGGACAAGGATGGTCTACGGGTGTGAGACCAAGACGAGCGACAGCGTTCGTGGAGATTGCATTGATACAACTCCCGCTATCGATGACCACCTTGCAAATTTGCTTTCCCAGCCTACAGAACACATGAAGGATAGTAGTCCGACGCCAGTCATCACTGATCTGCGGCTGGGTGAGGATACACCTGACGACCCCCACGTGGGTATCGTCCGAATGCTGGGCATCCTGGGCCTCACCTCCCATCTCATAGTACTCGTCAGCTAGCTTTTCATCTGCCTCATAGCTGACTAACTCGAGGCCCGTAGGGGTGGTATCCTCGGCCTGTGTGTCCCCAATGTGAAGAGATGGGCGGGTGGGACACTGGTTGGCGAAATGGCCAAACCCATTGCAGCGATAACACTGCTGCCGTGATCCACTAGGCTCCCCAATCATAGGTCCTTTACCTTTATCCTCCCGACGGATAGGAGGTGTAGGCAACAAAGAACGTGCAGGAGGTGCGGGTGCCGGTGGACGGGCTGTGGGTGGGGCCGTAAGATGCTGGGGACGAGGAAGGTCCCTCGGGGGTGGAGGACGAGGCCTAGGAGCAAACGGCTCGGGGCGAGCGGGCTCCTGAGGTCGAGTCATGGGGGCCCTCGGATACGTGCCAGATGAGCCACAGGGCTCGACACTACGAAGGGGAAAGGAGCCCAACCGATGGGGTGACTCGAACTCGGCCTCGAACTGCTCCAATTCGAGAGCGATCTGATATGCCTGCTCCAAAGTGGTTGCATTGCGGCGAAAAAGTTCATATTGATAATTGGGCCGCAAACCTCTTCGAAAGCGGGATATAGTCATGGTGCTCTCCTCCGTGACCCCACACCGTAAGTAATACTCATCGAACTCGGCGGTGTACTCGGTCACGGATCGGTTCCCTTGGGAGATGCTTTGCCACTTGTCTATAAGACGTTGGCGATATGAGGCGGGAAGGTATTTCTCCCTCAATTTGATTTTCATATCATCCCAAGTACCGATTTGGGGTTGACGTTGCTGGTTGAGCAGGCTCTCCACATTGATCCAATAAGTTTGGGCCTGCCCTTGCAGCTTCATCTTTGCGTATCGGACTCTTCGGTGGTCCGTCATCTCAAACCACTCGAAGTACCGGTCCATGCCGGCCTCCCAATCTAAATACACCCTAGGGTCCAAGGACCCGCTAAAAGTGGGAGGGTCCGCACGCACACCCCTAAGAATGCGGTCATCATCCTCGTCATCACGATTCCGTCGTTGATGACGACGACCGTTACCCCCCTGATCATTGTCGGAAGCATAATCATCCACTATAGGCGCCTGTTGCCTCCCGACATCCTCCACCTGAGCCCTTGGCACGGCGGGTTGCTGCACCGGCTCTTGTTGGCCGTTCGTTGGCGCGGGTTGCGCCGCTACTGGGCCTCTCTCTAGGATGGCAATTCTCCCAACTAGACCCTGGATGGACTGATCCGAAGACTCGGCCCGATCCTCGAGGGCTTTCATCCGCCCTTCTAGACGCGTTCCTATGCCATCCATACGCGTACTAAGACCATCCATACGCGTGTCAAGACGTTCCATAATGGCTCGGAACATCTCGGCCGTCGAGGACTCATCGGAGCTACGGGCCCGGGAATCCGCCATAGGTGGTGGTGGCGAGTATTGGGTACCTCGACGGGTGGGCATGCAACTGACACACGACCTAGAAGACACCGACTAATGCAAACACTCACTAAATGATGCACTTAGACCTAAACCAATATCCGGTACGTGGCGGAGTTAATCGATCCGAAGATCACTCCCGCAAGTGTGCGGCCTTCCCGATAGGCGTAGCCTAACGTTCGGACAACACCTTTTAATATACCGGGTAAAGGGTGCAAATGTAATTTAAAACACACTTTTTTTTATTTTGAAAATAATGATGATCCTAGACTCGACTTAGACCATGATGCATGCAAGACATATGCAAAGACTACCCTAGACTCGACTCGCTCTGATACCAAACTGATGAGGGACGGACACGGGAGGCGACTCTACGTGGGGTGGACCTCAGACTCTAAATGTGGACGCGACCAGCAACACACACCAGGGAGACACTAAGCCCGACACTACGAGCTCCTAGTGGCGAAACGTCGCTAACAGAAGTGGAAGCTCACTCGTCGTCCCAAGCGAGGGAAAGCGCGGACCGTGCGCGGTTAAGGAACTGGCGGAGGTCAAGGGTAGTCCGACTCAACTTCCGGACTCGGATCGAGTCGCGGGACAGGTCACTCTCACTCTCATAGCGGTGACATGGACACACGGGCTAGTACCTACACTCTCGGCAGCAGCCTAAGACCGTATACTAGCTAAGCAATGTAACGCCAAGGAGTTAAGACCTTTACCTCTACGCACCCGGCGAGGCGAAGACACCCCGGCTGACTTACGGGCCCCCGGTTAACATAACTCACAGCGGTACAAAGAGATTCGACCCACTCCACGCAGGGAGGTAAAAGGTCACATGTGGGCCCCGAGGATCACGCAAATCAGGTTGACGGGCAGCATCTTGATGTCGTCTCGACGCGCCGAACTCCGCGTTCTCGTGCTTTCCGGCGGTGAAATCAATGGGCCGTGGGGCCCACACGCTGTCCTGCCCTCCGGGTCTGGCGGGGTGGGTCCCACTATAATGGGGACCCTTGGCAGCATGCTTCCCTAGAAGGCGGTCAGCCGGCGACACTCACCGGAGGCCGGGTGCCCCGGTTCCCAAGTGGAGAGAGTGATGTCCACGAGTTGATGTTGCTGTTTCAACAGCGCGCGCTCCGGCAAAAACGGCCGCTGCGATCAGCACCGTCGCCGGAATGCGACGAAACCAGCGCCGTTGAAAAGAGGATTCGAAATACTTCAATCTAGGGTCAGTGGAATCTTCTGAACCTGCGCGGACCTAGGCTTTAACTATTTTTCAATTCTCTGCTCCACAGCTCCCGAAATCTCAGATCAGCATATCAGTTTCCTATAAATGGCCGTTGACCACCTACTACAGTTGGATTCAGACTTCGATCTCTTCTTAAAAGTTTTAGGCAATCAAACCACGGAACTGGGACTAGTTTTAGAATTTGATTTGGAGAAGGCGGCGATTTGTTATGATTTGTGGGGTGACTAGTGGTCGGATATGGGAACAGGTGGACAAAACTGTAGATGGGTCTGAGAACGATTTTTAGAAACTATGAGATGGGCGAATCAAAAATTGAGAAAAATTGTGGATGAAGGGATGGATGGATGGAACCCCCAGTGAAATTGGGCGAACTAAAAAAAATCAAAAAGTGGATCTAAGACATGAAACTCAGGACAGAGGTGAACCTGGACAGAACTCTGGCAGAATCGAAATGGAAGAGTGGACGAAAATCAAAATATATGAAACGTGATCTGAATGCTGGCCTGATTTTTGTGGGTGGAGAGGAACATCCCAGGAACAACTCCTCCAAATTTGGTAGCCAAATGAGCTCGGGGAAGACCTGTGAATTTCGAACAAGCTGCTGTGGTACTGCGCAGGCAGAACTCCGTTGATGGCGATGGCGGTGCGGTGGCGGCTCGTGGCGGCGGCGGCGATCGTCGGAACCGATACACGAGGAGTCACACCTCAGAATGGAAGCCTTCACAGCATCCAAGGGGGGGGAGGGAGGAGAGAGGAGGGGGCGCACCAGCCCTTGCTCTTGGAATTAATTTGATTCAAATGGCATTAATTTATCAAAATGGGAAAATACAAGTATTTATGTGTTACATCTCACATCTATTATCCACCATTGGATCTAGGGGAAGGGGATGGAGGGCTGGGATGAGATGTGAATATCACACAAAAATTATATAAAAAAAATAAAGGGGGGGGGGGGCGGCCTATTGACTATGGTGGCAAGGGGGGACAAGTTTGGTAGCCACCTTGGACTTTGAAGTCCACTTGTCTCCCATGTGCCTTTTACCATTCAAACTTCTAGATGTCTCCATTTGACATGTTGACTGACCCCACATGGGGCCCATGGGCTGAGGTGGATCAATGGGAGGGGCCTGGGGGTCCCGTGGGGCCCAGGGGTCCCATTTTGCAAATGAGCCCCTCGTACACTCATAATTACATACCGAATACAATGAAATAAACACAAATTACACACACATAAAGTCTAACTAAATATGATAAATGGGGAGGCTCAAGGTGGAGTCTCCAGGCTGTCTCCGAGCCAGATGGACGCTGAGGTGGCTCGAGTCGTGCCCCGTGTGCGGTACCGGTGGCTCGGCGTGTCGCGCCGCTCAACTGCTCGGGTGTCCGCACCAATTGCCTATCATATTAGGGACAATGCTGATCAACTTGTAACATACACCAACCAGTTAAGAATAGATAAAAAGGCAAATATGTTGGTACATATAAAAGAGCAATCGTGATATGTGTAGTGTAGCAGCCCGAAGCCCATTTAAAGTGGCAGTTGAGCCACGATGCTCCAAAAAATTATGTGAGTGAGTGTTCAAAGTGTCACTATCAAAAAGCGTCAACAATATAGTTTAGAGTGTATCCCAACATTTGCTGCAGAGGATCAGAAGTCATATCTAAGAAACTATCAAGGAAATTAAGTTACAAAAGACATTTGCATAGTGAAAAAAAAAACAAAGCATTAATGAGAGTCATACTAAATTAAATGATTAACACAACATCTAAATTATCCAAGTACACAACATGTAAAATTGTCCAATTCAACATTACAACATAAGATTATCAGTCATCATTTGGGGTTTGCACTTGACGAGACCTACAATAAACAAGTTACCTGTTACATAGGGACACAAAATTGTAAAGGTGCTCAAATGAAAAAAATTTAGGCCAATGGTTTAGACTATGCAAATACCCTCGTATGTTGTGATGGGCCCAAAGATAAGTTGCCATACGTTCTCGAAATCTCTCCCCTCTAGTAGCCTCTGTACTATTGACTATGTCCTCTTCATTTACCTCATTATCACCAGGATTATCCACATCATCTTCTCCTTGTTCGAAAATTAAATCAAGACCTTGTTCATTTCTAATGAAGTTGTGGAGTACGCAACACGTCATTGCAATCCTGCCTTGTGTCTTAATTGAATAATTGCGACGTTTCACCAGAATTTTAAAATGTGACTTGAGGACACCAAATGCACGTTCAACACAATTGTGTAGTTAAGCATGCCTATGGTTAAACAAATCCTTCTTATCCCTATGTGTAAGCCTTCTCCTATTAGACCTATACTCTGGTAGATGATATCTTGTGCCACGGTATGGTGCTAAGAAGTGAGGGGTATTTGCATATCCCGCATCCACCAACCAGTATTTCCCTACGGCAAGGAATGCATGGAATTCTAAGTATTTAAAGTAAATATGAACAACAACCATTAATTAAGTAACATTTACCTTCTGGTATGGTAAATCTATCTTTTTCAATGGCCCATCTCAAGACTTTCATGTCTACAGCAGATCCCTCCCATCCCACAACGACATAAGTAAACTTTAGATCAAAATTGACGCACCCCATTACATTTTGGGATGTTTCACCCTTCCGCTTTCGATAACAAGTCTGGTCAACAGTTTGAACCTTTGCAGATATATGTGTGCCATCAATTGCACCCAATGCATTCTAATGAAGAGAAGGACATAATTAATTATATTTGACAATCAATAAGTATGAATTAATAAATGCATATGTATTTGGTAAGTGAGGGTACACCATGTCACCTTGAAGAACGGATAAAATTTTGGATCATGTCGAATCTTTGGATGTACTGGATCTTCAGCGGAGGGCTTCTTAATGTAGTCATGACGTAGGGATAAGACTGCCCTTAGTACATTGTTAAAATGTCGACTTCTCGTCTCGCCTGAATGTTGAAACAATTCTCTGAGCAACCTATTACCAACTCCATGGCCAACCTCGAGAAGGAAGATAGCTAATTACTCAGTGGCCGACATATTTTTGATGTCATTGAGTACACCCATTTCTATCAATTTATTCCTTAACCTCAAGAATAAGGTTGGGTGCACCCAAAGCTGGCGTATGATCTGCCCACATGACCCGCCATTAATTGTTTAACCCACCTATGACCTCTCCTAACATCTCTGTGCATTGGGGTCCTAAGGATACATGTGTGGGAGGACAAGTGCTGAACGAGGAGTACATGTTGAACTTCATCCCAATACTCCCCATCCATCATAAACTTGATGAGATCGCCAAGTGAAGGGCCAATGTTAGTGGTTCCACAATTCATTGCCATAAAAATAATAAATCCTGTAGCCCAATATGAAAGAACATCTCATGAACCAATTCATGTAAAAGAAGCATTATAAAAATTCTTCACACTTGATTGCAGTGATAAATGATAATCGTAAAAATTGCACATTGAATAGAAAGCATAAAAAGGATATGAAGAATAATCAATAGTAGCCCAGGCGGCTCATTATCCATCAGACTTTCAAGTCTCCCGGGAGGGCCATGAAGATGGAACGATCCTCGACATTCCCGATAAACTCAATAGCTCTATAGATATCCTGTTGAGGGAGTCTAAGCAAGTTTAAAAGCATATCAATTCTCTCATCCATTGGCGGTGTAACTTTTTTCTGTAATTGTAACATCTCCCTTGCCAGGCTTAACCTTTCATGACTCAAGCACACCAACTTGTCAATTACATCTTCATTACCTTGGGAAGCCCGCTTTCTCTTCCTATTAATATTACTAGATGAGGGAATACTCCTAGACATAGAGGGAGCGGTCGTGGTTGAATCATCCCTTGGAACATTCATTTGGGGGACTTGCTCAATATTTTCAGGAGTATCGGTGTCATTAATAATACTATAAATATTAAATTCCAGTCCGATTCTTCCTCCATAGTTTGTTCCTCCTCCTCGCTAGGGTCACTACATGTGTCTAGATAAGAGGACCCTTCATTGCATACAGCGTCATCCCCTCTTGACATTGAATTTGAACAAATAAGCTCCATTTGTTTGAAAATCAGGAAAGGCTTCCCTTGAATTGATTTGTACTCTTTATTAGTCTGAAAATGAAACTGACATGTTATTCATTGAAACAAAACAAAATTGAACAATTGACTGTGCAATACATATGTTACTTACCGCTATAAGAGCATCCCAAGTTTCATCCGTGCCTGGGACAAGCATTTGTTTCTTCTCATCCCATCCCCATCCTGATCGATTCTTTACAGTCACAATTAAATAGTACCTTTTCTTCATAATTTTAAACCAATTTTTCAAATTCTCATTGAATATCCTAACTTGGTCAACTCATTAAATTCCTGTACTGTTTGTCGCCATGCCTCTCTTGTGAAATTTCCATCGGCAAAACCATCATTCCTCACCTTGTGTTCTACGAGGAGATCTACAAAACACAAATCCGCCTCGTTGCTCCAGTTCGCAACTCTACTTTTTCCATCTTTGGATGTACTCATACTTCTTACAAGAAGATATAAACTTTCAGGCAAACACACAACTCTACTTTTCATTAGGAAAAGAAAAGTGAGACCAAATGCAAATACAATGCATGCTTGTGTATAAAACTTTGACAAACATACAAAAGAGAGAGGTCATTACATGCACCAGTATTTTACTACAAAAAATAGAATGATAAAATGTAGAAAGTACTTGTGCACAAAAATGTAAAAAAGGAACTGCTATCTGCCAAAAGTTGTGATCGCGTATACCATTAGACATATGTCAAGACTTCTAATGCAATGGTAGGAGGCTTCATATTACAATAAATAAAAAAGAAGAAGTTTTCCTCTTCTAACTCTATACTACTTAATCATTGTTGATAATCTTTGCAGCTTTGGACCTCACTAGAAGAAAAAAAAGAATAATGGCACATGGTAGCTCATATTCTAAAATATAAGCATTTACAGCATACCCAAGAAGAGAAAAGAAACGCATGGAAACTTACAGAGCTCAAAGATAGAACAGGTGACATGGAATCCAAAAGCAGATCGAACGACAACAAATCCACGGAAACATATAGAAAATCAGAGACAATCACACTCTGGGGAAGGCACAGTACACAAGAACACCACAAGAAATTAAACTCTAACATGGAAGCATCATACTACAACTTGGAGAATTAACTAGACTATGATAAAATATAGAAAGTACTTATGCACACAAATGTAAAGCATTAAAATTTCCAAGACATTATGAAGCACCCAAAGACCAGAAATATGCACACGATAATATTCCATTCATACTAAAAATAACATGGACTTGACATGCCATAAACAAGATAGTTAACATGGCCGAATTTTTTTTTTCACATTAAGCACATTATACAATAGTAGCAATGACATCCACAAGAGAGGTAAATCGCATCTACCATAGTGGTACGAGGTTATGCGGTTACCTTACAGGAAGGAGCAGTTAGCACACCGGAGGGGAAGGAGCAGTTCGCACAGTAGACGGGATGGAGCAGTTCACACAAAAGATGGGAAGGAGCAATGAAGGGGAGGGAGACGTCAACAGGAAGGAGCATTCCACATCAACATGAGATTTTTTTAGCCTGCAAGCTTATCACAAAATTTCATTAGCAGTAACAAACACATACACTGATGAGATGACGAAGAGGAACAAATTGCAGGGGGCAGAAGGGGCCTGATAGAGCCTATAGGGGAGGGGGGTTCCCCTTTTCGGGGCCTAGGGTAGCTGTAAGGTTTCTTCATAGAAGGAGCCAGACGGTTGAGATAGGGGAGAAGGGAGAGAGGTCGACCCAGCACACAAAGGTTTCTGTGAAGGGTTTCCTCACAGAAAGGGGTTTCCTCACACAAGGACCTACACAGCCGAGATATGGGAGAGGGGAGAGAGGTCGACACTGTTGATTTATATTGGTTCCTTTGAAAATGAATATGTAATGTCAACAATAGCAATAAGCAATGTGCAATATGCAATCAACCTATGAACATGTGCAGCATGAACCTAGGCAATCAGCATGGAATCTAAGCATGGGCATGCCATCTCTATCAGAAATAAGCAAGGGAAAAGAAAAACACACACCAGGGCGTGGAGCAAGGGAATAAAAGAAAACACACACCGTGGGTGTGGAGCAAGCAAAGTAAAGCAAGTAAAGAAGAGATATGAGGAGAGAGAGAGGACTACTGCCCAAACTAGAAAGATGTGATCGCCACCAAAGCAATTTAACTAGCCAAAGCTAAGATAAATACCTTGGAAATAGGTGGATGCAACACCCGCCCACGAGAGAGAGAAAATTGCACTTTTGTGAATAATAACGGTCGAAGACTGGCGCGAGAGAGAAATTAGCGATCTTACGATAAACTGCCAGAAAACCTTAATGCTCCAATATACAACCGCCAGAGAACCGCAGAACAACAAGCTTTGGGACTTTTGATGTCCACTTCTTCCAGCCAGCCAGAAGACTTGGGCCTCGTGCTATGGATGCTGTAAACCTGCAAAACGTGTAGAGAACACAGAGAAACAACCCAAATTAGCCCGGTGACAAGTGTAGTAACTATAAGACAAAGAAAACTAGAAACATGCAATTAGAAGGGTGGATACCTGGGAGGTTGGGTTTTTTAACCCCTGTGGGGCGTTTTAAATGATGGGAGAGGTTTAAAATGAATGCAGAAGATGGAAGAACGTGAGAGAGGAGGGAAGATGCTTTTATGCTTACAGGGGAAAGAAGAACTAAAAACACAAGAAAACATTAAGACCCTTGGAACTTGATACTCCCTAGACTTAGGAGGCAGATGGACATGGGAATCAGTTCTCCTTGGTTGGTTCTAGCTCCAGGATGTGGCAGCACTTCAACGCGAACTCCAGAAATCTCCTCTTCAACCCATGAACTCAAAGGTCTTATTTATAGACCCTCAAACTCTCTAGACAAATTGGAGGGATAATGATTCGAAATTAGGCCAAAAACTAGATAATCCTTGAAGATAATACTCCCAAGAGTCCATAGACACAAACGGGACCTTCTAAGGACGTGCATTGAGGGATATATCATAGAATCAAAACTCTACTTCGACCACGGCGTGGCAGAGAAAGAGCAGTCCTGCTAGAACTTTCTGTTTGATGAAACGGCCTTACGATAAACCGCCATAGCCATTTGACGGCCGAAGAATGGACCGCCACCCAGCGTTATCCAACAACAGATAAGGCCAACGGGTGAAGTTTTTGTAATAAGGACTCTGCAAGATGGTGACGGTCGATGATTCACGCGCCAGAAGTATATGACGGTCCCACGATAAACCGCTAGAGCATAACGGATAAGATAAGATAAGACTTGAAGAAAGTTGTTGGCTTTTGGACTTTGGCGTCAGCAAGCGGTCGAAGGAAGGAGCACTACACGTCAGCAAACGCACCAGGGATAGGCCGCCAGAGACATTGGGGTGGTAAATAGCATGATGGCTTGCTAAGCTTCATCCAGCGGACAAAGAATGAGGAGCGAGACCCAACCAAGGAGAGATGACTCAATAAATAGGCCTCAAAACTGACCAAGAAGGCCCAGTAAGGGAGAACAACTCGGAGCATCATAAAGATGAGCATGGAAATGACCCAACTTATTGGTCAGAAAACGGGTGTCAACAGATGCCCCTCCTTAATGTCCTCTTTGTAGGGGAACGAGCAGAGGTGAAGCGAAAGCGACATGGAACATGGAGGTGAAACGGAAATTAAGCGAAGTGAACTGAAAAGCGGGCGTTAAGGTAAACCGACACCCGTCCTTAACCAACGAGTGATAGAAATCTTCCAGAAAACTTCGAACCTAATTACAAGGAATGGCAAACCGAATGACGCATGTCTGGAGGAACTAACAACTAAAGGAAAAGAAAACACGACCAACCACTTCACTGGAACACACAGCTGATAGGCGGTCGGAGCAAGCAGAAAAGTAAAGAGGCGATTAACTAAACTCCAGATTGGAATCTTAGCTACCCAGACCAAGCAAACAGACCGAAGAAAACTTTTCAACTCAGAGTTGAATGACTCTCCTTACTCAAGACAATAGACACAGTTATCCACCATTACCGAGATACTCAGACAGATGAAGGCTCATGAATGCTCAAAAAGATGCGTATGATGCATACTGGACTAAAATAAAAAGAAATCATCAAAACGAATGTAAAGAAAGGATAAAAATAGTAAAATACTTGAGAATAATATTGCTAGACCGGATAAATCAGGGTCAAGACACTATCTGCAACCACGGCGTGCAAGATAGAACCATCATCCCCTAACTCGGCCAACCTAACGGCATATCCAACGATTAAACATGTGTACTTAGATCATCATCATTTTTGTTAAAGGGGAACATTAGATCCCGGAACACATGAATGACCAGCCGGTTCTCGAGGTGATATATCATAAATATTATATAGTAATGCATTAAGGGACTAGGGATCGAGATACTTACCTGACTTACCTGCTTGGCGAGCGTGTGATAGCATATGATGGCGTTCATGATTTTTGCTCAAAAAAGAGGGTTAGCCATCATCAATAATCAATCATGATCATAAGAATAGGCATGGAGCATCAACATCCACATGAGATATAATGAAATGAAGCATTGTTGGCATATAACATGGAAGTTCAATGGACAAAGCAAATAATCATCAATCAAGTACAAAACAGAAACGGTCTTATCGAGGAGCGCCAGAAGGAATTGATGATTAAACATTGGACCGCCATAGTCCGTCGGTTCACATACCCCAAGAAGGCTAGCTCAGATAAGAAACGGTCAATGGGAGGTGCGCCAGAAGCATGTAACGGTCTTACGATAGACCGCCAATTTTCCTGGGCGTTCAAAAAACAAACCGTTAGTTCGGTTCCCTCTCATTACGCACTCAACCCAAAAACACCCAAACCAAGCCATCCCCATTCGGCAACTCCGGCGACCATACACCACCGGTGACCACCGTACCTTACCGCAAGGATGGTGAAGAAACGGGCGATTCAACGGCTCTAGCACCGGCTAGAGAGAGAGGGAACGCCACCGGCGGCGGCGGCGGAAGCACCGACGAGAGATGAGGGGCCCTCGGCCCAACCGAAAGAAGGAGAGACTCCCCTGGCTATAGAACCCTCTGAGGAAGTTGCTGGCGGCGAGGAAGATGCCCAGGTGGCGGAGGAGACGATGGAGAAGACCAAGGGTGGCCGGTCATCCGAGGTAGGCCACCACCCTAAAACCCCCCCCCCCCCCATTTTTATTATTTTTAATGCGTGCATGTGTGTGGAATGAGGTGAGAAGGGGTCCAGGGACCCAATGGAAATCAATGTAGGCCATTCTAGCCATTTCCAAGGTTTGGGGAAACGGGGAGAGGAACGTCCCCTCGATGGGATGTTGGCGGTCATTCCAGTGACCGCTACAGTATTAGGCGGTCCAACTATGAGGCACCAGAGTCCTCTGACGGTCAACATCATGGCCGCCAGAGATACCAGAGATAGAAGTGTTGTGTTTTTGTATTTTTCCTTATCTGATTTTGTTGTTGTTTTTGTTTATATTAAATGCAATAAAAATACGATGCAATGATTGACTCGATGTCTTAACTGTGTGCAGGGGATCGAAGAGACGGACGAGAATCTCATGGCTGTAGGTTCGGGCGGTGTACCAAGCACTGCCCGATTACTAGAGGGATAGGCTGACCGCTATGGGGTTCAGAGAGGTTCTGAGCATCGAGGTCACCCGAGTGGACATAGCCTTGATGTATGCTTTGCACGAGATGTGGGACCCGATCAGCAGGGCATTCATCTTCCCATGGGGTCACATGATCCCTACATTGGAGGATATCGCGAGGATTACGGGGCCGCGGGTGCATGGGGCAGCAGTGATAGGCTACACTTATACCGACTACCGGCCGATGGCAGAGGAGTTGCTCGGGTTAGATCTGATGAGGCCGGGACACCACTCTTCGCAGCTGGCACGAGTGACGCTCCAGGAGAGCCTGGGGCTGAGAGGAGCAGCTATTTCAGTGGGAGTGTTACCTGAGCAGCATATTGACAGAGTGATAGAGCAGATCCGTCCTAGAGTAGTAGCAGAGCCAGGACCGGAGGGAGACATTATTTTGAGACGCTTCCTGATCCTGCTGTTCAGGAAGCTTCTGCTCGCCACGAGAGCCGATGGAGTGAGCGTCAGGCTCCTCCCATTACTGATGGATCTGGACAGGGTCGGAAGATATGCTTAGGGAGCAACTATCCTAGCCTTCCTGTTCGAGTCACTCAGCACGATCGAACGGCAGACGATGCTGGGCGGCTTCTCACCTTTCTTACAGGTAAATGCTTCTAAATGCTAAATGCTTCTATTCATGTTTATGATCATGATTCCACTCGCTATATGCTGATACTGATGCTGATGCTGATGCTTTGACTAATGCAGATCTGGAGCTTCCTATACCTTCCTGGGATCGGGCGAGGTACAGAGTTACACCCGGAGCGGATCCCCATCGCGAGATGGTGGGTGGTTTCCAGGGATATGGGGTCGATTAAGCGGCTGACCCGGGCCATCCAGGATGATATTGACTCATTCCCCTATCCATCGGTAAACTTCCAGACTTAAACTCTTCTAGATGCTTTAAATGCTTCTACATGCTTCTAGATGCTGACATGGACTCGATCGCCTTTTCAGGTGCGCTGGACACCGTATCGGGATGAGGGACACGAGGGACAGCCGTGGGTAGAGGCATCCCTGGCGTACAGAGGGTGAGATATTTGGCTGCACTGCATCAACATCGTCGAGCCCCTGCACTACCGGCTCATCTTGAGGACGAGGGGAGTGCACCAGCCCGAGGTGGAGTTCCCAGGACGAGACAATGAGTGCCCCGGGAGATCTTCAAAGGGTCTCAGTGGCGACATCGATTGGAGTGCTCGAGTGGCCGAGCAGGTCAGAGACTGGACTCAGAGGGGCCGGGTGGTGTGGACCCGGGCTGACAGCGACGAGGCCTACCTGAAGGCCTACGCCCAGAAGTACGGAGACCAAGTCTTCCGCGGCATCCGACGACTGGTATGACTCCTAAACTCAAATTCTATCTATTTAATTAAATTATTTCTATATGCTCTGATATATACTTGCTATATGCAGCTAGACCCCCACGGACGCATTGAGGAGCTCCAGGGGCTCTTACATGCGATGATCCAGCAGCGAGATGAGTACAAGACTACGCAGGATCTTCTAGTGAATTTTCTAAACCTTGGACTTTAATGCCTATGCCATGCAACTTGACTGACCTTGACTTCTAAATGCAGAGAGCCGAGGGAGTGCAGAGGTGGGGACCGGATGCACCGTCCTCGTCGTCACATCCTGCGGGAGGCAGGGTTGAGCGGGACGCCGACTTCGCTCGGGCGGTTGCTCGAGCCAAGGAGGCCGAGGCTACCCTTGCGGAGCGGGTAGGCAACCCTCGAGTTCTTTTTGACTCATATGATTTATGTTTATGCAAATGTTTAATTTGTGATGAATGCGTATGCAGGCGAGAGAGCTGACCATAGCACTGGCCGAGGCGGATCGGGCTCGAGCAGAGATAGAGCGAGTCCGAGCAGAGAGAGAGAGCCAGCAAGCAGAGATGGACAGGCTGCGGATGGAGGCGGCATCGGTGGCCGATCTTCGTGCAGAGATAGAGAGACTGAGAGCAAGACCATCTGCAGATTCCCAGCGGGTGATAGGGGAGCTGAGAGCGGAGATCAGGGCGCTGGAGAGAGCTCTCCGATTAGTGGGAGGATGGTCTTCCCACTCCGATTAGTGGGAGGACGGCCTTCCCACAGCGTGTCGCATAGCGGCGCGCGGAGTGGACATCGCGACTACCTCACGGGTTCCTCCGGCTAGTGGAGGAATGAGGAGGATGAGCGTCGGCGACGGCACCGGGAGGAGGAGATTACCTCCATGGCTCCGTCGACGAAGAGGCGTGAGGAGACCGGGGATAGGGGGGATCCAAGAGAGGGACCCGCTGGGGCATGACTTTGTACTTTCTTTTTCTTTTGACGCACACACTTGTACATGAGTCTTATAGTGGAATGAAATCTTTTTTGTGTTTTTTTTTGGTTTAAAATGTGGATGAAGTGTGAAAATGTGGATGTATGTGGCATGCTGACAGGAGGACAGAGTGAGAGACGGAGAGAGAGAGAGCGCGGCAGGTTTGACAAAAGGAGAGCAAAAATAGTTATCCAAAACCTATAGAAAACCGTGAAACGGTCTAAGTTAGAACATCCAGGGTGAGTTAGCGGTTGTACCTTCGGCCGCTAGAATGTTAGAAAGAAGGCGGTGGATGAAGGGAAGTGACGGTCCAACATTAGAGCGCCAAAAGACTCTGGCGGTCTTACGATAGACCGCTAGTGCAAAAACTGTGTCAATCCGAGAAGGACTCTCCCGTGAGAGTCCGAACTCGGGAAAAAGAGGCCTTAATCTGCACTAGAACTCTCCTAAACTTAGGATAAGGCTACCCAAACCAAATCCTAACACTCCAATACTAAAACCAAGCCTCTATAAATAGGAACAAGCTCTAAATTCGCAGCTCACACCAATTCTCTGCTACAAGTTCAGAAATTTTATTAAAAACACTAAAAAACACCATGAAAAGAGGTTTTGAAGCTAGTGCCATGGGGGAGAGGGTCTACACTGGACCTAAAGTAGCTAGAAAAGAACATGGGGAGCTGCAGAGGCTAACCTCCATCCCCAAGCATCTAAGCTCAAGTTCTTCAAGAGAGGTAAGTGGCAATTTGGCTTAAAAGTTGGTTAATTCCTGAATTTCATTCTTCTTATGATCTTCCTCTCTTCTTCCTCTTCTTTTTTCCTTTTCCTCTAGCTTCTTCTTGGCCCAAGATGTTACTCCAACTTAAAGTGGGTGGCTCCCATGATCAACGAACTCCCTTTAGAGGTCCTCTCAATCCTAAGGGCATGGCACCTACAACCCTTGGTAGTTTTGGCCAAGAATTTCCAAAAACTCTCATATGATTGGCCTAGCATTTTAGCCCTTATAGAACTATGGCACCCACAAACACACACTTTCCTCTTCCCAAGCTTTGAAGCCACCGTCCTATTAGAGGAGGTAGAAACCTACCTAGCCCTCCCTAAGACTAAGATTGGGGATGAAGACCTAGTGTGTCACACGGTTGAGCTTATAGACCCTTCACTCATTCTAGGGGATTTCATACACAACCAAAAGGATGTAAGGACAATGATCAGCCCACGCCACATTCATTTGATTCCCATGGCCCAATGGATAACTGCCTATTGTAAAAATAAAAGCGGGAGATTTGAAGCCATAGCCAAAGCTACCTCGGTTTGCTTGTGCGGGGTCTTCCTTTTCTCCACCACCGACCACCTCTTGGACATTCAGAACCTTGGCATTATTAGTGGGTTGTGGCAGAGTTTATCTATTTCTCAAGCGGTCCTTTCATACCTCTACGAAGGCCTTAGCTCAGCTTGCCTAGGGGGGCAACTCTTCGGATCCATGATCATCCTTGAATGTTGGATGGGAGTGAGACTAAAGTTCTTACCCAAGGAAGATTTACCTTCAGCTAGCCGGATATTCGGGAGCCACCCACTCTTCTATATAGAAGGCACTTTTGGATTATCTCCACAGGTTGAGTGCCGAGTGGCAGACAAGAAGACACGGGATGATTGGCGCCTCTACCTCAACACATTACCAATTGAGAAGTTCATGATGCGGCCAAGAATCCTTCGAAGCACTACCCTTAGAGTTTCTCGGTGACCAGGCCTAGACCTACAGCTAGTGGGGAACACAACCCTAGCGGTCTACAACCCGCACCGACGCTATCTTCAAGTTGGGCTACCCTGAACTAGTTAGAGTTCATGCACTATCATATCTCCCTCCCCTTCAAGCTAGGAAGATAGGGATCGAGGAGGATGAGAGAGCAGTTCGGAATGCATTGATCATGTAGGAAATCAGCCGGGTGCGGGCTTGGCAAGCAGAGGTGACAGAAGATGAAGAGGGATACCGTGGTTATGTGAAAGAATTATGCAAGATCCGGCCTCGCGCGGATGAGAGATTGAATGTAATTTGAGCTTTATTTTTTTTTTTGATGTAATAGAAATTATCAACCCAAGAATGTTCATTAAGCTTAGTTAAATGAAATAAAAGCTTTGATTCTGAAAGATATGGAATTGGTTGCTTGATTGGGCTTGAATTAGCTAAAAACAGGTTTTTTGACTGTCATGGTGGTCTATTATAGGGACGCTAATAGGCTCTAGCGGTCTCACTACTGAACGCTGGAGAAGGACTCAGGAAAACTGAGCAATTTCAACCCTCGGGAAGGAGTGACGGTTGAACTATCAACCGCCAGAATGGTTGGGCGGTCTAAATTAAGACCGTTAAGGAGTGAGCTGAGGGGTTAAATTTCAAGCCTTCGGGAGAGGATGGCGGTCTAACCATGGTCCGCCAGAGCGAATTGGCGGTCTAACTATAGGCCGTAAGAGAACCAAAAGTAGAAAAATTCTGAGCTTTGAATCTTGAGCGCTTGAACATGCGTTCTGCACACACTTAGATAAGAAACAAGTTAGATATGTTTTTAGACTCAACCCCTTACCTGAAGTAAGTTAAAAAATGACCAGCTCTTGATATTTGGTCAAGGGGTAGAGCCTTATTAAATAGGCGGAAAATGTAATGAGAAAAGTGCAATGCATGCAATGCAAGATGATGGTATTTTTAGAATTTTCGAAAGTATTTGATTTTTGTGGGGTTTTGAAATTTCTAATTTTTGTGGGTTTTGAAATATATGATTTTTTTTATTTTTGAAATATATGATTTCTCTGGATTTTTGGAATATATGATTTTTTAGATTTTGAAATATCTGATTTTTTTAGATTTTGAAATATGTGATTTTTTTAGATTTTGAAATATGTGATTTTTTTTGGATTTTAAAATGTTGCATCCCATAGTTCATGCTTGGTTTCAATGATATCAAAACGATTGTGTTTATGTATGTATGTGTTTCATTGAGCAACATGTTTTATATCTTGATTTGATGAGTTAAAAGATGGAGTCAATGTTTACTCTTGAAAGCCATGTGAACTCTCGGTGTTTAAGAAACTAATGTTATATTTATGTTGGTTTGTAGGAACACAACTTCATGGCTCATACTTGGAATCTTAAGGAGTCCATCAATGAAGCTCTTCTTCTTAAAGGGAGTTAACTATGTTCATGCTTGAAAGTTATATGAATGATTTGTATTTAAGGATCTCATGCCTTGAATATTTTGATTTGTAGGATCAAAATCTATGATTCATGTTTGGAACTCAAAGGAGTGCATCAATGAAGATCTTATTGAAAAAGGGAGTTGACTCACTCATTACTTTGCGTTGACTCTTCTATATTTCATTCATTTCATATAATAGCTTTTCAAAGTCATGGTTGGATATTTTCATGCGTTTTACTCATAAGATTTCTGGGCTTGAAATATTCATACAAGACTTCATGAGAGTTGGTTCCATATTGCTCATGCATTGGATGAATGATTGGTCTTGTGTACTATGCACTAAAAGTTTGAGTTAATGACTTTCTGTGTAAAAGAATTGCATGAAGATGGCCTTTCTGAAGATGGCTTCATTTGGGTCTCAATCAAGGAGATTGTGTTCATTGAACACACCTTTCTAATTGAATGATAGTGACATATCATTCATAGAGTTATTGTGATTTCAATGTATGGTTGTTTCAAAAAGATCCCTTGTTTGTATCAATGCTCCTCGTGAGATAATGCTTCATGAATGTTAGTTCTTAATCAACAAGAATGCCATTTGAATGAATGTGATTCCATGATATTATGCATGCTTTGCATTCGGCATAATTGTTAACACTTGTGGGATGAAGCATTTTATTGTTGAAGATTTGGTTGCCTTGTGACTGAATGGTTGAGCTCCCATGTCATTATTTTAAGTTGATTGAGAGGTCCATGTTTATCATAACAAAACCTAGTCATTTGGTGGAATGTATGTTTGTTGATTGATTTGAGAAGCCAAATACTTGGTTGAGTTAGTTCAATGATGTATTTTTATGTGAACTAGTTCAAAGAGTTAATGCTTAGTTCTTAAGTTTTGATTATCATCTAACCTCTTGGTTTTTCATGTTTTTACAGGTTGAAGGATGACTTTTAAACCCTCCCATGTCAAGTGGATGATGGTAACATCTAACCATTGCTATGCTAAGTTTCGGGTCGTTTTCATGAACATCTTTCAAGAGGTTGCATTGCATTGGAAGTGTTTTATGCATCCTTAAAATGAGATTTTTGAGCCTTTACAATGTGCTTAATGTTTTCTCATAAAACTTATTTAAATGTGGTTTAAATAGTCTTAATACTTTGTTGAACTCATGGTAATTATTTCTTGTTTTTTGGGAATTTTTTCGGCACTTTAACGGGGCTTAAATCCATGTTCTCGGACCCTTCAGGGAAGGGTCGACCCCTGGGGTCGACCCCCCCTGGGCTGGATGCCCAGCCACTGCATGGGTCGACCCCCCCCCCTGGGCTGGATGCCCAGCCACTGCATGGGTCGACCTTGGGGTAAAAACGTGGTGGAGCTCTTGCAAGGAGGAAATCATCTACTTCAGTGAAGATCTGGAGCTCGTGGAAGAAGAAGAAGAAAAGGAGCGGATCGAAGAGAGGATCAAGAGGACGTAAGAATCGTCTTCATCCGGCTTCCCTCCAACTCGTGGTTCAAGGAACATCATCAACCGGCCTTGAAAAATAAAGGGGGACCACTTCTATGTCTTCTATCAGTTCTTTGTGATGTGTTCTATGATCTATATTTTGGGTTTGAGCATGCTTGAATATTTGTGTTTATTTTCTAAACATTAGAGATATTTGTGTGTGTGACCGTTTATGTATACGGTCGTGTTTGATCGCCTATGTGCGATCGTGTTTGTGTCATTGTGCTGCGGTTGTTGCAGCGTGTGTGTGTTGTGATCCGATCGTCGGATCGTGTTGTGTTTGTGATCCGGTCATCGGATCGTGTGGGAGACTTCGTCTCTGTCTGTGTGTGTGTTGGGGCGTGTCCCCGTGTGTGTGCGGGCGTCGTCCCGTGTGTGTTTGGAGCGTCGTCTCCGTTTGGAGATTTATCCTCGAGTGAAGTCTCACCGGGTTTGGTGAGGGGTGGACGTAGGGAGCCCGTCGTGGTCCCGAACCACCTTAAAAATCCTCGTGTCTTGTGGTTTGATCTTTGTGTTTGTGTGCTTCGCTATCTTATCTGTTTATGCAATCGTGTGAGCTCGGTGAGATTGAGTGAATTAAGTTTAAATATGTTTAGATTAAATTCTTCAATCTTATCAATCTTGTTAATTCCGCTGTGCGCTAGTTTATGTTTTTAATCGGTCATAGTTTATAGTAGAAGGATCTATTCACCCCCCCTCTAGATCCGTGTTCTTGCACTACGGGACCCAACATAAAATATATGATTTTTTTGGATTTTGGAATATATGATTTTTTTAGATTTTGGAATATATGATTTTTTTTGGATTTGGGAATATATGATTTTTTTTGGATTTTGGAATATATGATTTTTTTGAAGTTTGGAATATATGATTTTTTTGGATTTTTGTAATATATGATTTGTTTTTGGATTTTTGGAACCAATTTCGTCCCGACAACAAGGGTCTTACCTGTCCCACTCGGAATCTCCTGGGGTCGGCATGCTTATGAGGTGACAATCCCTGGCCAGGGCCAATCCGCATAATGGTGTTCCTACCATAGCCATACCCGGGGTACCGTCTTAGTCCTAAAAGGAAAAACATAATATAAGATAAGCTTAGGCCAGGTATAGAGGTTCTTCAGGGTTTGAGTCCTTCTCACGACAACCTTTTTTCAGAGATTCGGACTGTTGCGCTGGGGCTTTGTGTCTGTCATCGAACCTTTATCTACCCTAGGCACGCATACGATCGGGCTCATAATATCCCGCGGGGAAACTGTACTGCCACTCTTGCCATGCCTAGCCTTATTTTCTCGGAGCTATAGACTTAAGATATGGACTTTGTGAGATAAATCTTTATTTTTCGTCGCGATTGCTGCTCCACCTTTTTATTTTGTTTTACTTTTTCTTGTGGAATCAGGTCATAATGGACTGCCCCTATTTGAGACCTCCTCTCATCAGGGTGTCTAGATTAGTCATCGCCCCCTTATTTACCTCTTGCCCCTAGATTCAGTCGAGGAGAGAAACGGACAGGGACTTTGACTTCCCCCAGGTATGGCCAAGGAGAAAATGGTGTTTACATAACTGGGGAACCCGACCAGGGACGTCGTGAAGTGTGTGATTTGCCGACCTCGGGGTCCTCCTTCGTGTTCGGGGAAGGGACACCTCGCTACCGAGCGTTCATTAGCCTGACTCTAAGGGTAAAAGCGCTTAAGATACAACCCATTCCAAGCGTGAGACAGCTCCTCACCTTCTGCGTTGACTAAGCGATACGCGTTCCCTGGATAAGCCTCTCTGACCACGAACGGACCTTCTCAGTTAGGTTGCAATTTAGATTTAGGACCTCTGGACCTGATGAATTTGCGTTTCAAAACCATATCTCATACTTAAAATTTACGTTCAATTACCTTCTTTTGGAAATAATGTGAAACTCTCTTTTGATAAACGGATACATGATCGGCCGCATTCATCATCTTCTCATCCAAGAGTTCCAGCTGAACGAGCAACGCCTCTCGACGTTCATCGAGATTAAGTTCCTTATCAAGCTGTACTCTTAGGGAAGGGACCAAGATCTCATATGGGAGCACCGCCTCCATCCCGTAGGTGAGAGCATAGGGTGTTTGCCCCGTAGGAGTACGGACAGAGGTGCGGTAAGCCCATAGAGCTTCCACTAACCGTTCAGGCCAATCAGAAAATTTGAGATTCGCCCGTTTTCTTTATGATCTTAAGAAGGGTTTTATTAGTGGCTTGACCGTTACCTTGAGGATAATATTGAGATGAATGATGCAATGCAATATTGAACTTCTTACAAAGGTCCTTGAGCTCTTGAGAGACGAACTGGGATCCGTTGTCGGTGATGATGCTGCTTGGCACTCTGAACCGCGAGATGATATTCTTCATGATGAAGCGGCACACCGTTGTTGCTTTGATCTCCGTGTATGTCTCCGCTTCGGCCCACTTGGTGAAGTACTCAGTGGCGGTAAGGATAAAGGATTTTTGCTTGGAATCAGAGTTAGGATCACCGAGCGGGCCGACAACGTCGAAAGCCCACATAGAGAATGGCCAAGGAGCAGAGAGAGGATGTAGAGATAAAGCTGGAGCATGGATTTTATCAGCGTGGAGTTAGCATTTAAGACACCTCCGGACATAGAGGGAGCAATCTTCCTCTAGAGTGGGCCAATAATACCCCTGCCTAAGGATCTTCTTAGCTAGAGCCTGGCCATTAACATGACCTCTACACTCACTAGAATGGGCTGCTTCGGCCACCTTCTAAGCTTCATCATCATCTAAGAATCTCATGAGCATTCCATTAAGAGCACGCCTGTACAGTTCTCCAGCAATGATAGTGTATTTCGAGGCAGCTCTTCTGATAGCCTTACGCTGCTCGGCGTTTTCCCCTTCAGGGAACGATCCATCTTTACAATACTGCTCTATTTCGCGATACCATGGCAATTCTTCTTTTTCCAGGATCTCTTCCAATTCCGTTAAAAACACTTCCTTTAAATCTTCCTTCTCAGCCCTAGCTTCTACAGTCTTCCTAAGGCTGTGATACCAAGGATCCTGAAGAGAGGGAGCATCTAACCTCTGAACGATGATAGTCTCAGTGCTCCAACTGAGAGGGAAAGATAGAGAGGAAGCAAGCGACGCCAGTGCATTAGCAAGAATATTCTGAGATCGAGGGATATGGATGTAGATCAACTTGCGGAAATGCCGAGCCAAGAGAGTGACCAAATCCTGATATGGCTTAAGCTTTGGGTCACGGGTGCGGTAAGTGGACAGAACCTATCGCAGGACGAGCTGAGAATCTCCTATGATGTTTAGGTAGCGTGCGCCTAAGAGGTAGGCATGCTTCAATCCGGCTAGGAGAGCCTCATACTCAGCGATGTTGTTGGTAGCGGGAAATCGGAGGTGGTAAGCAAAGGGAATTGTTACCCCTTCCGGAGTGAGGAGAACGGCCCCTATCCCTCGGTCTTGAGAATTGAGCGCACCATCAAAGTGAAGAGACCAAAAGGGATGATGGGTAAGGATAGAGAGATGCTCATCAGGGAAATCATCCTGAATAGAGTCTACGCAGGGGATGCGAAGATGGGCAAGATGCTCAGCGATGGCATATCCTTTGATTACCTTCTGAATGACGAATGTGATATCAAACTGAGAGAGGAAGCTCTGCCAACAAGCTAACCTACTAGAAAGGACATGCTTTTCCAAGAGATAACGGATCGGGTCCATTCTAGAGATCAAGCTAACTGGGTGGGCTAGGAAATCGTGTTTGAGCTTCTGAGCTACCCACACTAAGGTGGCACAAGTCTTTTCTATAGCGGTGTATTTGTCCTCTGCCGGGTTAAACAACCTGGAGAGGTAATAAGCTGCCCGCTCTCTTCCTTCGTCATCTACATATGCTAAAACCGCCCCTAGGGAGTCCTCAATGATAGAAATGCATAAGATTAGAGGTTTCCCAGGGACACGAGGTTGCAAAACCGGGAGATTGGTCAAATATTCCTTTAAGTCCTCATAGGCATTTTGACAATCTTGATTCCATTCAAACTTGACCCCCGCCTTTAGCAATTCATAAAACGGGCGGCACCTCTGAGAAGGTTGGGATATGAATCTTCTGATGAATTGTAGTCTACCAATCAGTCCTCGGAGTTCCGTGATATTCTTAGGTAGAGGCATGTCCATGACGGCCTTTGCTTTATTAGGATCAATCTGAATCCCCTGTTTGCTGACTATGAAGCCTAGCAACTTCCCTGAAGAGACTCCAAAAACACATTTCTTTGGGTTCATTTTTAACTGGTACTCCCTAGCTCTCTGGAGCACCTTAGCCAGAATGGAGGGGTGTTCTTCTTTGGTTCTCGACTTTACCAAGATATCATCCACGTAAGATTTCATATAGACATGCATCATGTCGTGGAATATAGCCATCATCGCCGTTTGATAGGTGGCGCCGGCGTTCTTCAAACCAAACAGCATAACCATATAACAATACGTACCCCAGGGCATGGAGAAGGAGGTTTTCTCTTGATCCTCGGGAGCGAGACAGATTTGGTTATATCCAGAATAACCATCCATGAATGATAAGGCTTCATACCCGGTGGTATTGTCCACCAATACATCTATGTGAGGTAGTGGGAAATCATCTTTGGGACATGCTTTGTTAAGATCCCTGAAATCGATGCAAATGCGCACCTTTCCATCTTTCTTGAGAACAGGGACTATGTTCACCACCCACTGGGAATATAAGACCACTCTAATAAACTTGGCCTTCTACAACTTGTCGACCTCTTCCTTAATCCTTAAGGCCATGTGGGGGTGAAATCTTCTTGACCTTTGTTTCACGGGTGTTGCCCCTGGTTTAAGTACAAGTCGATACTCCACTAAAGAGGGGTCAAGACCTGACATGTCCTCATAAGACCAGACAAAAGAGTCGCTGTACTCCCTTAGAACCTTGATCAAATCTTCTTCTACTTGCAAAGGGAGATTAGCGGCAATAATAATGGGCCTGGAGACTTCTTCAGTTTCCAGATTGATTTCCTTTGTAGGTTCATCCACCGATGTTGATTTCTCATCGAATCTCTTTAATCCTTGCGCATACAAATCGGCGGTGTCATCTACGTTGCTGTCCTCATCATCGACTGGGTCTTTTTCATCCATGATTTCGTATACACCTAATCCGTCATCACTCCACACCCCTTCTTTCTCCTCATCTTCTTCTATCACAATCGCCGTAGCTATGAACTCTGGACACTTCAGGAGTGCATGACATCGCTGAGCGAGATCCTGCAAGAATCTATCAGGAATGGATTTGGAATGACGCGCAAGTGGGAGCGGCTCAGGCGAGGAAGGGTTGGACGGCCTAGAACAAGGCCCTACTTCTCTAGACCTAACAGACTCTTCTTCCCTAGACTCGACTGACCCTACATCTAACCTAAGAGAAAGGAAATCTAATGTGAAGGAGGCAGGAGGGGCCTCATGCCCCTGGGAGGAGGACGGAGACAAGATAGCATAATCTTCCACCGAAATCTCCGTTTCAAATTTGACGTTTTTTTTTGGAGAGAGTCAGTGGAGATCATGTAGCAGGATGGAGAGGATGGAGGAGGAGGAGGAAGTTGGAGAGGGAAGAGAGATGGGAACAAGACATCGAAGAACGGATCGGAGGAGGAGAACCACATATCGGAGAGATTGGATGAGGGGGTCCACATTGGATAGATCAATGGGTGGGCATTGCCCACATGCACAAGGTATAATTAGTACCTCGGTTGGAAGTTTCGTAAAGTACGGATCAATCATGAGCGGAGGCGAACGAGGTATAGATTCTAGCTAATGGAAGAGAGACATGAGACGGGAGGGAGACCAAGTAAAGACAACGGGTGAGCTCCCCTTCTCCCGCGGATGGTTAGCTGGTTTCTTCGGCTTCCACTGCACAAGCCGTACTTCTTGATTCTTCTGGCAATAATCTTCTTCAAGAAACATCCTAGCAAACGCTCGGCTGTAGTCGAGCATATCATCAACTGGCCCCTTCGGCAACAGAGGTGGACTGGCAACTGTGCAAGCTGTGGTTTTCTTTTCGGACTGTGCTGACTATGGATTCAATGTACCTGGCTGGAGAGGCCCTTTTATGAAATACTGGCGGTAATCCCAGGTAAGTGACCCTGAGTCACGCAAAATTGATAATGCGGACTCTCGGTAACCGAGACCCCTTCGGCTCATTTTTCTTCCTTTAGGGACCGGTTTGGTCCGCCCTTGTAATTGTGCACCGAGGCCTCTTCCCGGTTGATAGCCTAATTTCAATATAATATCCCAGCCCTTGGAATCTTGGATCTAGGGCTTCACTTTAATGTTGACGGGTGTAGAGGCGGGCTTGCGTGGTGCATAAGCCCATGGAAAGTCCAGATCCAACACAGAAATAACTAGCCGAGTGCTGGGCCACAGAGTCGGCAAAATATTTTTTGATATAGACTTTACTGACTGGACCGTGGACATGCTTTTCACCTTAACCACCCTCCCTTGAAAGGGGAATTTGAGGCACTGATAAGCAGTGGATGGCACGGCGCTAAGAGTATCAATCTACGGACGACCCAAGATAGCCTTGAACATAGGGTCAATGTCCAGCACATAAAATTCAATGGGCATGGTAAGAGGCCCAAGCTCTGCCTGAATGGTGACAACCCCGTGACATGCTCTCCGTGAATTATCATAAGCTGCTATAGTAGTCGGGGTCGGCCGTAGAAGCTCTTCCGATAAATTGCAGGCCTGAGAGTGCTGAGCGGGTAAACATTGATAGATGCCCCTGTGTCAACTAATGCTACATCAATGCTGACTTTATTCAAAATAATAGTAATGCAAAGTGGCATCTGCCGAGCTTCTGAAGGTGCTAGCTCGGTCTCAGAGAAGGTAATTGCTGGTCCTTTGGAGATTGTTGCCAATGCTGTAGGTAAACTATCAGCTGCCACATCTTCACTAACCATCACCTTCCGAAGAAAATTCCTCAATGCATCCTGGTGAAGGGTAGATCTTTTTATAAGCTCCAGCACAGACATTTTGGCGAGCACCCGGTCTAAGTGATGCAACAGATCATATTGAGTACCCGGTAGTGGCTCAGTCTCTTCTTGATCGGCAGCCGGTTGCGAAGACTGTGGATTAGAAGTAGAAGCATAATTACGATGAAACAAACGCCCGCTCGATCCATAGAGCGAGATTCTGTGCCTGCACGACATCCGATGGCATAATAGGCCCGATAGGGTGGATGAGTGGCGTAGAAGAGGGTGTGGGAGAGATGATAGGGTTGGAAGGGATGATAGCGGAAGTGACAGGTTGTGGAAAAAGAATAATGGGTGAAGGGTTGGTGGTAGGTGCGGTGACGATGGGTGTTAGCGGTAGTGGAGGTGTAAAAGCTAGCGGAGGCGTGGGCGAAAGGTTGGATGGAAGTGTGGTAATGGTAGCGGGGGTGACGAGCAATGGGCGAGATGGAGGCTCGGGTGAAGGTGTTGATGGTGAAATGGAGGTAAGAGGAGCAGTGGATGGGAGGACGAGTGGTTTGGCCGGCAGGGGATGGGTTTGGTGTGTGGGCGTAAGGATGGTGGGAGTGGAAGAGGCACGGTAGTTGTGGTGGAGGGCCGAGACTTGTTGTATTGAACCGTCGTCATCATAAGACCACCCAGCATCAGGAGCCGGGGGTTGAACAAGGTTAACCTGAGCCGGTGCCGGGGGCTGAGGCTACGGAGCGGGAGGATGATTCGGCATGGGGTTCTGATGGATCCCCAAGTCTTGAACTGGCTGCGGTTGTTGCTGTAGTGGCTGCTGCTGGGGCGGCAGTGCATGTGGTTGCTGCACTTGCTGCCTCAGCGCTTGCCTTCTATTCTCTTTTATTTCTACAATGGCCTTGTGCATCTCGGCCTAATCAATCATGTGTCCTTCATGTAGGTCATAGACTAAATCTCTAAACTGAAAATATCCTTCAATGGTATGCCCCGGCTGCATGTGGAACACGCATTACTTTGTCTGATCAACGGCCGGGTTCCAGTTGGGCCGTTTCGGAGGAAGCTGAATTGCACTAACCGACATGAGAGCGGAAAAGATATCTGTGAGGGTTTCTGGCAAGGGAGGGTATTGAGCTCTCTTCGGAGCCGGGCGCTTATTATTGTTGTTGGTGTAGCCGTTGGGTGGAGGGACATTATGGTATTGCGGAGGTTGTGGAGGTTGTTGCGGAGCGGGGAACGTGTTTTGTGGAACGGCGAAGGTAGGGTTTGGTGGAGCGGAGAAAGCGGGTTGGGCATTTTGTGGGTGGAGAATTGGGGAGTGCGGGGGTTTTGCGGAAAGCGGAATGGTGCGGATTGGAAGGGGAAGGTGACGGCTTGCACCTGTTCATTCTTTTGAACCCCCTCGGTGACAGGCCCTTGAGGTTTCTTATGGTATTTGGGCTTTTGGGCCTCAAAAAGTGAGTGGATTGGGGAGTCCTTAAATTGTGTCTGAATGAAACGCACCCTGCTATACAGTTGGTGCATATTTGCTATGTCATTCATTGCCAGAATGTTGCGGAATGTCGGAGTAGCATTGGAAATCAACAGTTTGACCTTCTCTTCCTCCGGAATATGGCCCGGCACCCTGGCGGCCATCTGCTTCCATCTATTGGCATAAGTAGCGAACTCCTCGTCTGGTTTCATTTTCTCTGCCACCAAGTCTGTGAAAGAGTATTCCGGGCCGACCCTGTCTTGAAACCTTGAATGAACTTGTCCTTCACTATCTTGAAACTCTCGGCATCTTCCAGCGACAGAGAGTAAAACCATTCAAGTGCAACCCCATCTAATGATCGGCGGAATAAGTACGTCATAAGACGATCATCATACTGAAATTGGGCCGATTCATATAGGAAGTCCCTCACATGGATGAAGGGATTGCTGTTCCCGTCATACTTGCGATAATTGGGGAGCTCAGATTGTGGGGGGTGTAGACACGTCGTTCTTGACATTACCGTGGGTAAATCTCATATTACACCATGATACCCCAAGGTTGCCTTCACATTTTTAATTACTTTGGTGGTTTCCTATTTTTATGAATTATTTTACTTTTTTTTTAAAAATTTTTTCGTGAAAAGTCTTTGACGTATCAAGCTGGTTAGATGCCTCACTTTGACGTGTCAAGTACCCTAGACGCCTTCTTCAAAAGCCTCGTGCAGCGCGCAAGTGGCGCCTCTCCGGTCGTTTACTTTGACGTTTTCGAATAAGTCCAATCATAAAGACGTGTTGCCGACCAGACGTGCCCTTCGAGAGTCACGGTTACCCACCGAAACCACGCGCTTTCTCCACTACCGACGGCTTTCGACGGTGATTCAGTGGGCGAAGGTGGGCGTGTCCAAGAGGCTGGACGCCTCAACATTGAGGCGTCCAAGAGGCTAGACGCCTCAATAAATTAGATTAAAATGAAAAAAATAAAAAAATAAAAAAAATATATTGAGGCGTCCAAGGTCTTGGACGCCTCAATCAATCTTCCTTCTATAAATAGAGGACCCCCTCCCCCTCCCTCAAAGGGAGGGGGCTTCAGATCCGACAGAGGAAGGAGAGACTCTGTCGGATCCCATTTCTAACCCATGGGTCTTTGCAGGGGGAGATTCTGTCGGCTTCCCGGGTGCCTGCATTCGCGAGAGGAAGGCTAGCTCCATCCATTCTGCTTCCACGTCGTCCCTACGCTGCCGAAGCTCCGCCGGATTCCGCCATCGGCATCTTCAATAAGCCATTCTCCCCCACTCACTTTTGTCATTTCTGTCGCATGCACCATCTCGTCATCTGTCATCTCCTTTCAATAAGAGAGATCCATTTTTATGCATGTTTGCACGATTCCCCATTCATCATAGCATTTGCCTCCTACTCATGTCCGAGAGGGGTTTAAAAACAACACCAACCAGGTGTGTGTCTTACCACGATTTCATCATTCTTCATCACAAGGGACTAATACTACACTGCCATCTTTCTGATTCACTTGTTATCTGACTGTTTTCTCTTTTGCAAGGGTAATCAAGAAAAGCCCTCTCCATCGGCCGGCCGAAGGGAGAGGAAGAAGTAACCCGCCATTTCCTGCTTTTGAGGTAAGCGTGATCATTTTTCTTATTTTGGGGTCTCCGGCCCCTGGCGATCACATCATATCCTCGAGGCCGCGGCGAGTCACTTCCCGCAATGGCCGTTTAAATTTCTGTCATTGATATTCTCTGTTGTTCCTATATCTGTTATATCCTCGAGGCCGCGGTGAGTCACTTCCCGTAATGGCTGTTTAAATTTCTGCCACTTATATTCTTTGCTGTTCTCATATCTGCTGATATTCTCGAGGCCGCGGTGAGTCACTTCCCGCAATGACCGTTTAAATTTCTGCAACTTATATCTTGTGTTATTCTCATATCTGCTCATATTCTCGAGGCCGCGGCGAGTCACTTCCCACAATGGCCGTTTAAATTTCTGCTACTTATATCTTGTGTTACTCTCATATCTGCTCATATTTTCGAGGCCATGTCGAGTCATTTCCCGTAATGACCGTTTAAATTTCTGCCATTTATATTCCGTATTATTCTCATATCTTCTCATATTCCTGAGGCCGCGGTGAGTCACTTCTCGCAATGGCCGTTTAAATTGCTGTCATTTAAATTCTGCACCGTTCCCATCCCCCGAGGTCGCGGAGAGTCATTTCCCGCTATGGCCGTTTAATCCCCATATCTTGATACGTTGTATCTGTTCTGCACACCCCACCGGAGCAATCTCCCGTGGTGATTTCTCTTCTTCTCTCTCATCTTTCTGTGTCGCAGCAAAACAAGCCCGCGCGCTCCGCTCGCCCCCGCATTCCGCGTGACGTCACTCACAGTGGGAATCGAATATTTTGAAAGCTCGGAACTAGAACGTCTGCCAAGGATTGTGGGCCAACCCGCTTCTGGAGGAAGTCAAGTTGTTGTTGCATGGCGGCCCATTTATCTAACAACTCCTGCTCCCTAGATGGAGTAGGGATAGTGAAGGAAGGAGGTTGAAGATGAGGAGCAGAAGGATAAACAGAAGGAAGAGGAGGCCCATAAGAAGGATATTGGGTCGAAGAGTGACCCATATTGGCATGGACTTCGGCTGCCCCTTGCTGAGGGCGCATGAAATCGGATGGGCCGACCAGAACTTGCGGCACCGATGGAATGGCCTGATAAGAATCCGCCTAGATAGAAGGAGGGAGGACAGTCTTCCCTTTATCAAGAATTTGTTGGGCCGAACCAGAAGACTGGCCCGCTTCCAGACTAGAGAACTGAATGGCCCAAGGCCGGACCGGAGTGAGATCAATTGGAATGGGCTGCACAGTGGGCCCATCAATTCTAGGCTGAACAATGGAAGTATTAGATAGGCCTTGCGTAATCGTGGGAGGTAGGGTGTTGGGCCCCTGCATGGCCTGATAAACAGCCTGAAGTTGGGCCGGATCCAACTGGGCCATCATTTGGAGAATAGAATTGACAGAAGGAGGAGGAAGGGATTGAGTGGATTGGGCGCCCTCCATAGGGATGGAGGACAGAGGAGGGACGGACCCCTCTCCAGAATGGAAGGAGATAACCCTAGAAGAATCCTCTAGAAGCCCTTGAGGAAGAGACTCCTATTGGGAACGGGGGAGATCGAAAGAAGCCATGGTGGACTCGAAGAGAGGATTGGAGTAGAATTTGGAAAAGGAATTGCCCCTAGGAGATGACTCTAGTGAACGAAAGTAACTCCACATGCAAATTCAACACATTGGCAAAACGCAAACAACACACAGCAAACACACAATGAGTGACTTAAACTAGATGGTTTTAACAAAGATGTAAGTGAGAAGAAGATAAAAAACAATCAAAGTCAACCAAGTTGTTTAGATGATGCTCAAAGTTTTTTTTAATTGTTTTCTCCATTAGAACCTTAGTAGCTTGACTAAAATGTGCTCTCAACAATAGGTTCTTATTAAGGAAGGGGTATATGGCTTGGTTAACTCTAGATGTAATCACTCCCTCACTTATGCAATCCTAGACAGGGTGTGGGAAAGATACAACTGGCCCGACGTCTGTGTGGGAATCCACGGCTCGTGGGGACTTATGGAGGCCCCTGATGTGATCTCCTAGTCGGCCCCAAGGAATATGGAGACGAGAGGTTCACACACCAAGGTAGGAGAATGCAATCTAAAGTATGAAGATGGATGACCTTATGTGCACCGGAGTGCATGCAAATTCTAGCCTAAAATCTAGCAATCCAATATGCACACAATGATATGAATATGCCAAACAACTAAGGAGGAGACCAGATAGCACCCAAATATAAAAATCACAGCATAAACTGCGGAAATAAATTGCACCTCGGGATGCGTACCTGTCACTAGAGTGGCGGTCTGATATGAGAGCGCCAGAAAGATGAGACGGTCTAATAATAGACCGCTCTTAAGTCTTTAACGGTCGAATGTCCGATCGCCAAAAGACCCAGAGAACCGGAAACAGCAGGAAATAAAGGGAAAATTCGGGGAAAACACGGGCAACTGGGGTAAAATAAAGAACATCAGGTAAAACAGAGATCCAACACGATTGGCACTAGATGTCCCACCGTGATCGCCAAAAAATTCTGTTGATTTATATTGGTTCCTTTGAAAACGAATATATAATGTCAACAATAGAAATAAGCAATGTGCAATATGCAATCAACCTATGAACATGTGCAGCATGAACCTAGGCAATCAGCATGGAATCTAAGCATGGGCATGCCATCTCTATCAGAAATAAGCAAGGGAAAAGAAAAATACACGCCGGGGCGTGGAGCAAGGGAATAAAAGAAAACACACACTGTGGGTGTGGAGCAAGCAAAGTAAAGCAAGTAAAGAAGAGATATGAGGAGAGAGAGAGGACTACTGTCCAGACTAGAAAGATGTGATCGCCACCAAAGCAATTCAACTAGCCAAAGCTAAGATAAATACCTTGGAAATAGGTGGATGGAACACCCGCCCACGGGAGAGAGAAAATTGCACTTCTGTGAACAATAACAGTCGAAGACTGGCGCGCCAGAGAAATTAGCGGTCTTACGATAAACCGCCAGAAAACCTTAACGCTCCAATATACAACCGCCAGAGAACCGCAGAACAACAAGCTTTGGGACTTTTGATCTCCACTTCTTCCAGCCGATCAGAAGACTTGGGCCTCGTGCTATGGATGCTGTAAACCTGCAAAACGTGTAGAGAACACAGAGAAACAACCCAAATTAGCTCGGTGACAAGTGTAGTAACTATAAGACAAAGAAAACTAGAAACATGCAATTAGAAGGGTGGATACCTGGGAGGTTGGGTTTTTTAAACCCTGTGGGGCGTTTTAAAAGATGGGAGAGGTTTAAAATGAATGCAGAAGATGGAAGAACGTGAGAGAGGAGGAGGGAAGATGCTTTGATGCTTATAGGGGAAAGAAGAACTAAAACACAAGAAAACACTAAGACCCTTGGAACTTGATACTCTATGGACTTAGAAGAGAGATGGACGTGGGAAGCAGTTCTCCTTGGTTGGTTCTAGCTCCAGGATGTGGCAGCACTTCAACGCGAACTCCAGAAATCTCCTCTTCAACCCATGAACTCAAAGGTCTTATTTATAGACCCTCAAACTCTCTGGACGAATTGGAGGGATAATGATTCAAAATTAGGCCAAAAATCAGATATTCCTTGAAGATAATACTCCCAAGAGTCCATAGAAACAAATGGGACCTTCTAAGGACGTGCATTGAGGGAGAAATCATAGAATCAAAACTCTACTTCGACCACAGCGTAGCAGAGAAAGAGCAGTCCTGCTAGAACTTTATGTCTGATGAAACGGCCTTACGATAAATCGCCACAGCCATTTGACGGCCGAAGAATGGACCGCCACACAGCGTTATCCAACAACAGATAAGGCCAACGGGCGAAGTTTTCATAATAAGGACTTTGCAAGATGGTGACGGTCGATGATTCACACGCCAGAAGTATATGACGGTCCCACGATAAACCGCTAGAGCATAACGGATAAGATAAGATAAGGCTTGAAGAAAGCTGTTGGCTTTTGGACTCTGGCGTCAGCAAGCGGTCGAAGGAAGGAGCGCTACACGTCAGCAAATGCACCAGGGATAGGCCGCCAGAGACAATGGGGTGGTAAATAGCATGATGGCTTGCTAAGCTTCATCCAGCGGACAAAGAATGAGGAGCGAGACCCAACCAAGGAGAGATGACTCAAAAAATTGGCCTCAAAATTGACCAAGAAGGCCCAATAAGGGAGAACAACTCGGAGCATCATAAAGATGAGCAAGGAAATGACCTAACTTATTGGTCATAAAACGGGTGTCAACAGACACAGCACACAAGGGGGCGTTGGCCTAGGGTTTCCTCTCAAAGGCGGGCCGGGGGTTTCCTGATAGAAGGACCTACACATCCGAGATAGGGGAGAGGGAAGAGATGATGAGGCTTGCGAACTTGGTCGAAGACCAAGATTAGAGACGATGCGTAGCAAAGGGGACAGCTCCAACGGCAACGATCGGAGGCGGTGCATAGTAGAGACGGGGAGATCCATCGGATAGCAGGACGGGGGGAAACAACACGATCGAGCGAGGGCACGAGCTAGGAAGCCAGGCGAAGACGACTCATAGACGATCTACAGTATAGGAGAGCCCCAACGGCAACAATCGGAGGCGGTGCCATAGCAGAGCGGGAGACATCCATCGGAGAGCACGAAGGGAGGAACACCACGTTCGAGCGAGGGCACGAGCCGGAGCCAGTCGAAGAAGATAGCAACCTTCCAAGGGAGTCCCACAGCACGATCATCGGCCGTAGCAGAGGAAGTGCTCCGCGGTGGCAGAAGGGGATCGCGAGGACACGCGTGAATAGTGCGATCGTGGAGGACACGATCAGGGAGTCGGACAACACGATCGCCGTCCGTAGCAGAGGAAGCGCTCTGCAGAGGCAGAAGGGGATCAGAGTCGGAGCACGATCGCCGGAGAGAGGAAACGCTCCGCGGAGGCAGAAGGGGATGCGATCGACGAGTGAACAGTGCAAGCGCGGAGGGCACGATCGCGGGGTCGTTACTTGGAATGACTTATCCCCGTGTTTAACCCCATTTGTGGGGTTAAAACCATTTCCCCTATCCTAGGATAATCTCACGTAAAATGGTCATACCAAACGGAGAACATGGTTAAATTGGAGATAACCCACCCCCATCCCCGTACCAAACGGAACCTAAGAAAGACCAGCTATGACTAAAAGGAAGGAAGAAGAACTACCTTTGAACTATGGTGTTGACTTTTTCTTCTTTGAAAAATATGAACAAAAAGTTAACAAGATTAATGTAGATTTTTTACATATCATTTCTTATGACCTTGTTATTTTTATGAGTTAACTCTTTTGTATCTCAATATTTATTTTCGACATCTCACGATCACAGATGTATGTAATAAACTATTATTTTTCAGTACGTAGCCCTTTTTCAAAATTTAGAGAGAGAATTATTTTTAATTTAGAGAAATGTTATGTGCCGCTCCCTTTTTCAAATTTCCCAACTATTGATGTAAAAAGTCAAACAATTGATAAAAGTGAAACTCAAAACTGGGTGAACTTAAGTTTTAGGTTGTCTTCATCTGCAAGGGCCCGTTTGATATCGGGTGAGGGAACTTACTCGCGTCTTATTGTACGAATAAATTATCCGACTCCGATTAAGAGGGGACGGGTGTGAGGAGAGCAAGTGGAATCCGTCGCTCTCTCTCATCGAGTTGAATAACTCAACCGCACGTCAAACTAACCCTAATTTTTCGACCATGAGATCAAACAGTTGTGTCGATAGTAATAGAGTGGTGGCAAAATGTGTGACACTGTAATATCGCCCTCTAATTTATTGAAAAGTTCATCGTATAATCTTATATTGCGAGGGATTAAAAATAAATTTGAAGACTAGATAATTTTATCCTTAAATATGATGGAACGTAAAGAATGTTATATCACACCATCTATTTCAAAGTTTTTTCATCTCCAAAACTTATAAGATACCCTTTTTCCCGAATATTACCTCACAACCAGAGCCCAGCCCAGCCCGGTAAAAAGGCTAAAAGAGGAAAAGTGTGACGGCACCCCGTGGTAGTGGACGGCGGGCCCCACCCTGGTCGGTGTGGTCGGCCAGCTTTGGCCGCCACTAGCAGTCCAAAAAGAAGGTCATCCTCCGTCTCTCTCGGGCTCGCAGCATTTCTTGATCCGACGAAACTGGCCTGGACCGGGCGTCCAAATTACGAGGTTGCCAGTCAGATGCGGTCCTCCCCCGGAATGTCGGGTGGGGACCGGGGGGGGGGGGTGGGCGGGGGGTGACGGCTGCGAAGCTCGTACGTCAGCCCTGGACCGGTGGATTTACTGCTGAAATGTTATTCCGCCACAGCAGCCGCCTATGATCCGTCCCATGTTTTTGGTAATTTTATTTTAGCGTGCGCGGGGGCTTTCGCTGCCACCGGTGGCGGTGGGGGTCGGCAGGCACCAAACGGCCTCGACCGACCGACCGACCGCCCCCCCCCCCCTCTAAAGTTTTTAACGGACGTGCTTCCGAGGTGCACCACCCCGTGTCTGTACGAGCACTATTTCCATCCACATGGGAATACCCATCATCTCGCGGTGAATTGTCAATTACTCGTGGACAAATTGGATAAATATTTGCGATTTTTATAAATAAATTTACATTTTTTAAAAATATGTTAACATACATGTCACTGCATAAAATTAAATAATGTATAAATGTCATATAAATTCATCTAAATATATGTATATATATATTTAAATTTTTTAGTAAAATTGATACGCATATAAATAAAAATAACATATTTACGCCATATAATTCTATGCAGTAGTATTCTGTATTTTTAAGTGTATTTTTTATAAATTTATATTGAATAATAATTTAATAAGAACCTGATATCGGAGTAATTACTCTACCCGAAGATAATTAGCCTGCCCCCCCCCCCCTCTCCCGGCGGGGTTAACCTTTCACACCACAGATGAGACTGAAAAAAATAGTATAATCGGATATTTTTAAATTACAACATGTATTCTACGATGGGATCTACTGCAGCAGCTTATAATTAATGAGAAATACTTGCTAAACATTCAAATTTATTGTACATTTTAGGTGTTTAATTAACATTGTTTGTAAAATTATGGGGAGGTGGGTGCCCACCCCCCCCCCCCCCCCCCCCCCCCCCCGTGCCTACGGCCCATCCCAAGATCGGACAGTTAAAAAAAACAATCTAAAAGAGAATGAGACATGCAAATTTATTTTTTAAAAATTTCAAATCATCTTTTTTTTTTTAGATTTTTTCATGTCATCCTACATTGGGATGGGCTGTACTCATGGATGGAGAGGTGGGCCTCCCACCCTTCCATATTTTAAAGAACCAAAATTTATTACACACCAATAAAAAGTGTGCAATAAACTTGAGTGTGTATCAAGTTAAATTTATTTATAATCAGAGCGCATCATATTTACCTAATAAAAAAAAGAGAGTAGGAGGGTCCCATTCGTGTTGATGTGCCAGCTTAATATTTTCACACTTTACGCAAGGAACATGATAACCATAAAAGGGGAATCCGGTTTGCTGGAAGCGGTCCATCCAAATGATGTTTATTGCAACGTGAAATTTAATACCCAAAGACTCAAAAGAGGATTATGCAGCAAGACATCCATTCGAAGCGTTTTATTTAATTATTCTTTCTCCCAAAAAAATAATATGCATGTCGTGCGCGCCGCGCCCCATCTGCTTCCTCCCTCAGTCCCTCCTCTCTCATACTGAGTGTTCTCTCCTCTTTCACATCACGACGGCTGGAGAAATCAAACCCCTCTTCGGTGTTACAGACAATTCCAAACTTTGTCGCCATCTATTTAATCATGGATTATGCCTTTTTAGAATTATTTTTTTGGGTGCTGAACTAAACACATTTTTTTTGTCGGTTTTTTACATGAATAGGTGATCAATAATTAATTGATTCTTTAATATTTTTAAAATGATGTAAAATATTATGAGTATCATCTTTTTGATATTTTATTCTATCGCGAGAAGATTTTACGGGCCCGGAGAGAGATTATTTTCAGAGCAAAAGTAAAATTGAGAGATTATTTTCAGAGCAAAAGTAAAATTTTGTCCTTTATAAAAAATGACTCTCTTGAATGATGAGGTGAGGATACGTCCTATACAGGTGCAAATTCTGGTTTTCAATAATCGTCAAATTAATCGAAACTCCATTTTTATTCCTTTATACAAGAAATTCATTCGTTACATATTCTTCTCTATCTTAATTTTGATTGAAGTCCAAATGATCAGAAAAAAAAGTAAAAATTCAAAGATATTACAAACATGTGATTTTTTTAAGTGATGATGTTTATGTTTATTTTTAAATTAAAGCATATTAAACAAGACCCGAGTGGACAGACACCGATGACTTCTGTGCATAGAGACGAGGACGGCATTTTCGTCATTTGAGTGTCGCCAAAGGATGCTGGTCGGTCACGTCTAGCCTTCGGGGGACATTTCCGTAAATAATGATCGTTGCCGGGGTTTAAGGATGGGCCGCGAGTGCGGGTAGCACTTTGTCTTCTCTCCCGGTTTTCTCCATTTTGCTGCCGCCTGCTGCCAGCCAGCCGCCCTCTCTCTCTCGACCTATTTATTTATAAAAAGCAAGATTCCCTCCTTCCCTCCATCTCCTTCTTTCTCTTTACCGCCACTTCCATTTTCCTTCATCGAGCAAGGAAAAAAATCGCAAAAAAAAGGGGAGAAATCCCTACGAACGAGCTCGATTTCGGCCTCTGAATCTCTCCCAGGCAAGTAGTCTCCCCACGCAACGCAAGTGATCTCTCCACTTTCTGCTTCCTTTTTTCTTCTCTTTTTCTCGCCACTTTTTTCTTCTTTTTTTTCCGTTGCTGATTCGGAGAGCGCAGCGTTCCGTCTATCTATCCGTCCGCATGCGTTTCTGTTCTTCCGCTTTTTTTTTTCTTGGAAGATCTCGTCGTCTTCTTATTCTGGTCATTGTTTGATGTGTTTGTGGTTTGTTATGTCTGGCTTTTGATCCGCCCGATCGATCTGTTGTTGTGCGACTCCCTGGTTTGATCGAGCTGGTCGTACTCGGGGTTATGCCTTTCTGCTCGTCCGATCCTTGATCTTAGGGTTACCGTCAGGAGGAGACGCGGGAACGTCCTCGAATTCTTCCGGCGGTTGATCACGGATGGCCGGGATGTTCGAGTGAAGGATTCAACTGGATCAAGCTTCACCCTCGTCTTTTTTCTCCTCTTCCTCCTCCTCCTCCACGTTTCCTCCTCTTCGTTTTCCATCTCTGCTACTCCTGGTTAGAACCTCCAATTCCTCACGCAGTAGATGGCGGTAGCATTCCTTTCTCTTGTTCGGATCGTAGAAAGGACAGATCTTGGTCGTTCCTTGGGAGGAGGGGTTTGGCTCTATCTACTGGAGATTTGAAACGAATGGGCTGCCTGTGGTGGGGCTAAAATGGCTTTAATTTAAGCGTGTCTGGTTTGACGTAAAAAATCCACAAAACTCTGCTAAAAATACCTTTTTACGGAGTTTTACAGCATTTCACGTCCAACCAAACGACCGCCCCTTAAGCATCCGAAAGTGGCCCCTGCATCGTCGCCGATCCAAGATCTGAAGTTTGGGTCGATCAGAGCCGTCAACATTCTAGTCCTCTGTCTTCTTTTTTTGGCTCCTGAAGAGGGCAATCTTGGTCGTTTACGAGGAAGCGGCGCGAGGCCTCGTAGATCCAAGATTCCAGTTTTGGTCCCGGATATGGGTCTGCGGTGATTCCTTTGGTCGAGAATCACAGGTTTTGGGCCAATCAAAGCCGTCGATATAATGTCTTCCGGGCGAGGATCACGTGGCCCCCTCGTGGTCGTAACCTCGTGGGCTGTGATTTAACGAGCCAGCAAAAAAACTTGGAGGTCGAAAAAAAATTCGGTGGTCCCTTCGTGGACTCATCAATAACGGGCGGTCCTGATTACTAAAACATTTTAAAGATCCCGTCCTGAGTTGATGGCTGTGGGAAGTGGCGTGTGAACCCCGTGGCTCGTCGTTGCATGAAATAGTTTGCGTCAGGGGCCTGATGGATGCTAAACCCCAGTATCCACTTTTGCTCCGAGTTCCATAGACACTCGTAGCTGGAAGTCTTCTCACTATTTTTACAGGTCTTCGCAGCATGTGATGGTAAAAAGGAAAGTAGATCAACTAATTGCGTGTGGTCCGGACAAACCTGGTTAGGGTGGGCCTGCGCCATTTACTACATGGGAACGTAAGTTCAGGAATCTAAATTACTTGAGGTAACGGTGCCTAGGGGATTTCAATTATTAGAATTCCCTGCAAAATGTAAAGTCTTTCCAAATGTTACAATCGCGCATTGACTTCTGTGCCCAGGAGATTTTTGGAAGTGAGAGAAACTAGAAACATGAGAAGTGGTGGGAGAGGAATGCGGAAAAGTGGCCCTCGGCCAACTTCCCACCTAGTGGGCACGGATTTTGAGGTGTAAAAGATGATTTTATCCCTATTGTTCGCCCTTTTTACAGAGTTTGTCATTGTAAAATCATCCGATCGAACGCCCCTTCCCACATTTGAATCATCTTCCCGTAGAAACTCTAGAGTGATCCTCGATCAAAGGCCCCACCACAGCGAGCTTTTCTCCCCCCTTCGTGACGGTGTTCGCCCCTTCTTCTCCCTTCTCGGTACGGCAGTTGGCGTTCTTCGAGCTGCTGACAGTGTGGGTGTTTGTCATTGTTCCGGGTGGCGGTAGACTGCATTCCCAACGGCGTTATTCCCCTGCATCGATCAGTGTTCGGGCTTCTTCCAGCCTTCTTCCCCCTCGTCACGATGGGAATCGTAGCAAGTACATACGTGATCTCCTTCTTCCCCCTTTCCACTATGTCCAGGGAAACCCTAGGCCCCCAAAGCTCGATTTGTGTAAAAAATACTCTCGACTCTAGTTTCAAACTCTTCTTCCCCCAAAGAAGAAAGGGGAGGGAGAGAAGTGTTAGAGTGTGGAGCCGGAATTCGTCATCGTGCGTCCTCGCACGCGGATCGACCTGCCCAGTCAGGTCGCGGGGATCGACCTGCCCAGTCAGGTCGCGGGGGTCAACGGGGCAGCGCCCCTTGCGGGGGTTTCTGGGGGCGGAGCTCCCGGAACAAAATTTATGTTTATAGCAGGGGCATTGTTGTCTTTGTACCCTGACTGTTGGGCACCCTAATCTCCTTGTATAATTGGTATGTGAACTCTCTCTTTGTATTGGATCTCGGTGTGGTCATTCTAGTGGAAATCCTGTTGCGGCCGTGGATGTAGGAAGGCACATTGCCTCCGAACCACGTAAATCTTGGTGTTCTTGTGGTTTGATCTTCTCTTCCCCCTTTCTTCTTCCTCCTCTGTTGTTTGTCCATCTCTACAGGTACTCCGATTTTCAACAAGAAGAGTCCCAAAAAGATACAGAGTAAAGGGATAGAAAGATAATGGGAGAAGAGTTTGAGGCTGGAGGCGAGAGAGTGTTTTTTACACAAACCGAGCTTCGGGGGCCTAGGGTTTCCCTGGACATAGTGGAAAGGGGGAAGAAGGTGATCGGATATGTACCCGCTACGATTCCCGTCGTGAGAGCAGACAACTGGAGCAAACAACTAGAGGAGATGCCTGATCGTTTCCTTGCCCATGCCTGCCTCGAGACTTTGACGCCATATGACCCCTGCGGTTGAACTCCTCACTGCGACATTGGGCGACTCGGAAGACAATGAAGCCCCTTGGGCAACTACCCTGGCCATGGGTTGTCCATGTCTAAAGACTCACCATATGACCATGGGGAAGCCCACTACACTAGTGCAGATATATTTTAGATTTCAAGATCTCGTTCCAAATTGTATAAATATTTGCATTGATTCATTTCCATCTCTTTAATTAGCATGACATTGTTAGTACAGGTCTGACTGGTACCTCATATTTGACAAAAGTCCACTTTTATGTACTTTCGTTGTGGGGGAAAGGGAAAAAGTAATTAAGTTTATGTAGTGTGGAATGAAGGAAAGCATAGATTGTTTATGCAACTCTGTTTGCACCAAAAATTGGCCGGAAATAAGCCAAGCAACATTTTGAATAAAGTTGGGTATGATAATCTTGAAAGATTATTCTATGAGCACATTGAGACTTGTTATACCAGAAGACAATTCAAAAATCATTGAGATTCAACCCGTTGAGATTGGCAAGCTTGTAATTTATCTGTGGGGGAGACGCGTTGTCTTTTCCTTGTCCAGTAGATCTATTTAACATTGTCCTTGGAGTGGGTGAGTTGAAGCGGTCTACTTCACTTCCTAGACGTGGGACAGAAGTTTGGCCTCTGGTCTGGGTTGCAAGTGAGTTCACATTATCACCCTCAGCACCCACATTATCACCGTCTTCTGAAATTTTGCTTGAAGATGACACATACACATTCTCCCCCAAGGTTGCCCCTTCTGTAAAGAGTATGTCAAGCTGATCCTCACAGGCTAGAGGGTGTTGTGCAAATTTGTCAGCTCTAGGAAATTTTTACAGAGAAGAAGATAAAAATATGGTAGCAAAATGAATATGTATAGTACGTGCATGTTTGAGTTATTAAAGAACAAATCGACCAATAGCTTACAAAATGTAGCCCACCATTGGGGAGTCTCTGAGTAAGTACGTTTTGTTGGATCCCATCCCAAACCAATCTCAGCACTCAAAGCCTTCCAGGCTTGCCAATCTCGATGGGTTAAATCCGAATAATTTTTGAATTGTCTTCTAGTATAACGAGTCCCAGTGTACTCATAGAATAATCTTTCAAGATTATCCTACCCAACTTTATTCAAAGTGTTGCTTGGCTTATTTTCGGCCAACTTTTGGTCCAAACAGAGTTGCATAAATAATCTATGCTTTTCTTCATCCCACACTACCTTGTCCCCCACATCACTACTCTTCTTACTTTTTCCCTTTCCCCCACATGCGTCCCTCACTGACACATTGTTCTCAGGTACAATCTGTGCAATATCCTCAACTTGAAAAGTTAGCAAGTTGGAGCACCCACACAAACCCACACCATGACTACCCCCTTGGGACATCCAATCCAATCAACTTTTATGTAGGCAAAATATGATTGAACACACCAAATTTAAAGTAAGCATAATACGTAGAATACATGGACAAACAAATAAGGAATTGTTGTCACATAGTTATAAAGAAAAGTAAGAGGCTGTTGGCCCTTATTGTGTACCTTCTAGCTATTTAGAAGTTTGTGGGGACTGACTTGCAACTTCTATTTTATTTTTCTTCTTTGTTGGAATAAACATGGGTAATTTATCTATACAGGAAATCATTGACAGATAAAGATGCACTCAGCTATAAAAGAGTAATCAATGACAGATAAAGATGCACTCAGCTATAAAAGAGTAATCAATTAAATGAATATCTTGTTATGCAACCTAGTCATGGAACTCTTCTAGCAAGTGGAGACAAAAATGTATGAAAAGAAAGTACATCAAAGTGGACTTTTGTCAAATATGGGATATCAGTCAGACCTATACTAACAATGCCATGCTAATTAAAGAGATGGAAATGAATCAATGCAAATATTTATACAATTTGGAATGGGATCTTGAAATCTAAAATATACTTGCACTGGCATAGAGGGATTGGACCCTTCCAGTGGGCTTCCCCCAAGGTCATGTGGTGAGTCTCTGGACATGGACGACCCATGGCCAGGGTAGTTGCCCAAGGGGATTCATTGTCTTCCGGGTTGTTTAATGTCGTAGTGAGGAGTTCAACCGCGGGGTCATAAGATGCCTAAGTCTTGGGGCAGCCACTGGCGAGGAGGCGGCTGAGCATCTCCTCTGGTTGTTTCCTCCACATGCCTTGGTGAGAACTTGGCCAGTCGTCTTGGAAGGAGGGGCATGGCCTCACGGATTGATTCCTCCAATTTGGCACGAACGTCGGGCGTGGGGCAAACTCATTGAATTGGTCATTGCTGAACAGGTGACGCTGTGGAAGATGACCTCCGGATGAATCTCTAGCCAGATCTTCGGGATGCCGATTCATGGCTGTCGAGATGGAACACGTCTACTCTGTGGCGATTAGTTATATTGTGAAAGATTACTCTACCGAAGAGGCCAGAGGGTATCATCAGACTTCTACAACCTCGCCCCCCCACCAAAAAAATCGAGGGTATCTTTGTTCCCCAAAGAAGAAAAGGGAGGGAGAGAGAAGCCCTTGAAAGATTCACAGTAAAGGGATAGAAAGATAGCGGGAGAAGAGTTTGAGGTTGGGGGAGGGGGAGAGTGTTTTTTACATAAATCGGGCTTTGGGGGCCAAGGGCTTCGCTAGACATGGTGGAAAGGGGAAGAAGGCGGCTGCGTATGTACCTACTATGATTCCCGTTGCGACGAGGGGGAAGAGGGTCGGAAGAACCCGAACACTGACCGGCGTAGGGGCAAGAATGCCGCAGGGAATGCAGTTAACTGCCACCCAAAACAATGATAGGTACCCACACTATTAGCAACTCGAAGAATGCCGACCGCCGTCTCGGGAAAGGGGAAGAAGGGCGAATGTTGTCGCGAGGGGGGGGGGGGAGAGAAGCTCGCCGTGGCGGGGCCTTCGACCGGGGATCGCTCCTAGGGTTTCCACGAGAGGATGGTCCGAATGTGGGAAGGGGGATTCGATCCGGTGTTTTTACGATGGCAAACTTGTAAGAAGGGCGAACAATAGGGATAAAACCGTCTTTTACACCCCAGAATCCATGCTCACTAGGCGGGAAGCTGGCCCATGGCCACTTTTTTGAATTCCTCTCCCATCTCTTCTCATGTATCTGGTTTCTCTCACTTTCAAAAATCCCCTGTGTGCGGAAGTCAATGCACTATTGTAACATTTGGAAATACTTTAGATTTTGCAGGGGATTCTAATGATTGGTTTCCAAGGGATGGTTATATGCTTTGTAGGCCAAATTGATTTGATGTAACTTAACAGTTGTTTCAGTTGACATGAAACCATGAAATCCTCAGATTCCTTAAGATACTGAAATTTAAAGTCAGGATTCAGTATTTTGTACCTCCGTCTGTACTCTTGTACACTCTTTCTCTGAATACACTGGTGGTACCATCCACATTAAAAAAAAGATTCAATGTTTTCTGAAGGAACTACTCCTCTTTTCCCATCAGGATTGATCATAAGTAAAAATCAGCGATTTTGTTTTCACTGGGTTTGAAACCAGTGATTTCAAACATTCAGGATTCCAATATCTTTCTGCACTTCAAACCACCCTTTACGAAAACGGACTTGTGCACTCACTTTGAACTTCTCAAGATTTAATTGTTGTTTCACCTATGACGAAGGTGACTATTGTTTGGAACCAATCTGGAGATTTTCTCTCCCTGTTTTAATTTTTCTGTCTCCCCTCAACATGGAAGGGAAAATCACACGTTATCTCCATAAAGCTAATTTCATTTTCTACGTCAAACCATAAAATCATCCGAGTTTAGAAAGGATCAGCCATTATCAGATGGCTGGGTCTTTCAAACTTTTTGTCCTTAGAAATTCGTTTAAATACTGATGTCATTAATTTATACAATCAGCTTCTGGTAACAATCAGTCTCAAAACATAAGAAAAATTGAAGCTAATTTACACCTGCAACCATGTGTGGTTTACTGGCTCGGCTTTGGGCAGCAGTGCTCAGGGGTTTTACAAAGCTCGCCCCTTGTCCCAGCCGGTGAAACCCATAATGCGCAGAGTCCATAGGTCTAAAGTGGCCGCATGCAGAGGTTGGTGGCGGGGGTGGGTTTCCCTAGTCATCGAAAGAAAACAAATCATAAAACTTAAAGCTTACTTTCCTTTTGATTTATTAATAACATAAAACAAATTATTGGGAAAGCTCAGAAAAATTGAAATTTTTTTGAAAAGCCTTTTCAGAAAGATTGGTTTCCAAAGTAGTTTCAATCTGTACTAATTGAAATCTAACTACATGCCAGTTAGGTGAAGAATGCCAGGTTACATCGAAAAGTTTTTAGTAATGTTTGAAGGTGTCTTTGTACAAAAGTTTGCTACGATAGCACATGCCACAAAGTAACATATGTTCAGATGTATGGCAACATCCGGAGATGATGCACAAAGTGATAATTTAAATAACTCAGGATTGCATTACTTACTCATGGTGCAATGATGCACAACTGATAGAATTTAATTGGCCTAAATCCAACTGTCTGAAACCCTGGTTTGTTTCATAATCAATCTTTTGATTGCATAAACTGGGGTTAGCAATTTTAGACCAGTTGTTTTACATAAAAATAGACATTCTTCAATAATATAATAAAGTAATAGAAAAAGCAGAACAGCCTTGCAATACCCTGATTATCTTTCTTTCACAAATGAATATTATTTCACAAAACATCATTTTCTTTTTCTAATGATTCTGATGGACAAACTCTGCCCCCATAATAATGCAGGAAGATCTCTTCATTGTGAAGTTTAAACATGGAAGAAGACACTCAAGCAAGTATCAGGGAAGTGTCAGTGAAGTTGCTCGACACTAAGGTAATCACTATGCATTTCCTTACTAGATACATAAAGTCAATAGACATTCATCTCACAGATGGTAGGAGGGAATTAAAAGTTCACTATGACATCATGAAGATTTTGGTAAAGTTTTGTAACTTGGCAATTGGCATAATGTCACCCCGTGCGAAAAGATTGGCAATTGGCATAATTATCTGGTGGGCTAAATTTTATAGGATGATGATGTGTGCTACTTGTAGTCTAACTGTTGACTAGTCTGTGGAGCTGCACCCGGGCCTATAGATGGAAATTGATAGGCATTATAGTCTTAATGTTGACATGCCGATAGTTACAAGACCTTGGAACTTCACTGAAGTAAATAATGAAGGAAAAGCTGTAAAATTGGTAAACAGCTTTCCGGGAAAACTTCAGCATACTTTGTTGCCTGCTTCTTAGTTGTCAGCCACTTATGACCTACAGTCAAGGCCTGCAGCAGATCAGACTGCCAGCACCCATGCACACTGTTGGTCTTATCATCTCTGATGCTAAACAAGAACGTATGCTGAGTAAATGTCCTTTCAGTTTGTCCTGTAAGATATCTCCTTTGACTATGAGCAAGGTATTCAACTTTTATACTTGTCTATGTTGTTGCTTGGAAGATGTCTCATCTGCTTTAAGTGGTAATGAATTTGCTTTGAACAAATCATGGGAATGATTTCATAGGCATGGGTCACATAAATGATTGGATAGCCATCCAAAAGTAATCATAAGGTGTACATTCCTTATTTTTTGTTGACATGATTTATGCATAGATTGACAGGCATGGATCATGTGGCTAATAGATCCTGTCAAATATTTGTTCCTAATCCAAGACCAATTCTCCATATGGTATGATCAGGCCTGAGGACTCACTGTTAGCAAACTCCACACTGTTAAAGAATAAACTGAACTTTATATCTAGGCAAAGATCATTGACATTTTTTGGTTATGGCAAGGTATTATTCAGAAAGTTATCACTCCTAAACTTAATTATGAATCATTTGCTCAACTAGTTGTAAGTGAATTTATGAGATTCTTTGGGATGGAAATAAGTTTGTTTTCAATGATGGACTCCCATTGTTCCGAGGATTGACTAGTCAGATTGGGATCGCCCCCCTCATCCCCTCTGAAAAACCAGATGGGAAATTCTTCAGAGACAAACACAATATAAAGAAACAGATGCTATATTTGGCTGATCCAGACTGATGTGAGTCAAGATGAGATTGGTAATGGGTTTTTCTGAATTTTATACCTGATTCTGGGGATGCTGACGTCATTGGCTGACATTAGAGCATTTTCACTGTCTACTTAAACTGCTAGAATTATTTTTACCTAGTTGACCATCTTTAATCAGCTAATTGTTTCTCTTTTAACTAAATGTGGACAATTTCCTTCTCCATTGCTTCTTTTATTCACACACACTATTTTTGGAAAGTTTTATTCACACAGAATATTGCAAGGAACCCTTTAAAAGTCAAGCAGACATATTTACAGAGTTAGAAGAGATGATCACAACATGATACTTTTATGTCCATAATTTCCAACTCTTTATACCTTTTATCATTTTGCACACTATAGAGAACCATGTGACTTTCAACATGGTTGATATAGTGATAACACGGTCCAGTACACTTCAAGTTGATTATCGTGCACATTCAGGCATAACCTAGGTGAAAATCACAGTTATATCGTCAAGGTCTTAGGAAGATTAAGTTGCTCATTGTACAAGAGTCTAACAATTATATCATGAAGGCTTCAGCTGTGCCTGCTTAAAATTATATGTGAATTAGTGGTACAGATTGTTTGCTTAGGCCAACTGATTCCTGGGCTAGAACCACACATTTACACTACATCAGAATCCTTCATTGAATTAGTAGGGCAAGTGAAGGTCTTTCAGTTTTGTTGTTAGGTAAAAACTTAAGAGAAGAATAATGTGTTTAGCATATGATCTGTTTATTACTAACCATTAGAATTGGCATACTGCAAGTATGTTGTGTATAAATAATGTGGATACTGCTGAGGTCATGCCTCCAAGTTTGTCTCCGGTTAGAAGATGTGAACATGAGGAGGACATGTTTTAATGTCGCTGAAGAATTATATTTTACTGCTGGAGTCCACATCTGAGGTGCTAAGCTCCAGGTTCTGAACTGGAGTTGTACATAAGATGGTTGTTCAGAGTAGTCAAATGGCACCTTTGGCTCATTAAGTAAATGCCACAGCCAGATCCTTCTTTAATTACTATAATGAGAACATTAATTTCAGTTGTACTTCACATTAACTAAATCTCTACCGGTTCTTTGATGATTCTTAAATGTACATAGATTAATATAGCTTTTAATGTCTCATTAAGGTTTCAAAGTTTTCTTGTTGCAATTCCATATTATTGTACTTTTTTTTGTTTTTTTGCATATCTTTGTACTTAATGTAGACCAATCCACCTGTATGAGTTACAACTTTATTAGAAGAACCTTTTAGTTCAATTGCTTGGTAAAAGTGCATATTATGACTTTGGCCATATAGTAATCTGAAGAGGAAGGAATACCCACATTTACTTTCTGACCCAAACGTGAAAGTTGACCAGTTAGCACCACCTCATACTTGAAATCAAGGTTTGACAAATTGATACGGTACCCCTTGTACCGCACGTATCGGATCGTATTAGCCGGTGATTGGTATGACCGGTGCATGGTACGCAACTGGTACTTTACACATATCTTATTAAATATTATATGTTTTATTATATATCAATGTTACTTAATAGGTAAGTTGGTTGGAGTTGTTTTAATTTTACGTGATGTCTCAAGTTCGAAACGTGCAGCACACACGTTTTTCTTTTCCTTTTTACACTGTTCTTTAGAATTGAAGCTATTTTTTTTAAAAACATGGAACCCGTCAGATTTGAACCCAAGACCTCAGGTTTAAACAACACAGTCCTTAACCAACTGAGCTAATAAATTATACAAATAATTTTACTTATAATGGGTTTATTAAAGGGCTTCTTTCGCCTCGGTAAACACCGATACAATACTGTACCATATCATACCAGGTCGTGACCGGTACGACTGGGTCAACAAACCCTGCTTGAAATAATCTGGATGTATCCTGGACCTAAAATTTCTTCTAATGCTTGAAAGAAAAAAAAATCAGGATTGTCTCTTAGACCTATGTTGGTCAAGTGCTTTCATGATTCCGAGTGCACATAGGTATGCATTACCTTGGCCACATCCAGATGAAGAGGAACTAAGCAAGCAATATGATAGAGTGCAATAGTTAACCATGTGCTCAAGCAGGCCTCGCTATCATTTTACCGGTATTTTACATTCATGTCTCTGGTGCGTCAGGATATATTTTTCTTCAATCTGTGTTTTTTTAAAAGTGTGTTTTTCTGCAATCTTAAGAATTAAGATCAGGTTTTCAGGTTCCTGTTGAGCCCATTATTTTTCTTGATTCAATCAAGATAAATAAAAATTAAATCAGTTCGGTAACGGTCGGTAAATAGCATAAAGCTAACACTCACTCTGGCAAACCGTTTATGAACTCTGGGAGCCCCGTCAGATGTCCCGCCATTTTCTTGAATTAATCGATATATTTGGAATCAATTTAGTCTAATGACGACTGATAAATGGCACAAAGCCTAACATCGTCGTAATTCTAGACAAATTTCAAACCCTGGGAACTCTCGCCGGATGCCCGGCATTAAAGGAAAATCCCTCGCAACAAGAAAACAATTAGGCGAGAGTTTTCGTCTCACCTGCAGGGAATCCGACACATGTCAGCAGGATGGACCAGCAAGATGGAAGCTTCCTCTCTCCATGAACGGCGCAGATGGAACAAGAAAAAACAAGCACAAAGGAGAAGTCGCTTTCACAAAGCACAAAGCACAAAGGAGAAGTCGCTTTCACAAAGCACAAAGCACAAAGCACAAAGGAGAAGTCGCTTTCTCCCCTCTACATGTCAAAGCACAAAAACCATAGCAAAATAAAAAAATAGGGGGCGTTTATAGAGGCCGCCCTCTCTCTCCCCCACTCCCGGCCTACTAGGACTGGGTAGGTCCTATGGGGGACCTATCTAGACTAAATAGGCCCTGCAGGCCTATCCGGGCCAGGGTGTTGGGATCCGCGGGCCAACTGGCCCCGTATAGGCTCCCAAGGGAACCTATCCGGACCAGATAGGCCCTTAAGGGGACCTATCTGGTCCCGGATGACCCTCTAACCTCTATAAAAACCCCCGCGGTCCCCACTTCAAAAAAGGAAGATGGGAATCCGGAGGACACTCGGAGACATCGCTTGGAGCACTTGGAGCACTTGTTCTTTGTGTTTTGATGGAGGCCCACATAAGGGTATGTTTTATAAATACCCTTGGGTCGATTTGTATGCCCCTAGGGGCCTTGTGATGTAATTTTCTGTGTAATTTGGCGGCATAATAACATAAATTTTTGAATTAATAAGAAATTATGAAAATGCCCCCAAAATTACAAGAGAAATCCCATAATGTCTTTTAATTGGAGAAATATCCTGCAAGTGTCAGAAATTGTAGATATGTCCCGCATCTTTGCGAAAAAGTCCTGTAAAATCTATAATTTGTCGACAAAGTCTTGTATTTGTGCAAAAGCCTTATATTTATGCATATATCATTTGTTCTTTTCAAGAATTGCAAAAAATACCTAGCTTCTGGTTAATTGCATGAATGTTGTTCTTTGGCATGAAATATTTGCACATACACCCCTCCTAAGGCTCAAATTGCCTTCACTCCCATATCAATACCAAATTGCCTACATATCCCCGACCAGTGTCAAATAAACCCTGGGAGGTATCAAATTGCAAACATACCCTTGCTCCTACCAAGTTTCATTTAAATCCTTAAACAATGTTAAACTGTGGCATAGTCCTTGGTCTATGCCCAAATCCTAGTGTAAATTCTCAACCTACCCCTATTCTTATATGCTTGTAGGCCCTCATGTCTTGAACCAAATTACACTCCTACCCTCGTCACGGTATAAGAACCCTCATCCTTTTTAAAGGAGTTTGTTGTTGTTGTTGCAACTTTGCCCTTGGTATCATAATCGATATTGTGAAGGACAATAGCTCTTCTTTGACAGTTAAACAAAGGTATTCAGACTGTACGCCGATATAAATTAATATTGACCGAGGTTAGTGGGGAAAGGTTCAACACCCGAATCCAAATTGTATGATAAACTAAATCCATGGAATTAATGATGCACATGCGATTTAAATAGCTCATGACTGTGCATTCATGTTCAACAAATGAACATGATTCTCTTCATAATTTTTTTCCGTGTTCGACAGTTCCATAATCGTTGACTTGATTTTAATGTGTAAATTGTTGTTTTTTATACATACAAGTGTTATCATACAAAGGCATCCTCACTTCCTCAGTAAGGTTTCTCTGTATGATTTCACCATATTTTGACAAAGCAGTTCCTCTGTTCCCTCTACTTATCTTACAGTTCCATAGAGATAGCCATAATTTCTCATATCTAAAAAAAATTTCTTCGCTCTTGTTTAAGATCTTTCCTAGTTGATGGTGATATGTTTTTTGTTTAGACTCTTGACCAATAAGTTGAAAGGCTATGTCATTAAAGGATCTTTTAGAACGAATAATAGCTTATTATCACATCAAAAGTTATCCTGATTAGCCATTTGAGGATGGTTTCTATTTGACCTCAGTTTGATAGTTGTTGGTCACGGAATATTTTCAATAATTGGGTCTATAAATTTCTCACTAAGTCTCTTGAAGAAAAATGGGAAATTTATAAAGATGCACATATAGGGGCTATATAAATAGCCTGTGCAGGGTTTATTCTGTGGATGCGTTTCGTATCAGACGATTTGGGTTCGAGTGCTGGACCTTTCTCCACTGATCGCAACTAGTGTTGATTTACATCGGCATAACATCCGAACACTCTTGATTGACTGTCAAAGAAATCCTAAGGTCCCTTACATAGGTTTTGACGTTGAGGGCATGCTCACTTACACGACTCATAGTTAACTCTCATTCACCATCGAAAGATTGTTAGAACTAGGGTTTCATCAAAAGGCTCATTAGGTTTAGGCAAAAACCCTATAATTTGGGAGCATGAATGTAATTATGCAGAAGCCGTAGGCATTGTTAAGGTGTCGGGAGGTTGTCTGGTGATGCGGGACGAGACACGGACACGACAAGCTCGCGATCGTCCCTTAACGAGGGAAGCGTCGGACGTGCACGGTTGAAAAATCGGCTAGAGTTAGGGTGGTCAATTCACACTTTCGTGCCCGGATCGGGTCACGGGACGGTAACGCTCTCTCTCGCAGCAGCGGTGATATAAATATAAAGCGAGCTACGATCCTAGAACATGCTCTCTAACAGTGGCATAAACAAGTATATATGAAAATAAGCAAATGCCGAGTGTAGGGAGCGAGAACGATACCTCCACGCGCTCAGCTTGGGGAAGACGGACCCGGCCGAAACTCGTACTCCCGGAACAATAATACACATTATTACAGCAATACAACTCGCTGCCCACTCCACGCAGGGAGGTAAAGGGCTACACAATGGGGTCCGGGAGGACCAAATTCGGGTTGACGAGCGGCTTCTCGCGTTGATTCGGCAACACCCGAACTAGTGACGGTGGGGCCCACGTGCTGTCCGGAGGGGCCGTGTGGGACTCGATGGCACCGCTGTAGTGGAGGATGCCTGGAAGGGCGCTCCCTGGAGTGGAGGCGCGCTGGTTCGCCGGCCGGAGGCCAGGCGGCTCCGTTCGGCACCGGTCGGAATGACCGGCCACGGATCTGCCGGTTCTGTTTTTCCGGCGCGCGCTCCGGCGAGAACGGACGCTGCGATCAGCCCCGACGTCGGAATGCGACGAAACTGGCGCCGTTGGAAGGCTGCTTCGAAGGGCTTCAACCCTATTGGATTACAGAAAAATAACAAAGCCTGTACTTCTGATTGGCGAATTTTGAATGTTGCTGTTGTACAGTGTCTGAACTCTCAGACTAGCAGGGAACTTTCCTGAGAGTTGTCTTTGACCGATATGTGAACGTCCGAATCTGAAGTTATGGTCTTCAGCAAAGTTGTAGGAAATCAAGCTAGGAAACCGGGACTATTTTTTATGAAGGGTTTGGAGGTGGCTGTGATTTGTTCTGATTTTTGAACTGGAAGGTGGTCGGATCTGGGAATTAGCTGAAAATACTGTAGCAGAGATAGAACACGAATTTTGAAAAATGGATAGAGGGCGGATCAAAAATTAAGAAAAATGGTGGATGTAGGGGATGATGGACAGAACGCCCAGTAAAATTTGGAGCCCCAACAAAAATCAAAAGAAGGTCGGAGATGGGAAACTCAGAGCTGCTGTCACTGTAGACAGAGACAGGACAGATCTGGGAGTGATTGAAGACAGAAATTGCAAAAATATCAAACGAAGGCTTTTCGACATGAATTTTTTTGTGGATGATGGGACGGAAGATAGGAACACACCATAAAAATTACAAACCACGAAGAGGCCGTGGCTGGTATCAGGAATTTCGGGAAGACACCTCTGTCCAGCAGGACAGAAAATCGAAGACGGATTCGCGGCGGCTCGAAGGCGGCACGAACGGCGGCGGCGGCGGCACCAATGAAGATCAGAGGTTGAGAGGGGGAGATAGAAGATTGAAACACTCTAGAATGGGGGGTTTGAGGAGAGGAAACCAAGGGGAGAGAGGAAGGGGGCGCACCAAGCTCCAAGGATTCCAACAATTTTCTGATTTTTCACTAATTTTCACATGAAAATACACCTTATATATGCTTCCAACCAAATCCAACCTCCACCCTTAGATCTAGGGATGTGAGATGGATGGTCTGGATTGCATGCCACCAATCACACAAAAAATAAAATTAATATATAAGGGGGGGTGGCCTATTGACCAAGAATGGCAAGGGGGACAAGTTTGACATGGTAGGTAGCCTACCATGGAAATTCTTACCCCCTTGTCTACCCATGTGGCATATGACTAGTCCAACTTTCTAGATGTCCACCTAGGATAGTTGACCAGCCCCACAAGGTGACATGGACCAATGGGAGAGGGCTGAGGGCCTCCTTGATGGTCCTACTGACAAATTACATAGAAACCCACACAATCCGTGGGAATGACGCATTGGCTTATAAAGCCGTACAATTGCGCATATATTTTCTCAAGGATATAAACACAAAATAAAAGGACATAATTGCAAAAGTAAATGTACATGCTCGGCGTCGATTCCCATCATCTGGACTCCAGGGGTATTTTGGTAATTTTACCTTGCCAGGGTTTTTCTGTAATTTCCAGAGTGGAGGGAGACTATAGTGTAGTCTCAAACTTCCAAGGGCCTTGAGACAGTTTCCGAATGGTTTTGAGGGTTGTTAGGTTGATTCTGGATCACGGGAGTATTTTGATAATTTTACCAGACCCAGAACAGACTTAGGTTTGAGATAACACTTAGGTGCCAGATTGAGCTGACAAGATCCCTAAGTGAAAGAACAACAATGGGCTTCATAGAAGGCACGCGTGTGTTGATTCTTGAAAGAGAAGGGCATATGCACAATTTTCTTAAAGTCGAGGTCTATCCGCAATTTTTCTTGGCACACACACGAGGGAAGGCAACTTAGTGCACTCATGATTCATGTAAGCACAAGGGTTGTCGGCGAATTGTTGACTGTACATAAGAGGTCTCTGCACTGACACGAGACATGAGGGCATAGCCCTAATTACAGAAAGTTGCAGGGTAGAACTGTAGTTTACAGCACTTTGGGTTTTCTTGCCATTCTAGGAGGGGCATTTCTATAATTCTAATTATCTGGAGGAATTACATAGTTTGGCCGCCCAGAATACAGAAAATTACAAACATAGTCTCCAGGGGCATAAGTGTAAGACCCAAGGTATTTATAAAACATACCCTTAACAGGCCTTTATAAACACACAAACGAACTATCTTCTCTGTGTTTTTGTCCTCCAGTGGCTTCTTGTCCCCCTCCTCCTTTCTTGGACCTCGGGGGTATTTATAGAAGGTAGGGGGACCCACCTTGACAAGAAGAGGGTTTTTGGACCCCATTTTAATAGAAAAGGTGTTTTTTGCATCCCACCTTGACAGAAAAGGCCAATTTTAGACCTTAAATTGTCCAGGTGAGTCTTCCACCACTTTTTTCTTTTCTTCTTTTTTTTTGCGGAGGGAGGAATGGACCCCGACGGAGTCGAAGGGGGCTGGCGGGGTCCATTGGACCCTGTGCTGGCCCGACCGGGGGTCAAATGACCCCGCGTGTCTCATTTGACCCCAGAGGGGGGGGACCACCGGGGTCAAACGACCCCGTTGGGGGCCCACCGGGGTCGCACAGACCCGCTGGGGTCTGTTTGACACTGTTGGGTCCCAGCAGGGTCAAAGGACCATCGCACAGGTCTTTTGGCCCCGGTGGGTCTCCCCCGTGTGTTGGAAAAGTCGGCGCTACCTTTAAACCCTACTCCAGTCCTCTTTTTTGTCTCTTTTGCTCGTAGCGGGACATGTGGAGAGGAGAACAGGGCTGCCTCGGCGTTTGTTTGTGTTTGTATTGTTCCGTCATCGATGGGGAAGGAGCTTGCATCCGTCTAGACCGCGTGATACACGGCGTTTGGTCTCTTCTACAAGTGCATGTAAGAATTCTCCATCCTTCTTTACTGCGACACAGTTTGTTGAATGACATGATCGGGTTCTGGGACCCGACCGTGTGGAGATACTCCACAAAATGACGGTGCTGGCCTCAAGCCGTAATTTGACCATCAATTAACATGAGGGCAAGTGTCTCGAACTATTCGAGCAAGTTAGGGGTACAACAATAGTCTATCTTGTCAGGAACCCTTGGATCACAAACTCTTGACTTTTTAAGACAGCCTCAAGTTTCTAGTATGATTATGAATAGGTATAATTCCATATGAAAAGTGAATAAAACATGCTTTCAAAATAAGTGAAATGCTTAATGTATATCCTTCTAAAAGCACATGATCCTTCATAATATTCCTAAGGTCTCTCAGATGAAAATGTGATCTTCCTCAATCCTCATGCACAAAGTAAGAAAAATATCCCCAAGAAATTGCCAAGGTGAAATACTAAAGAAGCATCAGCTTCCAAAGAAAAAGAAACACTAAAGAAGCCTAAACTGAATGTTCAAGTCCCAGCAGAACTCAGTGCAAAACTTGCATAATTTTATGTTTGTTCCTGTGATCAGTAGTAAGAAACAAATTTATAATGGTAATTTGTTACATTATCTCAAGATGGAACCTGTTTGTGTATGAAGGTAGCGGGGATTTACTCTCCCTTTTTTAAAAAAAAAGCCTTTTGATGTTCTTCACTTGTCCTACCATCGTATTTTACACAAGCTCAAACATGTATTTGTTTCTACAAAAAGTTGTCACATCATTTTTACTCGGTTATTGAGCATACTAATGCAGAACATTTTTTTCTTCATATCTCGAGTTAGAGGAATTCTTTAGCTGATGTGCTTGTTAATGAGCTGGATATTTCATATACATCCTTGTGCTTGGAATAGGTGGGTACCTCCTCATAACCAACAAATATGAAAGTAGCTGTCTCTAAATTTGGACTATGTGGTTCACATGTTTCTGCATATGGGTCATTAACATTCCTGAAATTTCCAGTTATTCTCTTTGATCAAATCATATGATTGTTGTTATTTGGTGTAGCTTATAATATACCTTTGCAAGTTCATGGCTAATCCAAAATATTCAGACTTGTATGCTACATTTTATCCTAGACAAATGAGGCCTAAGCATGCCTGTCAGTGTTTGTTCCTTAATGACTCTTTACAGCCTTAATTAATATAGATGAATGTATGTTTTTTATATGCATATTCACGTGAATACATAGACATTCAACATAGAGCTCTTGCTATTAGCATGTTTTTTGGTTGAATCTCCCAACAGGCCAACAGAGATGAGGCAGAAATCCTGACAAATGGCCATTTCCATCAACAGATCGAAGAAGTAAAAAAAGAAGATGATGAAGAAACTGCACTAGAAAAGGAGTTTATAAAGGTGGAAAGGGAGTCAATAGATGTGAAAGACAACTCTCTAACTTCCAAGTCAACTACAGTAGTGGAAGAACAATCCTATTCTCCAGAGGTGAAGACAAGCAGCTCAGAACCAAATAGTGAATTGATGGAAGCACAAGAGAAAATTAAACATCTCAAAATTGAACTTGGAACTCTTTCCCAAGAGCTGCAACATGCAGAATCTGAGAAAGCCCGTTTCCAAGCAGAGGTCTCTATGGCAAATGAGAAGTTGCAGCAGAGTGACAAGCACTGTGAAGAGCTTGAAATTGATCTGAGGAGGCTGAAAGAAGAAATGGTGGAAGCTGGCTTGAAGCACCAATCACAGCTTGAATCACTCCAAGAAGCATTTGGAGTTCAAGAAGCAAAGCACAAGGAATTGCTCAATGTGAAAGAAGCATTTGATGCACTTTCCTTGGAGCTTGAAGGTTCCAGGAAAAAGGCAGAGAAACTGGAACTGGATTTGTTGTCATCAACTGATGGGCTGCGAAAATTTGAGGACCTGAGCAATGAAAGAGGTCTACATGCAGACGCAGAGTCCAAAAAGGCCTTAGAACTTGAGAAAATGCTGGAAATTGCAAAGTTGAATGCAAAGGATATGGAAAATCAGATGGGTTTAATGCAGAAAGAGCTGAAAGATTTGTATGATAAGGTCACACAGAGTCAGCATGCTGAGGAAGCACTCAGCAAAACCAAATTAGATCTTTCAGTGGTTCATGAAGAATTAGAGCTTTCAAAGTTGCGAGTTGCTGAACTAGAACAGAAGGTTGCTTCTGAGGAAGCTGTTATTCGGGAACTTACACAAGAATTGAACCTGCGTAAGGCTTCTGAAGAGCTATTGAGAGAAGATATAATAGCCATGGACACTTCACTTTCAGCTTCCAAAGAAGATATTCAAACGAAGGATAATAATCTCAAGGAAATTGAATTGAAGCTGCAGGAAGAGCTGAAAGAAAAGGAAAAACTTGAAGGGAACCTCAAAATCCAAGAACTGCAGGTTCTAAGCTTACAGGAGGAATTACTGCAATCATCCAATGAGAAAGATACACTGGAGATAACTATAGGAGAACTAAATGGTAATCTGTCACGGTTCAAGGAAAGATGCAGTGATCTTGAGAATAAGTTGAATCTATCTGAAGAGAATTTCATCAAAACTGACTCACTTTTGTCCGAAACTTTGTCCCTTAACACGGAGCTTCAACAGAAACTCAAGTCTCTGGAAGAACTGCAAAAAGAATCTGGTGCTGTGGCTGAAACATTGTCCCAAAAGAACATTGAATTTGAAGACTTGCTCAAGGCATCTAATGCTGCATTAGATGAAGTGAAAGATCAATTGACAGAAAATAAAGCTAGATTGATTTCAGTAGAACAGAGAAATGTAGAGCTTGAGCAACAACTGAATCTGGCAGAGTTAAAGTGTGGAGATAGTGATAGAGAGATAAATCAACTCCGTGAGAAGGTGTCAGAACTATCCACTTTATTGAAAGCCTCTGAAGAGGAAAGTGAGATGTCCAAATGCCATTTCCAAGCATATCAGGACAGGGTGAGCCAACTAGAATCTTCTTTGGACAAGTCATCCTTGAGGAAGGCAGAGCTTGAAAGAGAGCTAAAGGAACTTGCAGAGAAATGTGCAGAGCATGAAAGTCAGTCCACTGCAGCTCGAGATCGTAGCCTTGAATTAGAGGAATTGATCCAGGCAGCTCATTCCAAAGCAGAAAACTCAGGAAATAGAGTGAGTGAAATAGAGCTTCTTCTGGAGACCACAAACCAAAGAGTTCTGGAACTTGACGAGCAATTGAGCATCAGTGAGTTGAAACATAAGGACATTGAAGCAGAACTGAAACAGAAATATGGCCAAGTGTCTGAACTTTCTGCAGAACTGGAAGCCTTCCAGGTAAAGTCATCAAGCCTTGAAATAGCACTTGATGCTGCAAATAACAAGGAAAGGGAGTTGACAGATCTGTTGAATGCAGTCACTGAGGAAAAGAAACAATTTGAAGACTTATCCAAGAACTCAGGTGAAAAGCTTTTGGAAGCTGAAAATCTTATTGATGTTCTGCAGTTTGAATTGAACTCAACTAAAGAAAAAATACAGAATGTTGTGAGTGACCTTGAGGCTTCAGGGTTTCGAGAGAGGGAGATATTGGAACAGCTTAAATCTACTGAGGAGCAGCTAGAGCACCAGGGAAAAACTGTGGAGAATGCGACTGCTAGAAGCTTAGAGTTAGAATCATTACATGAATCCTTATCTAAGGAGTCGGAGCTGAAGCTTCAGGAAGCAATCCTACATGTTACTCAGAAGGATTCTGAAATTAAACAGTTACATGAAGAATTGCTATTGTTTGAAGAACAAACAGCATCCTACCAAAATCAATTAGCTGAAGCAAGAGAGAGACTGGCTCTGTTGAAGACAGAACTGGAGGAAAGTGCAAATAGGCGGGTAGCACTTGAGAGCAACATTGATGAACTCAAAACAAAGCTCTCGGATGCTGAAAAGAGATCTGAGCAGTCTCTTTCAGAGAATGAACTTCTGTCTGAGACAAACATGAAGCTCAAGGAAGAACTGGAAGCTCATCAGCATAAAATTAATGATCTCCATGTTAGCTTAAACTCTGTTCATGCAGAAAAGGATGTGACTGCTGAGCAGTTGGCATCTCATGTGAAAACCATTACTGAATTAAGAGATCAGCACTCAAAAGCATTGGAACTCCACTCAGAAACTGAATTTCATAAAAAGGAAACGGAAGCCCAGTTGACTGAAGCATTTGAGAGATTGACACACACAGATTCTGAAGCCAAAGGATTGAGAGATAAGATAAGTGAGCTTGAAAGCCTGGTGAAATCCTATGAAGAACGGCTTCATGAAGCTGCTGCAGCTACAGAAGTTCAAACAGCTGAGTTAGATGAATCTCTGTCAAAGCTAAGGATTCTGGAGGGGATAGTAGAAGAGGCAAAAAGCAAGTCAAGTCAACTTGAATCTGAAAATGAGTGTTTAGCTGAGGCAAACATGAAGCTTACACAAGAACTGGCAGCAAATGAGACAAAAATCAATGATTTACAAACAACATTGAGCACTTTTCTGTCAGAGAGAGAAAATGTGTGTGGAGAGCTCCAGTTATTAAGAAAAACAAATGAGGACTTGGTTCAAAAACTTGCATCCGAAGGCGAGATACTACAATCTCAGGTTAGTTGCCTATAACCTTATGCATATTTTAATCTTGATACCATCAAGGAACTTTAGATACTACTGAATGGTAGATGCCTCTATCTGTCTTAAAGTCAAGTTATTTATATTTTCATCTTTTCTAGAGGCATGTTTAGTTTGCCTTTTACCTAAATTGTGATGGAAATATTTGTACTGAAGGAAAGTTATTTTTTCAGATTTCTTCTTTAATAGAAGAGAAAAATTTACTCGATCAAATGTACCAAGAAGCAAAGAAAGAAATTCAAGCAGCGATCGTTAAAATGGAAGAACAACTAAATGAACACCAGGCAAAGGAACATTCTCTGAATGAGCATGTAGAAACTTTGACAGCCGAGCTAAAGGTGAAATGTGAAATGCAAGAACAAGTTGCAGAACTTGAACACAAGTTATTGTCATCAGAGATTCGGTTCAGAGAAGAGGTACGCAAAATGTAGGAAAGAAATAGATATAGTTTGTTTTCAGTACTGAAGTTGTGTTGGACATAATTTATTTGAACTATTCATTTTAGATTGAAAGCATCAAGGTAACATCTTCTGAGAAAGAGGCATCACTGATATCGGAACTAGAGGAGCATGCAAGTAAGCTCAAGGAAAAAGATGTTTTGCATGAACAATTGGAACAACTGCAAAGAGAACTTAATCTTGCACATACAACCATCTCAGAACAGGTAAATCCTATGCTTTATTTAGTGACATCTTTATTATTCTGTCTTGTTTACTACCCCCCACCCCACAACACACACATGGAGAAAATATCAGTATATTAGTGAGCACTGAAGTTGAGGTTGAGGTTAGTTGTTACCGCCAGATAATTCGTGTTCTTAGCACAAAAACCAGCTCTTCTAGAAAATATCTATAGCTCCGTTAGCATGTTTTGTATATTTTCCAGCATCTTGAGTTTCATCTCTTAACATGAATGGATGTTAACTGAAAGCTGAAATGACACAAGAAAGTCATTCATGTTGGATTCAAATTCTATCAACTTCTAATTAATTATACTCTGCAGTCTAGAATGGAGTTTCATTCATAATCTTATGGTGTATACTTCGGTGTTTGATTGAATCACTTTCCTATTTGTTGATGTGTAAATGAATAGAGAGAAGCAGATGAAAAAAAAGACATGGAACGGGAAGCTGCTATAAAGCAGTCACTTGGTGAGGTTGAAACCAAACATCAACATGCAATAGCTTTTGAGAAGCAAGTTGAAGAGCTCAAGCAGAAATTGCATCAATCTGAAGTAGGGTCTGCGGAAAAGGTGAGATGTTTATTTTTTAATTGATTATTTTTGATCTATAGGTAAGAGCAGTGGACAAGTATTCTAGTATTCCTAGACCATGGTATTCATTATATTTCCCACTGCTGCAGACATTTTATGCTAATATACCTTATTTGTCAAAAATCTGAATCCTCGAAGGTCTAGTGATAATCAATAGCTTGATATCTGTCACACGGTACTGGGTCTGAGTGACATAATTTTATGTAACGGAGAATCGTAGATATTAACATCTACATTGAATCACAAAAGATACTTGCTGAATCACTTTTTGTGGGTGGCAATAAGATGTGCTTTGAATTAACTTTAATCACTTGAGATATTTTTCCTCATGCTAGATAGCATCTCACCATTATCAGCCAACATCCTCTTGAAATGTTTGTGTTTCTAGTCATTTTGTCTCATTCATGATTCATCATATTGACTTGAGAACTGCCCGGTACCAAGGCAAGCAGCTTGCATATTTTAGGGGTATGAGTGGAGAAGACGATGATATAATGAATGAAGTATTTCTTGCAACTGGAGTTTAGTTTTTTGGTTTGAAAGTTCTATATAAGCTATTTATTGGACAAAGTGTTAGTATACTAGGTTGGTTAAGCTGCCAATGATCTAAGGATCCATGGTTAACCCCCTAAGTGCATTTGGTGCTGAGTTTCCTGTTTCCTTCCTTGCGCAGATAGATTTATTTTTTTCCACGATTAATTTCTAACAAATCTGCTATTTAGGATGTCCCAACATTTGTTTTCTTGCAAAGTGAGTTTTGTAGCGTGTGTAGTGACTTGACTATATTTTCTTTATCAATTTCGTAATGCACTTTCCCTGTGGAACATGTGGGTCACAAAAGCTTGTATTTTCTTTATCAATTTCCTAACGCACTGCATCTGTCTCCATCTCCTTGTTTCAATTTGTTACTGAACATGTTGGTCAAATACTTAGGTCAAACAGCATCTTCATTCACCTCATGTATGATACCCTCTTCAGATCACAATGCTCTTGATATATTTACATCAATTACTTCTGAAACACCTGCAGGATGAAGAAGAAAGGAAAAGGCTTGCTCTTCTGAATGCTGAGCTTGATGATTTGAGGATGAAATTGAGTCAGGCGGCAGAATTTGAAAAGAAAAATGCAGATCTTGAGAACGAACTGCAGCTTGCACATAATAAACTTGAGCAGGCAAGTATAACCGGCTTCTCTGACAACTGAAAGTGGAACATAAGCGACTTTTTTGTTGTTCTCTTGGTCAACCTATTCCATGTGGCTGCTGAGTGCAGTTCTTATCAAGCTGTTCATCTCTCACTCATATCTAGATCAGTCATCTTATTAGCTGTTGATCTACTTCGTTTAGTTTTTCTGTTTGATTAGGTGCTCCTGTAGATACTTCACTCAGATTCTTTTTTTTGCATGGATCTAGTTGTTGATTTTGTATTTTCGAGGGAAAAATATTGCAATTATAGCAGTGGCATCTTTTAGCAAATTCTTGCCGTTCCAATATCTACTGTATCCATATACAGCTTCATGTTCTAGTGTTTCATTATGGTTTTTTTAGAATACTTACATAGCTAAAAGCTACTCCGATGCAAAACATTCAAAGTTATAAATGCAGTATCTTGACTATCAGGTTTACAGTTAAAGCATATTTACATCTGCGAAAGTGAAGCCACGAGTTTACTTCTTACAATATCCTGGTTTTCTCTTTTGCTTACAGTACAAGGGAGAAAGCGCTGAGACCAAGGCAAAAGATGAGGTGCAGGTGAAATCCAGGGACATTGATTTAGGTACCATGACGCCATTGAAGAGGAAGAGCAAGAAGAGGACTGATGGATCGCCCCCATCATCAGACCCCACTTCTGCAAATGCAGTGACTACCGCTACAGAACCTACCGGTGCTATGGCCTTGAAGTTCATCCTGGGAGTTGCTCTAGTTTCAATGATCATTGGCGTTATTCTTGGGAAGCGATATTAGTGTGGTTTTTTGGTGGCTGTTATTATTTCTTCTTGAATTCATCGTTTTTGTTCTTGTCAAGTGTACTGCGGCCTTGAGGGAGAGGCCTTGGCATGTAAACCCCCAAAGGGTTTGATTCTTTCCTGTGGGAGTTAAGGTTGAGTCATTTCAGTGTCCTGTGTATTTCCGAAAACCTGGTTGAGTCATTTCAGTGTCCTGTGTATTTCCGAAAACCTTGCTGGAGGCCCTTGGAGTCGGGGGGAAAAGGAGAACAGGAGTTATGGCTGGATAATTTCTTGCCAGTTTTGAAGGTTTTTTTTTCGAGAAATTGGGTTGGGAATTTGTTTTTGTTTCATTCCTACCCTCTATGTAAGTCAGGGTAAATATATAGTCAGTTTTGTTTTATTGACTCGTACAATCACCTTCACATGGTGGCTGTACTGATTGAATGTAAATGAGTATAGTTGTTGCAGTTGGTTGGATTTATATTCTGGTTTCTGACTTCTCCTATCAAACAAAATCAGGAAGGTTACAGTTGCTATTGGCTTAACATAGAGGATTTTGTGTGGGGGAAACTTTTAGTTGGAAGTCAAATATAAGCCATCATTTTCAATGAAAAATCATTGCATAGAAGTAGATATACCTAATTTCTGTTGGTTGCAAAAGACAGATCCTCGCAACAACTCCGTTCTTTCTTCAATTTTATGAAAGTCTCGACTTGAAAACTCAGTAAGAAGTCACACAGATTTCAAGGATCTGCCTCTCAAAACAGTTTGAGAGGTCAAACTCTTGTTTTACAAGAGTTGTGTTGGATTGCTTGCGAGTAGATATATGTTGGTGTAATGCTCACTTGGTGTGTTGGCATCTGATCAAAATTCATCAAGAGTTGGTGTGTTGATCATACGATCAAAATGTGATGAACACCTGATTAAAACTCAGCGAGAGTTGGTGGCCGGACATCTAATCAAAAAATGGAAGTTAGTGCACTGACATCTGATCAAAACTTTTAACAAACTTAGTGAGTTGATCACCTGATCAAGATCCAACAAGTGTATTTCTTACCGGAAGTAGTGAAATTCTAAGCATGATCTAGGTAATAGACGTAGGCCATCAAAAAGAGTGTTCGAACAAATATAAGATTATGATGTCTTTTGTGGTTTGATTTTGTACATGTCTTTCTGATTCACATAACATAACGTATTTCCGTTGGCATCGTACTACCATAACATTTTATGTGAATTTAATATTAGAACGTAATTTTTATTTCGCACTCCTACTCACCTCCCTCTGTGAGCTACTTTAGAAAGTTATTGTGTGTATAAAATGACATACTTGAAAAATCTAAGATGTCAAACTTCAATCTGATGGGCCAAGTGTGTATGGACCGCGGTTATGCTCAATCTGATGACCTACATTTTATTTTATAGTAGAAATAACAAATATCCACCAAAGTCTTAACTTAATAATTACATTATCCTAGTTGTACGTCTCTGGCATCATTAGTGGCATAATCCAAACCACAATATGAAGAGATCTCTACTGTCAAACACCTATTCATAAAAGTGGCCATAAGTTTTTGGTACATTTGGCCGAGGACCTTTGGGTCCCAAATCTTGGTCACTCATCGCCTAACATTGGGCATAAACCCTTCGCGGCCACAGCTTTGAACTCGCCTCCACCCGGGATGCTTCTGACTTAAAATGGTACGTCGTGTTGCCTCTCTTTCCACTTGTCCATTATAACTTATTAGTCAAAGGAACGCGCTTCGCGCGTGAATTTATTTTGTAAAATTTTTTTATGTTAAATAATAGATATTTAAACATTAAAACATGATTCATCGTTACCCAAGTAGTGACTCTGACAAATTGTTGTGATTTCACTCTCAAGGTTACATAATTACGCACGTACATCCACCGAAGCAAAGAACCGGTGCCACCCATCTTACCGTTTAGCACAGGTGGTGTCATAGCTGGGTAGTGCCTACCAGTTAACGACAAGACCAGCAAGAAATAGAGATCTTGGCCCACATTATGGCGAGTAAAATTACGAAAGGGAAAGAATCAAATGCATGGATGATATGCAGAAGTATGCAACATTCGAGACAACCGTAGAATATGAAACTTAGTTCAAAACATAAATAAAGAAAGCTAACGGGACAACAAAGAGTTGCGAAGTGTTCAAATATAATACATTGATTTCGGTTGCACAAGATTTTGCCGTGAAAACAGATCTATCATTCAGTGCAGAACAGAATCTCTAAGCATACTGAACTCTGGTCCACCCAATTCCACCTCAAAAAAAGGGGGGGGGGGAGAACTTGTTGGAAAGAGATACCAACAGAAATGACCAAGTACATTTGGAAACTGCAAAAAGTGGTATCCCCTGTACATGCTGGAAAGAGATACCAACAGTAGTGATACATCCTCCACAGACTCTAGACGTTTGTGACCATACTCAAGGAACAAACTGGAACAAAATGTTTGTGCATCATTTAAATTGCATACAGCTGCTACTGCACGAGAGGGCTTTTCCAGAATAACAGGCAACAAACCGTGTCCAGCAGTGTGCTTAGACCCCAAGGAATCCGATAATGCATTGAAAAGTGATTCAGATGTGTCAAACTATAGCCTGCCAAGTCACAAAAAGTTCAAATTGATCAGAAATCATTATCTGGCAGCTAAAAAGCAATTAGAGTGTCAAAACTTCACCTATTTCCATCCAATTGCAAATAAAAACTGATTGTGAGAGAAAACCATGAAGTCTGAAGAGGAAACTGTACAATTTGTTTATAACACAGACAACAAGAATTACACTCACCACCAAAGAACAGATGCAGTCTGGGAAGGTGCATTTGCAAGGTGTGTAGGATCGGATCAGAACGGGCCAGATTTGTCCAATCTGAACGGTCTTGGGCTGACTGATCTGAAGTAGACATAATTTGTTAAAAAGAAACACCGCATGCGAGGTTGAATGCTCTATGTGTGGGGATGAGCGATAGCACCCATTATCCTCCGTCAGCTTCTCAATGATATCTGAGTAGGTGCATTTGCAAGGTGTGCAGAATCGGATCAGGACAGGTCAGATCTAAACGACCTGATCGGTCTTAGACTGACTGATCTGATCCTGATCACATGATCCCAATTCTATTCATAGGATTGCTGGGATTTGTCCGATCAATCAATCCTGGTCAACCCTTGAACCCTGGACCTTTTTTTAAATTCCTAACTTTTTTTGAAAGAATTAAATCTATGATGTATAAAACACATTCAAGCATGTAGCACCCATTTACACTCTTTTCTCTTTAGCTAACTTTTTAATTTCCTCATGCATTGATGATTTGTGTTTTAACACGGTATTATATGTATCTTTATCTTCAGAGGCCTTTACCAAGTGAGGAACAAGGTCCTGTACGAGAAGATTATAACGTTGACGACGCAGGACCTTTGAACCTTCTACAAGGGCTTCCGCATGAGAATATGAGTCGCTAGAAGTACCAACTGCTCTAAACAATAAACCAAAGAAAGGCGGCAAGAAACCAAAGGAACTACATGTCTGTTACCCTATATCAGTGTTATACCAAATTGCCACTTTAGAATTCTTTAATTCTGTTCTTACTGTTTCACTATCACAACCCACTGACGAAGCAGCTACAGCAGTTCTAAGGAAGAATTTTGAACAACCTCATGAATCCTACAAAAGAAAAAACAAGCATTCACCTACATGATTGTAGAGGGCCACGTGGTGAAAAAAGATGTCAAGTTTCTTTATGCCCAAAGAAAGGACCGCCTGCAAGCCCTCGATCAGCGCCTTCGTTTCCATGATCTCCCGACCAAAGCTTGAGGCCCAACATGGGTTTCTGTATCTTCAGCACTAGCTTCCCCTGGGATTGCAAATGGCGACACCGATCGCAGAAATGTACTCCCCACCATGTCCAGGCATGGGCTCGCTTAGCCCCTTGAAGTAAAGCTTGAAGGGCTCCTCCTCTTTCCCGAAACCCTTCTCCATCGGCCTCTCGAACCAGTCACCCGTATCCTCCCACTCGTTGTCGGGGATGCGGAGGAGATCGCGCGCGAATCGCTCGTCGTGCGCCTGACGCCGGAGATCCTCCGTGACGCGCCGCATCTCCTCCCGGGAGCGCTCGCTGTCGCGACGTTCCTGCAGGAAACGCTCCAGCTATAGGTCCGGCCGGGAGTTTAAGACCGGAACAAAATTGTAATTGAACCGGCGGAAAAAAATCGCCCACAGTGTATAGTATATATTTTCAAAAAAGATTTTTAGTTTCCACTCCTCGGACCTTTTATGTTTATGAATTAACCCTCCAATCTAGATATTCATTTAGGGCGTCTTTGTTAATCGCTCTCGGTTAACGCACTCGATCTCGGAGAGTTGAGTACGTTAATCGATCCCGATTAACAGGGTTGTGTGTGAAGAAAAGGTGGGACTCGTCGCTGTCCACCGCTTTCTCTTTGATCAGGTAACTTATCCTAACCGATAGTCAAAGTCACCCTTATAAACCTTCGAAACTATACATATATCCATTAGCTACATGGTTTGTTGGATCGTTCGAAACGGCCATGCAGATTTTTTTTAGAACAATTTTTTTGAACCGCAAATGAAAGTACTTCCAATTAGAGGTCCGTGGTGTTATTAAAGATAGACACTCTAATTTGAAAGGATGATCATTTTTTCTTTCTTTGCTAGTTGGTTGCTGGCATCGCTATTTGCTAGCCAGAGAAAGAATGCCATCACGACGATCTATCGTCGGTAATGATGAGGCTAAGATCGAAAATCTTCTATCAATGTTGATGCACTCAAAAGTGTGCAGGTGGCTTATATTAATTTTTCACAAGAAGACATTCTAGTTCTTTTTTTATTTAAAGCTTACCCTGTCGTAGGACCCAAGAAATTAAGGTACTGGGTTCGATGGCCACCGCATTATATCAAATGGGGGGTAAACTTGTGAAATGAATCGCCGCTATTGTAATGCATAGTAGTTGGGATTTGATAAACCGTCAAAACCAGAATGTAACCGAAGAATAGCTCAAAGAACATATATAGAGTTTAGACAGAGATAGCTATGCTGTGCTCGAGTTTAGATAGAAATAACACTCTCTGTCTTCTCCAAATTCCGTGGTTTCGGAGGTCAAAAAAAAAAAAAAAAGGTGCCCACGCTGGTGTATGATTCCTCCCCTTCCGTGATTTCCCACCGGGAAGGAAGAGGGAGTTAACCCGAAATAGCAAAGCTTAGCAATGGGTTGCATCATGTAGGTTGTGCAAAATTCTGCCATGTCGATGAATGGCTTCAATTGGATTTTTAGAAACTTACTTCTCTGACTCGATCATGTGAATGGGCCCAATACTTAAATTACTGGGATCGGCCAGATTGGAGTGGGCCCTCGTGATATTGGGTTGTCATGCGAATTTGATCAATAAAAGAAAATAAAATGGATCACAGAATATCTACCGTGAGGTTTGATAAATCGGTATTCCGCGCCTCGTATCGCACGTGACGGACTGTACCAACCGATAATTGGTACGACCGGTGCGTGGTGCGTAACCGCACTACATATATTATTTTAAATATTAAATCTCTTTTTTGATATCAAGAATGTTTTTATAGGTTAGTTAGTTGGAGACTTCACGTTTGAGTGCGACGTCCTGTATTTGAAACACGGATTCAGCATGCTCTATTTTTTTTTAAGCTAAAAAAATCATTTAAAAACATGACATATCTCGGATTCAAATCGAGGATGAGTCGCTTAAATTACATATCAGTTAACCAATCAAGTTAGAGAGTGATTTGAATGATTTTATCTTACAATGTATATATATATATATATATATTATTTTATCTCAATACGTAATGGTATGATCACCCCTCGCCGCGTCTCGCGTACGCACGTGCCACCACCGCTCCACGAAGAAGATAAATAATAACGTTGACTCAAAAATTCAAAATGTTACAATATTTACTTACTGTAGCATTCTCAAAGCACTGATTATAAAAAGCAACGGCCAAAAAAATGAGGGTAAAAAAGGAATTGAACTCTCCACTCCATCCCAAGCAAATGAAATTCTAAAATTTCAAATGAAAAAGCTCTGACACGTTGTGTATGATACGGTTACGCAGCTTTTGAAAATTACCCAGAGAGAGAGAGAGGCAACGGGTTTCCAAACGCGGCGGTCAAATATTTGTAAGCGCACAAGATTCCGCTAGAATTCGGATGGAAAGAGGTAAAATGTAGACTACCCATGTCCCCCCAGAGTCGCGCAAGAGGCATCCTGCCGCTGGATCATGGAGCAGGAATAAGACAAGTAAAAAAAAACCATACCCACATACCAAGGTCCCGATTTACTTCGTTTGCCAGGATGATTAGGAGAACCCCCCCCCCCCCCCAATTTACTCTGTAAAATTCCAGCTAAAAACCCTTCTCTCATGCCTTTTCATGCTTTCAAGAAGCCTGCTCGTGGACTAACCCAGGCAAATATGCCGCAGGTAACAGAGGTGCAGTAGAGGGGAAGATAGAAAAGTTTTTCTAAGTTTTTCTTGAGAGTGGTTGGTACCACCGAGGGGAAGATCAAGTTACAGTGTTATTTCGTTAAAACTGCAAGGAGGAGAAGAAAAGAGAAGGAAATGGTGGACAGAAAACATGTGATCATTCGTTGCTCCTAGTCCACAGTAACTCCTTTGTCCCTCGTGCATATACTATGCTTCTATGTTTAGTCCAAAATTGACAGACTGATATTAACTCCACAAGATAATAAAGCCTCTTCATTTAATCTCTTAACAATGTGCTCAAACCTCTAGACTAATTTACACAAAGAGCTAAGTACTTCATGATGCAGCAGAAGTCTGAGCAGATATTTCAGTAAAGTGCTACAACTCAAATGTTTCCCACGACAGCACAGTGGAACTGTTCGTTGCAAGTCCAGCTGCTGTTTTCCTGACCAAAATGATATTTGCACAGTGGGAAATGTGAGAAATCAATGTTCCATTAGATTTTCTTTAACTTGTTATATTTCTATCTTCTATAGATAATCAGTTGTAGTTCTTACAGTTTTGCATGTCTGATTCAATTGCTTGAAGCCACTACATTACATTTGCCACCAAAAGCGGCCCTTGCCTTCAGCGAAAGGAGTTTGTTTTACCATAGTTCAACTGCTTTTCTGGCCTGAGCCGGCGACACACGGCACTGCACAGTGGCAGGCAGCAGACAATATATTCTCCAATGGTCACTGTGCAGGGAGATGGGAGCCCATACTTCTTGTCTGTATATCGAGTGGGGGAGAACGGGGGGGGGGGGGGACTGTCTTAACTGATTGAGCTTTGAGACATACAAAGAGCACGGTTTTTCATCTTACTTTCATTGAGGGGGAGAGAGCTCGTTATGGACATGTTTAAAGTGGAAAATCAAAACATGACAAAAATTTTCAGTTAAAAACTAAAAATCATACATATGTAAGTCACTCTCTAGGTCATCGTCACCTTGCAGAATACCACAGATCCCTATGTCGAACATGTTTTTCCCCATCAGTCAGCAATCTCCAGGTTCAGCCATCGCTTCAAAGATTGCAATAGTTGCATGATCTTAACCTATACGATAAAGAAAGGTAGGCCTCTCTCCCTGCCAGCTTATCTCATTGACCTTTTGACGAGATTCTTTCTTGTTCAAGGCTCCAAACAATGGATAAAAATGAAATGCCTACTCTAAGCATCATTAGACTTTTGAGAAATACCAAATACTTACTAGTTTCCTTGGCCAAGAAGTTGGCAGAAATTTATACAGACATCATAAAGCTCTCAAAAAGTGATCATAAGTCGGAGTTATGAAACTGACATAAGATTGATAAAATAAGATCTTAATGATGGTGCCTAATTTCAGAATCTTAAATATTTTGGGGATAGCTGGGTATTTTCTAACAAGGAACTAATAAGTGAACTCTTGCGAACACGTATAACAAACCCTAGACACATTCCAAACCAATGCGTACTCTTGGCAGTGTAATATATGCATCACGTGCTGTTGGTTTTTTGAGCATATTTTAGTTGGAAACAAACAAATGATCTGAACCAAATGACACATTGACACATTGAGCTGTTTGCAATTCTAGCAACTTCACAAACACGAGCCATCTCACTTGAGCATCTTTACAACAAACAAGATTCCCCCAAAAAAGAATGAAAGACTACAACATTTTAAGCCAACATGACATTCATAGGTTGGACGTACATCAAAAGGCCATCATTTTGTTATTTAATTGATGACAGTTTCCTTTCTCCAATGTTCCCTCATTAGGAATCATTCCTGCAGAATAGACAATGAGATGATTTTCACAAGATTAAGAAGATTGTGTATAAAATTCTGTGATTTGGTGGACACTTTTGTCTGTATAAGAAAGCCATGTCAAACATAAATCAACACTCAGACAAGCATGTCGATACTTGCTTTAGGATTTCAAGTGAACACTTATAGGGTGTTTGGTTACAATTTTTTACCTCTTTTTTCTCTCAGAATAAAAATTAAGACCAGACAACTCACGTAAAC